>JAHQIY010000031.1:0-678044 GCA_019054805.1 Brachionus manjavacas | reverse complement strand
ATTTGCAATTTAATGAGCTTTATTTGATAAGATGAAAATTATTTTTCGACTCTCATTTACCATTTTTAAATTTTAAATTTTTTTCAATATTTTTCAGCTGACCATATCTCTCTGAATTTTTATCACCTCGAAATATAAAGCCTATTTATAGACTCAGCTAATTTTTTGAATTAGAAAATGCTCAAAAGATTTAGATCACTTATTGATATGAATAAATTGTCGAAAAAAAATCACCAAGAGCCTTCAATAAGTCAATTGTTTGAAATTTTTTCCCATAATGACAAAAACTGAACATTTCAAAAAACCAAGCATACCAATAGATTCCTTATAAAATTTGCAATTTAATGAGCTTCATTTGATTAGATGAATATTATTTTTTTCGACTCTCATTTTCCATTTTTTAATTTTAAATTTTTTTCAATATTTTTCAGCTGACCATATCTCTCTGAATTTTCTTCGCCTCGAAATATAAAGCCTATTTCTAGACTCAGCTAATTTTTTTGAATTAGAAAATGCTCAAAAGATTTTGATCACTTATTGATATGAATAAATTGTCGAAAAAAAATCACCAAGAGCCTTCAATAAGTCAATTGTTTGAAATTTTTTCCCATAATGACAAAAACTGAACATTTCAAAAAAACCAAGCATACCAATAGATTCCTTATAAAATTTGCAATTTAATGAGCTACATTTGATAAGATGAAAATTATTTTTTTTCGACTCTCATTTACCATTTTTAAATTTTAAATTTTTTCAATATTTTTCAGCTGACCATATCTCTCTGAATTTTCTTCCCCTCGAAATATAAAGCCTATTTCTAGACTCAGCTAATTTTTTTGAATTAGAAAATGCTCAAAAGATTTTGATCACTTATTGATATGAATAAATTGTCGAAAAAATCACCAAGAGCCTTCAATAAGTCAATTGTTTGAAATTTTTTCCCATAATGACAAAATCTGAACATTTCAAAAAACCAAGCATACCAATAGATTCCTTATTAAATTTGCAATTTAATTAGCTACATTTGACAAAATGAAAATAACTTGATCATTTTAAATTAAATTTTTTTTAACTAAAAAAGACTATGATTTTCTTTTAACATAACAAAGGAATTGTTTATTATTAAACTAATTACATCACCAAAAAAAACAAAAGCCTAAACCTAACCCGAACCCTGCTCGCTCCGCTCGGAATTAATGTAATGGCTTATTATTTATGATTAGCTCGTTTATACAAATTCCGAACCTAAACCCAAACCTAAAACGAGCGTACGACCTCATATAAGTAATATTTCCCTAGCCCAAACCCGTATGTTTATTTTTTCCTACAATTAATTTTAAATTTTGGCAAGCAAAATACAAAAGGATACCAATAGATTCCTTATAAAATTTGCAATTTAATGAGCTACATTTGATAAGATGAAAGTTATTATTTCGACTCTCATTTACCATTTTTAAATTTTAAATTTTTTTCAATATTTTTCAGCTGACCATATCTCTCTGAATTTTCTTCCCCTGGAAATATAAAGCCTATTTCTAGACTCAGCTAATTTTTTTGAATTAGAAAATGCTCAAAAGATTTTGATCACTTATTGATATGAATAAATTGTCGAAAAAAAATCACCAAGAGCCTTCAATGAGTCAATTGTTTGAAATTGTTTCCCTTAATGACAAAAACTGAACATTTCAAAAAACCAAGCATACCAATAGATTACTTATTAAATTTGCAATTAAATAAGCTACATTTGATAAAATGAAAATAACTTGATCATATTAAATTAAATTTTTTTTAACTAAAAAAGACCATGATTTTCTTTTAACATAACAAAGGAATTGTTTAATATTAAACTAATTACATCACCTAAAAAACAAAAGCCTAAACCTAACCCGAACCCTGCTCGCTCCGCTCGGAATCAATGTAATGGCTAATAATTTATTATTAGCTCGTTTATACAAATTCCCAACCTAAACCCAAACCTAAAACGAGCGTACGACCTCATATAAGTAATATTTCCCTAGCCCAAACCCGTATGTTTATTTTTTCCTACAATTAATTTTAAATTTTGGCAAGCAAAATACAAAAGGATACCAATAGATTCCTTATAAAATTTGCAATTTAATGAGCTACATTTGATAAGATGAAAATTATTTTTTTCGACTCTCATTTACCATTTTTAAATTTTAAATTTTTTCAATATTTTTCAGCTGACCATATCTCTCTGAATTTTCTTCCCTTCGAAATATAAAGCCTATTTCTAGACTCAGCTAATTTTTTGAATTAGAAAATGCTCAAAAGATTTTGATCACTTATTGATATGAATAAATTGTCGAAAAAAATCACCAAGAACCTTCAATAAGTCAATTGTTTGAAATTTTTTCCCATAATGACAAAAACTGAACATTTCAAAAAACCAAGCATACCAATAGATTCCTTATAAAATTTGCAATTTAATGAGCTACATTTGATAAGATGAAAATTATTTTTTTCGACTCTCATTTACCATTTTAAAATTTTAAATTTTTTTCAATATTTTTCAGCTGACCATATCTCTCTGAATTTTCTTCCCCTCGAAATATAAAGCCTATTTCTAGACTCAGCTAATTTTTTGAATTAGAAAATGCTCAAAAGATTTTGATCACTTATTGATATGAATAAATTGTCGAAAAAAAATCACCAAGAGCCTTCAATAAGTCAATTGTTTGAAATTTTTTCCCTTAATGACAAAAACTGAACATTTCAAAAAACCAAGCATACCAATAGATTCCTTATTAAATTTGCAATTAAATAAGCTACATTTGATAAAATGAAAATAACTTGATCATATTAAATTAAATTTTTTTTAACTAAAAAAGACCATGATTTTCTTTTAACATAACAAAGGAATTGTTTAATATTAATTTAATTACATCACCAAAAAACAAAAGCCTAAACCTAACCCGAACCCTGCTCGCTCCGTTCGGAATTAATGTAATGGCTAATAATTTATTATTAGCTCGTTTATACAAATTCCCAACCTAAACCCAAACCTAAAACGAGCGTACGACCTCATATAAGTAATATTTCCCTAGCCCAAACCCGTATGTTTATTTTTTCCTACAATTAATTTTAAATTTTGGCAAGCAAAATACAAAAGGATACCAATAGATTCCTTATAAAATTTGCAATTTAATGAGCTACATTTGATAAGATGAAAATTATTTTTTTCGACTCTCATTTACCATTTTTAAATTTTAAATTTTTTTCAATATTTTTCAGCTGACCATATCTCTCTGAATTTTCTTCCTTCGAAATATAAAGCCTATTTCTAGACTCAGCTAATTTTTTTGAATTAGAAAATGCTCAAAAGATTTTGATCACTTATTGATATCAATAAATTGTCGAAAAAAATCACCAAGAGCCTTCAATAAGTCAATTGTTTGAAATTTTTTCCCATAATGACAAAAACTGAACATTTCAAAAAACCAAGCATACCAATAGATTCATTATAAAATTTGCAATTTAATGAGCTACATTTGATAAGATGAAAATTATTTTTTCGACTCTCATTTACCATTTTAAAATTTTAAATTTTTTTCAATATTTTTCAGCTGACCATATCTCTCTGAATTTTCTTCCCCTCGAAATATAAAGCCTATTTTAAGACTCAGCTAATTTTTTTGAATTAGAAAATGCTCAAAAGATTTAGATCACTTATTGATATTAATAAATTGTCGAAAAAAAATCACCAAGAGCCTTCAATGAGTCAATTGTTTGAAATTTTTTCCCTTAATGACAAAAACTGAACATTTCAAAAAGCCAAGCATACCAATAGATTCCTTATTAAATTTGCAATTAAATAAGCTACATTTGATAAAATGAAAATAACTTGATCATATTAAATTAAATTTTTTTTTAACTAAAAAAGACCATGATTTTCTTTTAACATAACAAAGGAATTGTTTAATATTAAACTAATTACATCACCAAAAAAACAAAAGCCTAAACCCAACCCGAACCCTGCTCGCTCCGCTCGGAATTAATGTAATGGCTAATTATTTATGATTAGCTCGTTTATACAAATTCCAAACCTAAACCCAAACCTAAAACGAGCGTACGACCTCATATAAGTAATATTTCCCTAGCCCAAACCCGTATGTTTATTTTTACCTACAATTAATTTTAAATTTTGGCAAGCAAAATACAAAAGGATACCAATAGATTCCTTATAAAATTTGCAATTTAATGAGCTACATTTGATAAGATGAAAATTATTTTTTTCGACTCTCATTTACCATTTTTAAATTTTAAATTTTTTTCAATATTTTTCAGCTGACCATATCTCTCTGAATTTTCTTCACCTCGAAACAAAAAGCCTATTTCTAAACTCAGCTAATTTTTTTGAATTAAAAAATGCCAAAAAGATTCCGATCACTTATTGAAATTAATAAAATGTCGAAAAAATCACCAAGAGACTTCAATAAGTCAATTGTTTGAAATTTTTTCCCATAATGACAAAAACTGAACATTTCAAAAAACCAAGCATACCAATAGATTCCTTATTAAATTTGCAATTTAATGAGCTACATTTAATAAGATGAAAATTATTTTTTTCGACTCTCAATTACCATTTTTAAATTTTAAATTTTTTTCAATATTTTTCAGCTGACAAATTTAATAATAATTCGATAAATGTTTTTATCAATGTTTTATTTTTTAATTTTTTTTAATTAATTTGATTCTTTAAAATAAATTTTTAATATATAATTCTATTTTTTATTTTAAATTAGCACAACTACAAAATATTTTTTTTATTTTTTCTTTAGAAATAAATAAAATTATTTTGTTAGTTATCACTAAGAGTGTTTTAGTTATTTATATATTTCTTTGTGAGCCCTTTATTTTAAATACAAATTACTTCTGCTGAATTTCTTTTCAAAATATCTAAGAATTAAGACAAGAGGTGCAACAATTTAAATCAAAGATTTTTACTTTCTTTGAACTTAAGTGATAAAGACAGTTGTATGCCGTCCTCTGTCAATCAATATTTTGGTTCACCTTTATTTTCCTCCGTAAAACATTTTTTTGATAGTCAAAAGTATATTCTAAAACAATCGAAAAAATCAATGAACAGTGAAAATTCACCATACGACCCAATGCTTTCCAAATACATCAGATATGATAATAAAATTTTCAGGCGCCAATATATATTTGAGTCAAATTTTCGATGGAGAAATAATGAATATGCATTTGATTCGGCATTGCAGAACTTACCAAGAGGTAAATTTATAATGCAATTAAATTTTAATTCAGAAAATGGAGACTATGATTGTGGACATTTTACATGTATTGTCAAAAATAAAAATAAGATTGTAAATTTGGACAAAGATAGAAAGAACAAACTCTATATCCCTTTCACTCAATATCCTTTAAATAAAAAACCTTCAAAAGATGACGCAAAAAGGAAATTGCCAATTAAATTAAAAAGTGTCAGGATCTTTATTTACAATGAAGAAAATGATTAAATAAAAAAAATTTTTTCTTATTTTTTCATTATTTTTTACTTAATTTTTAAAATAAAAATATTCAAAATAAATTAAAATTTTAAAAATTTACTATAAATTTTGCACCTTAACTTAAGTCAAAATAGTTTCGATCATATTATAAATTGAACATTATTTTTTCGACTCGGCTTTTTCATTTTAATTTATTATTTTTTTTTCAATATTTTTCAGCTGACCATATCTCTCTGAATTTTCTTCCCCTCGAAATATAAAGCCTATTTCTAGACTCAGCTAATTTTTTTGAATTAGAAAATGCTCAAAAGATTTTGATAACTTATTGAAATTAATAAATTGTCGAAAAAAAATCACCAAGAGCCTTCAATAAGTAAATTGTTTGAAATTTTTTGCCATAATGACAAAAAATGATCATTTCAAAAAACAAAGCATACCAATAGATTCCTTATTAAATTTGCAATTTAATTAGCTACATTTGACAAGATGAAAATTATTTTTTTCGACTCTCATTTACCATTTTAAAATTTTAAATTTTTTCAATATTTTTCAGCTGACCATATCTCTCTGAATTTTCTTCGCCTCGAAATATAAAGCCTATTTCTAAACTCAGCTAATTTTTTTGAATTAGAAAATGCCAAAAAGATTCCGATCACTTATTGAAATTAATAAATTGTCGAAAAAAAATCACCAAGAGCCTTCAATAAGTCAATTGTTTGAAATTTTTTCCCATAATGACAAAATCTGAACATTTCAAAAAACCAAGCATACCAATAGATTCCTTATTAAATTTGCAATTTAATTAGCTACATTTGACAAGATGAAAATTATTTTTTTCGACTCTCATTTACCATTTTAAAATTTTAAATTTTTTTCAATATTTTTCAGCTGACCATATCTCTCTGAATTTTCTTCGCTTTGAAATATAAAGCCTATTTCTAAACTCAGCTAATTTTTTTGAATTAGAAAATGCCAAAAAAATATCGATCACTTTTTAAAATTAATAAATTGTCGAAAAAAAAAATCACCAAGTGCCTTCAATAAGTCAATTGTTTGAAATTTTTTCCCAAAATGACTAAAACTGAACATTTCAAAAAACCAAGCATACCAATAGATTCCTTATTAAATTTGCAATTTAATTAGCTACATTTGACAAGATGAAAATTATTTTTTTCGACTCTCATTTACCATTTTAAAATTTTAAATTTTTTTCAATATTTTTCAGCTGACCATATCTCTCTGAATTTTCTTCGCCTCGAAATATAAAGCCTATTTCTAAACTCAGCTAATTTTTTTGAATTAGAAAATGCCAAAAAATATCGAGCACTTTTTAAAATTAATAAATTGTCGAAAAAAAATCACCAAGAGCCTTCAATAAGTCAATTGTTTGAAATTTTTTCCCATAATGACAAAAACTGAACATTTCAAAAAACCAAGCATACCAATAGATTCCTTATTAAATTTGCAATTTAATGAGCTACATTTGATAAGATGAAAATTATTTTTTTCGACTCTCATTTAACATTTTAAAATTTTAAATTTTTTTCAATATTTTTCAGCTGACCATATCTCTCTGAATTTTCTTCGCCTCGAAACATAAAGCCTTTTTCCATACTCAGCTAATTATTTTGAATTAGAAAATGCCAAAAAGATTCCGATCACTTATTGAAATTAATAAATTGTCGAAAAAAAATCACCAAGAGCCTTCAATAAGTCAATTGTTTGAAATTTTTTCCCAAAATGACTAAAACTGAACATTTCAAAAAACCAAGCATACCAATAAATTCCTTATTAAATTTGCAATTTAATTAGCTACATTTGACAAGATGAAAATTATTTTTTTCGACTCTCATTTACCATTTTAAAATTTTAAATTTTTTTCAATATTTTTCAGCTGACCATATCTCTCTGAATTTTCTTCGCCTCGAAATATAAAGCCTATTTCTAAACTCAGCTAATTTTTTTGAATTAGAAAATGCCAAAAAAATATCGATTACTTTTTAAAATTAATAAATTGTCGAAAAAAAATCACCAAGAGCCTTCAATAAGTCAATTGTTTGAAATTTTTTTCCATAATGACAAAAACTGAACATTTCAAAAAACCAAGCATACCAATAGATTCCTTATTAAATTTGCAATTTAATGAGCTACATTTGATAAGATGAAAATTATTTTTTTCGACTCTCATTTACCATTTTAAAATTTTAAATTTTTTTCAATATTTTTCAGCTGACCATATCTCTCTGAATTTTCTTCCCCCGAAACATAAAGCCTTTTTCCATACTCAGCTAATTATTTTGAATTAGAAAATGCCAAAAAGATTCCGATCACTTATTGAAATTAATAAATTGTCGAAAAAAAATCACCAAGAGCCTTCAATAAGTCAATTGTTTGAAATTTTTTCCCAAAATGACAAAAACTTAACATTTCAAAAAACCAAGCATACCAATAGATTCCTTATTAAATTTGCAATTTAATGAGCTACATTTGATTAGATGAAAATTATTTTTTTCGACTCTCATTTACCATTTTAATATTTTAAATTTTTTCAATATTTTTCAGCTGACCATATCTCTCTGAATTTTCTTCCCTCGAAATATAAAGCCTATTTCTAGACTCAGCTAATTTTTTTGAATTAGAAAATGCTCAAAAGATTTTGATCACTTATTGAAATTAATAAAATGTCGAAAAAAATCACCAAGAGACTTCAATAAGTCAATTGTTTGAAATTTTTTCCCATAATGACAAAAACTGAACATTTCAAAATACCAAGCATACCAATAGATTCCTTATTAAATTTGCAATTAAATAAGCTACATTTGATAAAATGAAAATAACTTGATCATATTAAATTAAATTTTTTTAACTAAAAAAGACCATGATTTTCTTTTAACATAACAAAGGAATTGTTTAATATTAAACTAATTACATCAACAAAAAATAAAAGCCTAAACCTAACCCGAACTCTGCTCGCTCCGCTCGGAATTAATGTTATGGCTAATTATTTATGATTAGCTCGTTTATACAAATTCCCAACCTAAACCCAAACCTAAAACGAGCGTACGACCTCATATAAGTAATATTTCCCTAGCCCAAACCCGTATGTTTATTTTTTCCTACAATTAATTTTAAATTTTGGCAAGCAGAATACAAAAGGATACCAATAGATTCCTTATAAAATATACAATTTAATGAGCTACATTTGATAAGATGAAAATTATTTTTTTCGACTCTCATTTAACATTTTAAAATTTTTAAATTTTGTTCAATATTTTTCAGCTGACCATATCTCTCTGAATTTTCTTCCCCTCGAAATATAAAGCCTATTTCTAGACTCAGCTAATTTTTTGAATTAGAAAATGCTCAAAAGATTTTGATCACTTATTGATATGAATAAATTGTCGAAAAAAAATCACCAAGAGCCTTCAATAAGTCAATTGTTTGAAATTTTTTTCCATAATGACAAAAACTTAACATTTCAAAAAACCAAGCATACCAATAGATTCCTTATTAAATTTGCAATTTAATGAGCTACATTTGATAAGATGAAAATTATTTTTTTCGACTCTCATTTACCATTTTAAAATTTTAAATTTTTTTCAATATTTTTCAGCTGACCATATCTCTCTGAATTTTCTTCCCCGAAACATAAAGCCTTTTTCCATACTCAGCTAATTATTTTGAATTAGAAAATGCCAAAAAGATTCCGATCACTTATTGATATGAATAAATTGTCGAAAAAAATCACCAAGAGCCTTCAATAAGTCAATTGTTTGAAATTTTTTTCCAAAATGACAAAAACTTAACATTTCAAAAAACCAAGCATACCAATAGATTCCTTATTAAATTTGCAATTTAATAAGCTACATTTGATAAAATGAAAATAACTTGATCATTTTAAATTAAATTTATTTTCAACTAAAAAAGACCATGATTTTCTTTTAACATAACAAAGGAATTGTTTAATATTATACTAATTACATCACCAAAAAAAACAAAGCCTAAACCTAACCCGAACCTATTTATATCAAATGAAAAGACAATTTTAAATTCTGAAATATTTGTGCTAATTATCGGGCCATTATTATTAAAATTCTTTATATAAAATTGCCAATTACAATTATTAATGAACTTTTAACACTGTTATAAAAAGCAACCATCTCTTTAAATTTAATATCAATAAATAACATTTAATTTGCAAAAATAATGAAGAGACGTCAGCAAAATATTCTGTCCTTTGGCAATAAACTTGCTCTAATTCGGAAAGAAGAGCAGCTTTTTAGATGTCTTCAGCAAGTTAACGTAAACATTTTCTCAGGTGTTGCGCAATTTATGAGGTTTTCTAGTCAAATTAGAGAGATAAGGAATTATTGTATATTTATCGACAAGATAAATCAAATAAATATACTTGTCTCACCAACACCAACTAGCCTTTCAGTGGTTTTCGAAATTTTTTTCTGAAGGATTCGTTTAAAAAAAAATCCTCTTTTCAGTTTGGCAACATATCGATCCCTTTAATTGAGCCTAATTTTAAATTTAATCAGATATCCATAAAACTGACGGATTCTGTTTTTCACTCGACACCAATTTTGGATTCAAATGAATTAATTTGGCAATTTTCTGAAAATAATGGCTTTAAATTCTTTGAATTACTCGAAGCCAATATTTCTCTTTTTTGGCCAAATGATTCTACCATCAATATTGTAAAAAACATTTTAATCCCATTACATGAAAGCTGTTTTGGAATTGACAATTTTTTTATCTTTATTGAACACGATGTATTTTTTAATGATGGCTTTTACAGTAAACCTGAGACAAAAATATTTTTAAATACAAATAAAAATGTCCTTTATTATTCAAAGCTTTCACAGTCAAAAAAATGGATAGTTCCCTTTTCTCAAGGTTTATGGAGAACAAAAAATCAATTGAAGACATTAGCAATGGAAAGAATAAACAAAGAACAATGGAATGATGAAGTGACCAAAAAAGGTTATCAAATTAATTTAGCAACTAATTTACCTAGAAAAATTTCAAACAGACAAAAGCTTGTTACCGAATTGAAATTATGTTTTGACCAAGAGCAAAACGAAAGCGAAATTTCATCAAAAGAGAATAATTACATATATGATGAATTGAGAATTGTTCACTTTTTTAGAAACTTTTCGAAAAATTTTATTGTAGATAGCAAAATTTTTTTATAAATAATTTTAATACAACTTTTTATGAATAAAAGATAAAAAAAAATTAATTTTCTTTCTGTAAAAATTGAATTGCTCTATTTAAATATAAAAAAAAAAGTAATTAAACAATTGGAATACTTTTGTTTAAGTTTTAAAATTGAGCATTTGTTTCTTAATTAACCTTCCCTTAAATAACTAATGATATTTTTGAATTCAGCTAAATTTTCTGAATTAGAAAAGACCAAATTCATCTTGCCAACAGCCTTTTTTTATTAAAATTTGATAAAAATCAGTCACAGCCTACAATTGACAAATTGCCTGAAAATACTTGGCATAATGACAAATAAAAAACATTTTACAAAACAAAGAATATCAAAAAATTCCTTAAAGAATTTGCAATTTGATGAGCTATTTCCGATCACATAAAAATTTTTTTTTACAACTAATATTTAATTATTTAAATTTTTATATTTATTTTCAAATTTTTAAAATCGAGCATTTTTTTCTTAATTTTTTTCCCTTAAAAAACAAATGATATTTTTGAATTCAGCTAAATTTTCTGAACCAGAAAACCAAATTTATCTATATCACAGCATTTTTTTCTAAAAAATTTGATAAAAATCTGTCACAGCCAACAATTGACAAATTGCTTGAAAATACTTGGCACAAGGACAAATAAAAAACATTTTTCAAAACCAGGTATATCAAAAGATCCCTTAGAGAATTTGCAATTTGATGAGCTTTTAAAACATTAGAAAACATCAAAATTATTTTTTACAATAAAATTTTATTTTTAAAATTTTAAATTTGTAATTTATTGCCATAATATAATCACATTTTAATTCATAGAAATGACAATTTTCTTTCCAAATCTATCTAACAACAGAACTCGAATACCCTAAGCCTAACCTAATCCAAACCTTCAACCAGCGTACTACCTCATATAAGTAATATTTCCCTAGCCCAAACCCGTATTATTTTTCTTGAATTCTTTCAAAAGACCCCGACTATTTTACAAAAGCAAGCATATCAACAAATTTCTTAGAGAATTTGCAATTTGTTGAGCTATTTCAGAAAACATCAAAATTATTATTTTCAGCTAAAATTTAATTTTTCAAATTTCTTATTTATTTTCAAAATTTTTAAATTGAGCATTTCTTTCTTAATTAATTTCTCGAATTGTCATTAAAGTCAAATCGCTTTTTTAAAATTTTTTTTTCAGATCTTTTTGCTTAAAAAATCTATAAAAATAAATTATATTTTTATAAAATATTTTCTTTATTTTTATTTTATTCATTAGAAAAAAATAACATTTAAAAAAGTGATTATTATTTTATATTTGAAAAAACACAAAAATTTACACTTGATTGTATACTAAAAATAAATGTTTTTATTTCATATATTTTTTTGATAAAGAGAGAAATTAAAAAGTTTTCTATAATCAATCCCATTTAAATTTGATCGTTAACTGTTTGCGTCCTTCTTTCTTGTTAATGCTTTGTAATTTTTCGTCCAAAATTTGTCGATTCGCTTTTGAATCCGAATTTTTGTTTCTTTTGCTTCTTTTAGGCTCACTACTCCCATCGTCCTTTGCGTTTTCATTATCTGATTCGAGATTTTTATTTTTGCAGTTATTGTCAAATTGATTACTCACAATTGGTTCGTTGTTATTTTCTTTACCTTCACCTTTAACTTTTTTACATTTAACCTTTTCATTTATTGGTTTCGTTTTTTTCATTTTCTTATTTCTTTTTTCAGTCTTTGCTTCTTTGATTGATTTTCTTTTTGTTGTCACGCATTTTTTTGTCCCCTCAATAATCTGAATTTCATAATTTGTCTCTTTTTCGTCACTTGAAACAGGCTCTTGTTTTATTTTCTCAAGTATTTTCTCAAATTCCTTGTTTGCATCATCTGACATTTTCTCCGAAAAAAAGGGATTTTCTAGACTTTCGACTTTAAGATTTTCCATTTTAATTCAAATTTAATTATGATATTCTAAAAAATATAAAAAAATATATTTATACTTATCTAAATGTCCTCATAAATTAAAAAAGCATTTGTAAAATAAAAATTCAATACCAGACGCCTTACGCCACTTGTTGTTTATAACGGTTATTTCTGACCTTATTTACAGATCAATTTTTTTTTTCATCAGAACATTTATGCGTCTTTTAATTAGACTAAAAATCAGTTAGCTCAATCCCCAGAATTTTGTTTTTTTTAGATATTTTCATAATATTTTATTTTGAATTTGAATCTTTGGTAAATTTTAGATAATTCAAACCTTCGTTTAGAGCTTTCTGGATAACTATTTTTATTTAAATTTTAACTTGAATAACTTAGAATATTTATCGGGTTAATTAAGACAAACTAATCAATATAAAAAAAATGTTATTAAAATCAAAAATTGAAGAAGAATTATAATGATTGTTTTAGTTATTTTAGAAAAAGTAAAGTTAATAGCAGGTTTAAGAAAAATGAACCAATTAAACAAAATCAATCAAAACGAATATGGTGAACAGATCACACAAAGACTCCTTGAACTACTTGCAACCGGTCATATTCAACACTCTGATCCTAAATATCAATTTTTTAAAGAGGCAGTATTGCCAAGTCTTACTGTCCAATATGAAACGACAGACGGTCAAAAAACTTGCTTTTATCGTTGCAGATTCACTGGCTGCCAAACACTATGTTCAACTACACTACTTTTAGAACGTCATTTATGGGAACAACATTACGACGAACTACCAAAAGATGTATTCGGAGAGAAAAAATTTTTTTTCTGTAGAACTTGTAGCAAATCATTTAAGAGACAAGAACATTTGAACATGCATAAAAAAGCCAAAAAACATCTTAAAATTTTGGCATTAAGGAAAGGTATTTGAATTTTTAATTGTTTTTTATATTTCAATTTTTAAATTCATTTTTATTTTATTTTTCGCAAAAATAGCTGCAGATTCAAAAGCCAATACAAACAGCTGGCGTTATAAAATTAGTCAGAGTAACCAGAATCATTCAAAACTACCAAGAGAAGAAAACAGCAAAGAATCTAAAAATTGCAAAGCTAATCAAGAGCAACTTCCAAATCTTAACTTGAGTCTTGATGCTATCGAGAAAACAGTTGATTTGTTTAATGCATTTGCTTATTCAACTATTTCAAGCCAAGAAATAATTGGAGATCAAGAAGAAAAAAATGATTCATTAGAACAGTTATTAGAAAACGATCTGAGTTTTTTGAAAAGCTTAAAAGTCTTGAAAAATGAATTAAATTTTAAATTTATAATTTATTCTAAATTTAAATAGTTATATTTTCATATTAAACTTAAAAATCATCATTACTAATAAATGAAAAAAAATCAAATCAAATTTTTGTTGTTAAAATTCAAATTTTATCAAGTTAAATTAAAATATTTTTTCTTTTAAATAAATTTAAAAAAACAATCGAATTATTTTTAAAATTTTGTCAATAGTCTAAAATAAATTTTACGACTCAAGTAAAAATTTAATTCTAACTTTTTGTAAATTTATTCATCGATTTTGTTAGACTTAATATAAATCTTGATTTTGGTTAATTAATTTTTATCATTCATTAATTTAGAGCCAATTTATTTAAAAAGATTTAAAAAAATATTGTAATTTAATATATATATAGTATATAATTTAATTTAAACTAAACTAAAAACTTAAAATACAGAAAAAAACAGTAAAAAAAAGAAAAATGTGCAAATTTATTTGAAGAAGAATTATCATTAAATTCTAAAATATTCTTCTAAATCTTCGATTTTTTTGTGTTCAATTTGTTCGATTGCTATATTTTCCAATTTTTGATAATTGATTTTGTAAACACATTTGAAATAAATAACAATCGATGGATCTATATTATGAATCAAGCGTTCTTTATCACTTATTATTGCAAACCACATGGCGATTCGAATGTCATAGGGTGCCAATTTATACGAGTACCAGAATTCATTAAAACATCAACAAGACTGAATTTGTTTTTTAAATCTTAAAAAGAAACAAAAAAGCTTTATAAAAGCTTTACTTAAATGAAAACATTAAAAATACCAGCATAAAGAACAAAATGATAACTTGATTCAACTATTTCATCCTTAAAAATTGACATCCAATCATCAAAAGAAAAGTCTTCTCCTCTTATTCCATTCGTATTTTCTTTCAATTTGAAGCAAGTTCGACACGGCGAAGAATGAGTAACTTTGGAGACTATTAAAGAATATGTACTACAGTAAGGTAGAAAAATATTAAATATCTCTCCAGTATCATAATTATGATCCAAAAAGCAAATTAATAGCACATTTTGATTGTATTGAAAATTATCTAAATTGTCAATCGAATACATTGATCTATAATGGAACTAAAATAAGTTATAAAACTAAAATTAAAATCATTATTTAATTCATTTAAATATTTTGAACATTTATTTTATTTCTAATGGAAACAATTTCTTTTATGCAAAAGATTGCATTGATTGTTAATGAATAATACAATCTTTATTTATCAACTAATCCTAAATCTTTAGTCTAATAAGAAAACGTACTAACATAAGGAATATTTCGCTAGCCAAATTTTTTTAAAAATCTTTATCATTAAACCTCTAAAAAAATGAAATTTTTGAACTAATATAAAGGGTTATTTTTTAAACTAAAAAATTTCACAGCCAACAATAATAAAATCATCTGAAATCAAATGTCACCAGAACAAATAAAAAACTTTTAGTAATCCTAGCATATAAACTGATTCCTTAGAAAATTTCCAATTTAATGAGCATATCCAAACACATCAAAATGATTTTTTTAATAAAATTTAATTTTTGAAATATTTTTGCAATTTTTTATTTCAAAATTAGCATTTTTTCATCCAATGATAATTTAATAATTTTAGACTTTTTAAAATTAACTAAGCTTCTCTTAACTCAATGATTTTCAATTAATATTTATCCCTTTACGGAATTTAACACCATAGTACCAAAAATCTTACAAAAATAATTGAAGATTGTGATATTATCTAATTAGTATTTTCAAATTCAAAATTTTACAGTTCATTTTTATCATATAAATTGAATGTTTTTTTCTATTTTTTTCAAGATTTTAGAAATGAATCAAATGTATGAAAGCTTAATGTTTACTGATCCTAAAGAGCATTTAAAGTCTATTACAAATATAGCACCAAAAGATGAAGATAAAAATTTGGAAAATATTTTAGAGCTCTGTCGAAAGCATCCAAAAAGCGCCTTAAATGAAAAACATAGCCGTTTCAAAGAATGTCAGTTTTTTAGAATCGGCAACAGCAATTGCCAAATTCTAAAAAGAATTCCGAATAATGAATCCGATATAGAAAATACGCCAGAACCTAGAATTTCAATCGACACGAAAAGACGCAACCAAATTAACTAAACTGAAACTAAAAGAAGAAAACAGCTAAAAATTTGGGAAAAAAATATTAAAAAGAAATTAAAAAATAAATAATTTTCACATAAATTTGACTTTGTTTTTTCTAAAGCATTCTTTTCTTTTTTTATTTTAAATCCTTCATTTCTATTTTTTCCCATCAATACAATAGCTTTTTATCAATAAATTTTTAAAAAATCTATTTTATTTATTTATTATTATTAAAAAAATATAACCTAAAACCTAGAGTTAATTTATCACGAGAAATCATCGTTAACGATTTTAGACTAAGACACTTATACAATGACTTTAAAAAAAACCTTTTTCGACAAAGAAGACTAGCTTTCCGAACTAAACTTTTTATCATTTTATAATAAACCGACCGACTGATGATCTAATTACCATAAAATTAAGCCTTTTTAATTTTAAAAATATTTTAATGCAGTTTATTTGTATAAATAAAATGAGTGAGATTTAAAATATGTTTTTTTTTTAGGATTTTTTTATTAAATTTTTGATAACTAAATTTAAATAAATTTTGTTTATTTATTTTTTATTTATTTTTTATTTTATTTTTTATTTTATTTATTTTTAATGTTCGTTAACTTTTTTTACAATGTTTATATCGTTTCTAAAAATTGATCTTGTTAATTCTTTCTCCATTCTGATCCATTATCATTCCATAAAAAGATGATCTCCCGATTGTTTATGATTGATTTTTTCATCAAGTGTTTTTTCATATTGATCTGTTAACATTACTTCCTCGGGCCAAATTATTTTATTACCATAAGTTTCTCGAATTAACTTGACAAAATGTTTTAAATCTCGTAAAAGAAATCTACAAGTAATTTCTTTATATATCATTTGGTTTTGATTTTTTAACGAATTAATTTTTGAAATTAATTTATATATATAAATAAAACTAAAAATATAATCATCAACTTTGGATTGTACCAAATTTTCATTCATAAAATAATTAAGAAACTCTTTCTACATATTTTCAAACAAAAAATTGTCAAAATCGAATTTTTTACCCTAAGAAGTTAATGGTTATAGAGTTCAGAAGTATAAATAATTGATTTTGACTACAACTTCTAAAATAGTCTTTTGATCACTTGAAACATAAATTTGTATGTCCAAATGTTCATCATAATCAAATCGGTTATTAAAGCGTTTCTGCACAACATCCGATTCACTCGTAAAGATATCATAAAGTGTTATAGACGGAATTCTACCTAATTATCTCTCAATGATAAGTATACTAGCTTTTAAAAAATTATCTCCACTCCTAATAGATTTACAAACACTAAATGATTTTGTGTAGTTCTGACCAATTTCATTAAAAACATTAGCCTTGTCAGCATCAATTGCGAATATTGAATTTTAACCGACGCACAAGTGACATTTGTTTGAAATTTTTTCCAAAAATGACAAAAACTGAACATTTCAAAAAACCAAGCATACCAGTAGATTCCTTATTAAATTTGCAATTTAATAAGCTACATTTGATAAAATGAAAATAACTTGATCATATTAAATTAAATTTTTTTTTAACTAAAAAAGACCATGATTTTCTTTTAACATAACAAAGGAATTGTTTAATATTAAACTAATTACATCACCAAAAAAACAAAAGCCTAAACCTAACCCGAACCCTGCTCGCTCCGCTCGGAATTAATGTTATGACTAATTATTTATGATTAGCTCGTTTATACAAATTCCCAACCTTAACCCAAACCTAAAACGAACGTACGACCTCATATAAGTAATATTTCCCTAGCCCAAACCCGTATGTTTATTTTTTCCTACAATTAATTTTAAATTTTGGCAAGCAAAAAACCAAGCATACCAATAGATTCTTTAAAAAATTGCAATTTAATGAGCTACATTTGATAAGATGAAAATTATTTTTTTCGACTCTCATTTACCATTTTTAAATTTTAAATTTTTTTCAATATTTTTCAGCTGACCATATCTCTCTGAATTTTCTTCCCCTCGAAAAATAAAGCCTATTTCTAGACTCAGCTAATTTTTTTGAATTAGAAAATGCTCAAAAGATTTAGATCACTTATTGATATGAATAAATTGTCTAAAAAAAATCACCAAGAGCCTTCAATAAGTCAATTGTTTGAAATTTTTTCCCATAATGACAAAAACTGAACATTTCAAAAAACCAAGCATACCAATAGATTCCTTATTAAATTTGAAATTTAATGAGCTACATTTGATAAGATGAAAATTATTTTTTTCGACTCTCATTTAACATTTTTAAATTTTAAATTTTTTTCAATATTTTTCAGCTGACCATATCTCTCTGAATTTTCTTCCCCTCGAAAAATAAAGCCTATTTCTAGACTCAGCTAATATTTTGAATTAGAAAATGCTCAAAAGATTTTGATCACTTATTGATATGAATAAATTGTCGAAAAAAAATCACCAAGAGCCTTCAATAAGTCAATTGTTTGAAATTTTTTCCCATAATGACAAAAACTGAACATTTCAAAAAACCAAGCATACCAATAGATTCCTTATAAAATTTGCAATTTAATAAGCTACATTTGATAAGATGAAAATTATTTTTTCGACTCTCATTTAACATTTTTAAATTTTAAATTTTTTTCAATATTTTTCAGCTGACCATATCTCTCTGAATTTTCTTCCCCTCGAAATATAAAGCCTATTTCTAGACTCAGCTAATTTTTTTGAATTAGAAAATGCTCAAAAGATTTTGATCACTTATTGATATGAATAAATTGTCAAAAAAATCACCAAGAGCCTTCAATGAGTCAATTGTTTGAAATTTTTTCCCTTAATGACAAAAACTGAACATTTCAAAAAGCCAAGCATACCAATAGATTCCTTATTAAATTTGCAATTAAATAAGCTACATTTGATAAAATGAAAATAACTTGATCATATTAAATTAAATTTTTTTTTACTTAAAAAGACCATGATTTTCTTTTAACATAACAAAGGAATTGTTTAATATTAAACTAATTACATCACCAAAAAAACAAAAGCCTAAACCTAACCCGAACCCTGCTCGCTCCGCTCGCAATTAATGTTATGGCTAATAATTATTATTAGCTCGTTTATACAAATTCCCAACCTAAACCCAAACCTTAAACGAGCGTACGACCTCATATAAGTAATATTTCCCTAGCCCAAACCCGTATGTTTATTTTTTCCTACAATTAATTTTAAATTTTGGGAAGCAAAATACAAAAGGATACCAATAGATTCCTTATAAAATTTGCAATTTAATGAGCTACATTTCATAAAATGATAATTATTTTTTTCGACTCTCATTTACCATTTTTAAATTTTAAATTTTTTTCAATATTTTTCAGCTGACCATATCTCTCTGAATTTTCTTCCCCTCGAAATATAAAGTCTATTTCTAGACTCAGCTAATTTTTTGAATTAGAAAATGCCAAAAAGATTCCGATCACTTATTGATATGAATAAATTGTCGAAAAAAAATCACCAAGAGCCTTCAATAAGTCAATTGTTTGAAATTTTTTCCCATAATGACAAAAACTGAACATTTCAAAAAAACCAAGCATACCAATAGATTCATTATAAAATTTGCAATTTAATGAGCTTCATTTGATAAGATGAAAATTATTTTTTTCGACTCTCATTTACCATTTTTAAATTTTAAATTTTTTTCAATATTTTTCAGCTGACCATATCTCTCTGAATTTTCTTCCCCTCGAAATATAAAGCCTATTTCTAGACTCAGCTAATTTTTTTGAATTAGAAAATGCTCAAAAGATTTTGATCACTTATTGATATGAATAAATTGTCTAAAAAAAATCACCAAGAGCCTTCAATGAGTCAATTGTTTGAAATTGTTTCCCTTAATGACAAAAACTGAACATTTCAAAAAACCAAGCATACCAATAGATTCCTTATTAAATTTGCAATTAAATAAACTACATTTGATAAAATGAAAATAACTTGATCATATTAAATTAAAATTTTTTTAACTAAAAAAGACCATGATTTTCTTTTAACATAACAAAGGAATTGTTTAATATTAAAATAATTACATCACCAAAAAAACAAAAGCCTAAACCTAACCCGAACCCTGCTCGCTCCGCTCGCAATTAATGTTATGGCTAATAATTATTATTAGCTCGTTTATACAAATTCCCAACCTAAACCCAAACCTTAAACGAGCGTACGACCTCATATAAGTAATATTTCCCTAGCCCAAACCCGTATGTTTATTTTTTCCTACAATTAATTTTAAATTTTGGCAAGCAAAATACAAAAGGATACCAATAGATTCCTTATAAAATTTGCAATTTAATGAGCTACATTTCATAAAATGATAATTATTTTTTCGACTCTCATTTACCATTTTTAAATTTTAAATTTTTTTCAATATTTTTCAGCTGACCATATCTCTCTGAATTTTCTTCCCCTCGAAATATAAAGCCTATTTCTAGACTCAGCTAATTTTTTTGAATTAGAAAATGCCAAAAAGATTCCGATCACTTATTGATATGAATAAATTGTCGAAAAAAAATCACCAAGAGCCTTCAATAAGTCAATTGTTTGAAATTTTTTCCCATAATGACAAAAACTGAACATTTCAAAAAAACCAAGCATACCAATAGATTCATTATAAAATTTGCAATTTAATGAGCTTCATTTGATAAGATGAAAATTATTTTTTTCGACTCTCATTTAACATTTTTAAATTTTAAATTTTTTCAATATTTTTCAGCTGACCATATCTCTCTGAATTTTCTTCCCCTCGAAAAATAAAGCCTATTTCTAGACTCAGCTAATTTTTTTGAATTAGAAAATGCTCAAAAGATTTTGATCACTTATTGATATGAATAAATTGTTGAAAAAAAATCACCAAGAGCCTTCAATAAGTCAATTGTTTGAAATTTTTTCCCATAATGACAAAAACTGAACATTTCAAAAAACCAAGCATACCAATAGATTCCTTATAAAATTTGCAATTTAATGAGCTACATTTGACAAGATGAAAATTATTTTTTTCGACTCTCATTTACCATTTTAAAATTTTAAATTTTTTTCAATATTTTTCAGCTGACCATATCTCTCTGAATTTTCTTCCCCTCGAAATATAAAGCCTATTTTAAGACTCAGCTAATTTTTTTGAATTAGAAAATGCTCAAAAGATTTAGATCACTTATTGATATGAATAAATTGTCGAAAAAAAATCACCAAGAGCCTTCAATGAGTCAATTGTTTGAAATTTTTTCCCTTAATGACAAAAACTGAACATTTCAAAAAGCCAAGCATACCAATAGATTCCTTATTAAATTTGCAATTAAATAAGCTACATTTGATAAAATGAAAATAACTTGATCATATTAAATTAAATTTTTTTAACTAAAAAAGACCATGATTTTCTTTTAACATAACAAAGGAATTGTTTAATATTAAACTAATTACATCACCAAAAAAACAAAAGCCTAAACCCAACCCGAACCCTGCTCGCTCCGCTCGGAATTAATGTAATGGCTAATAATTATTATTAGCTCGTTTATACAAATTCCCAACCTAAACCCAAACCTTAAACGAGCGTACGACCTCATATAAGTAATATTTCCCTAGCCCAAACCCGTATGTTTATTTTTTCCTACAATTAATTTTAAATTTTGGCAAGCAAAATACAAAAGGATACCAACAGATTTCTTATAAAATTTGCAATTTAATGAGCTTTATTTGATAAGATGAAAATTATTTTTTTCGACTCTCATTTACCATTTTAAAATTTTAAATTTTTTTCAATATTTTTCAGCTGACCATATCTCTCTGAATTTTTATCCCCTCGAAATATAAAGCCTATTTCTAGACTCAGCTAATTTTTTTGAATTAGAAAATGCTCAAAAGATTTAGATCACTTATTGATATGAATAAATTGTCGAAAAAAAATCACCAAGAGCCTTCAATAAGTCAATTGTTTAAAAATTTTTTCCCATAATGACAAAAACTGAACATTTCAAAAAACCAAGCATACCAATAGATTCCTTATTAAATTTGCAATTTAATGAGCTATATTTGATAAGATGAAAATTATTTTTTTCGACTCTCATTTACCATTTTAAAATTTTAAATTTTTTCAATATTTTTAAGCTGACCATATCTCCGTGAATTTTCTTCTCCTCGAAATATAAAGCCTATTTCTAGACTCAGCTAATTTTTTTGAATTAGAAAATGCGCAAAAGATTTTGATCACTTATTGATATGAATAAATTGTCGAAAAAAAATCACCAAGAGCCTTCAATAAGTCAATTGTTTAAAAATTTTTTCCCATAATGACAAAAACTGAACATTTCAAAAAACCAAGCATACCAATAGATTCCTTATAAAATTTGCAATTTAATGAGCTACATTTGATAAGATGAAAATTATTTTTTTCGACTCTCATTTACCATTTTTAAATTTTAAATTTTTTTCAATATTTTTCAGCTGACCATATCTCTCTGAATTTTCTTCCCCTCGAAAAATAAAGCCTATTTCTAGACTCAGCTAATTTTTTTGAATTAGAAAATGCTCAAAAGATTTTGATCACTTATTGATATGAATAACTTGTCGAAAAAAAATCACCAAGAGCCTTCAATAAGTCAATTGTTTGAAATTTTTTCCCATAATGACAAAAACTGAACATTTCAAAAAACCAAGCATACCAATAGATTCCTTATAAAATTTGCAATTAAATGAGCTACATTTGATAAAATGAAAATAACTTGATCATTTTAAATTAAATTTTTTTAACTAAAAAAGACTATGATTTTCTTTTAACATAACAAAGGAATTGTTTATTATTAAACTAATTACATCACCAAAAAAAACAAAAGCCTAAACCTAACCCGAACCCTGCTCGCTCCGCTCGGAATTAATGTAATGGCTTATTATTTATGATTAGCTCGTTTATACAAATTCCGAACCTAAACCCAAACCTAAAACGAGCGTACGACCTCATATAAGTAATATTTCCCTAGCCCAAACCCGTATGTTTATTTTTTCCTACAATTAATTTTAAATTTTGGCAAGCAAAATACAAAAGGATACCAATAGATTCCTTATAAAATTTGCAATTTAATGAGCTACATTTGATAAGATGAAAATTATTTTTTTCGACTCTCATTTACCATTTTTAAATTTTAAATTTTTTTCAATATTTTTCAGCTGACCATATCTCTCTGAATTTTCTTCCCCTGGAAATATAAAGCCTATTTCTAGACTCAGCTAATTTTTTTGAATTAGAAAATGCTCAAAAGATTTTGATCACTTATTGATATGAATAAATTGTCGAAAAAAAATCACCAAGAGCCTTCAATGAGTCAATTGTTTGAAATTGTTTCCCTTAATGACAAAAACTGAACATTTCAAAAAACCAAGCATACCAATAGATTACTTATTAAATTTGCAATTAAATAAGCTACATTTGATAAAATGAAAATAACTTGATCATATTAAATTAAATTTTTTTAACTAAAAAAGACCATGATTTTCTTTTAACATAACAAAGGAATTGTTTAATATTAAACTAATTACATCACCTAAAAAACAAAAGCCTAAACCTAACCCGAACCCTGCTCGCTCCGCTCGGAATCAATGTAATGGCTAATAATTTATTATTAGCTCGTTTATACAAATTCCCAACCTAAACCCAAACCTAAAACGAGCGTACGACCTCATATAAGTAATATTTCCCTAGCCCAAACCCGTATGTTTATTTTTTCCTACAATTAATTTTAAATTTTGGCAAGCAAAATACAAAAGGATACCAATAGATTCCTTATAAAATTTGCAATTTAATGAGCTACATTTGATAAGATGAAAATTATTTTTTTCGACTCTCATTTACCATTTTTAAATTTTAAATTTTTTTCAATATTTTTCAGCTGACCATATCTCTCTGAATTTTCTTCCCTTCGAAATATAAAGCCTATTTCTAGACTCAGCTAATTTTGTTGAATTAGAAAATGCTCAAAAGATTTTGATCACTTATTGATATGAATAAATTGTCGAAAAAAAATCACCAAGAACCTTCAATAAGTCAATTGTTTGAAATTTTTTCCCATAATGACAAAAACTGAACATTTCAAAAAACCAAGCATACCAATAGATTCCTTATAAAATTTGCAATTTAATGAGCTACATTTGATAAGATGAAAATTATTTTTTTCGACTCTCATTTACCATTTTAAAATTTTAAATTTTTTTCAATATTTTTCAGCTGACCATATCTCTCTGAATTTTCTTCCCCTCGAAATATAAAGCCTATTTCTAGACTCAGCTAATTTTTTGAATTAGAAAATGCTCAAAAGATTTTGATCACTTATTGATATGAATAAATTGTCGAAAAAAAATCACCAAGAGCCTTCAATAAGTCAATTGTTTGAAATTTTTTCCCTTAATGACAAAAACTGAACATTTCAAAAAACCAAGCATACCAATAGATTCCTTATTAAATTTGCAATTAAATAAGCTACATTTGATAAAATGAAAATAACTTGATCATATTAAATTAAATTTTTTTTTAACTAAAAAAGACCATGATTTTCTTTTAACATAACAAAGGAATTGTTTAATATTAATTTAATTACATCACCAAAAAAACAAAAGCCTAAACCTAACCCGAACCCTGCTCGCTCCGTTCGGAATTAATGTAATGGCTAATAATTTATTATTAGCTCGTTTATACAAATTCCCAACCTAAACCCAAACCTAAAACGAGCGTACGACCTCATATAAGTAATATTTCCCTAGCCCAAACCCGTATGTTTATTTTTTCCTACAATTAATTTTAAATTTTGGCAAGCAAAATACAAAAGGATACCAATAGATTCCTTATAAAATTTGCAATTTAATGAGCTACATTTGATAAGATGAAAATTATTTTTTTCGACTCTCATTTACCATTTTTAAATTTTAAATTTTTTTCAATATTTTTCAGCTGACCATATCTCTCTGAATTTTCTTCCCTTCGAAATATAAAGCCTATTTCTAGACTCAGCTAATTTTTTTGAATTAGAAAATGCTCAAAAGATTTTGATCACTTATTGATATCAATAAATTGTCGAAAAAAAATCACCAAGAGCCTTCAATAAGTCAATTGTTTGAAATTTTTTCCCATAATGACAAAAACTGAACATTTCAAAAAACCAAGCATACCAATAGATTCATTATAAAATTTGCAATTTAATGAGCTACATTTGATAAGATGAAAATTATTTTTTCGACTCTCATTTACCATTTTAAAATTTTAAATTTTTTTCAATATTTTTCAGCTGACCATATCTCTCTGAATTTTCTTCCCTCGAAATATAAAGCCTATTTTAAGACTCAGCTAATTTTTTTGAATTAGAAAATGCTCAAAAGATTTAGATCACTTATTGATATTAATAAATTGTCGAAAAAAATCACCAAGAGCCTTCAATGAGTCAATTGTTTGAAATTTTTTCCCTTAATGACAAAAACTGAACATTTCAAAAAGCCAAGCATACCAATAGATTCCTTATTAAATTTGCAATTAAATAAGCTACATTTGATAAAATGAAAATAACTTGATCATATTAAATTAAATTTTTTTAACTAAAAAAGACCATGATTTTCTTTTAACATAACAAAGGAATTGTTTAATATTAAACTAATTACATCACCAAAAAAACAAAAGCCTAAACCCAACCCGAACCCTGCTCGCTCCGCTCGGAATTAATGTAATGGCTAATTATTTATGATTAGCTCGTTTATACAAATTCCAAACCTAAACCCAAACCTAAAACGAGCGTACGACCTCATATAAGTAATATTTCCCTAGCCCAAACCCGTATGTTTATTTTTACCTACAATTAATTTTAAATTTTGGCAAGCAAAATACAAAAGGATACCAATAGATTCCTTATAAAATTTGCAATTTAATGAGCTACATTTGATAAGATGAAAATTATTTTTTTCGACTCTCATTTACCATTTTTAAATTTTAAATTTTTTTCAATATTTTTCAGCTGACCATATCTCTCTGAATTTTCTTCACCTCGAAACAAAAAGCCTATTTCTAAACTCAGCTAATTTTTTTGAATTAAAAAATGCCAAAAAGATTCCGATCACTTATTGAAATTAATAAAATGTCGAAAAAAAATCACCAAGAGACTTCAATAAGTCAATTGTTTGAAATTTTTTCCCATAATGACAAAAACTGAACATTTCAAAAAACCAAGCATACCAATAGATTCCTTATTAAATTTGCAATTTAATGAGCTACATTTAATAAGATGAAAATTATTTTTTTCGACTCTCAATTACCATTTTTAAATTTTAAATTTTTTCAATATTTTTCAGCTGACAAATTTAATAATAATTCGATAAATGTTTTTATCAATGTTTTATTTTTTAATTTTTTTAATTAATTTGATTCTTTAAAATAAATTTTTAATATATAATTCTATTTTTTATTTTAAATTAGCACAACTACAAAATATTTTTTATTTTTTCTTTAGAAATAAATAAAATTATTTTGTTAGTTATCACTAAGAGTGTTTTAGTTATTTATATATTTCTTTGTGAGCCCTTTATTTTAAATACAAATTACTTCTGCTGAATTTCTTTTCAAAATATCTAAGAATTAAGACAAGAGGTGCAACAATTTAAATCAAAGATTTTTACTTTCTTTGAACTTAAGTGATAAAGACAGTTGTATGCCGTCCTCTGTCAATCAATATTTTGGTTCACCTTTATTTTCCTCCGTAAAACATTTTTTTGATAGTCAAAAGTATATTCTAAAACAATCGAAAAAATCAATGAACAGTGAAAATTCACCATACGACCCAATGCTTTCCAAATACATCAGATATGATAATAAAATTTTCAGGCGCCAATATATATTTGAGTCAAATTTTCGATGGAGAAATAATGAATATGCATTTGATTCGGCATTGCAGAACTTACCAAGAGGTAAATTTATAATGCAATTAAATTTTAATTCAGAAAATGGAGACTATGATTGTGGACATTTTACATGTATTGTCAAAAATAAAAATAAGATTGTAAATTTGGACAAAGATAGAAAGAACAAACTCTATATCCCTTTCACTCAATATCCTTTAAATAAAAAACCTTCAAAAGATGACGCAAAAAGGAAATTGCCAATTAAATTAAAAAGTGTCAGGATCTTTATTTACAATGAAGAAAATGATTAAATAAAAAATTTTTCTTATTTTTTCATTATTTTTTACTTAATTTTTAAAATAAAAATATTCAAAATAAATTAAAATTTTAAAAATTTACTATAAATTTTGCACCTTAACTTAAGTCAAAATAGTTTCGATCATATTATAAATTGAACATTATTTTTTCGACTCGGCTTTTTCATTTTAATTTTTAAATTTTGTTCAATATTTTTCAGCTGACCATATCTCTCTGAATTTTCTTCCCCTCGAAATATAAAGCCTATTTCTAGACTCAGCTAATTTTTTTGAATTAGAAAATGCTCAAAAGATTTTGATAACTTATTGAAATTAATAAATTGTCGAAAAAAAATCACCAAGAGCCTTCAATAAGTAAATTGTTTGAAATTTTTTGCCATAATGACAAAAAATGATCATTTCAAAAAACAAAGCATACCAATAGATTCCTTATTAAATTTGCAATTTAATTAGCTACATTTGACAAGATGAAAATTATTTTTTTCGACTCTCATTTACCATTTTAAAATTTTAAATTTTTTTCAATATTTTTCAGCTGACCATATCTCTCTGAATTTTCTTCGCCTCGAAATATAAAGCCTATTTCTAAACTCAGCTAATTTTTTTGAATTAGAAAATGCCAAAAAGATTCCGATCACTTATTGAAATTAATAAATTGTCGAAAAAAAATCACCAAGAGCCTTCAATAAGTCAATTGTTTGAAATTTTTTCCCATAATGACAAAATCTGAACATTTCAAAAAACCAAGCATACCAATAGATTCCTTATTAAATTTGCAATTTAATTAGCTACATTTGACAAGATGAAAATTATTTTTTTCGACTCTCATTTACCATTTTAAAATTTTAAATTTTTTTCAATATTTTTCAGCTGACCATATCTCTCTGAATTTTCTTCGCTTTGAAATATAAAGCCTATTTCTAAACTCAGCTAATTATTTTGAATTAGAAAATGCCAAAAAAATATCGATCACTTTTTAAAATTAATAAATTGTCGAAAAAAAATCACCAAGTGCCTTCAATAAGTCAATTGTTTGAAATTTTTTCCCAAAATGACTAAAACTGAACATTTCAAAAAACCAAGCATACCAATAGATTCCTTATTAAATTTGCAATTTAATTAGCTACATTTGACAAGATGAAAATTATTTTTTCGACTCTCATTTACCATTTTAAAATTTTAAATTTTTTTCAATATTTTTCAGCTGACCATATCTCTCTGAATTTTCTTCGCCTCGAAATATAAAGCCTATTTCTAAACTCAGCTAATTTTTTTGAATTAGAAAATGCCAAAAAAATATCGAGCACTTTTTAAAATTAATAAATTGTCGAAAAAAAATCACCAAGAGCCTTCAATAAGTCAATTGTTTGAAATTTTTTTCCATAATGACAAAAACTGAACATTTCAAAAAACCAAGCATACCAATAGATTCCTTATTAAATTTGCAATTTAATGAGCTACATTTGATAAGATGAAAATTATTTTTTTCGACTCTCATTTAACATTTTAAAATTTTAAATTTTTTTCAATATTTTTCAGCTGACCATATCTCTCTGAATTTTCTTCCCCCGAAACATAAAGCCTTTTTCCATACTCAGCTAATTATTTTGAATTAGAAAATGCCAAAAAGATTCCGATCACTTATTGAAATTAATAAATTGTCGAAAAAAAATCACCAAGAGCCTTCAATAAGTCAATTGTTTGAAATTTTTTCCCAAAATGACTAAAACTGAACATTTCAAAAAACCAAGCATACCAATAAATTCCTTATTAAATTTGCAATTTAATTAGCTACATTTGACAAGATGAAAATTATTTTTTTCGACTCTCATTTACCATTTTAAAATTTTAAATTTTTTTCAATATTTTTCAGCTGACCATATCTCTCTGAATTTTCTTCGCCTCGAAATATAAAGCCTATTTCTAAACTCAGCTAATTTTTTTGAATTAGAAAATGCCAAAAAAATATCGATTACTTTTTAAAATTAATAAATTGTCGAAAAAAATCACCAAGAGCCTTCAATAAGTCAATTGTTTGAAATTTTTTTCCATAATGACAAAAACTGAACATTTCAAAAAACCAAGCATACCAATAGATTCCTTATTAAATTTGCAATTTAATGAGCTACATTTGATAAGATGAAAATTATTTTTTTCGACTCTCATTTACCATTTTAAAATTTTAAATTTTTTTCAATATTTTTCAGCTGACCATATCTCTCTGAATTTTCTTCCCCCGAAACATAAAGCCTTTTTCCATACTCAGCTAATTATTTTGAATTAGAAAATGCCAAAAAGATTCCGATCACTTATTGAAATTAATAAATTGTCGAAAAAAATCACCAAGAGCCTTCAATAAGTCAATTGTTTGAAATTTTTTCCCAAAATGACAAAAACTTAACATTTCAAAAAACCAAGCATACCAATAGATTCCTTATTAAATTTGCAATTTAATGAGCTACATTTGATTAGATGAAAATTATTTTTTTCGACTCTCATTTACCATTTTAATATTTTAAATTTTTTTCAATATTTTTCAGCTGACCATATCTCTCTGAATTTTCTTCCCCTCGAAATATAAAGCCTATTTCTAGACTCAGCTAATTTTTTTGAATTAGAAAATGCTCAAAAGATTTTGATCACTTATTGAAATTAATAAAATGTCGAAAAAAATCACCAAGAGACTTCAATAAGTCAATTGTTTGAAATTTTTTCCCATAATGACAAAAACTGAACATTTCAAAATACCAAGCATACCAATAGATTCCTTATTAAATTTGCAATTAAATAAGCTACATTTGATAAAATGAAAATAACTTGATCATATTAAATTAAATTTTTTTTAACTAAAAAAGACCATGATTTTCTTTTAACATAACAAAGGAATTGTTTAATATTAAACTAATTACATCAACAAAAAATAAAAGCCTAAACCTAACCCGAACTCTGCTCGCTCCGCTCGGAATTAATGTTATGGCTAATTATTTATGATTAGCTCGTTTATACAAATTCCCAACCTAAACCCAAACCTAAAACGAGCGTACGACCTCATATAAGTAATATTTCCCTAGCCCAAACCCGTATGTTTATTTTTTCCTACAATTAATTTTAAATTTTGGCAAGCAGAATACAAAAGGATACCAATAGATTCCTTATAAAATATACAATTTAATGAGCTACATTTGATAAGATGAAAATTATTTTTTTCGACTCTCATTTAACATTTTAAAATTTTTAAATTTTGTTCAATATTTTTCAGCTGACCATATCTCTCTGAATTTTCTTCCCCTCGAAATATAAAGCCTATTTCTAGACTCAGCTAATTTTTTTGAATTAGAAAATGCTCAAAAGATTTTGATCACTTATTGATATGAATAAATTGTCAAAAAAAATCACCAAGAGCCTTCAATAAGTCAATTGTTTGAAATTTTTTTCCATAATGACAAAAACTGAACATTTCAAAAAACCAAGCATACCAATAGATTCCTTATTAAATTTGCAATTTAATGAGCTACATTTGATAAGATGAAAATTATTTTTTTCGACTCTCATTTACCATTTTAAAATTTTAAATTTTTTTCAATATTTTTCAGCTGACCATATCTCTCTGAATTTTCTTCCCCCCGAAACATAAAGCCTTTTTCCATACTCAGCTAATTATTTTGAATTAGAAAATGCCAAAAAGATTCCGATCACTTATTGATATGAATAAATTGTCGAAAAAATCACCAAGAGCCTTCAATAAGTCAATTGTTTGAAATTTTTTTCCAAAATGACAAAAACTTAACATTTCAAAAAACCAAGCATACCAATAGATTCCTTATTAAATTTGCAATTTAATAAGCTACATTTGATAAAATGAAAATAACTTGATCATTTTAAATTAAATTTATTTTCAACTAAAAAAGACCATGATTTTCTTTTAACATAACAAAGGAATTGTTTAATATTATACTAATTACATCACCAAAAAAACAAAAGCCTAAACCTAACCCGAACCTATTTATATCAAATGAAAAGACAATTTTAAATTCTGAAATATTTGTGCTAATTATCGGGCCATTATTATTAAAATTCTTTATATAAAATTGCCAATTACAATTATTAATGAACTTTTAACACTGTTATAAAAAGCAACCATCTCTTTAAATTTAATATCAATAAATAACATTTAATTTGCAAAAATAATGAAGAGACGTCAGCAAAATATTCTGTCCTTTGGCAATAAACTTGCTCTAATTCGGAAAGAAGAGCAGCTTTTTAGATGTCTTCAGCAAGTTAACGTAAACACCAACATTTTCTCAGGTGTTGCGCAATTTATGAGGTTTTCTAGTCAAATTAGAGAGATAAGGAATTATTGTATATTTATCGACAAGATAAATCAAATAAATATACTTGTCTCACCAACACCAACTAGCCTTTCAGTGGTTTTCGAAATTTTTTTCTGAAGGATTCGTTTAAAAAAAAAAATCCTCTTTTCAGTTTGGCAACATATCGATCCCTTTAATTGAGCCTAATTTTAAATTTAATCAGATATCCATAAAACTGACGGATTCTGTTTTTCACTCGACACCAATTTTGGATTCAAATGAATTAATTTGGCAATTTTCTGAAAATAATGGCTTTAAATTCTTTGAATTACTCGAAGCCAATATTTCTCTTTTTTGGCCAAATGATTCTACCATCAATATTGTAAAAAACATTTTAATCCCATTACATGAAAGCTGTTTTGGAATTGACAATTTTTTTATCTTTATTGAACACGATGTATTTTTTAATGATGGCTTTTACAGTAAACCTGAGACAAAAATATTTTTAAATACAAATAAAAATGTCCTTTATTATTCAAAGCTTTCACAGTCAAAAAAATGGATAGTTCCCTTTTCTCAAGGTTTATGGAGAACAAAAAATCAATTGAAGACATTAGCAATGGAAAGAATAAACAAAGAACAATGGAATGATGAAGTGACCAAAAAGGTTATCAAATTAATTTAGCAACTAATTTACCTAGAAAAATTTCAAACAGACAAAAGCTTGTTACCGAATTGAAATTATGTTTTGACCAAGAGCAAAACGAAAGCGAAATTTCATCAAAAGAGAATAATTACATATATGATGAATTGAGAATTGTTCACTTTTTAGAAACTTTTCGAAAAATTTTATTGTAGATAGCAAAATTTTTTTATAAATAATTTTAATACAACTTTTTATGAATAAAAGATAAAAAAATTAATTTTCTTTCTGTAAAAATTGAATTGCTCTATTTAAATATAAAAAAAAAAGTAATTAAACAATTGGAATACTTTTGTTTAAGTTTTAAAATTGAGCATTTGTTTCTTAATTAACCTTCCCTTAAATAACTAATGATATTTTTGAATTCAGCTAAATTTTCTGAATTAGAAAAGACCAAATTCATCTTGCCCACAGCCTTTTTTTATTAAAATTTGATAAAAATCAGTCACAGCCTACAATTGACAAATTGCCTGAAAATACTTGGCATAATGACAAATAAAAAACATTTTACAAAACAAAGAATATCAAAAAATTCCTTAAAGAATTTGCAATTTGATGAGCTATTTCCGATCACATAAAAATTTTTTTTTACAACTAATATTTAATTATTTAAATTTTTATATTTATTTTCAAATTTTTAAAATCGAGCATTTTTTTCTTAATTTTTTTCCCTTAAAAAACAAATGATATTTTTGAATTCAGCTAAATTTTCTGAACCAGAAAACCAAATTTATCTATATCACAGCATTTTTTTCTAAAAAATTTGATAAAAATCTGTCACAGCCAACAATTGACAAATTGCTTGAAAATACTTGGCACAAGGACAAATAAAAAACATTTTTCAAAACCAGGTATATCAAAAGATCCCTTAGAGAATTTGCAATTTGATGAGCTTTTAAAACATTAGAAAACATCAAAATTATTTTTTACAATAAAATTTTATTTTTAAAATTTTAAATTTGTAATTTATTGCCATAATATAATCACATTTTAATTCATAGAAATGACAATTTTCTTTCCAAATCTATCTAACAACAGAACTCGAATACCCTAAGCCTAACCTAATCCAAACCTTCAACCAGCGTACTACCTCATATAAGTAATATTTCCCTAGCCCAAACCCGTATTATTTTTCTTGAATTCTTTCAAAAGACCCCGACTATTTTACAAAAGCAAGCATATCAACAAATTTCTTAGAGAATTTGCAATTTGTTGAGCTATTTCAGAAAACATCAAAATTATTATTTTCAGCTAAAATTTAATTTTTCAAATTTCTTATTTATTTTCAAAATTTTTAAATTGAGCATTTCTTTCTTAATTAATTTCTCGAATTGTCATTAAAGTCAAATCGCTTTTTTAAAATTTTTTTTCAGATCTTTTTGCTTAAAAAATCTATAAAAATAAATTATATTTTTATAAAATATTTTCTTTATTTTTATTTTATTCATTAGAAAAAAATAACATTTAAAAAAGTGATTATTATTTTATATTTGAAAAAACACAAAAATTTACACTTGATTGTATACTAAAAATAAATGTTTTTATTTCATATATTTTTTTTGATAAAGAGAGAAATTAAAAAGTTTTCTATAATCAATCCCATTTAAATTTGATCGTTAACTGTTTGCGTCCTTCTTTCTTGTTAATGCTTTGTAATTTTTCGTCCAAAATTTGTCGATTCGCTTTTGAATCCGAATTTTTGTTTCTTTTGCTTCTTTTAGGCTCACTACTCCCATCGTCCTTTGCGTTTTCATTATCTGATTCGAGATTTTTATTTTTGCAGTTATTGTCAAATTGATTACTCACAATTGGTTCGTTGTTATTTTCTTTACCTTCACCTTTAACTTTTTTACATTTAACCTTTTCATTTATTGGTTTCGTTTTTTTCATTTTCTTATTTCTTTTTTCAGTCTTTGCTTCTTTGATTGATTTTCTTTTTGTTGTCACGCATTTTTTTGTCCCCTCAATAATCTGAATTTCATAATTTGTCTCTTTTTCGTCACTTGAAACAGGCTCTTGTTTTATTTTCTCAAGTATTTTCTCAAATTCCTTGTTTGCATCATCTGACATTTTCTCCGAAAAAAAGGGATTTTCTAGACTTTCGACTTTAAGATTTTCCATTTTAATTCAAATTTAATTATGATATTCTAAAAAATATAAAAAAATATATTTATACTTATCTAAATGTCCTCATAAATTAAAAAAGCATTTGTAAAATAAAAATTCAATACCAGACGCCTTACGCCACTTGTTGTTTATAACGGTTATTTCTGACCTTATTTACAGATCAATTTTTTTTTTCATCAGAACATTTATGCGTCTTTTAATTAGACTAAAAATCAGTTAGCTCAATCCCCAGAATTTTGTTTTTTTTAGATATTTTCATAATATTTTATTTTGAATTTGAATCTTTGGTAAATTTTAGATAATTCAAACCTTCGTTTAGAGCTTTCTGGATAACTATTTTTATTTAAATTTTAACTTGAATAACTTAGAATATTTATCGGGTTAATTAAGACAAACTAATCAATATAAAAAAAATGTTATTAAAATCAAAAATTGAAGAAGAATTATAATGATTGTTTTAGTTATTTTAGAAAAAGTAAAGTTAATAGCAGGTTTAAGAAAAATGAACCAATTAAACAAAATCAATCAAAACGAATATGGTGAACAGATCACACAAAGACTCCTTGAACTACTTGCAACCGGTCATATTCAACACTCTGATCCTAAATATCAATTTTTTAAAGAGGCAGTATTGCCAAGTCTTACTGTCCAATATGAAACGACAGACGGTCAAAAAACTTGCTTTTATCGTTGCAGATTCACTGGCTGCCAAACACTATGTTCAACTACACTACTTTTAGAACGTCATTTATGGGAACAACATTACGACGAACTACCAAAAGATGTATTCGGAGAGAAAAAATTTTTTTTCTGTAGAACTTGTAGCAAATCATTTAAGAGACAAGAACATTTGAACATGCATAAAAAAGCCAAAAAACATCTTAAAATTTTGGCATTAAGGAAAGGTATTTGAATTTTTAATTGTTTTTTTTATATTTCAATTTTTAAATTCATTTTTATTTTATTTTTCGCAAAAATAGCTGCAGATTCAAAAGCCAATACAAACAGCTGGCGTTATAAAATTAGTCAGAGTAACCAGAATCATTCAAAACTACCAAGAGAAGAAAACAGCAAAGAATCTAAAAATTGCAAAGCTAATCAAGAGCAACTTCCAAATCTTAACTTGAGTCTTGATGCTATCGAGAAAACAGTTGATTTGTTTAATGCATTTGCTTATTCAACTATTTCAAGCCAAGAAATAATTGGAGATCAAGAAGAAAAAATGATTCATTAGAACAGTTATTAGAAAACGATCTGAGTTTTTTGAAAAGCTTAAAAGTCTTGAAAAATGAATTAAATTTTAAATTTATAATTTATTCTAAATTTAAATAGTTATATTTTCATATTAAACTTAAAAATCATCATTACTAATAAATGAAAAAAAATCAAATCAAATTTTTGTTGTTAAAATTCAAATTTTATCAAGTTAAATTAAAATATTTTTTCTTTTAAATAAATTTAAAAAAACAATCGAATTATTTTTAAAATTTTGTCAATAGTCTAAAATAAATTTTACGACTCAAGTAAAAATTTAATTCTAACTTTTTGTAAATTTATTCATCGATTTTGTTAGACTTAATATAAATCTTGATTTTGGTTAATTAATTTTTATCATTCATTAATTTAGAGCCAATTTATTTAAAAAGATTTAAAAAAATATTGTAATTTAATATATATATAGTATATAATTTAATTTAAACTAAACTAAAAACTTAAAATACAGAAAAAAACAGTAAAAAAAAGAAAAATGTGCAAATTTATTTGAAGAAGAATTATCATTAAATTCTAAAATATTCTTCTAAATCTTCGATTTTTTTGTGTTCAATTTGTTCGATTGCTATATTTTCCAATTTTTGATAATTGATTTTGTAAACACATTTGAAATAAATAACAATCGATGGATCTATATTATGAATCAAGCGTTCTTTATCACTTATTATTGCAAACCACATGGCGATTCGAATGTCATAGGGTGCCAATTTATACGAGTACCAGAATTCATTAAAACATCAACAAGACTGAATTTGTTTTTTAAATCTTAAAAAGAAACAAAAAAGCTTTATAAAAGCTTTACTTAAATGAAAACATTAAAAATACCAGCATAAAGAACAAAATGATAACTTGATTCAACTATTTCATCCTTAAAAATTGACATCCAATCATCAAAAGAAAAGTCTTCTCCTCTTATTCCATTCGTATTTTCTTTCAATTTGAAGCAAGTTCGACACGGCGAAGAATGAGTAACTTTGGAGACTATTAAAGAATATGTACTACAGTAAGGTAGAAAAATATTAAATATCTCTCCAGTATCATAATTATGATCCAAAAAGCAAATTAATAGCACATTTTGATTGTATTGAAAATTATCTAAATTGTCAATCGAATACATTGATCTATAATGGAACTAAAATAAGTTATAAAACTAAAATTAAAATCATTATTTAATTCATTTAAATATTTTGAACATTTATTTTATTTCTAATGGAAACAATTTCTTTTATGCAAAAGATTGCATTGATTGTTAATGAATAATACAATCTTTATTTATCAACTAATCCTAAATCTTTAGTCTAATAAGAAAACGTACTAACATAAGGAATATTTCGCTAGCCAAATTTTTTTAAAAATCTTTATCATTAAACCTCTAAAAAAATGAAATTTTTGAACTAATATAAAGGGTTATTTTTTAAACTAAAAAAATTTCACAGCCAACAATAATAAAATCATCTGAAATCAAATGTCACCAGAACAAATAAAAAACTTTTAGTAATCCTAGCATATAAACTGATTCCTTAGAAAATTTCCAATTTAATGAGCATATCCAAACACATCAAAATGATTTTTTTAATAAAATTTAATTTTTGAAATATTTTTGCAATTTTTTATTTCAAAATTAGCATTTTTTCATCCAATGATAATTTAATAATTTTAGACTTTTTAAAATTAACTAAGCTTCTCTTAACTCAATGATTTTCAATTAATATTTATCCCTTTACGGAATTTAACACCATAGTACCAAAAATCTTACAAAAATAATTGAAGATTGTGATATTATCTAATTAGTATTTTCAAATTCAAAATTTTACAGTTCATTTTTATCATATAAATTGAATGTTTTTTTCTATTTTTTTCAAGATTTTAGAAATGAATCAAATGTATGAAAGCTTAATGTTTACTGATCCTAAAGAGCATTTAAAGTCTATTACAAATATAGCACCAAAAGATGAAGATAAAAATTTGGAAAATATTTTAGAGCTCTGTCGAAAGCATCCAAAAAGCGCCTTAAATGAAAAACATAGCCGTTTCAAAGAATGTCAGTTTTTTAGAATCGGCAACAGCAATTGCCAAATTCTAAAAGAATTCCGAATAATGAATCCGATATAGAAAATACGCCAGAACCTAGAATTTCAATCGACACGAAAAGACGCAACCAAATTAACTAAACTGAAACTAAAAGAAGAAAACAGCTAAAAATTTGGGAAAAAAATATTAAAAAGAAATTAAAAAATAAATAATTTTCACATAAATTTGACTTTGTTTTTTCTAAAGCATTCTTTTCTTTTTTTATTTTAAATCCTTCATTTCTATTTTTTCCCATCAATACAATAGCTTTTTATCAATAAATTTTTAAAAAATCTATTTTATTTATTTATTATTATTAAAAAAATATAACCTAAAACCTAGAGTTAATTTATCACGAGAAATCATCGTTAACGATTTTAGACTAAGACACTTATACAATGACTTTAAAAAAACCTTTTTTCGACAAAGAAGACTAGCTTTCCGAACTAAACTTTTTATCATTTTATAATAAACCGACCGACTGATGATCTAATTACCATAAAATTAAGCCTTTTTAATTTTAAAAATATTTTAATGCAGTTTATTTGTATAAATAAAATGAGTGAGATTTAAAATATGTTTTTTTTAGGAATTTTTTATTAAATTTTTGATAACTAAATTTAAATAAATTTTGTTTATTTATTTTTTATTTATTTTTTATTTTATTTTTTATTTTATTTATTTTTAATGTTCGTTAACTTTTTTTACAATGTTTATATCGTTTCTAAAAATTGATCTTGTTAATTCTTTCTCCATTCTGATCCATTATCATTCCATAAAAAGATGATCTCCCGATTGTTTATGATTGATTTTTTCATCAAGTGTTTTTTCATATTGATCTGTTAACATTACTTCCTCGGGCCAAATTATTTTATTACCATAAGTTTCTCGAATTAACTTGACAAAATGTTTTAAATCTCGTAAAAGAAATCTACAAGTAATTTCTTTATATATCATTTGGTTTTGATTTTTTAACGAATTAATTTTTGAAATTAATTTATATATATAAATAAAACTAAAAATATAATCATCAACTTTGGATTGTACCAAATTTTCATTCATAAAATAATTAAGAAACTCTTTCTACATATTTTCAAACAAAAAATTGTCAAAATCGAATTTTTTTACCCTAAGAAGTTAATGGTTATAGAGTTCAGAAGTATAAATAATTGATTTTGACTACAACTTCTAAAATAGTCTTTTGATCACTTGAAACATAAATTTGTATGTCCAAATGTTCATCATAATCAAATCGGTTATTAAAGCGTTTCTGCACAACATCCGATTCACTCGTAAAGATATCATAAAGTGTTATAGACGGAATTCTACCTAATTATCTCTCAATGATAAGTATACTAGCTTTTAAAAAATTATCTCCACTCCTAATAGATTTACAAACACTAAATGATTTTGTGTAGTTCTGACCAATTTCATTAAAAACATTAGCCTTGTCAGCATCAATTGCGAATATTGAATTTTAACCGACGCACAAGTGACATTTGTTTGAAATTTTTTCCAAAAATGACAAAAACTGAACATTTCAAAAAACCAAGCATACCAGTAGATTCCTTATTAAATTTGCAATTTAATAAGCTACATTTGATAAAATGAAAATAACTTGATCATATTAAATTAAATTTTTTTTTAACTAAAAAAGACCATGATTTTCTTTTAACATAACAAAGGAATTGTTTAATATTAAACTAATTACATCACCAAAAAAACAAAAGCCTAAACCTAACCCGAACCCTGCTCGCTCCGCTCGGAATTAATGTTATGACTAATTATTTATGATTAGCTCGTTTATACAAATTCCCAACCTTAACCCAAACCTAAAACGAACGTACGACCTCATATAAGTAATATTTCCCTAGCCCAAACCCGTATGTTTATTTTTTCCTACAATTAATTTTAAATTTTGGCAAGCAAAAAACCAAGCATACCAATAGATTCTTTAAAAAATTGCAATTTAATGAGCTACATTTGATAAGATGAAAATTATTTTTTTCGACTCTCATTTACCATTTTTAAATTTTAAATTTTTTCAATATTTTTCAGCTGACCATATCTCTCTGAATTTTGTTCCCCTCGAAATATAAAGCCTTATTCTGGACTCAGCTAATTTTTTTGAATTAGAAAATGCTCAAAAGATTTAGATCACTTATTGATATGAATAAATTGTCTAAAAAAAATCACCAAGAGCCTTCAATAAGTCAATTGTTTGAAATTTTTTCCCATAATGACAAAAACTGAACATTTCAAAAAACCAAGCATACCAATAGATTCCTTATTAAATTTGAAATTTAATGAGCTACATTTGATAAGATGAAAATTATTTTTTTCGACTCTCATTTAACATTTTTAAATTTTAAATTTTTTTCAATATTTTTCAGCTGACCATATCTCTCTGAATTTTCTTCCCCTCGAAAAATAAAGCCTATTTCTAGACTCAGCTAATTTTTTTGAATTAGAAAATGCTCAAAAGATTTTGATCACTTATTGATATGAATAAATTGTCAAAAAAAATCACCAAGAGCCTTCAATAAGTCAATTGTTTGAAATTTTTTCCCATAATGACAAAAACTGAACATTTCAAAAAACCAAGCATACCAATAGATTCCTTATAAAATTTGCAATTTAATAAGCTACATTTGATAAGATGAAAATTATTTTTTTCGACTCTCATTTAACATTTTTAAATTTTAAATTTTTTTCAATATTTTTCAGCTGACCATATCTCTCTGAATTTTCTTCCCCTCGAAATATAAAGCCTATTTCTAGACTCAGCTAATTTTTTTGAATTAGAAAATGCTCAAAAGATTTTGATCACTTATTGATATGAATAAATTGTCAAAAAAATCACCAAGAGCCTTCAATGAGTCAATTGTTTGAAATTTTTTCCCTTAATGACAAAAACTGAACATTTCAAAAAGCCAAGCATACCAATAGATTCCTTATTAAATTTGCAATTAAATAAGCTACATTTGATAAAATGAAAATAACTTGATCATATTAAATTAAATTTTTTTTTACTTAAAAAGACCATGATTTTCTTTTAACATAACAAAGGAATTGTTTAATATTAAACTAATTACATCACCAAAAAAACAAAAGCCTAAACCTAACCCGAACCCTGCTCGCTCCGCTCGCAATTAATGTTATGGCTAATAATTATTATTAGCTCGTTTATACAAATTCCCAACCTAAACCCAAACCTTAAACGAGCGTACGACCTCATATAAGTAATATTTCCCTAGCCCAAACCCGTATGTTTATTTTTTCCTACAATTAATTTTAAATTTTGGCAAGCAAAATACAAAAGGATACCAATAGATTCCTTATAAAATTTGCAATTTAATGAGCTACATTTCATAAAATGATAATTATTTTTTTCGACTCTCATTTACCATTTTTAAATTTTAAATTTTTTTCAATATTTTTCAGCTGACCATATCTCTCTGAATTTTCTTCCCCTCGAAATATAAAGTCTATTTCTAGACTCAGCTAATTTTTTTGAATTAGAAAATGCCAAAAAGATTCCGATCACTTATTGATATGAATAAATTGTCGAAAAAAAATCACCAAGAGCCTTCAATAAGTCAATTGTTTGAAATTTTTTCCCATAATGACAAAAACTGAACATTTCAAAAAACCAAGCATACCAATAGATTCATTATAAAATTTGCAATTTAATGAGCTTCATTTGATAAGATGAAAATTATTTTTTTCGACTCTCATTTACCATTTTTAAATTTTAAATTTTTTTCAATATTTTTCAGCTGACCATATCTCTCTGAATTTTCTTCCCCTCGAAAAATAAAGCCTATTTCTAGACTCAGCTAATTTTTTTGAATTAGAAAATGCTCAAAAGATTTTGATCACTTATTGATATGAATAAATTGTTGAAAAAAAATCACCAAGAGCCTTCAATAAGTCAATTGTTTGAAATTTTTTCCCATAATGACAAAAAACTGAACATTTCAAAAAACCAAGCATACCAATAGATTCCTTATAAAATTTGCAATTTAATGAGCTACATTTGACAAGATGAAAATTATTTTTTTCGACTCTCATTTACCATTTTAAAATTTTAAATTTTTTTCAATATTTTTCAGCTGACCATATCTCTCTGAATTTTCTTCCCTCGAAATATAAAGCCTATTTTAAGACTCAGCTAATTTTTTTGAATTAGAAAATGCTCAAAAGATTTAGATCACTTATTGATATGAATAAATTGTCGAAAAAATCACCAAGAGCCTTCAATGAGTCAATTGTTTGAAATTTTTTCCCTTAATGACAAAAACTGAACATTTCAAAAAGCCAAGCATACCAATAGATTCCTTATTAAATTTGCAATTAAATAAGCTACATTTGATAAAATGAAAATAACTTGATCATATTAAATTAAATTTTTTTTAACTAAAAAAGACCATGATTTTCTTTTAACATAACAAAGGAATTGTTTAATATTAAAATAATTACATCACCTAAAAAACAAAAGCCTAAACCCAACCCGAACCCTGCTCGCTCCGCTCGGAATTAATGTAATGGCTAATAATTATTATTAGCTCGTTTATACAAATTCCCAACCTAAACCCAAACCTTAAACGAGCGTACGACCTCATATAAGTAATATTTCCCTAGCCCAAACCCGTATGTTTATTTTTTCCTACAATTAATTTTAAATTTTGGCAAGCAAAATACAAAAGGATACCAACAGATTTCTTATAAAATTTGCAATTTAATGAGCTTTATTTGATAAGATGAAAATTATTTTTTTCGACTCTCATTTACCATTTTAAAATTTTAAATTTTTTTCAATATTTTTCAGCTGACCATATCTCTCTGAATTTTTATCCCCTCGAAATATAAAGCCTATTTCTAGACTCAGCTAATTTTTTGAATTAGAAAATGCTCAAAAGATTTAGATCACTTATTGATATGAATAAATTGTCGAAAAAAATCACCAAGAGCCTTCAATAAGTCAATTGTTTAAAAATTTTTTCCCATAATGACAAAAACTGAACATTTCAAAAAACCAAGCATACCAATAGATTCCTTATTAAATTTGCAATTTAATGAGCTATATTTGATAAGATGAAAATTATTTTTTTCGACTCTCATTTACCATTTTAAAATTTTAAATTTTTTCAATATTTTTCAGCTGACCATATCTCCGTGAATTTTCTTCTCCTCGAAATATAAAGCCTATTTCTAGACTCAGCTAATTTTTTTGAATTAGAAAATGCGCAAAAGATTTTGATCACTTATTGATATGAATAAATTGTCGAAAAAAAATCACCAAGAGCCTTCAATAAGTCAATTGTTTAAAAATTTTTTCCCATAATGACAAAAACTGAACATTTCAAAAAACCAAGCATACCAATAGATTCCTTATAAAATTTGCAATTTAATGAGCTACATTTGATAAGATGAAAATTATTTTTTTCGACTCTCATTTACCATTTTTAAATTTTAAATTTTTTCAATATTTTTCAGCTGACCATATCTCTCTGAATTTTCTTCCTCGAAAAATAAAGCCTATTTCTAGACTCAGCTAATTTTTTTGAATTAGAAAATGCTCAAAAGAATTTGATCACTTATTGATATTAATAACTTGTCGAAAAAAATCACCAAGAGCCTTCAATAAGTCAATTGTTTGAAATTTTTTCCCATAATGACAAAAACTGAACATTTCAAAAAACCAAGCATACCAATAGATTCCTTATAAAATTTGCAATTAAATGAGCTACATTTGATAAAATGAAAATAACTTGATCATTTTAAATTAAATTTTTTTTAACTAAAAAAGACTATGATTTTCTTTTAACATAACAAAGGAATTGTTTATTATTAAACTAATTACATCACCAAAAAAAACAAAAGCCTAAACCTAACCCGAACCCTGCTCGCTCCGCTCGGAATTAATGTAATGGCTTATTATTTATGATTAGCTCGTTTATACAAATTCCGAACCTAAACCCAAACCTAAAACGAGCGTACGACCTCATATAAGTAATATTTCCCTAGCCCAAACCCGTATGTTTATTTTTTCCTACAATTAATTTTAAATTTTGGGAAGCAAAATACAAAAGGATACCAATAGATTCCTTATTAAATTTGCAATTAAATGAGCTATATTTGATAAGATGAAAATTATTTTTTTCGACTCTCATTTACCATTTTTAAATTTTAAATTTTTTTCAATATTTTTCAGCTGACCATATCTCTCTGAATTTTCTTCCCCTCGAAATATAAAGCCTATTTCTAGACTCAGCTAATTTTTTTGAATTAGAAAATGCTCAAAAGATTTTGATCACTTATTGATATGAATAAATTGTCAAAAAAATCACCAAGAGCCTTCAATGAGTCAATTGTTTGAAATTGTTTCCCTTAATGACAAAAACTGAACATTTCAATAAACCAAGCATACCAATAGATTCCTTATTAAATTTGCAATTAAATAAACTACATTTGATAAAATGAAAATAACTTGATCATATTAAATTAAATTTTTTTTAACTAAAAAAGACCATGATTTTCTTTTAACATAACAAAGGAATTGTTTAATATTAAAATAATTACATCACCAAAAAAACAAAAGCCTAAACCTAACCCGAACCCTGCTCGCTCCGCTCGGAATTAATGTAATGGCTAATAATTATTATTAGCTCGTTTATACAAATTCCCAACCTAAACCCAAACCTTAAACGAGCGTACGACCTCATATAAGTAATATTTCCCTAGCCCAAACCCGTATGTTTATTTTTTCCTACAATTAATTTTAAATTTTGGCAAGCAAAATACAAAAGGATACCAATAGATTCCTTATAAAATTTGCAATTTAATGAGCTTCATTTGATAAGATGAAAATTATTTTTTTCGACTCTCATTTACCATTTTAAAATTTTAAATTTTTTTCAATATTTTTCAGCTGACCATATCTCTCTGAATTTTCTTCCCCTCGAAATATAAAGCCTATTTCTAGACTCAGCTAATTTTTTTGAATTAGAAAATGCTCAAAAGATTTAGATCACTTATTGATATGAATAAATTGTCGAAAAAAAATCACCAAGAGCCTTCAATAAGTCAATTGTTTGAAATTTTTTCCCATAATGACAAAAACTGAACATTTCAAAAAACCAAGCATACCAATAGATTCCTTATTAAATTTGCAATTTAATGAGCTATATTTGATAAGATGAAAATTATTTTTTTCGACTCTCATTTACCATTTTAAAATTTTAAATTTTTTTCAATATTTTTCAGCTGACCATATCTCCCTGAATTTTCTTCTCCTCGAAATATAAAGCCTATTTCTAGACTCAGCTAATTTTTTTGAATTAGAAAATGCTCAAAAGATTTTGATCACTTATTGATATGAATAAATTGTCGAAAAAAATCACCAAGAGCCTTCAATAAGTCAATTGTTTAAAAATTTTTTCCCATAATGACAAAAACTGAACATTTCAAAAAACCAAGCATACCAATAGATTCCTTATTAAATTTGCAATTTAATGAGCTATATTTGATAAGATGAAAATTATTTTTTTCGACTCTCATTTACCATTTTAAAATTTTAAATTTTTTTCAATATTTTTCAGCTGACCATATCTCTCTGAATTTTTATCCCTCGAAATATAAAGCCTATTTCTAGACTCAGCTAATTTTTTTGAATTAGAAAATGCTCAAAAGATTTAGATCACTTATTGATATGAATAAATTGTCGAAAAAATCACCAAGAGCCTTCAATAAGTCAATTGTTTGAAATTTTTTCCCATAATGACAAAAACTGAACATTTCAAAAAACCAAGCATACCAATAGATTCCTTATTAAATTTGCAATTTAATGAGCTATATTTGATAAGATGAAAATTATTTTTTTCGACTCTCATTTACCATTTTAAAATTTTAAATTTTTTTCAATATTTTTCAGCTGACCATATCTCCCTGAATTTTCTTCTCCTCGAAATATAAAGCCTATTTCTAGACTCAGCTAATTTTTTTGAATTAGAAAATGCGCAAAAGATTTTGATCACTTATTGATATGAATAAATTGTCGAAAAAAAATCACCAAGAGCTTTCAATAAGTCAATTGTTTAAAAATTTTTTCCCATAATGACAAAAACTGAACATTTCAAAAAACCAAGCATACCAATAGATTCCTTATTAAATTTGCAATTTAATGAGCTATATTTGATAAGATGAAAATTATTTTTTTCGACTCTCATTTACCATTTTAAAATTTTAAATTTTTTTCAATATTTTTCAGCTGACCATATCTCTCTGAATTTTTATCCCCTCGAAATATAAAGCCTATTTCTAGACTCAGCTAATTTTTTTGAATTAGAAAATGCTCAAAAGATTTAGATCACTTATTGATATGAATAAATTGTCGAAAAAAAATCACCAAGAGCCTTCAATAAGTCAATTGTTTAAAAATTTTTTCCCATAATGACAAAAACTGAACATTTCAAAAAACCAAGCATACCAATAGATTCCTTATTAAATTTGCAATTTAATGAGCTATATTTGATAAGATGAAAATTATTTTTTTCGACTCTCATTTACCATTTTAAAATTTTAAATTTTTTCAATATTTTTCAGCTGACCATATCTCCGTGAATTTTCTTCTCCTCGAAATATAAAGCCTATTTCTAGACTCAGCTAATTTTTTTGAATTAGAAAATGCTCAAAAGATTTTGATCACTTATTGATATGAATAAATTGTCTAAAAAAAATCACCAAGAGCCTTCAATAAGTCAATTGTTTAAAAATTTTTTCCCATAATGACAAAAACTGAACATTTCAAAAAACCAAGCATACCAATAGATTCCTTATTAAATTTGCAATTTAATGAGCTATATTTGATAAGATGAAAATTATTTTTTCGACTCTCATTTACCATTTTAAAATTTTAAATTTTTTTCAATATTTTTCAGCTGACCATATCTCCGTGAATTTTCTTCTCCTCGAAATATAAAGCCTATTTCTAGACTCAGCTAATTTTTTTGAATTAGAAAATGCTCAAAAGATTTTGATCACTTATTGATATGAATAACTTGTCGAAAAAAAATCACCAAGAGCCTTCAATAAGTCAATTGTTTGAAATTTTTTCCCATAATGACAAAAACTGAACATTTCAAAAAACCAAGCATACCAATAGATTCCTTATAAAATTTGCAATTAAATGAGCTACATTTGATAAAATGAAAATAACTTGATCATTTTAAATTAAATTTTTTTTAACTAAAAAAGACTATGATTTTCTTTTAACATAACAAAGGAATTGTTTATTATTAAACTAATTACATCACCAAAAAAAACAAAAGCCTAAACCTAACCCGAACCCTGCTCGCTCCGCTCGGAATTAATGTAATGGCTAATTATTTATGATTAGCTCGTTTATACAAATTCCGAACCTAAACCCAAACCTAAAACGAGCGTACGACCTCATATAAGTAATATTTCCCTAGCCCAAACCCGTATGTTTATTTTTTCCTACAATTAATTTTAAATTTTGGCAAGCAAAATACAAAAGGATACCAATAGATTCCTTATTAAATTTGCAATTTAATGAGCTATATTTGATAAGATGAAAATTATTTTTTCGACTCTCATTTACCATTTTTAAATTTTAAATTTTTTTCAATATTTTTCAGCTGACCATATCTCTCTGAATTTTCTTCCCCTCGAAATATAAAGACTATTACTAGACTCAGCTAATTTTTTGAATTAGAAAATGCCAAAAAGATTCCGATCACTTATTGATATGAATAAATTGTCGAAAAAAAATCACCAAGAGCCTTCAATAAGTCAATTGTTTGAAATTTTTTCCCATAATGACAAAAACTGAAAATTTCAAAAAAACCAAGCATACCAATAGATTCATTATAAAATTTGCAATTTAATGAGCTTCATTTGATAAGATGAAAATTATTTTTTTCGACTCTCATTTAACATTTTTAAATTTTAAATTTTTTTCAATATTTTTCAGCTGACCATATCTCTCTGAATTTTCTTCCCCTCGAAAAATAAAGCCTATTTCTAGACTCAGCTAATTTTTTTGAATTAGAAAATGCTCAAAAGATTTAGATCACTTATTGATATGAATAAATTGTCTAAAAAAAATCACCAAGAGCCTTCAATAAGTCAATTGTTTGAAATTTTTTCCCATAATGACAAAAACTGAACATTTCAAAAAACCAAGCATACCAATAGATTCCTTATAAAATTTGCAATTTAATGAGCTACATTTGATAAGATGAAAATTATTTTTTCGACTCTCATTTACCATTTTTAAATTTTAAATTTTTTCAATATTTTTCAGCTGACCATATCTCTCTGAATTTTCTTCCCCTCGAAATATAAAGCCTATTTCTAGACTCAGCTAATTTTTTTGAATTAGAAAATGCTCAAAAGATTTTGATCACTTATTGATATGAATAAATTGTCTAAAAAAAATCACCAAGAGCCTTCAATGAGTCAATTGTTTGAAATTGTTTCCCATAATGACAAAAACTGAACATTTCAAAAAACCAAGCATACCAATAGATTCCTTATTAAATTTGCAATTAAATAAACTACATTTGATAAAATGAAAATAACTTGATCATATTAAATTAAATTTTTTTAACTAAAAAAGACCATGATTTTCTTTTAACATAACAAAGGAATTGTTAAATTTTAAAATAATTACATCACCAAAAAAACAAAAGCCTAAACCTAACCCGAACCCTAAACCCTCGAAATAAAAATGTTAAAATAAGATTAGAAAACAAAAAAAATTCAAGAGAATTAACTTTTTATTCCAAATATATTATTTGTGATTGTGAAAATTAATCCAAACATTTTATTTTGAAAATAACATATCTCATTTAGAATTTTTGCTATCACAAAAAGAGACTGAATAATATACTGAAAAAAACTTTTATATGAAAAAATCTATTTTTATTCAAAAAACAACAACACAAATCAAAAAGTTTTTAATTATCACTACAAATTTGGAAAAAAAAACAAAATACATAAACAATATCTGAGCAAACACCAAAAAAAAGAACAAAAAAAAAACTTTGATTCATGGCCAGCTGAATTTTATTGTTAACTGTTTGAAGCCTTCCACCTTGTTCAATTTTTGTAATTTTTCATCCAAAATTTGTCGTTTCTTTTTTGTTGAATTCTTATCATTCTTTCTTGTATCAGCATCTGGATTGACGTTTTCATCACTCTCTTTTATACAATCTAATTTAGTTTTGTTGCTCATGACAACCTTTTCTTCAATAGAATCCTTATTTTTTTTATTTGATTTACTATCATTTTTTATGTTCTTTTTCTTTTTGATTCCTTTTTTCCCATCTCTTTTCCTATAATCGGGGGTTTTTCTTTTCTTTTCATTTGTTTTGTAATCACCAAGAATAACTATTTCATTTTTATTTTCGACACTTTCTTCAGGTGTCGAACAATAGTCTTGTATTTTAACAGCTTGAGATATACTTATTCCATCATTAGTTAATTCGGTCATATTTCGAATCTCGTTTTTAAATTCATTCTTGTCAATCTTAATATCGTTTTCCATGCTTTTCTTTCAGTCTTTATAAATTTCGTTTTAATTAACAAATATCTCTTATAAGTTTAAATAATTAAGCAATTTTTTTAAATAGACTTATGCTTCTTAAAATATCAACCAATGATATAAGTCTGGTATCTTAATTAGGATAAATTATTCCTTATTGGTTTATTTGAAAAACCTTGACTTAAATTTTATTTTAATGTTTTAAATCATAATTTGCAAAAATTAAATCATCAATTTAGTTTAAATAAAAGTGCTTTTTAATTTAAAAAGACTCAAATAAGGTAGCGTTTTAAATAAATGTTTGTTAAATATTTTGTAAAAAATGTCTTTTCAAAATATTTTGATCTTTAATTACTAAGTTAATAAAAAAATAGATCAAGTTTTCACAAAAGAAAACCTTTTTTAAAAAAAGAGATTAAGCTCGATATTAATCCTGTCTATTTAATTTTTTGTAAAAACTTAAGATTGAATCAATAATATAAAATACTCAATTGATTAGATTTTGTTTAAATATAAATTGCTATTAAACATATAAAATTTATTTTAGTTTTAGATATAACAAGTATGTCTAATAAATTTAATATTTTTTTGTCGAAAGAACTCATAAATAAGGACAAAAATATTCGAAATAAATATCATTTGTATATTTAAATTTAAAAAAAAATGATTTAGAAAAAAAATATAAAATTAATATATAGAGTAAAATAAAATAAAAAAAAAATTATTTAAAAATTAATTAAAAATAATTATTCAAATATAAATTAAGTAAAATAAAACAAAAATCAAAATTAGTAATATTCAGTTAAAAATTTTCTAAAAATAAATATTTAAATATAAATAAAGGTAAAAAAAATTATTGAATTAGCAAAAAAAAAAAAAACAAAAATATTTTTATTAATTAAAAGAATCAAATTTAAAAAATTTATCTTTTATTTACTTTTCCGTTTAAAAAAGCTAAATTGATTCTAATTTTTGGCTCAGTTTTTTTACAAATAAGCATTCATAGTCTTTATTAATTATAAGAGATAAATTAGTATCCTAGTTCTGTACATTTTAGAAATTATACTTGTTTCTTGGACTATTTGCAACTAGATTAGCTAAATCCGAACACATTAAAATTTTTTCATAATCGAAATTTTACAAAAATATCACAATTAACTTTAATGTTTTGTTAATTAGAAATTTTATTATATTTTTTACTTGATTAATTTGTTTGATTTTTAGATCTGATTTATATTTACAAATTTCAGAGAATTTCTCCTTGTAAAATTGAAAAAAATATCGTTTTATAAATCATTTTATTTGAATGGATAAATACAAATTTTACAAAGATAAAAGAAGACATTCATTAGAATCTAAATTTAACAGTTAAGATTGAGCATTCTGAATTTTGATGTTAAATCTATTACATCTCTTTTTTTTTAAAATTTTTTTCGCTACCAAAACTTTTCTATACACATAAACCTGGTTTTTAGTGTCTTTAATGTTTTGATCCATCAATTTCCTTTTTCTGTTATTTAATTTATGTTTATTTTCATTCTGCATTGAGCCATTAACCTTAAATTGATCTTTCAATTTTCTTTTTCTGTTATTTGTAATTTTTTCAGTATCAATTTGCATTGCCTCATTTTCATTGATTTTATTGACAAATTGAAAGATCGATGACCTATGATCCAACTCCATTAAAGAACTTTGCTTAAATTTCTTTGTACTTTTAATATTTTTAAAAAAAATAAATTTTTACTTCAAATATTAAATTGATTATTATTTTTTTAACTTAAAAAATTCGTTTTAATCTCGAAAATTTAAACGAATTTGTTGCAAAATAATTGTGATTTATTATTCCTTTCAAAATTTTCTTGCCAAAATTTGTCTTTTTGGTTGGACATTTCACAATTATTCAATTAATCAATTAATCTCAAATAAAAGTGCGAATAATTTTTCTTATCAGTGCAAAAATAAATCCTTGTCAATAATTATTTTCTTCCGTACTCAAAATTTTATCAGAAGGGGATCTTAAAAATCAGCTCTAACTGAAATTTCAGTTGATTATGTATCATTAGATAATTTTTATCTATAAAAGAATTTTAGTAATGATTTCAAGTTTTATTAGGTTCTTACTACATTTTTATTGATATTTTAGAAAATAAATAATGTGAAAAGGATCTGACCATAATCCGCTGCGAACCATTTAATATTAGGAACTTGAATTTCTTTTGAGTTTCTAACATGACAGATAAGCTGAGTCGTCAGAACCATTTGTCTTTATTTTGGTGAAAAAATTCAAAAATTTATTTGGTATCAAGATCATAATCAAAAATAGAGAATAGAGAATAAATATAACTAGATAGAATTTTTTTATCATCTGATGAATACATACCAATCGACTTTGGTTAAAAACAATGCCTTTTTTTAAATAAAGCTAATAATTTCTAAATTTTCTTCATAAAAAAATCAGAATAAAATTTTTTTTAGTTAATCCAAGAAAAAATACAAGAAAAAATAATTTTTATATAAATTAAGTTTATTTTTAAATAAAATTGCCAAGTTAAAATCTTAATCCAATAACTCAAAACGATAGTTTTATAACACAAATCTTTTATGCTCTTCACTCAAAAAAGGTAAAATTGATATGGCTCTTAGATCAGATTTTTGAAAACAATCACTCAAAGAAATAAACTAAAAACTTAAAAAAGACAAGCATATTGAAAGGATTTTTAAGACAATTCCCAACTTGCAGAGCTTCAACCGAACACATAAAATAAATTTAATTTAATTTTTACTTTTAAAAAATTTATTTTAAATAATTTTTATTAAATTAGATATTTTAAAGATTTTTCTTTTTTTATTGATAAATCTAAGTTTTCATTTAAAATTTTTTCTAAAATTCTATGAAAACATAGTAAAATATTTTATGGAATTGCATATAATTTTTTAATTGTAATGAACTCTAAAAAACACTCTTTAATGTTGAACTTGCATTATCTTATTATAAATAAAAAAATTAAAAATAATTAACTTTTTGTTTTCATAGATTTATTAACAGTAAAAAAGTAAAAATAACAATGTGAATTTTGTAATTGAATAAAAAATTTTAAAATATATAACAAAGTAATCATTAGCTTTCTCACATTTTCTAATCTTGCTTTTCAAATTCAGTTTTAACAATTTTTAGCCTGTTTATTATTTCTTTTTTTCGTTCGGTGGCGAATAATTTGAGATCATTATAATTGGACATTTGACACTTATAACTCTAGCTGATCGACCTTTGACCCGAATAGCTGTTTGGCGCCCTTCAACCAAATTTTTCCATTCTTCATTATCAAACTGACTGAATTCAAATTCATCCATAACCACTACCCGATGATTAGCCGAATCAAAATCAGCCCATGCAAATTGACAATTTCTTGCCGGTCTAAATATCTGAAGTTCATTTACTACTTTAGGCAAAAGCCAATCAAAAATCATTGTTGTCTTTCCAGTATTTGATTCACCCCATAAGTACAGAGCTGGAAATTTTGGGCACCAATTTGATACACATTCATTGTACCAATCTAAAACTTTTAATTTGGTTTTGTTTCCATTTGTAACTAAATCAAGCAGTTTTAAACCATGGCAAGGTGGAAAATTTATCGGATTTTTTTTGTAATAATCTGCATGTGCCTTGAAAAAATTTTTTAAATAATGAAAATTTACAAGTTAAAATCTTTTTTAGAAGGAATTAAAAATATTTACTAGGACTATCATTTTGTATAAATTTGGCCGAGAGCATATAAATGGGTCATAATAATTAAACTCAGGATTTGCCTTAATCCAATCAGTTAATTTCTTATAGAAAGCACATTCGTCTGAACTTATATTTTTCAACAAAGGACTAGAGTCTTCTTTTGTACAATAAATGATTGCATTTTTAGCTGATTTACATGCTTCAATATTTGATTTGATTCCATTTGTACACCAATTAATTATACGATTACATTTCGCAAAATCCACAACATGTTCATGATTAAACTCTAAAAAAATTAAACAAATATTAAAATAATTACAAAAAAGTTAGAAATAACCAGCAAATATATGAAGATGTGTTTTACAATGTATCCAGTTGTCTTCTTCTATAATTGAATTACTCTGTGATTTATTCAAATCCTTGCTTGTTCCTTGAGACTGTACTTGTTTAAATGTGCCACTCAATTTTCGTTTAGCACACATTCGTCCATCTTCGAACTTAGAAATATCTGTTTCTTCAGTTTCATTTAAATATTGAACTTGACTTAAAGTGTTAATGCCTATTATATTTTCTTCCGAAAGCCTTTTATCTTGGGAGCTGTTTTCATCGTCCAAAATGTTGAAAAATTTTTTTTCTTTATTTATAAAATTTTTTTTAATGTTTGTCTCTTTTAAAGACTTTCGGACAGAAGAATCTTTACAACAGCTATCTATGTAGCTTAATGTATGATTTTCTTTTGATACAAGAAGTCTATTACAAATAGGCTCAAGACCTCTAAAAATAAACTTTTTGGCAAGTCACATCTAGGTATTGTAATTAAATACATATTTGGAAGAGCTTTGCCAACTGGTTTACGTCTATTCATCCTGCAACTGTTCATTTTTTTAATTAAAACTTTTTTGTAAATCTTATCTCTTAATTCTAAAATTGTAATTCTTTTATATCCTGAAGATTTCATTTAGAAAAAAAATGTCCTTTAAAAGTACTAATTTTTTATAATAAAGAAATTTATTCATTTAATACTTCGAAAGGAAAATTAGAAATTCTCTTGTTTTACTATAATATCCAATCTGATTTAAAAAAATATAAAAATATTATAAAAAAATTTGTAAAAATATTCTCAAATAAAGTTTTCATCTTCTGAATCATTTAACCGTTTTCAACAAGGCTCGATCAAGAGATTATTTTTTGTTTTAAGAATAATATATTGAACTAACTATACAAACAGATTCATTTGAGATTTTGCAGAGCTACATCTCGACCAAGCATACCAATAGATTTCTTAAAAAATCTGCAATTTAATGAGCTACATTTGATAAGATGAAAATAACTTGATCATTTTAAATTAAATTTTTTTAACTAAAAAAGACCATGATTTTCTTTTAACATAACAAAGGAATTGTTTAATATTAAACTAATTACCTCACCAAAAAAACAAAAGCCTAACTAAACCCGAATCCTGCTCGCTCCGCTCGGAATTAATGTTATGGCTAATAATTTATGATTAGCTCGTTTATACAAATTCCCAACCTAAACCCCAACCTAAAACGAGCGTACGACCTCATATAAGTAATATTTCCCTAGCCCAAACCCGTATGTTTATTTTTTCCTACAATTAATTTTAAATTTTGGCAAGCAAAATACAAAAGGATACCAACAGATTCCTTATAAAATTTGCAATTTAATGAGCTATATTTGATAAGATGAAAATTATTTTTTCGACTCTCATTTACCATTTTAAAATTTTAAATTTTTTTCAATAATTTTTAGCTGACCATATCTCTCTGAATTTTCTTCCCCTCGAAATATAAAGCCTATTTCTAGACTCAGCTAATTTTTTTGAATTAGAAAATGCTCAAAAGATTTTGATCACTTATTGATATGAATAAATTGTCGAAAAAAAATCACCAAGAGCCTTCAATAAGTCAATTGTTTGAAATTTTTTCCCAAAATGACTAAAACTGAACATTTCAAAAACCAAGCATACCAATAGATTCCTTATTAAATTTGCAATTTAATTAGCTACATTTGACAAGATGAAAATTATTTTTTTCGACTCTCAATTACCATTTTAAAATTTTAAATTTTTTTCAATATTTTTCAGCTGACCATATCTCTCTGAATTTTCTTCGCCTCGAAACATAAAGCCTTTTTCCATACTCAGCTAATTATTTTGAATTAGAAAATGCCAAAAAGATTCCGATCACTTATTGATATGAATAAATTGTCGAAAAAAAATCACCAAGAGCCTTCAATAAGTCAATTGTTTGAAATTTTTTTCCAAAATGACAAAAACTTAACATTTCAAAAAACCAAGCATACCAATAGATTCCTTATTAAATTTGCAATTTAATGAGCTACATTTGATAAGATGAAAATTATTTTTTTCGACTCTCATTTACCATTTTAAAATTTTAAATTTTTTTCAATATTTTTCAGCTGACCATATCTCTCTGAATTTTCTTCCCCTCGAAAAATAAAGCCTATTTCTAGACTCAGCTAATTTTTTTGAATTAGAAAATGCTCAAAAGATTTTGATCACTTATTGATATGAATAAATTGTCTAAAAAAAATCACCAAGAGCCTTCAATAAGTCAATTGTTTGAAATTTTTTTCCAAAATGACAAAAACTGAACATTTCAAAAAACCAAGCATACCAATAGATTCCTTATAAAATTTGCAATTTAATAAGCTTCATTTGATAAGATGAAAATTATTTTTTTCGACTCTCATTTACCATTTTAAAATTTTAAATTTTTTTCAATATTTTTCAGCTGACCATATCTCTCTGAATTTTCTTCCCCTCGAAATATAAAGTCTATTTCTAGACTCAGCTAATTTTTTTGAATTAGAAAATGCCAAAAAGATTCCGATCACTTATTGATATGAATAAATTGTCGAAAAAAATCACCAAGAGCCTTCAATAAGTCAATTGTTTGAAATTTTTTTCCAAAATGACAAAAACTTAACATTTCAAAAAACCAAGCATACCAATAGATTCCTTATTAAATTTGCAATTTAATGAGCTACATTTGATAAGATGAAAATTATTTTTTTCGACTCTCATTTACCATTTTAAAATTTTAAATTTTTTTCAATATTTTTCAGCTGACCATATCTCTCTGAATTTTCTTCCCCTCGAAAAATAAAGCCTATTTCTAGACTCAGCTAATTTTTTTGAATTAGAAAATGCTCAAAAGATTTTGATCACTTATTGATATGAATAAATTGTCTAAAAAAAATCACCAAGAGCCTTCAATAAGTCAATTGTTTGAAATTTTTTTCCAAAATGACAAAAACTGAACATTTCAAAAAACCAAGCATACCAATAGATTCATTATAAAATTTGCAATTTAATAAGCTTCATTTGATAAGATGAAAATTATTTTTTTCGACTCTCATTTACCATTTTTAAATTTTAAATTTTTTCAATATTTTTCAGCTGACCATATCTCTCTGAATTTTCTTCCCCTCGATAAATAAAGCCTATTTCTAGACTCAGCTAATTTTTTTGAATTAGAAAATGCTCAAAAGATTTTGATCACTTATTGATATGAATAAATTGTCTAAAAAAATCACCAAGAGCCTTCAATAAGTCAATTGTTTGAAATTTTTTTCCCATAATGACAAAAAACTGAACATTTCAAAAAACCAAGCATACCAATAGATTCCTTATAAAATTTGCAATTTAATGAGCTACATTTGATAAGATGAAAATTATTTTTTTCGACTCTCATTTACCATTTTAAAATTTTAAATTTTTTTCAATATTTTTCAGCTGACCATATCTCTCTGAATTTTCTTCCCCTCGAAAAATAAAGCCTATTTCTAGACTCAGCTAATTTTTTTGAATTAGAAAATGCTCAAAAGATTTTGATCACTTATTGATATGAATAAATTGTCTAAAAAAATCACCAAGAGCCTTCAATGAGTCAATTGTTTGAAATTTTATCCCATAATGACAAAAACTGAACATTTCAAAAAACCAAGCATACCAATAGATTCCTTATAAAATTTGCAATTTAATGAGCTACATTTGATAAGATGAAAATTATTTTTTTCGACTCTCATTTACCATTTTAAAATTTTAAATTTTTTCAATATTTTTCAGCTGACCATATCTCTCTGAATTTTCTTCCCCTCGAAAAATAAAGCCTATTTCTAGACTCAGCTAATTTTTTTGAATTAGAAAATGCTCAAAAGATTTTGATCACTTATTGATATGAATAAATTGTCTAAAAAAAATCACCAAGAGCCTTCAATGAGTCAATTGTTTGAAATTGTTTCCCTTAATGACAAAAACTGAACATTTCAAAAAACCAAGCATACCAATAGATTCCTTATTAAATTTGCAATTAAATAAGCTACATTTGATAAAATGAAAATAACTTGATCATATTAAATTAAATTTTTTTTTAACTAAAAAAGACCATGATTTTCTTTTAACATAACAAAGGAATTGTTTAATATTAAAATAATTACATCAACAAAAAAACAAAAGCCTAAACCTAACCCGAACCCTGCTCGCTCCGCTCGCAATTAATGTTATGGCTAATAATTATTATTAGCTCGTTTATACAAATTCCCAACCTAAACCCAAACCTAAAACGAGCGTACGACCTCATATAAGTAATATTTCCCTAGCCCAAACCCGTATGTTTATTTTTTCCTACAATTAATTTTAAATTTTGGCAAGCAAAATACAAAAGGATACCAATAGATTCCTTATAAAATTTGCAATTTAATGAGCTTCATTTGATAAGATGAAAATTATGTTTTTCGACTCTCATTTACCATTTTAAAATTTTAAATTTTTTTCAATATTTTTCAGCTGACCATATCTCTCTGAATTTTCTTCCCCTCGAAATATAAAGCCTATTTCTAGACTCAGCTAATTTTTTTGAATTAGAAAATGCTCAAAAGATTTTGATCACTTATTGATATGAATAAATTGTTGAAAAAAAATCACCAAGAGCCTTCAATGAGTCAATTGTTTGAAATTTTATCCCATAATGACAAAAACTGAACATTTCAAAAAACCAAGCATACCAATAGATTCCTTATTAAATTTGCAATTTAATAAGCTACTTTTGATAAAATGAAAATAACTTGATCATTTTAAATTAAATTTTTTTTTAACTAAAAAAGACCATGATTTTCTTTTAACATAACAAAGGAATTGTTTAATTTTAAACTAATTACATCACCAAAAAAACAAAAGCCTAAACCTAACCCGAACCCTGCTCGCTCCGCTCGGAATATAAGTAATATTTCCCTAGCCCAAACCCGTATGTTTATTTTTTCCTACAATTAATTTTAAATTTTGGCAAGCAAAATACAAAAGGATACAAATAGATTCCTCGTAAAATTTGCAATTTAATGAGCTACATTTGATAAGATGAAAATTATGTTTTTCGACTCTCATTTACCATTTTAAAATTTTAAATTTTTTTCAATATTTTTCAGCTGACCATATCTTCTGAATTTTCTTCCCCTCGAAATATAAAGCCTATTTCTAGACTCTGCTAATTTTTTTGAATTAGAAAATGCTCAAAAGATTTTGATCACTTATTGATATGAATAAATTGTCGAAAAAAAATCACCAAGAGCCTTCAATGAGTCAATTGTTTGAAATTTTTTCCAATAATGACAAAAACTGAACATTTCAAAAAACCAAGCATACCAATAGATTCCTTATAAAATTTGCAATTTAATGAGCTACATTTGATAAAATGAAAATAACTTGATCATATTAAATTATATTTTTTTTTAACTAAAAAAGACCATGATTTTCTTTTAACATAACAAAGGAATTGTTTAATATTAAACTAATTACATCACCAAAAAAACAAAAGCCTAAACCTAACCCGAACCCTGCTCGCTCCGCTCGGAATTAATGTTATGGCTAATTTTTTATGATTAGCTCGTTTATACAAAAGCCTAAACCTAAACCCAAACCTAAAACGAGCGTACGACCTCATATAAGTAATATTTCCCTAGCCCAAACCCGTATGTTTATTTTTTCCTACAATTAATTTTAAATTTTGGCAAGCAGAATACAAAAGGATACCAATAGATTCCTTATAAAATTTGCAATTTAATGAGCTTCATTTGATAAGATGAAAATTATGTTTTTCGGCTCTCATTTACCATTTTAAAATTTTAAATTTTTTTCAATATTTTTCAGCTGACCATATCTCTCTGAATTTTCTTCCCCTCGAAATATAAAGCCTATTTCTAGACTCAGCTAATTTTTTTGAATTAGAAAATGCTCAAAAGATTTTGATCACTTATTGATATCAATAAATTGTCGAAAAAAGATCACCAAGAGCCTTCAATAAGTCAATTGTTTGAAATTTTTTCCCATAATGACAAAAACTGAACATTTCAAAAAACCAAGCATACCAATAGATTCCTTATTAAATTTGCAATTAAATAAACTACATTTGATAAGATGAAAATTATTTTTTTCGACTCTCATTTAACATTTTTAAATTTTAAATTTTTTTCAATATTTTTCAGCTGACCATATCTCTCTGAATTTTCTTCCCCTCGAAATATAAAGCCTATTTCTAGACTCAGCTAATTTTTTTGAATTAGAAAATGCTCAAAAGATTTTGATCACTTATTGATATGAATAAATTGTCGAAAAAAATCACCAAGAGCCTTCAATGAGTCAATTGTTTGAAATTTTTTCCCATAATGACAAAAACTGAACATTTCAAAAAACCAAGCATACCAATAGATTCCTTATAAAATTTGAAATTTAATGAGCTTCATTTTATAAAATGAAAATAGCTTGATCATATTAAATTAAATTTTTTTTATAACTAAAAAAGACCATGATTTTCTTTTAACATAACAAAGGAATTGTTTAATATTTAACTAATTTCATCACCAAAAAAACAAAAGCCTAAACCTAACCCGAACCCTGCTCGCTCCGCTCGGAATTTTTTTCCAGCGAAACATAATAATTTTTTATCCAACCGAATATTTCTGACCTAAATAAAATTTTTTTATATTTGACAATTTGCATTTCAGTGAGCTACAACAATTATTTTTCTAAATATATTTTATTTGACAAAAATTAAAAAAAGCATTTTTTTATTCAAAAAAAGATAACATATTAAGGAAAAAGAGATGAAAATTTTATATTAGAGTAAAAATATTTCTAATGACAGTCTTTGAATTTTTGTTTTAATAATGCATATCGAATTTTCAACTGATTTACTTGATATTTTATGTTTTCCATTTCCATCTTAATTTCATTTTTGTCTTTCATTAATATAATATCATCGTTGTCATCATTTAATATAATTAATTCGCTTTCATTTTGAATTGTTTCGCAATCGATTATCGAGTTTTTCAATTTCTCATTTGAAATATCCGAAATTTCACCAACTCCTTCAGTGAATTCAATTAATTCGGTTTCTTCGTTGCTTAAGACGGATGAAAAACGTACCCTTTTTTAGGATTTCCATCTTCTATTTGTTTCTCAGATTGAATTTTCGATATCTCGCTTACTCTTTTTCTTTTTCTCGGCGAGTCGGTTTTCACACTGTTCCAAAAATCATCCAATTTCAAAAAATTTACCTTTTCACATTGTTCTGATTCTTGTCTTGTGTGTTTGAGCATATGATCATTTAATTTATCTTTTCTATAAAAAGTAATATGGCATCGTTCGCATTTCCTTTTAGCAAACTCTTCAAATATATTTTCAGGAATAATATTTCCATGCATGCAGAAAATGTGACGCCTTGTAGAATATTCGTTATAACATTTTTTATCACAAACAAGACAAACTTTCCCGACAATTGAAGGAATCACTTTTTCGGTTACCATTGACCATTTTGGATCATTGTTATAACCTTTTTGAATGAAAAGGTTTTTTAAAATATTTATGCGCATACTCTTTGAATCCATGGTTTAATAAAAAGCAGTTATTTTTACCTTCTTTTTATACTCTGATGTATCATCAATTTTAAAAATGTATTTTAAATCAATTAGCAATTTAAATTTATAACGTTTGTCATAGAAATTAGGATATAATTCAATACTTTGTTTTAAAATGGATTTAATTTTATATTTAATTAAAACGATAACGTATAATATTAAATATTAAATAAATAAGTAATTGTAATTAATAAAAAAAAGATTTATAAATGTTGGAGTATGAATAAATTTGCATTAAAATCTTTTTTGATGACTAATTCACCAATTTTTTCATTACCTAAGTAAATGAGATTGCTTTTATTCTGAACATGAACAAAATTTAATCATTGGATGTAACAATCGAAATAATTCACTTTTCAATACATCTGATTTGTAAAAAAGATACTTTTATACGAACTCTTATCAATGCGGATTTTTTTTTCAAAAAAAAACGTTTTTTTAAAACGAACCTTAAAAGGACATTAAAAAATTTCAATTCTAAACATTTAAATTTTCTACTATAAAAATCAAATAGTTTTTAAAAAATTTTTTTTCAAAAAAACCAAATTAAAATGAATAAAGAATTAGAAAGAAAACTAAATGAATTACTTGCCAATGGATGTCTCAGCAGAAACGACCCTAAATTTCAATTTTTCAAGCAGCAAATTTTACCATCAGTTGTTTTACAATGGATTTTGCCGAACGGAGAAAATAGCTATCATTTTAAATGTCCATTTACTAATTGTGGATCAATATTGTCAAGAAGCATTTTAATGGAACGTCATTTAAGAGAACTACATCATGACCAAATTCCATTGAATGTGTTTGGATTTAAATCACTTTTTTGTTGCAATATTTGCAATAACCAAGTATTTAAGCGTTATGAACATTTAAAGACTCACAAAAATGGAATCCGACATTTAAAAATGCTAATCCAGTCAGGTAATAACCAAACAAATTATAATTATTATTAAATGAATTTTTGATTCGGAATAAAATGTATTTTGAAAATTTGAATTAATTTAAAAAAAATAATCAAGTTTTTTATTAAACAAAAATTTTTTTTAAAATCCCAAATTGAGAATGTTTAAATTTTTTTACAATTTATAAGGTCTAGCAAACAAAGAAGACAAAGAACGCTGGAAACAAATTTGTTTGCTAAAAAAAAAAACATTTTCGTTTGATTCAATTGATAGTCCATCATCTCAAGTGTCAAATAAAAATTTATCCTCTTTATCTTCTTTTTCATTTACATCAAGTTCTGCAATATCAGATTCAATTATGGAACAATTTGCTGAAGAAAATTTTGACGAAAAATTCGGCGAATTGCGGAGTTCAAACAGTTTATCTATTAGCAGTCTTTTGAGCGAAAGCAAAGGAAATATTTTAACATCAACGCCAAAACTGTCACAAGTTACTCAAATTAATGAAAATATTAATAAAAAAGAACTTTCCTTAGATAATCTTGTTTCCGATGATAATATGCATCAATCATCTCGAAATTTGAACAATATTATTAATCTACAAACAAGCATCTTAAATGTTGTCGAAAATAACTCTGAATCAATTATTCCCAAATGGACCGAAAATTGGTTTAGTGAAACGCTTATGCAATCTAGCTCGGGAACAAAATTATCTTTAATTCAGCCAGCACAGACAACAAGCAATAAACGTAAATACGACGATGACTTCAACGATTCGATTGAAACAATGATACGTTCAAAAAGAACATTGAGTGAATTTGATTTTGATTAATAAAGCTTTTTTATTTGTAAAGCCGCTTTTTTTAAATAATCTTTAATAACCTTTTTTCTTTTTTATTCTTTTTTCAAATATTTTAGATTATATCTGAATAAAACATTTTTGGAAAATTAAATTATTTGTTTGAATTAAATAAAGAAAGAAATTTCTTAAACTCCGATTTTTCTAGTCGAGATATTTCGATTAAAAGTTAAGCATACCACATACCCTAATTGATTTATTTATAAAATTTGTTTTTTTTATTTTTGAATCTATTTTTCTTTTACATATCATATGAAGAGATCGAATATACAATTTGCATTTGGTTCGGATTTAATTTTGATAAAAATGCAAAATTAATTGGGGTACAATTTTAAAATTTGCTTAATTTCATTCATAGCCCTAAAATAATAAACATATTATGAAATCAGTTGCCAAAAGGACAAATGCTGTATTTTTATAAAACCAGAATGATTTTATAGGATTAAAAAAATTTTATAATTTTTTATTTTTTAAATTTTATTGATTAAATTTTTAATATCAAAATACATAATTTGAAAATTTTTTAAAAAAATTTTTTTCCTTTATTTGGCTAGAAATCATAAATTCCGGAGAGTTCATAAATTTTTATTCTTTTTTTCGAGAATTTTCAATTTTTCAACAAAGTTTATATCGTTTGTTAATAATTGATCTAGGAAATCGTTTTCCTCACCCTGGTCCACTAATATTCCACTGCTTGACATTGACGAATTTTCACATCTATCGAACCCATTATTTTTACTCATGATAGCATCAGCCTTTAAGTTAAGAACTGGTTGATATTTGTTTATTGTGTCTGGCAATATTGTTTTATTTCCATAAATATTTTGAATTAATTTGGCAAGATTTTTTAAATCTTGTAAAAGAAATCTACAAATCATTTCCTGAAATTTCAGCTGTTTTTCATAATTTCTTTTTAACAAATTGAAATCATCGAACTTGGACAGTAAAGCATTTTCATCCCCGTAAACAATAGAAAACTCATTCTGCATTTTTTTGAACAAAAGATTGTTCAAATCAAATTTTTTTCTTTTAAGAAGCTGATGATAGTAATGTTCAGTTGTATAAATAATTGATTTTGAACAGACAATATCCAAAATAGCCTCTAGTTCACTTGAAACATAAATCTGAATGTCAAAATTTTCATCAAAATCAACTCGATTATAATAAAGTCTTCGATCGAGCCTAGCATCACTCAAATAAAATTCTTTGAGTCTTATCGACGGAATTCTTTCAAATTTTCTTTCTTTTAGTCGATTAGTTTCAAAAGTTAACTCTTTTTCACAAGATTTAGAATTAACTAAGGATTTTACTTTAAAAACAATAATTTCGTTTGAATTTTTTAATTTTTTAGAGTCCATTGAAACATTTGACATTGTATCGAAGCTCAAGTCACGTTTAAGAATATCTTTTAAAGGAGGCTCTTGTTTGATATTACCTTTTTTTTTTTCGGTTGTTTTTTCTGTTACATTCGACATTATTCCTGATCTATTCATTTTTTAAAAATCATTATCTAAAATTTATCTAAATTTAATTTTATACAAAACTTAATGTCCTCATAAATTAAAAAAATATTTTTTAAAGAAATTTTATTCAAATGCCATGTGAGACTACTTGTTCTTAACGGTTTTTTTTGACCCAATTAAAATATTAATTATTTATTTGCCAGAAACGCATTCATGTGTCCGTTTAATTAGACTAAAAATCAGTAAGCTCGGTAACAAAAAATTCTGTTTTTTTTGTCTGTAACAGTTCGTTTGGAATTTGAATTCAAGTAAAGTGCAAACTGATAAGATTGATAGCTCATAACATTGTTAACAGCATTGTTCAGAGCAATCCTTGATTACGGTTCATATTAACAAAAACTACTTGAATTGCTTGCAACCGGTACCATTCAACGCTCAGGACCTAAATATCAATTTTTTAGGGACAAAATATTGCCTAGTCTTACATCCCCAAATAAATATTGCCTAGTCTTACATCCCCTGGTCTAACATCTTCATATTACCATTTAACTTAATGATTCATTTCTGTCATTTGTCAAAATATTCTTCGATATAATGTGATTCTTTTATCGAAATAGTTTTTGTAGTTGTTTATATATAAATTTTTAATTTTTTTACTTAAGACCGACTGGCCATGAAGATATTTTCAAAAATTTTCATTTATTTTCTATTCATCATAATATTTTTTAAATTAGATCCAAGAAAAATAATAAATGAAAATATAAAATAATAAAAATGCAATAATTAAAAATGGAAATGGACATTTATTTAAAAAAAAAAAATTAAATTAAACTCTAAAGTATTCTTGTATATCTTCAATTTTTTTATTTTCAATTTGTTCGATTACTATTTTTTCCAATTTAAAATAATTAATTTTGTACACATGGTGAAAATAGAATACAATGGAAGGATCTATATTATTAATCAATCGCTCTTCATCACTAATTATTGCAAACCACATAGCGATTCGTATGTCATACGGTGTCATTTTATTCGTGTACCAAAATTCATTACAAATATCATCGAAACTTGAATATTTCCCATCATTTTTTTTAAAATCTTATTAAAAATAAAGTTTTAATTAGCAATTCTTATAATTTTAAATAAATAAAAAAAATACCTGCATAAACAATAAAATGATAACTTGCTTCGATTTTTTCATCTTCAAAGATAGACATCCAATCATCAAAAGAAAGGTCTTGATCTCTTATTGGATTAGTGTTTTCTTTGAACTTATAGCATGTTCGACAAGGTGTAGTATGATTTACTTTTGACACAATTAAGGAATGACAGAATGGGTGAAATATTCTAAAAATATCTGCTGTATCATAATTTTCGTCCAAAATACAAATTAAGGAGACATTTTGATTATATTCAAAAAGATCTAAATCGTCAAACGAATACATTGATCTAAAAAATAAAAACAAGATTTTTAAAAAAGGAAAAAAATAAGAGAATTTAAGAAAACTAAACATTTTCTTTACAAACAAAACAATTCTATTTATACAAACACATGGAAAAATTATGAACGATTAAAGGAGAGCATTTTCTCGACCATTCCTAGTTAAAAAGCTAAATTTAGGAATGATCTAAAAAAAGGTATGCGCTAAAAATAAAATTTTCAACAGACTTAAACTATCAATACGAAGACGGAATTTTAACCAAAAATAATATCGAAGGAGTTTTTAAATAATTTTGTAAAAAATATTAATTGAAAATTACTTATTTTGAAGAAAAATTGATTTTCTATTTATTTTAATTTTTTTAACTAAAAAAGACCATGATTTTCTCCATACATAACAAAGGAATTGTTTAATATTAAACTAATTACATCACCAAAAAAACAAAAGCCTAAACCTAACCCGAACCCTGCTCGCTCCGCTCGGAATAAATGTTATGGCTAATTATTTATGATTAGCTCGTTTATACAAATTCCCAACCTAAACCCAAACCTAAAACGAGCGTACGACCTCATATAAGTAATATTTCCCTAGCCCAAACCCGTATGTTTATTTTTTCCTACAATTAATTTTAAATTTTGGCAAGCAAAATACAAAAGGATACCAATAGATTACTTATAAAATTTGCAATTTAATGAGCTATATTTGATAAGATGAAAATTATTTTTTTTCGACTCTCATTTGCCATTTTTAAATTTTAAATTTTTTTCAATATTTTCAGCTGACCATATCTCTCTGAATTTTCTTTTCCTCGAAATAATAAGCCTATTTCTGAACTCAGCTAATTATTTTGAATTAGAAAATGCTCAAAAAATTTTGATCACTTATTGATATGAATTAATTGTCGAAAAAATCACCAAGAGCCTTCAATGAGTCAATTGTTTGAAATTTTTTCCCTTAATGAGAAAAACTGAACATTTCAAAAAACCAAGCATACCAATAGATTCCTTATAAAAATTGCAATTTAATGAGCTACATTTGATAAGATGAAAATTATTTTTTCGACTCTCATTTACCATTTTAAAATTTTAAATTTTTTCAATATTTTCAGCTGACCATATCTCTCTGAATTTTCTTCCCCTCGAAAAATAAAGCCTATTTCTAGACTCAGCTAATTTTTTGAATTAGAAAATGCTCAAAACATTTTGATCACTTATTGATATGAATAACTTGTCGAAAAAAAATCACCAAGAGCCTTCAATAAGTCAATTGTTTGAAATTGTTTCCCTTAATGACAAAAACTGAACATTTCAAAAAACCAAGCATACCAATAGATTCCTTATTAAATTTGCAATTTAATAAGCGAAATTTGATAAAATGAAAATAACTTGATCATTTTAAATTAAAATATTTTTTTAACTAAAAAAGACCATGATTTTCTTTTAACATAACAAAGGAATTGTTTAATATTAAACTAATTACATCACCAAAAAAACAAAAGCCTAAACCTAACCCGAACCCTGCTCGCTCCGCTCGGAATTAATGTAATGGCTAATAATTATTATTAGCTCGTTTATACAAATTCCTAACCTAGACCCAAACCTAAAACGAGCGTACGACCTCATATAAGTAATATTTCCCTAGCCCAAACCCGTATGTTTATTTTTTCCTACAATTAATTTTAAATTTTGGCAAGCAAAATACAAAAGGATACCAATAGATTTTTTATAAAATTTGAAATTTAATGAGCTACATTTGATAAGATGAAAATTATTTTTTTCGACTCTCATTTACCATTTTAAAATTTTAAATTTTTTTCAATATTTTTCAGCTGACCATATCTCTCTGAATTTTCTTTTCCTCGAAATAAAAAGCCTATTTCTAGACTCAGCTAATTTTTTTGAATTAGAAAATGCTCAAAAGATTTTGATCACTTATTGATATGAATAAATTGTCGAAAAAAAATCACCAAGATCCTTCAATGTTTCTATTGTTTGAAATTTTTTTCCAAAATGACAAAATCTGAACATTTCAAAAAGCCAAGCATACCAATAGATTCCTTATAAAATTTGCAATTTAATGAGCTACTTTTTATAAGATGAAAATTATTTTTTCGACTCTCATTTACCATTTTAAAATTTTAAATTTTTTTCAATATTTTTCAGCTGACCATATCTCTCTGAATTTTCTTCCCCTCAAAATATAAAGCCTATTTCTAGACTCAGCTAATTTTTTTGAATTAGAAAATGCTCAAAAGATTTTGATCACTTATTGATATGAATAAATTGTCGAAAAAAAATCACCAAGAGCCTTCAATAAGTCAATTGTTTGAAATTTTTTCCCATAATGACAAAAATTGAACATTTCATAAAACCAAGCATACCAATAGATTCCTTATAAAATTTGCAATTTAATGAGCTACATTTGATAAAATGAAAATATCTTGATCATTTTAAATTAAATTTTTTTTAACTAAAAAAGACCATGATTTTCTTTTAACATAACAAAGGAATTGTTTAATATTAAACCAATTACATCACCAAAAAAAACAAAAGCCTAAACCTAACCCGAACCCTGCTCGCTCCGCTCGGAATTAATGTAATGGCTAATTATTTATGATTAGTTCGTTTATACAAATTCCCAACCTAAACCCAAACCTAAAACGAGCGTACGACCTCATATAAGTAATATTTCCCTAGCCCAAACCCGTATGTTTATTTTTTCCTACAATTAATTTTAAATTTTGGCAAGCAAAATACAAAAGAATACCAATAGATTCCTTATAAAATTAGCAATTTAATGAGCTACATTTGATAAAATGAAAATTATTTTTTCGACTCTCATTTACCATTTGAACATTTTAAATTTTTTTCAATATTTTTCAGCTGACCATATCTCTCTGAATTTTCTTCCCCTCGAAATATAAAGCCTATTTCTAGACTCAGCTAATTTTTTTGAATTAGAAAATGCTCAAAAGATTTTGATCACTTATTGATATGAATAAATTGTCGAAAAAAAATCACCAAGAGCCTTCAATAAGTCAATTGTTTGAAATTTTTTCCCTTAATGACAAAAACTGAACATTTCAAAAAACCAAGCATACCAATAGATTCATTATAAAATTTGCAATTTAATGAGCTACATTTGATAAGATGAAAATTATTTTTTTCGACTCTCATTTACCATTTTTAAATTTTAAATTTTATTCAATATTTTTCAGCTGACCATATCTCTCTGAATTTTCTTCCCCTCGAAATATAAAGCCTATTTCTAGACTCAGCTAATATTTTGAATTAGAAAATGCTCAAAAGATTTTGATCACTTATTGATATGAATAAATTGTTGAAAAAAATCACCAAGAGCCTTCAATGAGTCAATTGTTTGAAATTTTATCCCATAATGACAAAAACTGAACATTTCAAAAAACCAAGCATACCAATAGATTCCTTATTAAATTTGAAATTTAATGAGCTACATTTGATAAGATGAAAATTATTTTTTTCGACTCTCATTTACCATTTTTAAATTTTAAATTTTTTTCAATATTTTTCAGCTGACCATATCTCTCTGAATTTTCTTCCCTTCGAAATATAAAGCCTATTTCTAGACTCAGCTAATTTTTTTGAATTAGAAAATGCTCAAAAGATTTTGATCACTTATTGATATCAATAAATTGTCGAAAAAAAATCACCAAGAGCCTTCAATAAGTCAATTGTTTGAAATTTTTTCCCATAATGACAAAAACTGAACATTTCAAAAAACCAAGCATACCAATAGATTCATTATAAAATTTGCAATTTAATGAGCTACATTTGATAAGATGAAAATTATTTTTTTCGACTCTCATTTACCATTTTTAAATTTTAAATTTTTTCAATATTTTTCAGCTGACCATATCTCTCTGAATTTTCTTCGCTTTGAAATATAAAGCCTATTTCTAAACTCAGCTAATTTTTTTGAATTAGAAAATGCCAAAAAATATCGATCACTTTTTAAAATTAATAAATTGTCGAAAAAAAATCACCAAGAGCCTTCAATAAGTCAATTGTTTGAAATTTTTTCCCAAAATGACTAAAACTGAACATTTCAAAAAACCAAGCATACCAATAGATTCTTTATAAAATTTGCAATTTAATGAGCTACATTTGATAAGATGAAAATTATTTTTTTCGACTCTCATTTACCATTTTAAAATTTTAAATTTTTTTCAATATTTTTCAGCTGACCATATCTCTCTGAATTTTCTTCCCCTCGAAATATAAAGCCTATTTTAAGACTCAGCTAATTTTTTTGAATTAGAAAATGCTCAAAAGATTTAGATCACTTATTGATATGAATAAATTGTCGAAAAAAAATCACCAAGAGCCTTCAATGAGTCAATTGTTTGAAATTTTTCCCCTTAATGACAAAAACTGAACATTTCAAAAAGCCAAGCATACCAATAGATTCCTTATTAAATTTGCAATTAAATAAGCTACATTTGATAAAATGAAAATAACTTTATCATATTAAATTAAATTTTTTTAACTAAAAAAGACCATGATTTTCTTTTAACATAACAAAGGAATTGTTTAATATTAAACTAATTACATCACCAAAAAAACAAAAGCCTAAACCCAACCCGAACCCTGCTCGCTCCGCTCGGAATTAATGTAATGGCTAATTATTTATGATTAGCTCGTTTATACAAATTCCAAACCTAAACCCAAACCTAAAACGAGCGTACGACCTCATATAAGTAATATTTCCCTAGCCCAAACCCGTATGTTTATTTTTACCTACAATTAATTTTAAATTTTGGCAAGCAAAATACAAAAGGATACCAATAGATTCCTTATAAAATTTGCAATTTAATGAGCTACATTTGATAAGATGAAAATTATTTTTTTCGACTCTCATTTACCATTTTTAAATTTTAAATTTTTTTCAATATTTTTCAGCTGACCATATCTCTCTGAATTTTCTTCACCTCGAAACAAAAAGCCTATTTCTAAACTCAGCTAATTTTTTTGAATTAAAAAATGCCAAAAAGATTCCGATCACTTATTGAAATTAATAAAATGTCGAAAAAAATCACCAAGAGACTTCAATAAGTCAATTGTTTGAAATTTTTTCCCATAATGACAAAAACTGAACATTTCAAAAAACCAAGCATACCAATAGATTCCTTATTAAATTTGCAATTTAATGAGCTACATTTAATAAGATGAAAATTATTTTTTTCGACTCTCAATTACCATTTTTAAATTTTAAATTTTTTTCAATATTTTTCAGCTGACAAATTTAATAATAATTCGATAAATGTTTTTATCAATGTTTTATTTTTTAATTTTTTTTAATTAATTTGATTCTTTAAAATAAATTTTTAATATATAATTCTATTTTTTATTTTAAATTAGCACAACTACAAAATATTTTTTTTATTTTTTTCTTTAGAAATAAATAAAATTATTTTGTTAGTTATCACTAAGAGTGTTTTAGTTATTTATATATTTCTTTGTGAGCCCTTTATTTTAAATACAAATTACTTCTGCTGAATTTCTTTTCAAAATATCTAAGAATTAAGACAAGATGTGCAACAATTTAAATCAAAGATTTTTACTTTCTTTGAACTTAAGTGATAAAGACAGTTGTATGCCGTCCTCTGTCAATCAATATTTTGGTTCACCTTTATTTTCCTCCGTAAAACATTTTTTTGATAGTCAAAAGTATATTCTAAAACAATCGAAAAAATCAATGAACAGTGAAAATTCACCATACGACCCAATGCTTTCCAAATACATCAGATATGATAATAAAATTTTCAGGCGCCAATATATATTTGAGTCAAATTTTCGATGGAGAAATAATGAATATGCATTTGATTCGGCATTGCAGAACTTACCAAGAGGTAAATTTATAATGCAATTAAATTTTAATTCAGAAAATGGAGACTATGATTGTGGACATTTTACATGTATTGTCAAAAATAAAAATAAGATTGTAAATTTGGACAAAGATAGAAAGAACAAACTCTATATCCCTTTCACTCAATATCCTTTAAATAAAAAACCTTCAAAAGATGACGCAAAAAGGAAATTGCCAATTAAATTAAAAAGTGTCAGGATCTTTATTTACAATGAAGAAAATGATTAAATAAAAAAAATTTTTTCTTATTTTTTCATTATTTTATACTTAATTTTTAAAATAAAAATATTCAAAATAAATTAAAATTTTAAAAATTTACTATAAATTTTGCACCTTAACTTAAGTCAAAATAGTTTCGATCATATTATAAATTGAACATTATTTTTTCGACTCGGCTTTTTCATTTTAATTTATTATTTTTTTTTCAATATTTTTCAGCTTACCATATCTCTCTGAGTTTTCTTCGCCTCGAAATATAAAGCCTATTTCTAAACTCAGCTAATTTTTTTGAATTAGAAAATGCTCAAAAGATTTTGATAACTTATTGAAATTAATAAATTGTCGAAAAAAAATCACCAAGAGCCTTCAATAAGTAAATTGTTTGAAATTTTTTGCCATAATGACAAAAAATGATCATTTCAAAAAACAAAGCATACCAATAGATTCCTTATTAAATTTGCAATTTAATTAGCTACATTTGACAAGATGAAAATTATTTTTTTTCGACTCTCATTTACCATTTTAAAATTTTAAATTTTTTTCAATATTTTTCAGCTGACCATATCTCTCTGAATTTTCTTCGCCTCGAAATATAAAGCCTATTTCTAAACTCAGCTAATTTTTTTGAATTAGAAAATGCCAAAAAGATTCCGATCACTTATTGAAATTAATAAATTGTCGAAAAAAATCACCAAGAGCCTTCAATAAGTCAATTGTTTGAAATTTTTTCCCATAATGACAAAATCTGAACATTTCAAAAAACCAAGCATACCAATAGATTCCTTATTAAATTTGCAATTTAATTAGCTACATTTGACAAGATGAAAATTATTTTTTTCGACTCTCATTTACCATTTTAAAATTTTAAATTTTTTTCAATATTTTTCAGCTGACCATATCTCTCTGAATTTTCTTCGCTTTGAAATATAAAGCCTATTTCTAAACTCAGCTAATTTTTTTGAATTAGAAAATGCCAAAAAAATATCGATCACTTTTTAAAATTAATAAATTGTCATAAAAAAACACCAAGAGCCTTCAATAAGTCAATTGTTTGAAATTTTTTCCCAAAATGACTAAAACTGAACATTTCAAAAAACCAAGCATACCAATAGATTCCTTATTAAATTTGCAATTAAATAAGCTACATTTGATAAAATGAAAATAACTTGATCATATTAAATTAAATTTTTTTACTAAAAAAGACCATGATTTTCTTTTAACATAACAAAGGAATTGTTTAATATTAAACTAATTACATCACCAAAAAAAACAAAAGCCTAAACCTAACCCGAACCCTGCTCGCTCCGCTCGGAATTAATGTAATGGCTAATTATTTATGATTAGCTCGTTTATACAAATTCCGAACCTAAACCCAAACCTAAAACGAGCGTACGACCTCATATAAGTAATATTTCCCTAGCCCAAACCCGTATGTTTATTTTTTCCTACAATTAATTTTAAATTTTGGCAAGCAAAATACAAAAGGATACCAATAGATTCCTTATAAAATTTGCAATTTAATGAGCTACATTTCATAAAATGAAAATTATTTTTTCGACTCTCATTTACCATTTTTAAATTTTAAATTTTTTTCAATATTTTTCAGCTGACCATATCTCTCTGAATTTTCTTCCCCTCGAAATATAAAGCCTATTTCTAGACTCAGCTAATTTTTTTGAATTAGAAAATGCTCAAAAGATTTTGATCACTTATTGATATGAATAAATTGTCGAAAAAAATCACCAAGAGCCTTCAATAAGTCAATTGTTTGAAATTTTTTCCCATAATGACAAAAACTGAACATTTCAAAAAACCAAGCATACCAATAGATTCCTTATAAAATTTGCAATTTAATAAGCTACATTTGATAAGATGAAAATTATTTTTTTCGACTCTCATTTAACATTTTTAAATTTTAAATTTTTTTCAATATTTTTCAGCTGACCATATCTCTCTGAATTTTCTTCCCCTCGAAATATAAAGCCTATTTCTAGACTCAGCTAATTTTTTTGAATTAGAAAATGCTCAAAAGATTTTGATCACTTATTGATATGAATAAATTGTCAAAAAAAATCACCAAGAGCCTTCAATGAGTCAATTGTTTGAAATTTTTTCCCTTAATGAAAAAAACTGAACATTTCAAAAAACCAAGCATACCAATAGATTCCTTATTAAATTTGCAATTTAATAAGCTACATTTGATAAAATGAAAATAACTTGATCATTTTAAATTAAATTTATTTTCAACTAAAAAAGACCATGATTTTCTTTTAACATAACAAAGGAATTGTTTAATATTATACTAATTACATCACCAAAAAACAAAAGCCTAAACCCAACCCGAACCCTGCTCGCTCCGCTCGGAATTAATGTAATGGCTAATAATTATTATTAGCTCGTTTATACAAATTCCCAACCTAAACCCAAACCTTAAACGAGCGTACGACCTAATATAAGTAATATTTCCCTAGCCCAAACCCGTATGTTTATTTTTTCCTACAATTAATTTTAAATTTTGGCAAGCAAAATACAAAAGGATACCAACAGATTTCTTATAAAATTTGCAATTTAATGAGCTTTATTTGATAAGATGAAAATTATTTTTTCGACTCTCATTTACCATTTTAAAATTTTAAATTTTTTTCAATATTTTTCAGCTGACCATATCTCTCTGAATTTTTATCCCCTCGAAATATAAAGCCTATTTCTAGACTCAGCTAATTTTTTTGAATTAGAAAATGCTCAAAAGATTTAGATCACTTATTGATATGAATAAATTGTCGAAAAAAAATCACCAAGAGCCTTCAATAAGTCAATTGTTTGAAATTTTTTCCCATAATGACAAAAACTGAACATTTCAAAAAACCAAGCATACCAATAGATTCCTTATTAAATTTGCAATTTAATGAGCTATATTTGATAAGATGAAAATTATTTTTTTCGACTCTCATTTACCATTTTAAAATTTTAAATTTTTTTCAATATTTTTCAGCTGACCATATCTCCCTGAATTTTCTTCTCCTCGAAATATAAAGCCTATTTCTAGACTCAGCTAATTTTTTTGAATTAGAAAATGCGCAAAAGATTTTGATCACTTATTGATATGAATAAATTGTCGAAAAAAAATCACCAAGAGCCTTCAATAAGTCAATTGTTTAAAAATTTTTTCCCATAATGACAAAAACTGAACATTTCAAAAAACCAAGCATACCAATAGATTCCTTATTAAATTTGCAATTTAATGAGCTATATTTGATAAGATGAAAATTATTTTTTTCGACTCTCATTTACCATTTTAAAATTTTAAATTTTTTTCAATATTTTTCAGCTGACCATATCTCCCTGAATTTTCTTCTCCTCGAAATATAAAGCCTATTTCTAGACTCAGCTAATTTTTTTGAATTAGAAAATGCTCAAAAGATTTTGATCACTTATTGATATGAATAAATTGTCGAAAAAAATCACCAAGAGCCTTCAATAAGTCAATTGTTTAAAAATTTTTTCCCATAATGACAAAAACTGAACATTTCAAAAAACCAAGCATACCAATAGATTCCTTATTAAATTTGCAATTTAATGAGCTATATTTGATAAGATGAAAATTATTTTTTTCGACTCTCATTTACCATTTTAAAATTTTAAATTTTTTTCAATATTTTTCAGCTGACCATATCTCCGTGAATTTTCTTCTCCTCGAAATATAAAGCCTATTTCTAGACTCAGCTAATTTTTTTGAATTAGAAAATGCTCAAAAGATTTTGATCACTTATTGATATGAATAACTTGTCGAAAAAAAATCACCAAGAGCCTTCAATAAGTCAATTGTTTGAAATTTTTTCCCATAATGACAAAAACTGAACATTTCAAAAAACCAAGCATACCAATAGATTCCTTATAAAATTTGCAATTAAATGAGCTACATTTGATAAAATGAAAATAACTTGATCATTTTAAATTAAATTTTTTTAACTAAAAAAGACTATGATTTTCTTTTAACATAACAAAGGAATTGTTTATTATTAAACTAATTACATCACCAAAAAAAACAAAAGCCTAAACCTAACCCGAACCCTGCTCGCTCCGCTCGGAATTAATGTAATGGCTAATTATTTATGATTAGCTCGTTTATACAAATTCCGAACCTAAACCCAAACCTAAAACGAGCGTACGACCTCATATAAGTAATATTTCCCTAGCCCAAACCCGTATGTTTATTTTTTCCTACAATTAATTTTAAATTTTGGCAAGCAAAATACAAAAGGATACCAATAGATTCCTTATTAAATTTGCAATTTAATGAGCTATATTTGATAAGATGAAAATTATTTTTTTCGACTCTCATTTACCATTTTTAAATTTTAAATTTTTTTCAATATTTTTCAGCTGACCATATCTCTCTGAATTTTCTTCCCCTCGAAATATAAAGTCTATTTCTAGACTCAGCTAATTTTTTTGAATTAGAAAATGCCAAAAAGATTCCGATCACTTATTGATATGAATAAATTGTCGAAAAAAAATCACCAAGAGCCTTCAATAAGTCAATTGTTTGAAATTTTTTCCCATAATGACAAAAACTGAAAATTTCAAAAAAACCAAGCATACCAATAGATTCATTATAAAATTTGCAATTTAATGAGCTTCATTTGATAAGATGAAAATTATTTTTTTCGACTCTCATTTAACATTTTTAAATTTTAAATTTTTTTCAATATTTTTCAGCTGACCATATCTCTCTGAATTTTCTTCCCCTCGAAAAATAAAGCCTATTTCTAGACTCAGCTAATTTTTTTGAATTAGAAAATGCTCAAAAGATTTAGATCACTTATTGATATGAATAAATTGTCTAAAAAAAATCACCAAGAGCCTTCAATAAGTCAATTGTTTGAAATTTTTTCCCATAATGACAAAAACTGAACATTTCAAAAAACCAAGCATACCAATAGATTCCTTATAAAATTTGCAATTTAATGAGCTACATTTGATAAGATGAAAATTATTTTTTTCGACTCTCATTTACCATTTTTAAATTTTAAATTTTTTTCAATATTTTTCAGCTGACCATATCTCTCTGAATTTTCTTCCCCTCGAAATATAAAGCCTATTTCTAGACTCAGCTAATTTTTTTGAATTAGAAAATGCTCAAAAGATTTTGATCACTTATTGATATGAATAAATTGTCTAAAAAAAATCACCAAGAGCCTTCAATGAGTCAATTGTTTGAAATTGTTTCCCTTAATGACAAAAACTGAACATTTCAAAAAACCAAGCATACCAATAGATTCCTTATTAAATTTGCAATTAAATAAACTACATTTGATAAAATGAAAATAACTTGATCATATTAAATTAAATTTTTTTTAACTAAAAAAGACCATGATTTTCTTTTAACATAACAAAGGAATTGTTAAATTTTAAAATAATTACATCACCAAAAAAACAAAAGCCTAAACCTAACCCGAACCCTAAACCCTCGAAATAAAAATGTTAAAATAAGATTAGAAAACAAAAAAAATTCAAGAGAATTAACTTTTTATTCCAAATATATTATTTGTGATTGTGAAAATTAATCCAAACATTTTATTTTGAAAATAACATATCTCATTTAGAATTTTTGCTATCACAAAAAGAGACTGAATAATATACTGAAAAAAACTTTTATATGAAAAAATCTATTTTTATTCAAAAAACAACAACACAAATCAAAAAGTTTTTAATTATCACTACAAATTTGGAAAAAAAAACAAAATACATAAACAATATCTGAGCAAACACCAAAAAAAAGAACAAAAAAAAAACTTTGATTCATGGCCAGCTGAATTTTATTGTTAACTGTTTGAAGCCTTCCACCTTGTTCAATTTTTGTAATTTTTCATCCAAAATTTGTCGTTTCTTTTTTGTTGAATTCTTATCATTCTTTCTTGTATCAGCATCTGGATTGACGTTTTCATCACTCTCTTTTATACAATCTAATTTAGTTTTGTTGCTCATGACAACCTTTTCTTCAATAGAATCCTTATTTTTTTTATTTGATTTACTATCATTTTTTATGTTCTTTTTCTTTTTGATTCCTTTTTCCCATCTCTTTTCCTATAATCGGGGGTTTTTCTTTTCTTTTCATTTGTTTTGTAATCACCAAGAATAACTATTTCATTTTTATTTTCGACACTTTCTTCAGGTGTCGAACAATAGTCTTGTATTTTAACAGCTTGAGATATACTTATTCCATCATTAGTTAATTCGGTCATATTTCGAATCTCGTTTTTAAATTCATTCTTGTCAATCTTAATATCGTTTTCCATGCTTTTCTTTCAGTCTTTATAAATTTCGTTTTAATTAACAAATATCTCTTATAAGTTTAAATAATTAAGCAATTTTTTTTAAATAGACTTATGCTTCTTAAAATATCAACCAATGATATAAGTCTGGTATCTTAATTAGGATAAATTATTCCTTATTGGTTTATTTGAAAAACCTTGACTTAAATTTTATTTTAATGTTTTAAATCATAATTTGCAAAAATTAAATCATCAATTTAGTTTAAATAAAAGTGCTTTTTAATTTAAAAAAGACTCAAATAAGGTAGCGTTTTAAATAAATGTTTGTTAAATATTTTGTAAAAAATGTCTTTTCAAAATATTTTGATCTTTAATTACTAAGTTAATAAAAAAATAGATCAAGTTTTCACAAAAGAAAACCTTTTTTAAAAAAAGAGATTAAGCTCGATATTAATCCTGTCTATTTAATTTTTTGTAAAAACTTAAGATTGAATCAATAATATAAAATACTCAATTGATTAGATTTTGTTTAAATATAAATTGCTATTAAACATATAAAATTTATTTTAGTTTTAGATATAACAAGTATGTCTAATAAATTTAATATTTTTTTTTGTCGAAAGAACTCATAAATAAGGACAAAAATATTCGAAATAAATATCATTTGTATATTTAAATTTAAAAAAAAATGATTTAGAAAAAAATATAAAATTAATATATAGAGTAAAATAAAATAAAAAAAAAATTATTTAAAAATTAATTAAAAATAATTATTCAAATATAAATTAAGTAAAATAAAACAAAAATCAAAATTAGTAATATTCAGTTAAAAATTTTCTAAAAATAAATATTTAAATATAAATAAAGGTAAAAAAAATTATTGAATTAGCAAAAAAAAAAACAAAAATATTTTTATTAATTAAAAGAATCAAATTTAAAAAATTTATCTTTTATTTACTTTTCCGTTTAAAAAAGCTAAATTGATTCTAATTTTTGGCTCAGTTTTTTTACAAATAAGCATTCATAGTCTTTATTAATTATAAGAGATAAATTAGTATCCTAGTTCTGTACATTTTAGAAATTATACTTGTTTCTTGGACTATTTGCAACTAGATTAGCTAAATCCGAACACATTAAAATTTTTTCATAATCGAAATTTTACAAAAATATCACAATTAACTTTAATGTTTTGTTAATTAGAAATTTTATTATATTTTTTACTTGATTAATTTGTTTGATTTTTAGATCTGATTTATATTTACAAATTTCAGAGAATTTCTCCTTGTAAAATTGAAAAAAATATCGTTTTATAAATCATTTTATTTGAATGGATAAATACAAATTTTACAAAGATAAAAGAAGACATTCATTAGAATCTAAATTTAACAGTTAAGATTGAGCATTCTGAATTTTGATGTTAAATCTATTACATCTCTTTTTTTTTTTTAAAATTTTTTTCGCTACCAAAACTTTTCTATACACATAAACCTGGTTTTTAGTGTCTTTAATGTTTTGATCCATCAATTTCCTTTTTCTGTTATTTAATTTATGTTTATTTTCATTCTGCATTGAGCCATTAACCTTAAATTGATCTTTCAATTTTCTTTTTCTGTTATTTGTAATTTTTTCAGTATCAATTTGCATTGCCTCATTTTCATTGATTTTATTGACAAATTGAAAGATCGATGACCTATGATCCAACTCCATTAAAGAACTTTGCTTAAATTTCTTTGTACTTTTAATATTTTTAAAAAAAATAAATTTTTACTTCAAATATTAAATTGATTATTATTTTTTTAACTTAAAAAATTCGTTTTAATCTCGAAAATTTAAACGAATTTGTTGCAAAATAATTGTGATTTATTATTCCTTTCAAAATTTTCTTGCCAAAATTTGTCTTTTTTTGGTTGGACATTTCACAATTATTCAATTAATCAATTAATCTCAAATAAAAGTGCGAATAATTTTTCTTATCAGTGCAAAAATAAATCCTTGTCAATAATTATTTTCTTCCGTACTCAAAATTTTATCAGAAGGGGATCTTAAAAATCAGCTCTAACTGAAATTTCAGTTGATTATGTATCATTAGATAATTTTTATCTATAAAAGAATTTTAGTAATGATTTCAAGTTTTATTAGGTTCTTACTACATTTTTATTGATATTTTAGAAAATAAATAATGTGAAAAGGATCTGACCATAATCCGCTGCGAACCATTTAATATTAGGAACTTGAATTTCTTTTGAGTTTCTAACATGACAGATAAGCTGAGTCGTCAGAACCATTTGTCTTTATTTTGGTGAAAAAAATTCAAAAATTTATTTGGTATCAAGATCATAATCAAAAATAGAGAATAGAGAATAAATATAACTAGATAGAATTTTTTTATCATCTGATGAATACATACCAATCGACTTTGGTTAAAAACAATGCCTTTTTTTAAATAAAGCTAATAATTTCTAAATTTTCTTCATAAAAAAATCAGAATAAAATTTTTTTTTTAGTTAATCCAAGAAAAAATACAAGAAAAAATAATTTTTATATAAATTAAGTTTATTTTTAAATAAAATTGCCAAGTTAAAATCTTAATCCAATAACTCAAAACGATAGTTTTATAACACAAATCTTTTATGCTCTTCACTCAAAAAAGGTAAAATTGATATGGCTCTTAGATCAGATTTTTGAAAACAATCACTCAAAGAAATAAACTAAAAACTTAAAAAAGACAAGCATATTGAAAGGATTTTTAAGACAATTCCCAACTTGCAGAGCTTCAACCGAACACATAAAATAAATTTAATTTAATTTTTACTTTTAAAAAATTTATTTTAAATAATTTTTATTAAATTAGATATTTTAAAGATTTTTCTTTTTTTATTGATAAATCTAAGTTTTCATTTAAAATTTTTTCTAAAATTCTATGAAAACATAGTAAAATATTTTATGGAATTGCATATAATTTTTTAATTGTAATGAACTCTAAAAAACACTCTTTAATGTTGAACTTGCATTATCTTATTATAAATAAAAAAATTAAAAATAATTAACTTTTGTTTTCATAGATTTATTAACAGTAAAAAAGTAAAAATAACAATGTGAATTTTGTAATTGAATAAAAAAATTTTAAAATATATAACAAAGTAATCATTAGCTTTCTCACATTTTCTAATCTTGCTTTTCAAATTCAGTTTTAACAATTTTTAGCCTGTTTATTATTTCTTTTTTTCGTTCGGTGGCGAATAATTTGAGATCATTATAATTGGACATTTGACACTTATAACTCTAGCTGATCGACCTTTGACCCGAATAGCTGTTTGGCGCCCTTCAACCAAATTTTTCCATTCTTCATTATCAAACTGACTGAATTCAAATTCATCCATAACCACTACCCGATGATTAGCCGAATCAAAATCAGCCCATGCAAATTGACAATTTCTTGCCGGTCTAAATATCTGAAGTTCATTTACTACTTTAGGCAAAAGCCAATCAAAAATCATTGTTGTCTTTCCAGTATTTGATTCACCCCATAAGTACAGAGCTGGAAATTTTGGGCACCAATTTGATACACATTCATTGTACCAATCTAAAACTTTTAATTTGGTTTTGTTTCCATTTGTAACTAAATCAAGCAGTTTTAAACCATGGCAAGGTGGAAAATTTATCGGATTTTTTTTGTAATAATCTGCATGTGCCTTGAAAAAATTTTTTAAATAATGAAAATTTACAAGTTAAAATCTTTTTTAGAAGGAATTAAAAATATTTACTAGGACTATCATTTTGTATAAATTTGGCCGAGAGCATATAAATGGGTCATAATAATTAAACTCAGGATTTGCCTTAATCCAATCAGTTAATTTCTTATAGAAAGCACATTCGTCTGAACTTATATTTTTCAACAAAGGACTAGAGTCTTCTTTTGTACAATAAATGATTGCATTTTTAGCTGATTTACATGCTTCAATATTTGATTTGATTCCATTTGTACACCAATTAATTATACGATTACATTTCGCAAAATCCACAACATGTTCATGATTAAACTCTAAAAAAATTAAACAAATATTAAAATAATTACAAAAAAGTTAGAAATAACCAGCAAATATATGAAGATGTGTTTTACAATGTATCCAGTTGTCTTCTTCTATAATTGAATTACTCTGTGATTTATTCAAATCCTTGCTTGTTCCTTGAGACTGTACTTGTTTAAATGTGCCACTCAATTTTCGTTTAGCACACATTCGTCCATCTTCGAACTTAGAAATATCTGTTTCTTCAGTTTCATTTAAATATTGAACTTGACTTAAAGTGTTAATGCCTATTATATTTTCTTCCGAAAGCCTTTTATCTTGGGAGCTGTTTTCATCGTCCAAAATGTTGAAAAATTTTTTTTCTTTATTTATAAAATTTTTTTAATGTTTGTCTCTTTTAAAGACTTTCGGACAGAAGAATCTTTACAACAGCTATCTATGTAGCTTAATGTATGATTTTCTTTTGATACAAGAAGTCTATTACAAATAGGCTCAAGACCTCTAAAAATAAACTTTTTGGCAAGTCACATCTAGGTATTGTAATTAAATACATATTTGGAAGAGCTTTGCCAACTGGTTTACGTCTATTCATCCTGCAACTGTTCATTTTTTTAATTAAAACTTTTTTGTAAATCTTATCTCTTAATTCTAAAATTGTAATTCTTTTATATCCTGAAGATTTCATTTAGAAAAAAAATGTCCTTTAAAAGTACTAATTTTTTATAATAAAGAAATTTATTCATTTAATACTTCGAAAGGAAAATTAGAAATTCTCTTGTTTTACTATAATATCCAATCTGATTTAAAAAAATATAAAAATATTATAAAAAAATTTGTAAAAATATTCTCAAATAAAGTTTTCATCTTCTGAATCATTTAACCGTTTTCAACAAGGCTCGATCAAGAGATTATTTTTTTGTTTTAAGAATAATATATTGAACTAACTATACAAACAGATTCATTTGAGATTTTGCAGAGCTACATCTCGACCAAGCATACCAATAGATTTCTTAAAAAATCTGCAATTTAATGAGCTACATTTGATAAGATGAAAATAACTTGATCATTTTAAATTAAATTTTTTTAACTAAAAAAGACCATGATTTTCTTTTAACATAACAAAGGAATTGTTTAATATTAAACTAATTACCTCACCAAAAAAACAAAAGCCTAACTAAACCCGAATCCTGCTCGCTCCGCTCGGAATTAATGTTATGGCTAATAATTTATGATTAGCTCGTTTATACAAATTCCCAACCTAAACCCCAACCTAAAACGAGCGTACGACCTCATATAAGTAATATTTCCCTAGCCCAAACCCGTATGTTTATTTTTTCCTACAATTAATTTTAAATTTTGGCAAGCAAAATACAAAAGGATACCAACAGATTCCTTATAAAATTTGCAATTTAATGAGCTATATTTGATAAGATGAAAATTATTTTTTTCGACTCTCATTTACCATTTTAAAATTTTAAATTTTTTTCAATAATTTTTAGCTGACCATATCTCTCTGAATTTTCTTCCCCTCGAAATATAAAGCCTATTTCTAGACTCAGCTAATTTTTTTGAATTAGAAAATGCTCAAAAGATTTTGATCACTTATTGATATGAATAAATTGTCGAAAAAAAATCACCAAGAGCCTTCAATAAGTCAATTGTTTGAAATTTTTTCCCAAAATGACTAAAACTGAACATTTCAAAAAACCAAGCATACCAATAGATTCCTTATTAAATTTGCAATTTAATTAGCTACATTTGACAAGATGAAAATTATTTTTTTCGACTCTCAATTACCATTTTAAAATTTTAAATTTTTTTCAATATTTTTCAGCTGACCATATCTCTCTGAATTTTCTTCGCCTCGAAACATAAAGCCTTTTTCCATACTCAGCTAATTATTTTGAATTAGAAAATGCCAAAAAGATTCCGATCACTTATTGATATGAATAAATTGTCGAAAAAAAATCACCAAGAGCCTTCAATAAGTCAATTGTTTGAAATTTTTTTCCAAAATGACAAAAACTTAACATTTCAAAAAACCAAGCATACCAATAGATTCCTTATTAAATTTGCAATTTAATGAGCTACATTTGATAAGATGAAAATTATTTTTTTCGACTCTCATTTACCATTTTAAAATTTTAAATTTTTTTCAATATTTTTCAGCTGACCATATCTCTCTGAATTTTCTTCCCCTCGAAAAATAAAGCCTATTTCTAGACTCAGCTAATTTTTTGAATTAGAAAATGCTCAAAAGATTTTGATCACTTATTGATATGAATAAATTGTCTAAAAAAAATCACCAAGAGCCTTCAATAAGTCAATTGTTTGAAATTTTTTTCCAAAATGACAAAAACTGAACATTTCAAAAAACCAAGCATACCAATAGATTCATTATAAAATTTGCAATTTAATAAGCTTCATTTGATAAGATGAAAATTATTTTTTTCGACTCTCATTTACCATTTTAAAATTTTAAATTTTTTTCAATATTTTTCAGCTGACCATATCTCTCTGAATTTTCTTCCCCTCGAAATATAAAGTCTATTTCTAGACTCAGCTAATTTTTTGAATTAGAAAATGCCAAAAAGATTCCGATCACTTATTGATATGAATAAATTGTCGAAAAAAAATCACCAAGAGCCTTCAATAAGTCAATTGTTTGAAATTTTTTTCCAAAATGACAAAAACTTAACATTTCAAAAAACCAAGCATACCAATAGATTCCTTATTAAATTTGCAATTTAATGAGCTACATTTGATAAGATGAAAATTATTTTTTTCGACTCTCATTTACCATTTTAAAATTTTAAATTTTTTTCAATATTTTTCAGCTGACCATATCTCTCTGAATTTTCTTCTCCTCGAAATATAAAGCCTATTTCTAGACTCAGCTAATTTTTTTGAATTAGAAAATGCTCAAAAGATTTTGATCACTTATTGATATGAATAAATTGTCGAAAAAAAATCACCAAGAGCCTTCAATAAGTCAATTGTTTGAAATTTTTTCCCATAATGACAAAAACTGAACATTTCAAAAAACCAAGCATACCAATAGATTCATTATAAAATTTGCAATTTAATGAGCTTCATTTGATAAGATGAAAATTATTTTTTTCGACTCTCATTTACCATTTTTAAATTTTAAATTTTTTTCAATATTTTTCAGCTGACCATATCTCTCTGAATTTTCTTCGCCCTCGATAACATAAAGCCTATTTCTAGACTCAGCTAATTATTTTTGAATTAGAAAATGCTCAAAAGATTTTGATCACTTATTGATATGAATAAATTGTCGAAAAAAAATCACCAAGAGCCTTCAATAAGTCAATTGTTTGAAATTTTATCCCATAATGACAAAAACTGAACATTTCAAAAAACCAAGCATACCAATAGATTCCTTATAAAATTTGCAATTTAATGAGCTACATTTGATAAGATGAAAATTATTTTTTCGACTCTCATTTACCATTTTTAAAATTTTAAATTTTTTTCAATATTTTTCAGCTGACCATATCTCTCTGAATTTTCTTCCCCTCGAAAAATAAAGCCTATTTCTAGACTCAGCTAATTTTTTTGAATTAGAAAATGCTCAAAAGATTTTGATCACTTATTGATATGAATAAATTGTCTAAAAAAAATCACCAAGAGCCTTCAATGAGTCAATTGTTTGAAATTTTATCCCATAATGACAAAAACTGAACATTTCAAAAAACCAAGCATACCAATAGATTCCTTATAAAATTTGCAATTTAATGAGCTACATTTGATAAGATGAAAATTATTTTTTTCGACTCTCATTTACCATTTTAAAATTTTAAATTTTTTTCAATATTTTTCAGCTGACCATATCTCTCTGAATTTTCTTCCCCTCGAAAAATAAAGCCTATTTCTAGACTCAGCTAATTTTTTTGAATTAGAAAATGCTCAAAAGATTTTGATCACTTATTGATATGAATAAATTGTCTAAAAAAAATCACCAAGAGCCTTCAATGAGTCAATTGTTTGAAATTGTTTCCCTTAATGACAAAAACTGAACATTTCAAAAAACCAAGCATACCAATAGATTCCTTATTAAATTTGCAATTAAATAAGCTACATTTGATAAAATGAAAATAACTTGATCATATTAAATTAAATTTTTTTTAACTAAAAAAGACCATGATTTTCTTTTAACATAACAAAGGAATTGTTTAATATTAAAATAATTACATCAACAAAAAAACAAAAGCCTAAACCTAACCCGAACCCTGCTCGCTCCGCTCGCAATTAATGTTATGGCTAATAATTATTATTAGCTCGTTTATACAAATTCCCAACCTAAACCCAAACCTAAAACGAGCGTACGACCTCATATAAGTAATATTTCCCTAGCCCAAACCCGTATGTTTATTTTTTCCTACAATTAATTTTAAATTTTGGCAAGCAAAATACAAAAGGATACAAATAGATTCCTCGTAAAATTTGCAATTTAATGAGCTACATTTGATAAGATGAAAATTATGTTTTTCGACTCTCATTTACCATTTTAAAATTTTAAATTTTTTTCAATATTTTTCAGCTGACCATATCTTCTGAATTTTCTTCCCCTCGAAATATAAAGCCTATTTCTAGACTCTGCTAATTTTTTTGAATTAGAAAATGCTCAAAAGATTTTGATCACTTATTGATATGAATAAATTGTCGAAAAAATCACCAAGAGCCTTCAATGAGTCAATTGTTTGAAATTTTTTCCAATAATGACAAAAACTGAACATTTCAAAAAACCAAGCATACCAATAGATTCCTTATAAAATTTGCAATTTAATGAGCTACATTTGATAAAATGAAAATAACTTGATCATATTAAATTATATTTTTTTTTAACTAAAAAAGACCATGATTTTCTTTTAACATAACAAAGGAATTGTTTAATATTAAACTAATTACATCACCAAAAAAACAAAAGCCTAAACCTAACCCGAACCCTGCTCGCTCCGCTCGGAATTAATGTTATGGCTAATTTTTTATGATTAGCTCGTTTATACAAAAGCCTAAACCTAAACCCAAACCTAAAACGAGCGTACGACCTCATATAAGTAATATTTCCCTAGCCCAAACCCGTATGTTTATTTTTTCCTACAATTAATTTTAAATTTTGGCAAGCAGAATACAAAAGGATACCAATAGATTCCTTATAAAATTTGCAATTTAATGAGCTTCATTTGATAAGATGAAAATTATGTTTTTCGGCTCTCATTTACCATTTTAAAATTTTAAATTTTTTTCAATATTTTTCAGCTGACCATATCTCTCTGAATTTTCTTCCCCTCGAAATATAAAGCCTATTTCTAGACTCAGCTAATTTTATTGAATTAGAAAATGCTCAAAAGATTTTGATCACTTATTGATATCAATAAATTGTCGAAAAAAAATCACCAAGAGCCTTCAATAAGTCAATTGTTTGAAATTTTTTCCCATAATGACAAAAACTGAACATTTCAAAAAACCAAGCATACCAATAGATTCATTATAAAATTTGCAATTTAATGAGCTACATTTGATAAGATGAAAATTATTTTTTTCGACTCTCATTTACCATTTTTAAATTTTAAATTTTTTTCAATATTTTTCAGCTGACCATATCTCTCTGAATTTTCTTCGCCTCGAAACATAAAGCCTTTTTCCATACTCAGCTAATTATTTTGAATTAGAAAATGCCAAAAAGATTCCGATCACTTATTGATATGAATAAATTGTCGAAAAAAAATCACCAAGAGCCTTCAATGAGTCAATTTTTTGAAATTTTATCCCATAATGACAAAAACTGAACATTTCAAAAAACCAAGCATACCAATAGATTCCTTATAAAATTTGCAATTTAATGAGCTACATTTGATAAGATGAAAATTATTTTTTCGACTCTCATTTACCATTTTTAAATTTTAAATTTTTTTCAATATTTTTCAGCTGACCATATCTCTCTGAATTTTCTTCCCCTCGAAAAATAAAGCCTATTTCTAGACTCAGCTAATTTTTTTGAATTAGAAAATGCTCAAAAGATTTTGATCACTTATTGATATGAATAAATTGTCTAAAAAAAATCACCAAGAGCCTTCAATAAGTCAATTGTTTGAAATTTTTTTCCAAAATGACAAAAACTGAACATTTCAAAAAACCAAGCATACCAATAGATTCATTATAAAATTTGCAATTAAATAAACTACATTTGATAAGATGAAAATTATTTTTTTCGACTCTCATTTAACATTTTTAAATTTTAAATTTTTTTCAATATTTTTCAGCTGACCATATCTCTCTGAATTTTCTTCCCCTCGAAATATAAAGCCTATTTCTAGACTCAGCTAATTTTTTTGAATTAGAAAATGCTCAAAAGATTTTGATCACTTATTGATATGAATAAATTGTCGAAAAAAAATCACCAAGAGCCTTCAATGAGTCAATTGTTTGAAATTTTTTCCCATAATGACAAAAACTGAACATTTCAAAAAACCAAGCATACCAATAGATTCCTTATAAAATTTGAAATTTAATGAGCTTCATTTTATAAAATGAAAATAGCTTGATCATATTAAATTAAATTTTTTTTATAACTAAAAAAGACCATGATTTTCTTTTAACATAACAAAGGAATTGTTTAATATTTAACTAATTTCATCACCAAAAAAACAAAAGCCTAAACCTAACCCGAACCCTGCTCGCTCCGCTCGGAATTTTTTCCAGCGAAACATAATAATTTTTTATCCAACCGAATATTTCTGACCTAAATAAAATTTTTTTATATTTGACAATTTGCATTTCAGTGAGCTACAACAATTATTTTTCTAAATATATTTTATTTGACAAAAATTAAAAAAAAGCATTTTTTTATTCAAAAAAAGATAACATATTAAGGAAAAAGAGATGAAAATTTTATATTAGAGTAAAAATATTTCTAATGACAGTCTTTGAATTTTTGTTTTAATAATGCATATCGAATTTTCAACTGATTTACTTGATATTTTATGTTTTCCATTTCCATCTTAATTTCATTTTTGTCTTTCATTAATATAATATCATCGTTGTCATCATTTAATATAATTAATTCGCTTTCATTTTGAATTGTTTCGCAATCGATTATCGAGTTTTTCAATTTCTCATTTGAAATATCCGAAATTTCACCAACTCCTTCAGTGAATTCAATTAATTCGGTTTCTTCGTTGCTTAAGACGGATGAAAAACGTACCCTTTTTTTAGGATTTCCATCTTCTATTTGTTTCTCAGATTGAATTTTCGATATCTCGCTTACTCTTTTTCTTTTTCTCGGCGAGTCGGTTTTCACACTGTTCCAAAAATCATCCAATTTCAAAAAATTTACCTTTTCACATTGTTCTGATTCTTGTCTTGTGTGTTTGAGCATATGATCATTTAATTTATCTTTTCTATAAAAAGTAATATGGCATCGTTCGCATTTCCTTTTAGCAAACTCTTCAAATATATTTTCAGGAATAATATTTCCATGCATGCAGAAAATGTGACGCCTTGTAGAATATTCGTTATAACATTTTTTATCACAAACAAGACAAACTTTCCCGACAATTGAAGGAATCACTTTTTCGGTTACCATTGACCATTTTGGATCATTGTTATAACCTTTTTGAATGAAAAGGTTTTTTAAAATATTTATGCGCATACTCTTTGAATCCATGGTTTAATAAAAAGCAGTTATTTTTACCTTCTTTTTATACTCTGATGTATCATCAATTTTAAAAATGTATTTTAAATCAATTAGCAATTTAAATTTATAACGTTTGTCATAGAAATTAGGATATAATTCAATACTTTGTTTTAAAATGGATTTAATTTTATATTTAATTAAAACGATAACGTATAATATTAAATATTAAATAAATAAGTAATTGTAATTAATAAAAAAAGATTTATAAATGTTGGAGTATGAATAAATTTGCATTAAAATCTTTTTTGATGACTAATTCACCAATTTTTTCATTACCTAAGTAAATGAGATTGCTTTTATTCTGAACATGAACAAAATTTAATCATTGGATGTAACAATCGAAATAATTCACTTTTCAATACATCTGATTTGTAAAAAAGATACTTTTATACGAACTCTTATCAATGCGGATTTTTTCAAAAAAAAACGTTTTTTAAAACGAACCTTAAAAGGACATTAAAAAATTACAATTCTAAACATATAAATTTTCTACTATAAAAATCAAATAGTTTTTAAAAAATTTTTTTCAAAAAAACCAAATTAAAATGAATAAAGAATTAGAAAGAAAACTAAATGAATTACTTGCCAATGGATGTCTCAGCAGAAACGACCCTAAATTTCAATTTTTCAAGCAGCAAATTTTACCATCAGTTGTTTTACAATGGATTTTGCCGAACGGAGAAAATAGCTATCATTTTAAATGTCCATTTACTAATTGTGGATCAATATTGTCAAGAAGCATTTTAATGGAACGTCATTTAAGAGAACTACATCATGACCAAATTCCATTGAATGTGTTTGGATTTAAATCACTTTTTTGTTGCAATATTTGCAATAACCAAGTATTTAAGCGTTATGAACATTTAAAGACTCACAAAAATGGAATCCGACATTTAAAAATGCTAATCCAGTCAGGTAATAACCAAACAAATTATAATTATTATTAAATGAATTTTTGATTCGGAATAAAATGTATTTTGAAAATTTGAATTAATTTAAAAAAAATAATCAAGTTTTTTATTAAACAAAAATTTTTTTTAAAATCCCAAATTGAGAATGTTTAAATTTTTTTACAATTTATAAGGTCTAGCAAACAAAGAAGACAAAGAACGCTGGAAACAAATTTGTTTGCTAAAAAAAAACATTTTCGTTTGATTCAATTGATAGTCCATCATCTCAAGTGTCAAATAAAAATTTATCCTCTTTATCTTCTTTTTCATTTACATCAAGTTCTGCAATATCAGATTCAATTATGGAACAATTTGCTGAAGAAAATTTTGACGAAAAATTCGGCGAATTGCGGAGTTCAAACAGTTTATCTATTAGCAGTCTTTTGAGCGAAAGCAAAGGAAATATTTTAACATCAACGCCAAAACTGTCACAAGTTACTCAAATTAATGAAAATATTAATAAAAAAGAACTTTCCTTAGATAATCTTGTTTCCGATGATAATATGCATCAATCATCTCGAAATTTGAACAATATTATTAATCTACAAACAAGCATCTTAAATGTTGTCGAAAATAACTCTGAATCAATTATTCCCAAATGGACCGAAAATTGGTTTAGTGAAACGCTTATGCAATCTAGCTCGGGAACAAAATTATCTTTAATTCAGCCAGCACAGACAACAAGCAATAAACGTAAATACGACGATGACTTCAACGATTCGATTGAAACAATGATACGTTCAAAAAGAACATTGAGTGAATTTGATTTTGATTAATAAAGCTTTTTTTATTTGTAAAGCCGCTTTTTTTAAATAATCTTTAATAACCTTTTTTTCTTTTTTATTCTTTTTTCAAATATTTTAGATTATATCTGAATAAAACATTTTTGGAAAATTAAATTATTTGTTTGAATTAAATAAAGAAAGAAATTTCTTAAACTCCGATTTTTCTAGTCGAGATATTTCGATTAAAAGTTAAGCATACCACATACCCTAATTGATTTATTTATAAAATTTGTTTTTTTTATTTTTGAATCTATTTTTCTTTTACATATCATATGAAGAGATCGAATATACAATTTGCATTTGGTTCGGATTTAATTTTGATAAAAATGCAAAATTAATTGGGGTACAATTTTAAAATTTGCTTAATTTCATTCATAGCCCTAAAATAATAAACATATTATGAAATCAGTTGCCAAAAGGACAAATGCTGTATTTTTATAAAACCAGAATGATTTTATAGGATTAAAAAAATTTTATAATTTTTTATTTTTTAAATTTTATTGATTAAATTTTTAATATCAAAATACATAATTTGAAAATTTTTTAAAAAATTTTTTCCTTTATTTGGCTAGAAATCATAAATTCCGGAGAGTTCATAAATTTTTATTCTTTTTTTCGAGAATTTTCAATTTTTCAACAAAGTTTATATCGTTTGTTAATAATTGATCTAGGAAATCGTTTTCCTCACCCTGGTCCACTAATATTCCACTGCTTGACATTGACGAATTTTCACATCTATCGAACCCATTATTTTTACTCATGATAGCATCAGCCTTTAAGTTAAGAACTGGTTGATATTTGTTTATTGTGTCTGGCAATATTGTTTTATTTCCATAAATATTTTGAATTAATTTGGCAAGATTTTTTAAATCTTGTAAAAGAAATCTACAAATCATTTCCTGAAATTTCAGCTGTTTTTCATAATTTCTTTTTAACAAATTGAAATCATCGAACTTGGACAGTAAAGCATTTTCATCCCCGTAAACAATAGAAAACTCATTCTGCATTTTTTTGAACAAAAGATTGTTCAAATCAAATTTTTTTCTTTTAAGAAGCTGATGATAGTAATGTTCAGTTGTATAAATAATTGATTTTGAACAGACAATATCCAAAATAGCCTCTAGTTCACTTGAAACATAAATCTGAATGTCAAAATTTTCATCAAAATCAACTCGATTATAATAAAGTCTTCGATCGAGCCTAGCATCACTCAAATAAAATTCTTTGAGTCTTATCGACGGAATTCTTTCAAATTTTCTTTCTTTTAGTCGATTAGTTTCAAAAGTTAACTCTTTTTCACAAGATTTAGAATTAACTAAGGATTTTACTTTAAAAACAATAATTTCGTTTGAATTTTTTAATTTTTTAGAGTCCATTGAAACATTTGACATTGTATCGAAGCTCAAGTCACGTTTAAGAATATCTTTTAAAGGAGGCTCTTGTTTGATATTACCTTTTTTTTTCGGTTGTTTTTTCTGTTACATTCGACATTATTCCTGATCTATTCATTTTTTAAAAATCATTATCTAAAATTTATCTAAATTTAATTTTATACAAAACTTAATGTCCTCATAAATTAAAAAAATATTTTTTAAAGAAATTTTATTCAAATGCCATGTGAGACTACTTGTTCTTAACGGTTTTTTTGACCCAATTAAAATATTAATTATTTATTTGCCAGAAACGCATTCATGTGTCCGTTTAATTAGACTAAAAATCAGTAAGCTCGGTAACAAAAAATTCTGTTTTTTTTGTCTGTAACAGTTCGTTTGGAATTTGAATTCAAGTAAAGTGCAAACTGATAAGATTGATAGCTCATAACATTGTTAACAGCATTGTTCAGAGCAATCCTTGATTACGGTTCATATTAACAAAAACTACTTGAATTGCTTGCAACCGGTACCATTCAACGCTCAGGACCTAAATATCAATTTTTTAGGGACAAAATATTGCCTAGTCTTACATCCCCAAATAAATATTGCCTAGTCTTACATCCCCTGGTCTAACATCTTCATATTACCATTTAACTTAATGATTCATTTCTGTCATTTGTCAAAATATTCTTCGATATAATGTGATTCTTTTATCGAAATAGTTTTTGTAGTTGTTTATATATAAATTTTTAATTTTTTTACTTAAGACCGACTGGCCATGAAGATATTTTCAAAAATTTTCATTTATTTTCTATTCATCATAATATTTTTTAAATTAGATCCAAGAAAAATAATAAATGAAAATATAAAATAATAAAAATGCAATAATTAAAAATGGAAATGGACATTTATTTAAAAAAAAAATTAAATTAAACTCTAAAGTATTCTTGTATATCTTCAATTTTTTTATTTTCAATTTGTTCGATTACTATTTTTTCCAATTTAAAATAATTAATTTTGTACACATGGTGAAAATAGAATACAATGGAAGGATCTATATTATTAATCAATCGCTCTTCATCACTAATTATTGCAAACCACATAGCGATTCGTATGTCATACGGTGTCATTTTATTCGTGTACCAAAATTCATTACAAATATCATCGAAACTTGAATATTTCCCATCATTTTTTTTAAAATCTTATTAAAAATAAAGTTTTAATTAGCAATTCTTATAATTTTAAATAAATAAAAAAAATACCTGCATAAACAATAAAATGATAACTTGCTTCGATTTTTTCATCTTCAAAGATAGACATCCAATCATCAAAAGAAAGGTCTTGATCTCTTATTGGATTAGTGTTTTCTTTGAACTTATAGCATGTTCGACAAGGTGTAGTATGATTTACTTTTGACACAATTAAGGAATGACAGAATGGGTGAAATATTCTAAAAATATCTGCTGTATCATAATTTTCGTCCAAAATACAAATTAAGGAGACATTTTGATTATATTCAAAAAGATCTAAATCGTCAAACGAATACATTGATCTAAAAAAATAAAAACAAGATTTTTAAAAAAGGAAAAAAATAAGAGAATTTAAGAAAACTAAACATTTTCTTTACAAACAAAACAATTCTATTTATACAAACACATGGAAAAATTATGAACGATTAAAGGAGAGCATTTTCTCGACCATTCCTAGTTAAAAAGCTAAATTTAGGAATGATCTAAAAAAAGGTATGCGCTAAAAATAAAATTTTCAACAGACTTAAACTATCAATACGAAGACGGAATTTTAACCAAAAATAATATCGAAGGAGTTTTTAAATAATTTTGTAAAAAATATTAATTGAAAATTACTTATTTTGAAGAAAAATTGATTTTCTATTTATTTTAATTTTTTTAACTAAAAAAGACCATGATTTTCTCCATACATAACAAAGGAATTGTTTAATATTAAACTAATTACATCACCAAAAAAACAAAAGCCTAAACCTAACCCGAACCCTGCTCGCTCCGCTCGGAATAAATGTTATGGCTAATTATTTATGATTAGCTCGTTTATACAAATTCCCAACCTAAACCCAAACCTAAAACGAGCGTACGACCTCATATAAGTAATATTTCCCTAGCCCAAACCCGTATGTTTATTTTTTCCTACAATTAATTTTAAATTTTGGCAAGCAAAATACAAAAGGATACCAATAGATTACTTATAAAATTTGCAATTTAATGAGCTATATTTGATAAGATGAAAATTATTTTTTTTCGACTCTCATTTGCCATTTTTAAATTTTAAATTTTTTTCAATATTTTCAGCTGACCATATCTCTCTGAATTTTCTTTTCCTCGAAATAATAAGCCTATTTCTGAACTCAGCTAATTATTTTGAATTAGAAAATGCTCAAAAAATTTTGATCACTTATTGATATGAATTAATTGTCGAAAAAAAATCACCAAGAGCCTTCAATGAGTCAATTGTTTGAAATTTTTTCCCTTAATGAGAAAAACTGAACATTTCAAAAAACCAAGCATACCAATAGATTCCTTATAAAAATTGCAATTTAATGAGCTACATTTGATAAGATGAAAATTATTTTTTTCGACTCTCATTTACCATTTTAAAATTTTAAATTTTTTTCAATATTTTTCAGCTGACCATATCTCTCTGAATTTTCTTCCCCTCAAAATATAAAGCCTATTTCTAGACTCAGCTAATTTTTTTGAATTAGAAAATGCTCAAAACATTTTGATCACTTATTGATATGAATAACTTGTCGAAAAAAAATCACCAAGAGCCTTCAATAAGTCAATTGTTTGAAATTTTTTCCCATAATGACAAAAATTGAACATTTCATAAAACCAAGCATACCAATAGATTCCTTATAAAATTTGCAATTTAATGAGCTACATTTGATAAAATGAAAATATCTTGATCATTTTAAATTAAAATATTTTTTTAACTAAAAAAGACCATGATTTTCTTTTAACATAACAAAGGAATTGTTTAATATTAAACTAATTACATCACCAAAAAAACAAAAGCCTAAACCTAACCCGAACCCTGCTCGCTCCGCTCGGAATTAATGTAATGGCTAATTATTTATGATTAGTTCGTTTATACAAATTCCCAACCTAAACCCAAACCTAAAACGAGCGTACGACCTCATATAAGTAATATTTCCCTAGCCCAAACCCGTATGTTTATTTTTTCCTACAATTAATTTTAAATTTTGGCAAGCAAAATACAAAAGAATACCAATAGATTCCTTATAAAATTAGCAATTTAATGAGCTACATTTGATAAAATGAAAATTATTTTTTTCGACTCTCATTTACCATTTGAACATTTTAAATTTTTTTCAATATTTTTCAGCTGACCATATCTCTCTGAATTTTCTTCCCCTCGAAATATAAAGCCTATTTCTAGACTCAGCTAATTTTTTTGAATTAGAAAATGCTCAAAAGATTTTGATCACTTATTGATATGAATAAATTGTCGAAAAAAATCACCAAGAGCCTTCAATAAGTCAATTGTTTGAAATTTTTTCCCTTAATGACAAAAACTGAACATTTCAAAAAACCAAGCATACCAATAGATTCATTATAAAAATTGCAATTTAATGAGCTACATTTGATAAGATGAAAATTATTTTTTTCGACTCTCATTTACCATTTTTAAATTTTAAATTTTATTCAATATTTTTCAGCTGACCATATCTCTCTGAATTTTCTTCCCCTCGAAATATAAAGCCTATTTCTAGACTCAGCTAATTTTTTGAATTAGAAAATGCTCAAAAGATTTTGATCACTTATTGATATGAATAAATTGTTGAAAAAAAATCACCAAGAGCCTTCAATGAGTCAATTGTTTGAAATTTTATCCCATAATGACAAAAACTGAACATTTCAAAAAACCAAGCATACCAATAGATTCCTTATTAAATTTGAAATTTAATGAGCTACATTTGATAAGATGAAAATTATTTTTTTCGACTCTCATTTACCATAATTAAATTTTAAATTTTTTCAATATTTTTCAGCTGACTATATCTCTCTGAATTTTCTTCCCCTCGAAATATAAAGCCTATTTCTAGACTCAGCTAATTTTTTTGAATTAGAAAATGCTCAAAAGATTTTGATCACTTATTGATATGAATAAATTGTCAAAAAAAATCACCAAGAGCCTTCAATGAGTCAATTGTTTGAAATTTTTTCCCTTAATGACAAAAACTGAACATTTCAAAAAGCCAAGCATACCAATAGATTCCTTATTAAATTTGCAATTTAATTAGCTACATTTGACAAGATGAAAATTATTTTTTTCGACTCTCATTTACCATTTTAAAATTTTAAATTTTTTTCAATATTTTTCAGCTGACCATATCTCTCTGAATTTTCTTCGCTTTGAAATATAAAGCCTATTTCTAAACTCAGCTAATTTTTTGAATTAGAAAATGCCAAAAAAATATCGATCACTTTTTAAAATTAATAAATTGTCGAAAAAAAATCACCAAGAGCCTTCAATAAGTCAATTGTTTGAAATTTTTTCCCAAAATGACTAAAACTGAACATTTCAAAAAACCAAGCATACCAATAGATTCTTTATAAAATTTGCAATTTAATGAGCTACATTTGATAAGATGAAAATTATTTTTTTCGACTCTCATTTACCATTTTAAAATTTTAAATTTTTTTCAATATTTTTCAGCTGACCATATCTCTCTGAATTTTCTTCCCTCGAAATATAAAGCCTATTTTAAGACTCAGCTAATTTTTTTGAATTAGAAATTGCTCAAACGATTTAGATCACTTATTGATATGAATAAATTGTCGAAAAAAATCACCAAGAGCCTTCAATGAGTCAATTGTTTGAAATTTTTTCCCTTAATGACAAAAACTGAACATTTCAAAAAGCCAAGCATACCAATAGATTCCTTATTAAATTTGCAATTAAATAAGCTACATTTGATAAAATGAAAATAACTTGATCATATTAAATTAAATTTTTTTAACTAAAAAAGACCATGATTTTCTTTTAACATAACAAAGGAATTGTTTAATATTAAACTAATTACATCACCAAAAAAACAAAAGCCTAAACCCAACCCGAACCCTGCTCGCTCCGCTCGGAATTAATGTAATGGCTAATTATTTATGATTAGCTCGTTTATACAAATTCCAAACCTAAACCCAAACCTAAAACGAGCGTACGACCTCATATAAGTAATATTTCCCTAGCCCAAACCCGTATGTTTATTTTTACCTACAATTAATTTTAAATTTTGGCAAGCAAAATACAAAAGGATACCAATAGATTCCTTATAAAATTTGCAATTTAATGAGCTACATTTGATAAGATGAAAATTATTTTTTTCGACTCTCATTTACCATTTTTAAATTTTAAATTTTTTTCAATATTTTTCAGCTGACCATATCTCTCTGAATTTTCTTCACCTCGAAACAAAAAGCCTATTTCTAAACTCAGCTAATTTTTTTGAATTAAAAAATGCCAAAAAGATTCCGATCACTTATTGAAATTAATAAAATGTCGAAAAAATCACCAAGAGACTTCAATAAGTCAATTGTTTGAAATTTTTTCCCATAATGACAAAAACTGAACATTTCAAAAACCAAGCATACCAATAGATTCCTTATTAAATTTGCAATTTAATGAGCTACATTTAATAAGATGAAAATTATTTTTTTCGACTCTCAATTACCATTTTTAAATTTTAAATTTTTTTCAATATTTTTCAGCTGACAAATTTAATAATAATTCGATAAATGTTTTTATCAATGTTTTATTTTTTAATTTTTTTTAATTAATTTGATTCTTTAAAATAAATTTTTAATATATAATTCTATTTTTTATTTTAAATTAGCACAACTACAAAATATTTTTTTATTTTTTTCTTTAGAAATAAATAAAATTATTTTGTTAGTTATCACTAAGAGTGTTTTAGTTATTTATATATTTCTTTGTGAGCCCTTTATTTTAAATACAAATTACTTCTGCTGAATTTCTTTTCAAAATATCTAAGAATTAAGACAAGATGTGCAACAATTTAAATCAAAGATTTTTACTTTCTTTGAACTTAAGTGATAAAGACAGTTGTATGCCGTCCTCTGTCAATCAATATTTTGGTTCACCTTTATTTTCCTCCGTAAAACATTTTTTTGATAGTCAAAAGTATATTCTAAAACAATCGAAAAAATCAATGAACAGTGAAAATTCACCATACGACCCAATGCTTTCCAAATACATCAGATATGATAATAAAATTTTCAGGCGCCAATATATATTTGAGTCAAATTTTCGATGGAGAAATAATGAATATGCATTTGATTCGGCATTGCAGAACTTACCAAGAGGTAAATTTATAATGCAATTAAATTTTAATTCAGAAAATGGAGACTATGATTGTGGACATTTTACATGTATTGTCAAAAATAAAAATAAGATTGTAAATTTGGACAAAGATAGAAAGAACAAACTCTATATCCCTTTCACTCAATATCCTTTAAATAAAAAACCTTCAAAAGATGACGCAAAAAGGAAATTGCCAATTAAATTAAAAAGTGTCAGGATCTTTATTTACAATGAAGAAAATGATTAAATAAAAAAAATTTTTTCTTATTTTTTCATTATTTTATACTTAATTTTTAAAATAAAAATATTCAAAATAAATTAAAATTTTAAAAATTTACTATAAATTTTGCACCTTAACTTAAGTCAAAATAGTTTCGATCATATTATAAATTGAACATTATTTTTTCGACTCGGCTTTTTCATTTTAATTTATTATTTTTTTTTCAATATTTTTCAGCTTACCATATCTCTCTGAGTTTTCTTCGCCTCGAAATATAAAGCCTATTTCTAAACTCAGCTAATTTTTTTGAATTAGAAAATGCTCAAAAGATTCCGATCACTTATTGAAATTAATAAATTGTCGAAAAAAAATCACCAAGAGCCTTCAATAAGTAAATTGTTTGAAATTTTTTGCCATAATGACAAAAAATGATCATTTCAAAAAACAAAGCATACCAATAGATTCCTTATTAAATTTGCAATTTAATTAGCTACATTTGACAAGATGAAAATTATTTTTTTTCGACTCTCATTTACCATTTTAAAATTTTAAATTTTTTTCAATATTTTTCAGCTGACCATATCTCTCTGAATTTTCTTCGCCTCGAAATATAAAGCCTATTTCTAAACTCAGCTAATTTTTTGAATTAGAAAATGCCAAAAAGATTCCGATCACTTATTGAAATTAATAAATTGTCGAAAAAAAATCACCAAGAGCCTTCAATAAGTCAATTGTTTGAAATTTTTTCCCATAATGACAAAATCTGAACATTTCAAAAAACCAAGCATACCAATAGATTCCTTATTAAATTTGCAATTTAATTAGCTACATTTGACAAGATGAAAATTATTTTTTTCGACTCTCATTTACCATTTTAAAATTTTAAATTTTTTTCAATATTTTTCAGCTGACCATATCTCTCTGAATTTTCTTCGCTTTGAAATATAAAGCCTATTTCTAAACTCAGCTAATTTTTTTGAATTAGAAAATGCCAAAAAAATATCGATCACTTTTTAAAATTAATAAATTGTCGAAAAAAAATCACCAAGAGCCTTCAATAAGTCAATTGTTTGAAATTTTTTCCCAAAATGACTAAAACTGAACATTTCAAAAAACCAAGCATACCAATAGATTCCTTATTAAATTTGCAATTAAATAAGCTACATTTGATAAAATGAAAATAACTTGATCATATTAAATTAAATTTTTTTTTACTAAAAAAGACCATGATTTTCTTTTAACATAACAAAGGAATTGTTTAATATTAAACTAATTACATCACCAAAAAAACAAAAGCCTAAACCTAACCCGAACCCTGCTCGCTCCGCTCGGAATTAATGTAATGGCTAATTATTTATGATTAGCTCGTTTATACAAATTCCGAACCTAAACCCAAACCTAAAACGAGCGTACGACCTCATATAAGTAATATTTCCCTAGCCCAAACCCGTATGTTTATTTTTTCCTACAATTAATTTTAAATTTTGGCAAGCAAAATACAAAAGGATACCAATAGATTCCTTATAAAATTTGCAATTTAATGAGCTACATTTCATAAAATGAAAATTATTTTTTTCGACTCTCATTTACCATTTTTAAATTTTAAATTTTTTTCAATATTTTTCAGCTGACCATATCTCACTGAATTTTCTTCCCCTCGAAATATAAAGTCTATTTCTAGACTCAGCTAATTTTTTTGAATTAGAAAATGCCAAAAAGATTCCGATCACTTATTGATATGAATAAATTGTCGAAAAAAATCACCAAGAGCCTTCAATAAGTCAATTGTTTGAAATTTTTTCCCATAATGACAAAAACTGAACATTTCAAAAAACCAAGCATACCAATAGATTCATTATAAAATTTGCAATTTAATGAGCTTCATTTGATAAGATGAAAATTATTTTTTTCGACTCTCATTTAACATTTTTAAATTTTAAATTTTTTTCAATATTTTTCAGCTGACCATATCTCTCTGAATTTTCTTCCCCTCGAAATATAAAGCCTATTTCTAGACTCAGCTAATTTTTTGAATTATAAAATGCTCAAAAGATTTAGATCACTTATTGATATGAATAAATTGTCGAAAAAAAATCACCAAGAGCCTTCAATGAGTCAATTGTTTGAAATTTTTTCCCTTAATGACAAAAACTGAACATTTCAAAAAGCCAAGCATACCAATAGATTCCTTATTAAATTTGCAATTTAATGAGCTACATTTGATAAAATGAAAATAACTTGATCATATTAAATTAAATTTTTTTTTACTAAAAAAGACCATGATTTTCTTTTAACATAACAAAGGAATTGTTTAATATTAAACTAATTACATCACCAAAAAAACAAAAGCCTAAACCTAACCCGAACCCTGCTCGCTCCGCTCGGAATTAATGTAATGGCTAATTATTTATGATTAGCTCGTTTATACAAATTCCGAACCTAAACCCAAACCTAAAACGAGCGTACGACCTCATATAAGTAATATTTCCCTAGCCCAAACCCGTATGTTTATTTTTTTCCTACAATTAATTTTAAATTTTGGCAAGCAAAATACAAAAGGATACCAATAGATTCCTTATAAAATTTGCAATTTAATGAGCTACATTTCATAAAATGAAAATTATTTTTTTCGACTCTCATTTACCATTTTTAAATTTTAAATTTTTTCAATATTTTTCAGCTGACCATATCTCTCTGAATTTTCTTCCCCTCGAAATATAAAGCCTATTTCTAGACTCAGCTAATTTTTTTGAATTAGAAAATGCTCAAAAGATTTTGATCACTTATTGATATGAATAAATTGTCGAAAAAAAATCACCAAGAGCCTTCAATAAGTCAATTGTTTGAAATTTTTTCCCATAATGACAAAAACTGAACATTTCAAAAAACCAAGCATACCAATAGATTCCTTATAAAATTTGCAATTTAATGAGCTACATTTGATAAGATGAAAATTATTTTTTCGACTCTCATTTAACATTTTTAAATTTTAAATTTTTTCAATATTTTTCAGCTGACTATATCTCTCTGAATTTTCTTCCCCTCGAAATATAAAGCCTATTTCTAGACTCAGCTAATTTTTTGAATTAGAAAATGCTCAAAAGATTTTGATCACTTATTGATATGAATAAATTGTCGAAAAAAAATCACCAAGAGCCTTCAATAAGTCAATTGTTTGAAATTTTTTCCCATAATGACAAAAACTGAACATTTCAAAAAACCAAGCATACCAATAGATTCCTTATAAAATTTGCAATTTAATGAGCTACATTTGATAAGATGAAAATTATTTTTTTCGACTCTCATTTACCATTTTTAAATTTTAAATTTTTTTCAATATTTTTCAGCTGACCATATCTCTCTGAATTTTCTTCCCTTCGAAATATAAAGCCTATTTCTAGACTCAGCTAATTTTTTTGAATTAGAAAATGCTCAAAAGATTTTGATCACTTATTGATATGAATAAATTGTCGAAAAAAAATCACCAAGAGCCTTCAATAAGTCAATTGTTTGAAATTTTTTCCCATAATGACAAAAACTGAACATTTCAAAAAACCAAGCATACCAATAGATTCCTTATAAAATTTGCAATTTAATGAGCTACATTTCATAAAATGAAAATTATTTTTTTCGACTCTCATTTACCATTTTTAAATTTTAAATTTTTTTCAATATTTTTCAGCTGACCATATCTCTCTGAATTTTCTTCCCCTCGAAATATAAAGCCTATTTCTAGACTCAGCTAATTTTTTTGAATTAGAAAATGCTCAAAAGATTTTGATCACTTATTGATATGAATAAATTGTCGAAAAAAAATCACCAAGAGCCTTCAATAAGTCAATTGTTTGAAATTTTTTCCCATAATGACAAAAACTGAACATTTCAAAAACCAAGCATACCAATAGATTCCTTATAAAATTTGCAATTTAATGAGCTACATTTGATAAGATGAAAATTATTTTTTTCGACTCTCATTTAACATTTTTAAATTTTAAATTTTTTTCAATATTTTTCAGCTGACTATATCTCTCTGAATTTTCTTCCCCTCGAAATATAAAGCCTATTTCTAGACTCAGCTAATTTTTTGAATTAGAAAAATGCTCAAAAGATTTTGATCACTTATTGATATGAATAAATTGTCGAAAAAAATCACCAAGAGCCTTCAATAAGTCAATTGTTTGAAATTTTTTCCCATAATGACAAAAACTGAACATTTCAAAAAACCAAGCATACCAATAGATTCCTTATAAAATTTGCAATTTAATGAGCTACATTTGATAAGATGAAAATTATTTTTTTCGACTCTCATTTACCATTTTTAAATTTTAAATTTTTTTCAATATTTTTCAGCTGACCATATCTCTCTGAATTTTCTTCCCTTCGAAATATAAAGCCTATTTCTAGACTCAGCTAATTTTTTTGAATTAGAAAATGCTCAAAAGATTTTGATCACTTATTGATATGAATAAATTGTCGAAAAAAATCACCAAGAGCCTTCAATAAGTCAATTGTTTGAAATTTTTTCCCATAATGACAAAAACTGAACATTACAAAAACCAAGCATACCAATAGATTCATTATAAAATTTGCAATTTAATAAGCTTCATTTGATAAGATGAAAATTATTTTTTTCGACTCTCATTTACCATTTTTAAATTTTAAATTTTTTTCAATATTTTTCAGCTGACCATATCTCTCTGAATTTTCTTCCCCTGGAAATATAAAGCCTATTTCTAGACTCAGCTAATTTTTTTGAATTAGAAAATGCTCAAAAGATTTTGATCACTTATTGATATGAATAAATTGTCTAAAAAAAATCACCAAGAGCCTTCAATGAGTCAATTGTTTGAAATTTTTTCCCTTAATGACAAAAACTGAACATTTCAAAAAGCCAAGCATACCAATAGATTCCTTATTAAATTTGCAATTAAATAAGCTACATTTGATAAAATGAAAATAACTTGATCATATTAAATTAAATTTTTTTAACTAAAAAAGACCATGATTTTCTTTTAACATAACAAAGGAATTGTTTAATATTAAAATAATTACATCACCAAAAAAACAAAAGCCTAAACCTAACCCGAACCCTGCTCGCTCCGCTCGGAATTAATGTAATGGCTAATAATTATTATTAGCTCGTTTATACAAATTCCCAACCTAAACCCAAACCTTAAACGAGCGTACGACCTCATATAAGTAATATTTCCCTAGCCCAAACCCGTATGTTTATTTTTTCCTACTATTAATTTTAAATTTTGGCAAGCAAAATACAAAAGGATACCAATAGATTCCTTATAAAATTTGCAATTTAATGAGCTACATTTCATAAAATGAAAATTATTTTTTTCGACTCTCATTTACCATTTTTAAATTTTAAATTTTTTTCAATATTTTTCAGCTGACCATATCTCTCTGAATTTTCTTCCCCTCGAAATATAAAGCCTATTTCTAGACTCAGCTAATTTTTTTGAATTAGAAAATGCTCAAAAGATTTTGATCACTTATTGATATGAATAAATTGTCGAAAAAATCACCAAGAGCCTTCAATAAGTCAATTGTTTGAAAATTTTTCCCATAATGAAAAAAACTGAACATTTCAAAAAACCAAGCATACCAATAGATTCATTATAAAATTTGCAATTTAATAAGCTTCATTTGATAAGATGAAAATTATTTTTTTCGACTCTCATTTAACATTTTTAAATTTTAAATTTTTTTCAATATTTTTCAGCTGACCATATCTCTCTGAATTTTCTTCCCCTCGAAATATAAAGCCTATTTCTAGACTCAGCTAATTTTTTTGAATTAGAAAATGCTCAAAAGATTTTGATCACTTATTGATATGAATAAATTGTCGAAAAAAATCACCAAGAGCCTTCAATAAGTCAATTGTTTGAAATTTTTTCCCATAATGACAAAAACTGAACATTTCAAAAAACCAAGCATACCAATAGATTCCTTATAAAATTTGCAATTTAATGAGCTACATTTGATAAGATGAAAATTATTTTTTTCGACTCTCATTTACCATTTTTAAATTTTAAATTTTTTTCAATATTTTTCAGCTGACCATATCTCTCTGAATTTTCTTCCCTTCGAAATATAAAGCCTATTTCTAGACTCAGCTAATTTTTTTGAATTAGAAAATGCTCAAAAGATTTTGATCACTTATTGATATGAATAAATTGTCAAAAAAAATCACCAAGAGCCTTCAATAAGTCGATTGTTTGAAATTTTTTCCCATAATGACAAAAACTGAACATTTCAAAAAACCAAGCATACCAATAGATTCCTTATAAAATTTGCAATTTAATGAGCTACATTTGATAAGATGAAAATTATTTTTTTCGACTCTCATTTAACATTTTTAAATTTTAAATTTTTTTCAATATTTTTCAGCTGACTATATCTCTCTGAATTTTCTTCCCCTCGAAATATAAAGCCTATTTCTAGACTCAGCTAATTTTTTTGAATTAGAAAATGCTCAAAAGATTTTGATCACTTATTGATATGAATAAATTGTCGAAAAAAAATCACCAAGAGCCTTCAATAAGTCAATTGTTTGAAATTTTTTCCCATAATGACAAAAACTGAACATTTCAAAAAACCAAGCATACCAATAGATTCCTTATAAAATTTGCAATTTAATGAGCTACATTTGATAAGATGAAAATTATTTTTTTCGACTCTCATTTAACATTTTTAAATTTTAAATTTTTTTCAATATTTTTCAGCTGACTATATCTCTCTGAATTTTCTTCCCCTCGAAATATAAAGCCTATTTCTAGACTCAGCTAATTTTTTGAATTAGAAAATGCTCAAAAGATTTTGATCACTTATTGATATGAATAAATTGTCGAAAAAAAATCACCAAGAGCCTTCAATAAGTCAATTGTTTGAAATTTTTTCCCATAATGACAAAAACTGAACATTTCAAAAAACCAAGCATACCAATAGATTCCTTATAAAATTTGCAATTTAATGAGCTACATTTGATAAGATGAAAATTATTTTTTTCGACTCTCATTTACCATTTTTAAATTTTAAATTTTTTTCAATATTTTTCAGCTGACCATATCTCTCTGAATTTTCTTCCCTTCGAAATATAAAGCCTATTTCTAGACTCAGCTAATTTTTTTGAATTAGAAAATGCTCAAAAGATTTAGATCACTTATTGATATGAATAAATTGTCTAAAAAAATCACCAAGAGCCTTCAATAAGTCAATTGTTTGAAATTTTTTCCCATAATGACAAAAACTGAACATTTCAAAAAACCAAGCATACCAATAGATTCCTTATTAAATTTGAAATTTAATGAGCTACATTTGATAAGATGAAAATTATTTTTTTCGACTCTCATTTACCATTTTTAAATTTTAAATTTTTTCAATATTTTTCAGCTGACCATATCTCTCTGAATTTTCTTCCCTCGAAATATAAAGCCTATTTCTAGACTCAGCTAATTTTTTTGAATTAGAAAATGCTCAAAAGATTTTGATCACTTATTGATATGAATAAATTGTCTAAAAAAATCACCAAGAGCCTTCAATGAGTCAATTGTTTGAAATTGTTTCCCTTAATGACAAAAACTGAACATATCAAAAAACCAAGCATACCAATAGATTCCTTATTAAATTTGCAATTAAATAAACTACATTTGATAAAATGAAAATAACTTGATCATATTAAATTAAATTTTTTTTAACTAAAAAAGACTATGATTTTCTTTTAACATAACAAAGGAATTGTTTATTATTAAACTAATTACATCACCAAAAAAACAAAAGCCTAAACCTAACCCGAACCCTGCTCGCTCCGCTCGGAATTAATGTAATGGCTAATTATTTATGATTAGCTCGTTTATACAAATTCCGAACCTAAACCCAAACCTAAAACGAGCGTACGACCTCATATAAGTAATATTTCCCTAGCCCAAACCCGTATGTTTATTTTTTCCTACAATTAATTTTAAATTTTGGCAAGCAAAATACAAAAGGATACCAATAGATTCCTTATAAAATTTGCAATTTAATGAGCTTTATTTGATAAGATGAAAATTATTTTTTTCGACTCTCATTTACCATTTTAAAATTTTAAATTTTTTTCAATATTTTTCAGCTGACCATATCTCTCTGAATTTTCTTCCCCTCGAAATATAAAGTCTATTTCTAGACTCAGCTAATTTTTTTGAATTAGAAAATGCCAAAAAGATTCCGATCACTTATTGATATGAATAAATTGTCGAAAAAAAATCACCAAGAGCCTTCAATAAGTCAATTGTTTGAAATTTTTTCCCTTAATGACAAAAACTGAACATATCAAAAAACCAAGCATACCAATAGATTCCTTATTAAATTTGCAATTAAATAAACTACATTTGATAAAATGAAAATAACTTGATCATATTAAATTAAATTTTTTTTAACTAAAAAAGACTATGATTTTCTTTTAACATAACAAAGGAATTGTTTATTATTAAACTAATTACATCACCAAAAAAAACAAAAGCCTAAACCTAACCCGAACCCTGCTCGCTCCGCTCGGAATTAATGTAATGGCTAATTATTTATGATTAGCTCGTTTATACAAATTCCGAACCTAAACCCAAACCTAAAACGAGCGTACGACCTCATATAAGTAATATTTCCCTAGCCCAAACCCGTATGTTTATTTTTTCCTACAATTAATTTTAAATTTTGGCAAGCAAAATACAAAAGGATACCAATAGATTCCTTATAAAATTTGCAATTTAATGAGCTTTATTTGATAAGATGAAAATTATTTTTTTCGACTCTCATTTACCATTTTAAAATTTTAAATTTTTTTCAATATTTTTCAGCTGACCATATCTCTCTGAATTTTCTTCCCCTCGAAATATAAAGTCTATTTCTAGACTCAGCTAATTTTTTGAATTAGAAAATGCCAAAAAGATTCCGATCACTTATTGATATGAATAAATTGTCGAAAAAAAATCACCAAGAGCCTTCAATAAGTCAATTGTTTGAAATTTTTTTCCAAAATGACAAAAACTTAACATTTCAAAAAACCAAGCATACCAATAGATTCCTTATTAAATTTGCAATTTAATGAGCTACATTTGATAAGATGAAAATTATTTTTTTCGACTCTCATTTACCATTTTAAAATTTTAAATTTTTTTCAATATTTTTCAGCTGACCATATCTCTCTGAATTTTCTTCCCCTCGAAAAATAAAGCCTATTTCTAGACTCAGCTAATTTTTTGAATTAGAAAATGCTCAAAAGATTTTGATCACTTATTGATATGAATAAATTGTCTAAAAAAAATCACCAAGAGCCTTCAATAAGTCAATTGTTTGAAATTTTTTTCCAAAATGACAAAAACTGAACATTTCAAAAAACCAAGCATACCAATAGATTCATTATAAAATTTGCAATTTAATAAGCTTCATTTGATAAGATGAAAATTATTTTTTTCGACTCTCATTTACCATTTTAAAATTTTAAATTTTTTTCAATATTTTTCAGCTGACCATATCTCTCTGAATTTTCTTCCCCTCGAAAAATAAAGCCTATTTCTAGACTCAGCTAATTTTTTTGAATTAGAAAATGCTCAAAAGATTTTGATCACTTATTGATATGAATAAATTGTCTAAAAAAAATCACCAAGAGCCTTCAATAAGTCAATTGTTTGAAATTTTTTCCCATAATGACAAAAACTGAACATTTCAAAAAACCAAGCATACCAATAGATTCCTTATAAAATTTGCAATTTAATGAGCTACATTTGATAAGATGAAAATTATTTTTTTCGACTCTCATTTACCATTTTAAAATTTTAAATTTTTTTCAATATTTTTCAGCTGACCATATCTCTCTGAATTTTCTTCCCCTCGAAAAATAAAGCCTATTTCTAGACTCAGCTAATTTTTTTGAATTAGAAAATGCTCAAAAGATTTTGATCACTTATTGATATGAATAAATTGTCTAAAAAAAATCACCAAGAGCCTTCAATGAGTCAATTGTTTGAAATTTTATCCCATAATGACAAAAACTGAACATTTCAAAAAACCAAGCATACCAATAGATTCCTTATAAAATTTGCAATTTAATGAGCTACATTTGATAAGATGAAAATTATTTTTTTCGACTCTCATTTACCATTTTAAAATTTTAAATTTTTTTCAATATTTTTCAGCTGACCATATCTCTCTGAATTTTCTTCCCCTCGAAAAATAAAGCCTATTTCTAGACTCAGCTAATTTTTTTGAATTAGAAAATGCTCAAAAGATTTTGATCACTTATTGATATGAATAAATTGTCTAAAAAAAATCACCAAGAGCCTTCAATGAGTCAATTGTTTGAAATTGTTTCCCTTAATGACAAAAACTGAACATTTCAAAAAACCAAGCATACCAATAGATTCCTTATTAAATTTGCAATTAAATAAGCTACATTTGATAAAATGAAAATAACTTGATCATATTAAATTAAATTTTTTTTAACTAAAAAAGACCATGATTTTCTTTTAACATAACAAAGGAATTGTTTAATATTAAACTAATTACATCACCAAAAAAACAAAACCCTAAACCCTAAACCCTAACCCTAAACCCTAACCCTAACCCAAACCTAAACCCAAAAACCCTAAACCCTAACCCTAAACCCTAACCCTAAACCCTAAACCCTAACCCAAAACCTAACCCTAACCCTAACCTAACCCTAACCCTAAACCCTAACCCTAACCTAAACCCTAACCCTAAACCCTAAACCCTAACCCTAACCCTAACCCTAACCCTAACCCTAACCCTAAACCCTAACCCTAACCCTAACCCTAAACCCTAACCCTAACCCTAACCCTAACCCTAAACCCTAAACCCTAACCCCCCCTAACCCTAACCCTTTGTGCAGGAAAATGTAAAAATTTCAAATAAAAACTAAAAAATTTAAACTTTAAATTATTAATTTTATCAAGGGAGAGAAAAGCGGTCAAATTTTATCCCCCTCAATTACAAGCGGTCCTGTAAAGTCAAAAGAACAAAAAACATTTTTTTTAAAAAAAGTCTATCATTCGATAATAAAATTAACCGAAAACAAACTAACAGTAAAAGATTTACCAAGTCCATTTCAAATGTCGAAAATATTTTGGGCAAAGACAAAGATAAAACACAAATAAATCAATCAAAAATCCAACCATAATTGAATTAAATGATGCTTGACAGCTATTAAAATTAAATTTCCTTTAAATTTTCATTAGTATTTTTTTCTTTATCTTTTTTAATTTAAATTCGAAAATAAATTTAATTTAACAAAAGTAAATTTTTATCTCAAAATTATCCTTCCTTTTAGTTCATTACTATGAAAATACTTTAAATTAAATTTTGAAACTTGACATATCATTTGTGAGTGAGTGAATACTTTTTGATATGTGAATAACATTTGGTAATTATTTTATCTTTTTATCATTTTTAGAAATAATTGCATAATTATATTTCAAATTTTAACATTCTTAAAGTACTGGGTTTAAATAAAACAATGAAATTTAAAAATTTCAAAAAAGTAAAATAATAAAAAACTTGCTATTTTCTATTAAGAAATTTATTTGATGATAAATGACAAAGATAAAAATTTGAAATCCAAATTTTGAACTTTTTAATTTAAGTCACAAATGAATGTTAAAAAATTAGCATAAATTTTTTTTTTCTTGAATTTTTCGATAAAGCTAATTGCATTAAATGGAGGACTGATTTCTTTAATTAAAAATTCTAATCTAATTCTTTAATGGTCTACATTAACTCTGTTACTGTACAAAATTAAAAAAGCACGCCATTAAAAACGAGGATAGATCCACTCTGCATTGTTTTTGCAGATTTATATATTTGTAAAACACCCTACGTATCCCTTGATCATCAGCTTCTCAACTGATGCTCAAGTGATACTTTATTCAAGGTAACTCTTTTAGCATTACACACAAATTCATAACTCATTACAGGTCTTAGCCACTTGAATATTTCTTTAGGCGTACCATCAAATATACAATCATCATTCTCACAGGACATTTTTGATCCTTCACATGTTCGTGTACTTACCATATTTTCACATTCTTTCTTACCAATTTCCACCTTATGAATGATTTTAGATGAGTTTCTTGAACCAAACAGGTTAACGTATGCATCAATTATAATTTTCTGTTTACTACATTCCTAACGATTTTTATCTATGGTTAGTATTTGTTTGAATAGCAAGTCCACTCTTCTAAATCTTTTGTCACTTTCTACAAAAACTTTTTAAGTGGCATGACTTGCATTACAGTCCTTCTCGGTATTTAGAATTAGGGTGTCTTCAATATTAGTTTGGTCCGGTGTTTCACATACAGTAAACCTTCCGTTAATTCTTACTGTTGACAAAGGTTTTATGAGAATAGCCTGTGCATCATTCTGAATTGAGCTGGGGCATTTTTTAATCTAAAAAGGTAACCTTTTAAATTGGTAATGTCCGTCTGGAGTGGAGAATGCTGTTTTATCCTTCGAATCTGGGTGCATCTCTACTTGCCGGTTGCCAGACGTCAAGTCAAGTGTAGAGAAGCATACTGAGCCACTTAAACGTCTGAGAATGTCATCAATTCTTGGAGGAGGCCAATTTTCAGTAACCGACTTTTGGTTTAACTTTCTGTAATCGACACAAAACCTTTTTGAGCCGTCTTTTTTGGGCATCAAGACAACTGGTGCCGACCATTGTGAGCTTGATTCTTCAATGATATCGTTTTCGAGCATGGACTGAACTTCTTTCCTAATATAGTCTCTTTCCATAACAGCCTTTCTGTATGGTCTGATATAGATTGGTGTGTATTCCGTTAGTTCTGCTGCGAATCTATCTTTTAGAGGATTAATAACCTGCCTAAAGTGGTTGAGATCATTATCTTTTAGGTCCTCTTGTGGTTTAATAACCAATTTAGGTTTTTGATTTTTCTAGAGGCCATTCGTCCTCGGACATTTTAAAATAATCAGCAAATTTTATACTACACGCTTCTTCTGTGAGCAGTGTGTCCATTTCGTCTTCATCCGAGTTCAACAAGATTATATCGTTCGGAAATTTTATCAATTTTTGACTAGGACCTAGTAGTCCATCGTTATCCTTAACTGGTTTACCGTCTACAAGACCATTTATTCTCAGTAGGTTACCTGTTGTGCAAGCGTATACGTATTAAGTATCAAGATTACGATTGTTTGTCTCTGGTTCTTCCGTTTCTTCTGCTAAGTATGATTTCTTCAGGTTGCTTCATTTTCCTTTGTTCTGATTCCTTTCATAATTTGATTTGTTATTGTTCTCGCCGCTAAACAATTTCATTTTGCAATCTGCTTTAATGTGGCCTGGTTTTTTACATCTGTAACAGACAGGGATTTTACCTCTATCATCTGTTTTATTATTTTCGTATTTTCCTCTATCAACTTCTTTCTCTCTTAACTTATAGATAATAAGTTAAGAGATGATTTTAAGCGCTTCTTATAATTGTTTCTTGAATAATAAACGGGTACTGGCTTATTAACACTCCACGTACTCCTACTGAATATCCTAGCTTGAGTATCGTCTAATGTCTTGACATTTTTGCTTTCCAACTCCGCTCTAACGCGGGGGTAAACCGCATCTAAAAACATCCATACCAACTCGAACAACAAGCAAATTTTATCCCCCTCAATTACAAGCGGTCCTATCAAAGGCAGAGTTTTTACTGATGGTAGATTTTTGAGTTTTTTTTTATAATTCAAAAATAATCTATGAAAATTAGTCGATCTAAATAATCGTAAATAAGATATGAAAATGGAATATTTAAAACCAATTTTTAAATAAAATGATAAAATTGATAATTTGAATTATGTTCATGTATGCAATTCAGTGTCATGTATGCTTTATGATTAATTAATTTTAAAGGGAATTGGAAGAATTAAATCCTAAAATCTTAAAAATACCTAATATTTTGATATTACAGTAAAAGTTTTATATAAAATTTAGTTAATATTTAAGACAAAAAATTTAATCTAAAAATTTAAAATAAAAATTTTTTTCATAAATTCAAGCATAATTTATCTGTATTTTAATCAGAAGCGTACAGTCAAAACAACAACTGAATTTTCGAATTAAACTAATTTTTCAGCTCAAAATATTACCAATTTTTTTGTTGCCCACTTAGATTATTCAAGAGTGTTTGGATAAAGAATCAAATATCGGCTATTTTAAGATCAACATCAAAAATAATTTTAAAGAATTCAAAAATAAAATTTATTTTTGTATTAATATTAGTTTGCATTAAAACAAACAGTGGCACTTTTTTCTGGAAATGAATCACTTTGAAAAAAATGAATTCTAATTTTAAACTAAGTTTAACGGCATTGATAAAACCAATTTTATTTAAAACATTACTTTTTTGCAAAAACTTTTTATAAATATTACTTTCAGGTACATTTAAAAATAAAATGAATAAATTGTTGCCACGAAAAAAATTTAATTAATTTATTTAACCAAGAACTCACAAAGATTAATTGGAGAATTTTAATGGATACTTTTACATTTTTACATATTCATTTATAAGAATCAAATCGGATCGATTTTTTTAAAGGACTAACGTAAAAGAATGATTAAAAAACCTATATTTTGAAAATGTTTTGCTTCTATTCCCAAAGATCTGAATTTAATTTTTAAATTTGGCGATGCAGAAGAAAATTTGCGCAAAATGGAAATTCTTCTAATCGGAAAAAATCTGACGAAAATAAAGTTTCTAGTTTCTTTCCATAATCAATGCAGCAAGCGGCTTCTTCAGCCAAGTTACGATCGATCACCTTTTATGTATGCGTCTACTTTTCACATCCGTATTCACATTTAAAACCCAAAAATAATTAAATCGGAAGTTAATTTTTGTGCTTGATAGACGAGTGGTATAACCTAGCTTTTATTTACAAATTGGTAAATGTCAATCAGAAGGGCGTTATAAAATTATAGGTGAACGTTGGACTGTATGAATATCTCACTGATAATGTCCAGATCTACTGGGTTGCCCTATTTTTTCGAATATTCAATAATTTTTAAATGCTAATTTAAAAAAATAGAATAACAAAATCACCATATTTTAACAAACACATTGATATTCTTAATTAAAGAATATTCAAACAGCTGAACAGACACTTGAACAGGAAAACAGCACGACGTAAATAGTTTTCAAAAAATAATAATTCGATTAGTGCCGCAAAATCACATGATGTAACTGAAAAGAATTAAATATTCAAAGCCCTTTGAAGTGATTTAATCCAAAGAAATGTAGGTTTAACCAGTTTTACAAGCCGTTAATTATGAAAGAAGCTTTCTTTTTGAACGTTTTTTAAAGCTAAATAAGATAAATAAAGTAATTAAAGTTTGAAAGGTAAAGAAAAATTAAATAGTTTTTGATGCCAGTTAATCAAGTAAAAATAAAATCGTTTTTAAAAACAATGACCTAATGATCTTTGAATTCAAGCCAAATCTTATTTATTTTTATCTAATCAGAAATATTATCTTTTATTTGTTTTATCACAACATTTTAATTTATTTCGATATTTTTAAAAAAGACCAAGTTATTTTTGCAGTTCAACCTATCACATCTATCTACAATTAAACCTATTGATTCTTATTAGCAGAACCGAACGATTAATTTTACAGACCGAAATAAACTATCAGAGCACAGCTACATACATTGTCTTCAAAACTGAAACAAAGAACTTTTCAATATGACAGTTTTAACAAACGTAGACCGGCATTCATCGTCAAAAAAAATGCCTTTGAAAATCAGTGTGCGTTAATTAAGGATAAGTCACTATATATCCTGCGACATGTCGTTAAATCGTGATTAAACGTTATTTTAATTATCTTCTCTGGTATTAAAATGATTTTTCTACTTTATACTTTCGAATGACAGAACAGCTCAACTACTTTTCCTTAATAAGAATCATGACATTTAGACTTTTTAATTAAAATTTTTTAGAAAAATATAGTCTAAATATTATTATTTTTAATTTTTTATTTGACTTTTAAAACAGTAATAATCAGTGTTTGAATTTCAATTACTGATTAAAAGTCATTATAATAAAAAAATTAGCAAAAAATTTTAGTTTTCCAAACTTAAAGCAAATAATTATTAAAAGATAAGATATATTTTATACGAAGCGAATCTTGGTTGAAATTTAGTATAAATATCTAAATCTTTTTTTAATAAGTTTTAATTAGTAATAATCTTTGTTTTGATTTAAAAACGCAATAAAATATGTACGATAAAAAGGAAATAAAGATTTGCATTGAATTTTTCCATGTTTCATTTTTCATTAGAATCGATTTTTTTAACCATTATTAATTTGATTGATTGACAGTTTGATTGAAAATGGCCTCTCAGTATTTTGGATTAAAGTTTTCTTATTTTAGTAAACGAAATAGGGTCTTTCTGTCATGGTCTTTTTCTAGAAGTATTTCCAACTTAATTATTCAAGAGACTTGAATAAATTTAAAAACTAACTGACCTGATACTATTTATTGAATTGAAAAAGAGATTTGTTGAAGAAAGTTTGAGTAATTCAGTTGCAATGGGTAAATCGTCATAGAAGTCTCACTAAGTAATTCCGTTTTCAGACTGCTCGAAGAAAATGGAGTAGGGTTCTAAATCAGTACCTATCGACAAATTTAACACAATTTGTTAATTCGATTTTAAATTTTTCTAATTATTATATTTTTATTTTTTTTTACATTTTTCTTTAATTTTAGATCCCTTTCTAATAAAATGAAGATTTAGCTTGTCAAAATATGGAAATTTAATAGATTAGCTATATATTATAAATGTGAAGCTTTTTTTATGCAATATTTTTTTAAAATACTGGTTTATTAAATTTAAAGTTTTAGTCTCATGGACATGTTGGATCATTCAGTGAAAAAAACCCAACCAGAAACCAAAGCCACACGAAAAACATAACTTGACCTTTAAATCATTTACTCTAAATTTTCGGCACGGGTAAAACCAAAAACCTAAACCCTAAACCCAAATACCGATGAAAAACATATCCAAAACTCAAAAAACCAAAAAAAATACCAGTACTTCCAATAATTCAAATAAATTAACCCAACCAAAAACAAAAGCCAAACAAAAAACAAAACTTGATCTTTGAATCATTCATTCTTATTTATTGGGACGGTTATAACCGAAAACCAATACAAAACCAAACCCGACCTTTTAAATTTATGTAAAAAAAACCAAACCTTTGTGTCAGATACCCTAACCCTAAACCCTAAACCCTAACCCCCTAACCCTAACCCTAACCCTAAACCCTAACCCTAACCCCTAACCCTTTCTATCAATTAGAGCAATTCCCTAACCGGAACCCTGTACCAATAAGTGGTTTAACTCAAACAATTAATTATTTTTTTGGATTATGATTTAAGAATTTATTTATGAGAATATTTATGTTAAATCTTTCTTATTTTTTGCGCCCCATTTTTTTCGAAATATATAAATGAAATTCTATGAAGCACACAATATGTTTTTCAAATTGTTTTTTCTTTATTTAATTTGAAAAAAAACCCGATTTTTAACTAAAAATATTGCAACAAAATAATTTATAATAATTTCTAAAAATTAATTTTAGTTGCTAGGAAAAAAATCGATAAAAAAATTATGTTGACGAATTTTTAAATAATGATTGTATTTGCATCACCATACAATGTCATTAATAACCATTCCATAATTAACAATTTTGGTTATTTGAAATAGTTTTTTTTAAAAGTAAAAATAAAATTATATAATATATATTAGAAAAACCAATTTAAAAGGCTGAATCTTTTCTAAATTCAACAGTTGTTTATTTTTTAAATCTTTACAAGCATCCAAAGATGGACAATGACAAGTTTATTCAAGAGTTGATTGCCTTTTTGAATTTAAATTTGCACAGCCAAGACTCTTTGGTAATCTTTGGTGATTTCAATATTGACTTTAATAGAGAAAACAATTCTAAATATCTTGATACGCTAAGAGACAATTTGAACATGACACCCGTGTTTAGCAAATGTTTAACTTTCAAGGATATGTCTCAATTGGATTGGTGTCTAACGAGCAAGTCACATTCTTTTGGTCAATTTAAATCACAGCCATATTCAACATGGTTCAGTGATCATCAGGCTATTTTCACCGAGATCACATTTTAATTCTCTTTTTTTTCTTTTTTAGTTCATACTTTTGTTGTCAATAAATTTTTTATTACTTTAATCTTTTTGATTAATATTTTTGTTTTAGTGATTGATCGATTTAAAGTTTAATTTTTAAAAAATTAGATGGCCTAGATTTTTCGCGCCTTTTATGTATTCAATGCTATCGATCGACATATTTTTTGTCATTTTTAAAACTAGGGTTAACATCTAAAAACTAGGGTTAGATGTGTCCACAGACGGACGGACGGACGGACGGACACGACAAACGTAATACCTAGATTTTTTTTTCTTGATATTCATATATCAGCGAAAAATCTAGGCAACCCTAAACCAGGGCTCCGCCCCGGACCCCGTTCTAACTAATTTTTTTTTTCTATCAATTAGAGCAATTCCCTAACCGGAACCCTGTACCAATAAGTGGTTTAACGCAAACAATTAATTATTTTTTTGGATTAAGATTTAAGAATTTATTTATGAGAATATTTATGTTAAATCTTTCTTATTTTTTGCGCCCCATTTTTTTCGAAATATATAAATGAAATTCTATGAAGCACACAATATGTTTTTCAAATTGTTTTTTCTTTATTTAATTTGAAAAAAAAACCCGATTTTTAACTAAAAATATTGCAACAAAATAATTTATAATAATTTCTAAAAATTAATTTTAGTTGCTAGGAAAAAAATCGATAAAAAAAATTATGTTGACGAATTTTTAAATAATGATTGTATTTGCATCACCATACAATGTCATTAATAACCATTCCATAATTAACAATTTTGGTTATTTGAAATAGTTTTTTTTAAAAGTAAAAATAAAATTATATAATATATATTAGAAAAACCAATTTAAAAGGCTGAATCTTTTCTAAATTCAACAGTTGTTTATTTTTTAAATCTTTACAAGCATCCAAAGATGGACAATGACAAGTTTATTCAAGAGTTGATTGCCTTTTTGAATTTAAATTTGCACAGCCAAGACTCTTTGGTAATCTTTGGTGATTTCAATATTGACTTTAATAGAGAAAACAATTCTAAATATCTTGATACGCTAAGAGACAATTTGAACATGACACCCGTGTTTAGCAAATGTTTAACTTTCAAGGATATGTCTCAATTGGATTGGTGTCTAACGAGCAAGTCACATTCTTTTGGTCAATTTAAATCACAGCCATATTCAACATGGTTCAGTGATCATCAGGCTATTTTCACCGAGATCACATTTTAATTCTCTTTTTTTTCTTTTTTAGTTCATACTTTTGTTGTCAATAAATTTTTTATTACTTTAATCTTTTTGATTAATATTTTTGTTTTAGTGATTGATCGATTTAAAGTTTAATTTTTAAAAAATTAGATGGCCTAGATTTTTCGCGCCTTTTATGTATTCAATGCTATCGATCGACATATTTTTTGTCATTTTTAAAACTAGGGTTAACATCTAAAAACTAGGGTTAGATGTGTCCACAGACGGACGGACGGACGGACGGACACGACAAACGTAATACCTAGATTTTTTTCTTGATATTCATATATCAGCGAAAAATCTAGGCAACCCTAAACCAGGGCTCCGCCCCGGACCCCGTTCTAACTAATTTTTTTTTCTATCAATTAGAGCAATTCCCTAACCGGAACCCTGTACCAATAAGTGGTTTAACGCAAACAATTAATTATTTTTTTGGATTAAGATTTAAGAATTTATTTATGAGAATATTTATGCTAAAATAATTACTAATAATTTTTTAGATTATTTAACATTCAAAAATAATAGTAATTTTTACAAATGGTTCTCTAGCTTACTGCATACCCGGAACCCTAAACCAGGGCTCCGCCCCGGACCCCGTTCTCACTAATTTTATTTTTCTATCAATTAGAGCAATTCCCTAACCGGAACCCTGTACCAATAAGTGGTTTAACGCAAACAATTAATTATTTTTTTGGATTAAGATTTTAGAATTTATTTATGAGAATATTTATGTTAAATCTTTCTTATTTTTTGCGCCCCATTTTTTTCGAAATATATAAATGAAATTCTATGAAGCACACAATATGTTTTTCAAATTGTTTTTTCTTTATTTAATTTGAAAAAAAAACCCGATTTTTAACTAAAAATATTGCAACAAAATAATTTATAATAATTTCTAAAAATTAATTTTAGTTGCTAGGAAAAAAATCGATAAAAAAATTATGTTGACGAATTTTTAAATAATGATTGTATTTGCATCACCATACAATGTCATTAATAACCATTCCATAATTAACAATTTTGGTTATTTGAAATAGTTTTTTTTAAAAGTAAAAATAAAATTATATAATATATATTAGAAAAACCAATTTAAAAGGCTGAATCTTTTCTAAATTCAACAGTTGTTTATTTTTTAAATCTTTACAAGCATCCAAAGATGGACAATGACAAGTTTATTCAAGAGTTGATTGCCTTTTTGAATTTAAATTTGCACAGCCAAGACTCTTTGGTAATCTTTGGTGATTTCAATATTGACTTTAATAGAGAAAACAATTCTAAATATCTTGATACGCTAAGAGACAATTTGAACATGACACCCGTGTTTAGCAAATGTTTAACTTTCAAGGATATGTCTCAATTGGATTGGTGTCTAACGAGCAAGTCACATTCTTTTGGTCAATTTAAATCACAGCCATATTCAACATGGTTCAGTGATCATCAGGCTATTTTCACCGAGATCACATTTTAATTCTCTTTTTTTTCTTTTTTAGTTCATACTTTTGTTGTCAATAAATTTTTTATTACTTTAATCTTTTTGATTAATATTTTTGTTTTAGTGATTGATCGATTTAAAGTTTAATTTTTAAAAAATTAGATGGCCTAGATTTTTCGCGCCTTTTATGTATTCAATGCTATCGATCGACATATTTTTTGTCATTTTTAAAACTAGGGTTAACATCTAAAAACTAGGGTTAGATGTGTCCACAGACGGACGGACGGACGGACGGACGGACACGACAAACGTAATACCTAGATTTTTTTTTCTTGATATTCATATATCAGCGAAAAATCTAGGCAACCCAAACCTAACCCTAACCCTACTTTTATTTTTTAGTGATTATATGTTTGCGTTTTTTTTTTTAATTTGATTTCTATTTTAATTTAATTCGATAATTTAATTCAGTTGTTTTCAATTTGATTGACAACAAAAAAAATAAAATTTATTATTTATGCTAAACCCTTTTTATCTACTCTTTGGGGTACTTGATCAATTAATTCATTTCATTTATACTTTTAAAATTTTTTTTGCCAATTATATTAATATCTTGATTGATATTTGATCTAGAAAAGCACATACAAAACTTTGTGAACATTGTTTTTGCTCACTATCACACTCAATTAAACTAGAACTAAATACGAGTTTAAATTTTAAAAAAATTTATTTTGCCTAGATTTTACTTACACAGATATTTTTGACTTTTAGTTTTTTTCATTGTTTTTTTCTCTCTTAACCCATTTTTTTTTGTGACAAATTCAATTTTTTAATTAATTCGATTTGAGATTGAATGATTTGTTTGGACGTCAATTGACGTTTTTGAACGTAAATATGCCAATATTTGAAAAGGGAAAGGTGTATCAGTTTGAAATTTGAAGAGCACTCTACTTATCATTAAAAGATTTTGGTCACAAATTTTCAGCTCTTTAGCTTGTTTCATTCGTCCATTTTGGCCTGTCAACGGACGGACGGACACGACAAACGTAATACCTAGATTTTTTTTACTAGCATAGTAAAATCTAGGCAACCCTAGATTTTTCAGTGATTAACGACAAATGTCCTACATATAATATTTTTAATAGGAATTTCTTAGAAATTCTTGACCTTTTTTTAATTTCTTCTTAATTAATAGATAAAGTTACTGATTTTTATGTTTTTGTGTACTTTTTAGAGACACCTTAAATGAAGATAGAGATTACCTTAGTGAAAACACACTTTCAATAGATGAGCTGAATAACAAAATTACAAAAAAAATCATTTCTGCTTCACATAAATGCTTACCTTATCAATCAGAAAAAATATACAAAACGAGTCTACCACCAGATATAGTTATGCTGATCAAAGAACGTAGAAAAATTAGAAGAAACTTTGAAAGATCTCGTTGTCCATTACTTAAGAAAAGATTTAATCACTTAACCTCAGAGTTAAAAATCTCAGTAAGAAAATTCTGGAATCAAAATTGGTTTGATTTCATTCAGAAAATGCGGAAAAATCCACTTTCTAGCAGGCCTTTTTGGAAAAAAATAAACAAATTCAGAACACAGAAAGGATCAAAATTAATTCCAAATTTGATCTCAAATAACAAGGAATTAAAAAATGATATGGAAAAAGGAAAATGCTTCGGAGATATATTATCTTCAACATTTAGTCCTCACTCTGATTTAATAGATACTGAAAAAGATAATGAAATAATTAGCTTTAATTTTGAATACCTCAAAAATTACAATCAGTATAATTTCAATGATCCTATTTGCCCAAACGAACTTATACTGGCTTTAAAAAGACTGAAGACTGAAGCGGCCTCAGTACCTGACCAAATACATAATCTAATGCTTAAAAATTTACCAAGAAATTCCTTAATAGAAATCGCAAAACTTTTTAACTTATCTCTGCGACATGGTATTATTCCAAAATCATGGAAAACTGCGAACATAACTATGATTCAAAAAAATGCATCTTCTGCACAAAATCCTTCAAACTATAGACCAATCAGTATAACAAGTTGCCTAGGAAAGTTACTTGAGCGTATAATCTACACAAGACTCTACAATTTTTTAGAAAAAAATTTATTACTTATACAGGAACAATCAGGATTTAGGAAAAATCGGAGAACTTTCGATAATCTTTACTTTTTGATTCAAAAAATTGTAGAGTCATTTAATAGAAAGAAAAGAGTTTGTTCCCTTTTCTTTGATATTTCTAAAGCCTTTGAAAGGGTCTGGCACGAAGGTTTAATTTATAAATTAATAAAAATAAATCCATCACAATACTTAATTAACTGGATTAGATCCTTCTTAGACTCAAGGACATTTAGGGTGAATATGAATGACTACCTGAGCGACGAATATCAAACAACTGCAGGTGTTCATCAAGGCTCAGTTATTAGTCCTCTTTTATTTAGCACATATATTAATGATGTCCCTAAAAGAAATAAAACAAATAAAAATGCTCTCTTCTTTTTGCAGATGATCTAGTTACTTTTTTTATTTACAACAAAAAGGGGAATCTTGAAAATAAGATGAATAAATACACCAACGAGCTAGAACAATGGCTAATTAAGTGGAAAATGAAGATGTCAGTTGAAAAGTCGTGTTCAGTAGTATTCTCTAAGTACAAGAAAGAAAGTGATGATCTTAACTTAAAAATTTATGGAGATAGAATAAAAAGCCAAAAAGAAATAAGTTTCTAGGTATTAAATTTGATTCTAAATTAAATTTTAATACACTGGTTGACGAAATAAAAGAACGTTGCAATACAAGGCTAAATCTAATTAAGATTCTGTCAAACAAAAAATGGGGTCTTAATCAAAAAACGTTGGGAAATCTTTATTAATCTTTAGTTGGTTCAATTCTAGACTATTCGTTTCCTTGCTTGAATTCATTTTCAGAAAATAATATCAAAAAGTTACAAGCATTTCAGAATACAGCAGTCAGATCTATCCTCAGATTAAAATATGATACTCCCTCCAGCATCATGCATCAGAAGGCTTTTGATAAACTTAAATTACTGACAGTCTCGAATCGACTTCGTGAGTTGAGTGAGAGATATGTTGGGACAGGACTGAGTAATTCCATTCTATTGGTTGTCGGACTGGTGGATGAATACAAAGCGGGTTTCGAAACAAGAAATATCGAATACCCAACTCCATTGTGTAATTGCTACCTTACAATTTCCTCTTTTTTTCCTGAAACCTAAACTATGTAAACCTGAATGACCTAAAACTCTCTTTATCATATATCTATTTTTTATTCTAGGTTATTAACTCTTATTAACTTTATTTTTTTTTTTTTCCTTATTTTTTGATTTTATTTTATAGTGCCCCAAATGATAAACCCTAGTTCGTTATTTTATGTATAAGGATATTATTTTATATTTTGAATCCTATGTAATTTTAGTCACAGATTACGAATCTGAAAGAATTTTTGAATTATATTTTACCATTCTAAAAATATGATGTAATAAAAACAACAAAAAAACACTCAATTTTCAAAATAAAAATTTTTCAAAAAAAAATTCAAATGAGAACTTACTTTTGTGATTAATTTATAGATTAAATAATAAAGTATGAAAAAATAAAAAAAAAATCGATCCCCGATGTGTACACTCCAAACTTTAGAAACAGAAAAAACAATCAAATATTAGATAATTTTGATATTTCAAAATCTATGTCCTCTTAAAGAATTTTATCTAAATAATTTTTTTCAATTTTATGAAATTTAATCTATTCTCTACAGTTCTTGGTAGTATCTTGGTCATATCTTTTTGTATAATCTGAAAAAAATACTTCAAATTTGATCAATTTTTGCTTTAGAAAATGCCACCAAAAACAAAAAAAAAAATCGCTAACTTAAAAAATATTAATGCTAGGTATTTCAAGAAAAGAGATTTTTTGACTTTTAATGACCCGTTCCATACTTGGATTGATCAACCCTCTTGCATCCGTAATTTTTCAAAAGCAGATGATTTATATGACTTTTCGGCAATTTGCTACCGCCCTACCCAAAAAAATCAAGGGTGTCAGTATGAACAGCAAATAACAAAAACAAGCAGTTATACTCAAACAGTGATTTGATTTAATTTGTATTTTTGCCGATAAAATTGGGGATTGGAATGCTATTCATTTTAGAATATTTAGCGTTATAATTTATCTAATTTTGCGTATTTTAACCATTTCTTTTGAATCTGCTAGATCATTTATCAATAATTTGAATTTGATGAATATTCAGACATGTCACGAATGGGTAAATACAATTGTAGATGAAGACGACCATTGTGTTTTTTTAAGAGAAAAAAGAGGATCATACAAAAGGATACTGTTTTATGAAATGTTTCCAGAATTGGAATTAGAAGCTAAAGCATTAGTTTTATCTAAATGTTGTCAAAAAGAAGGTTCATTTGATGCCATAGCACTAGCAAATTTTGTTAACAAAAGATACCGAGAAATGTTTCCAAATAACAATTTAGATGATGATGAACTAGTAAGATCCTATGAAAGTTGTAGAACTGACTTGCTTAAATGGAAAGCAAAATGGAGCAAGAATACAAATCGTCCTTATTTTGAAGGTCATGAACGCGACGACGTTGTGATTGAACGAAAATTATTATCCATTAATAAACGAATCTCGCGAGTATGCTTGGCTTGCACCAATGCGAAAAAAAAAAATATTGATTTCACATGATGAATCAATATTCAGATCTGGAGAAATGTCCAGCTATCGCTGGATACTTCCAGAAAATCCTCCTTTTTTCAACAAAGGTAAAGGCCGAAGCATAATGATCTCGATATTTTTGGTTCAATCAGATTCAACAGACTTGTTCGAGTTTAATGAACACGAATATTGTGAAGCGCATAAGTTTTATCCAAATCTTGAAGCTCGAGATGATGATATTAATTATTATCCGAGAACAGCAAATGCTTGGATCGAACCAAAAAAAGATAAATATTTTGATAATCAAGTTGTTCTTAAACAGTTTAAAAGGCTTTTTATCTTGTCTAAATTCAAAAAATCATTTGTTGATCATAAAGTTGAGATAATTGTCGATAACGCAAGAACACTTCTACAAAGGTTTATGACGTGAATATGTTCAACGAATTTCCAGGGACAAATTGCATCTATAAAGAAATAAAATGGATTGAACAAGAACAAGAAAAATGGTAAAAATTTAAATTTTTTTTTGAAAAAAATTAATCATTTTCAAATTAAGTTTAAAATGCTTTGACAATTCAGGTAGATATAAAGGCCTTCTTTTAATATGCAAAGAGCTAAATTTGATAAACGAAAACGTTCAAACAAAAGATATTTCTTTGGATGAATTAAGAAACTTAATCTCACAACATACAGCTTTTGGTGGTGATAATACACGCTTAGAACGGCTTGCCTTGTCATTCGACAATAAAGTGATATTTTGTCCAAAATTCCACTGTGAATTGAATCCAGTTGAAGGAGTATTTTGTGACCTTAAACATTATGTAAGAAGACATAATGATCAAGATTTTAACAAGCTAAAAAGTTTAATTATGGCATCGTTTGAGAAATTTAAGTCAAAAAATTAAATATAAAGCTTTGGAATCGTTTTTGGGAAGCTATAGAAATGTATAACTATGGCGCAAGTTATCAAGAGGTGTTGGAATCATTATTTGGGACAAAGTCAAGTTCAGAAGTACAAACTCATAAAAAAAATAAAAATTTTAATACTAACCTATAAAGCTTTGTTTTAAAAATAAATTTGAAAAATAAATTCATTTTTTTTTCAGATCTAAGATAAGCTGGAAGTAAAAATACAAGTTTTCGGCAAATAACTACCTGAAATAATTTTCTAAAGCAAACTGAAAATAGTACCGAATGAGAAAGATTATAATTATCTATCTGTTTAGATTAAATAATATTATAAACTACTTTTTTTTGTTAAAATATTTGCAAAATATATGAAAATAAAGGCTAATTTTTCGACATTTTAGATTTAATTAATTTATGTATTCAGTTAAATATTAAAAATTGATAAATATGGTATCAATCGATAGATAATTTTCTTCTCTACAATTTGATATAATTTTTAAGTTGTTTTGAAAATTATCTTAGAAAGATATCTGTGCCGAACCATTTGGACCTTTCGGATAGGTTTACCATCTTCAAGATTTATTTAATTTTTTCGAGAGATTTTTTATCAATCATTAAAATACTACCAACTATTATTAAAAACAATCTACTCTTTAAGATAAAAAAGGTTTTACGGAGGTAGGAAGAATTGTGTCAGACTACATAGATTTTTCGTAAAAAAATTGATTTTTACAATCTCCACGATAAAAAAGCTAAATTTATATTTAAATATATTATTATTTTTTTGAGAAAACACTTATTCTAACGTTATTTTGGCCGATCTTTAAGAAAAAAACAAAAAAAAAATTAAGTCAGCATGTAATTCTTATAATCTAGAAAATTAGGCCTAAAAATGAGGGGTATGGGGTTCGGTTTATCGACCGAGAGCCATAAAATTTTTTCGTCTAAAATCTTTTTCGTCATGTAGGAAAACCTAAAAATGATAATTTTCATCCTTATATAAGTTCCCTATCCGACTAGGGTTTATGATTTGGGGCACCTTACTTAACTTAATTTTTTATTTATTTTTTTTATTCTGAAGGAGTTTTAGCTCGGTACAGTTAACAAATAAATAAATAATATATTTTATTAAGTTATCGTTTAAGTAATGTAAGAGATCGATTAATAATACCCCTTTTTTATTCCGTAAAAAGTTCTTTTTAATTAAACCCAAATTGTTTTCAGATTTCTGTTTCTGTTAATTAATTAGAATAAAAGATAAAAAAACAATTAGCATGGTATTCAAAACAAAATAAAGAAAAAAATATGTTCCATAATGAGTTGATTTTTAAAAAAATTTTAAATATTTAAAAAAATTAAAATATCCACATGACTTTTTTTTTGATTTCTCTTTTAATTTCTGAAAAATTATTGCCAAGCCTTTTTCGAGTTTTTTATTTTTTTTTTAAATTCAGTCATCTATCACATTATTTCATCTATGAAACCAACTCAAAGAATCATTAAGATCCTTTCAGCTTGAGTAAAGTATATAATGTAAGAATGAGATTTGACTGAAATTTAAATTATAATATTATGTTACGAGCCTATATAATTTATGTCTCTATGTTACTTAGGTCCTAACAAGAAATAAAAGAAATTGTTCTGTGTTTTATATTTATTTAAATAAATGAAAAAGGCCACTTCTAGCCGAAAAACAATATATAAAGATAAGACTACAGAAAAAATAATATAGAAAAATATAATAATAACAATAATAAAATTTATACAAACTGTTTTTACAGTGTTTTATACTTGAAATTCGATTCAGTTTACACTGATCCAATTTCAAGTTAAAACTGACTAAACAAAGTTCTTCTTTAAGTTGAAAGTAGTTGTTGTCATTTAAAGGACTACAACATACCTTACCCCTAAAGAAGACAAAACATTAAATTAACAAAAATAACTTATTGGTCTTCGTCACAGTGGCACGACTCCAATCGTTTTTTCAACACATCAATATCCTTCGCCATCTTTTTGTTGGCCTCACCTATGCTCTCCGCAGCTGCAACAATTCTGGCTTTGTCCTCCAACAACTCGGCAATTTTCCGCTCCGCCCGCTCCAACGCGCCTTTGGTCTTTTTTAAGTCGCTCTGGGCCACCTCTCTCTCTTTCTTCTCTCTCTCCAGCTCTTCCCTCAACTCCATCATCATTTTTTTCTTTTTGCTTTTTAATATACTTTACCTTCTCACCGTGGTAGTAGACTCTCTGGTTATCAAATAACCTCAGCTTATTTCCGGATCGATGCCATTGCCCATCCCCGGAACAAACATCGTTCAACTTTGATAACAATTTTCGATTGTAAAACTTAATCATATCGTTTATCATTTTAACCGCTTCACGGTGATTTTCGGGTTTATCGAAACGGACAAATGCCACATAAGTTGTCCCGTCGTGTTCCTCGCAATATTTCGGTATTTTTACGAGGTCGACTAGGCCCACCATGTCAACAAGGCCCTCAAAAATAACACGGTTACTGATTGCTCTAAATAAGGCATCTTGCGTCGCTTGTCGATCGGTGCGTTCGGCTTTGCTAGATTTTACGATCGAAACGTTTGTAACATAAATGTCGTAGATTTCGCGTTCCATCACTGTGCGTTTTAATTTACAATTTTATGTTTAAAATAAATTTAATATAAATTTTATACTTGAAATTCGATTCAGTTTACACTGATCCAATTTCAAGTTAAAACTGACTAAACAAAGTTCTTCTTTAAGTTGAAAGTAGTTGTTGTCATTTAAAGGACTACAACAATTATATTATTAGTGAAAATTTTTAATTTTCTTAGTTTTCAACTATGAATTTATCTTTTTTGTGGTTGTTTAGTTTTTCGGTCTATAAGATAAAATCTTAAGTAAAACTCAACTTTTAAAATTATAAAAAAGTTAATCTTATCTTTAGTCATCAAATGATCAACACAAATAAAATGAATAGTATTGTAAAGTTTCGCGACAAATATTGCCTCGACTTATCTGGAACTCTGTGATCCAGGCAGAACATGCTCACTTATTTTAGAACTAAAGTTTAACAGATAAACGCAACAGTATGATCAGTATGAAAATTGATGCATATAATGACCCCTTTTAAAATTAACTTATCAACTTAAATGAATTTAGTATTCATACGCTGTCTTAAATAACTCTATACAAAATTATCTGAATTTTTAGATCATGTTCGAGGTTTTTTCTTTTTTTTTTGATTGCTGCTCATCCAGTAATCAATGCCTGCTTTAAAGCTGTTAACATTAGGGGCTTCAACTAATTGATTTGGAAGCGAGTTACAATCTCTATGTAGGAGCCTCGAAATTTTTTTGAAGCAGTGACCTCTTCCTTGATTTTTTGTAACAATAAAATTAGCGCCTTTTTCAATCAATTCTATTTCATGCATGAACTTGTATAATTCAATTAGATCGCCTTTTTTTCTTCTTTCCACCAGATTTGGAGTGCTCAAAGTCTTAAATCAGCTTTCATACGGTTTGTTTCTAATTTCGTAGCTCTGCGTCGAACTCTTTTAATATCATACGAATTAACATTTGATTTGCTTTGTTTGTAGCCTCTATCACTTGATTTTTCCATTTAAGATTTGTATTGAATATAACTCCAAGATTCGGTATCTGACGTTGATAACTGTTTACCATTAATAAAATAAGTGAATTCTTTGTTTTTATGACCGTAATGTGATTGTAGAAGAAACTGAAAATGCTATATTACAAATTGTAGTAGTAGTAGTAATAAATGGCTGGGCAGCTTCTGCCTAGTGTTACACTTTGCAGCCCTGAAACTAATAAATTATAAATAATTAGAACCACTTGTCCAATCTTGCTTTAAAAACATTTAAGCTTCGTGATTCAACTATTATCCTTGGTAGCTGATTCCAAGTTTTGGACACTATTCATAATGAAATGATATCTATTTGAGTTGCTAGTCATCTCTCGATATTTGATTTGATATTTGAAGAGTATTTTTCAAAAATTGATTTACTTTATCTAATTTATTAGCCGATATCCAAAATAATGAAAAAATTATACAAAATTCAATGTTTTTAACCGGTAGACGAAGGCCCGAGTTTCTCACTTTAGAAGCCAATGGTTTGACTGCTGGCTGGTTTGGTTTGACACTTAGTCCTTCCTTTCAGCCAAATGCTCATAAATTCATTGAAAAATAAATAATATCAGAATTGATATTTTTGAAAAAATAAGAGAAAAAAAAAAGAATTTTTTGAAATATCAAAAAATTTTGAATTTGAAAAATTGACAAAAGAACAATTTATCAATAAAATAGAAAACATGGATTGCTTATTTGATGAATTAGATTTTGAAGAAGATTTAAAAAAAAAGCAACAAATTCAAAGACTGAATTGTGAAAACAGGATAAATGAAGAATTATATATGCTTATTGATGACAGCTTTTCATTTATTAGAAAAATGGATAATTGTGTTGAATATCTTTTATTAAAATATTTAGATTATAGCATACAAAAATACTTAAGCCCAAAAAAGTAATCTTAATCCTAAACCAAAAATACTCAAAATCAAAAATTTAAATATTTTCGGTCACTTTTTTTTAAGGAATTTTTGGGAATCAAAAATCTGAATGCAACAAATTACTCTCTGGTCATCTAGAAACTTGGAAAATCAATTGTTCTCAAAGCGTTCAAATCTTTGATAATACTGCTCCTGTTTTTTGTATTGAACTAATAAATGAGGATACTTTGGTGAATGGTACATATAATAAATTATTAAGAATTGTGCGATTTAAATTTTAACAATTGATAATTTAAATTTTTTCTTTATCGAAACAAAAACTTTATTTTGATAGATTTGTTTAATAAAATTTTAAGAGATTTATTTGCTTTTAATCCTGATTTAAAAAAAAATATTTTTTTACTATCTTATTGTGAGAGATGTCATGTTAGAGCACCTCTACAGCAACAACATTATCGCTTTTGAACAGCACGGCTTCGCCATGAGGAAGTCAGTTGTCACAAATCTTATAGAGACTGTGGACCGCATTAGTGATGGTATCGACAACGGGTTTCATGTCCTCGTAGTGTTCTTCGACCTCGCCAAAGCTTTCGACCGAGTTTGTCACTCCTCTCTCAGAAACAAGTTGATCAAGTGTGGCTTCTGTCTCAGAATAATCGATTTGGTCAGCGACTTTTTGTCCGATAGGCAGCAGCGCGTTGTGATTGGGAAGCACAAGGCGGACTGGATTGATGTGACGAGTGGTGTCCCCCAAGGAAGTGTTCTAGAGCCTCTTCTCTTTTTCATCAACATAAACGACATGCCTGAAACGGTAAGCCATCTAGTTAATCTATTTGAGGATGACAGCAAGCTAATCACCACAGTTCGTAGTAACAACGAACTCTTTATTCTTCAGAAAGACCTCAACGCACTCATGGAATGGTCCAACACATGGCGCATACTCTTTGACGTTGACAAATGTAAGGTGATGGACTTCAGCAGAACCAACGGTAAACAAATCAATTCTGAACTTGTCATGGGTGATTCCGAAGGCAGCAGCACTCTGAAATATTTCGATACCGAAAAAGACCTCGGAGTCACCCTCTCACGTAACCAGGCCAACAAGGCTACCGCCATCCTCTGACAGCTAAAGAGAACATTCAGGTACTGGACCATCGATACGTGCAGGATTCTCTGCTGTGGCTTCGTCAGACCCCACCTTGAGTACGCTGCAACAGTCTGGTCTCCTCACAGCAAGAAGGACATCAAAATCTTCGAATATGTGCAACGAAGGGCCACCAAGCTAGTGAGCAGATACAGGAACTGGAGCTATGCAAATTACGTCGCTGTCATCACAATGCATTCTCGGATACAAAATATGTATTTTGAGAATCAAAAAAAAACAAATTTTTTTTTCTGTATCAAAAAAAAAAACAAACAATACAAACATACAAATACATATACATAGAATAGATATGAGATACAATATGTATCCCAGGATATCAATAAATTTGGGGATACATTTTGGGAATGCGAGTTTAAAAAAAAATTTTTTCTAAAAAAATTCAAACATCCAAATTAGTATGTGGTCTAGTATGATTAACCTGTTTGTCTCATTTATACCGTAAAATCAATTAAAAAGTTTAAAAAATGAACTGAATTTTTAATAATAAATAAACTTTTTTTAACAAAACAATGGAACTTAATTAAGAAATTCTATAATAAATTTTATCAACCACTGACTCGTGGTCCAGCCACCGGTCAGCCAACATTTTTATCGATAACCCGGTGATTTTTCTGTTAGTTTCCTTTTCGATATTTTTTAGGCATGTTCGTATTGAGTCTCTTATTCCATTATTATTATCTTGTTTGGATATTTCTTTTATTTTAAGGTTAAGTAGTGGAATTAAGACATTATAATCAAGTTAATCACATTTTAAAATAGTCCAGTTTTGGCAAGTCTGGATTCATAAAGTTTTTTTTTTAAATTTCAAATCAGTATAAACTTAAATTTTTAAAAATTTCAGATTTTCTTGTATTAAATGGTTTAATCAGTGAATAATATAAAAAATAAAGGTCTAAATGGGTTTATGGGGTGTCCATGTATTTTTTAAAAAGGTTAATATGGGTTAAATAAGTTATTTTCAAGGTTTATTAGGTGAATTTTTGCACTAATGGGTGATACCCGAATTTGCCCAAAAATTCACCCCTTTAAAAGTCCGCCCTAAAAAAGAAAAAGTGAAAAAATTTTCTTTAGCAAATTCTTTGAACATTTTTGAGATCAAATGGCAAAAAAGGTGATTTAAATGAAATTAAAATATCTGAGATTTAAACCCCAAACCAAATACATAATTTGATAGAAAATCACCCATTTTGACCTTATTTATTTTTGACTCAGATAAAAATAAAAAATAAATTTTCTTTGAACAAGCTGTTTTTTATCAAGATTCTCTGGACACTAAATTATTTATTTTTAGAAAAAAATTCCCAATCCCCTCAGAAAATTAACAATTTTCTAAGCTAATTTAAAGTTGTCACCCCGTTTTCACACAAAATAATAAAGCTGTCTTACTATTTTATATTTTATATTTTGATCTTATGGGCTTGATCTGAAATTTCAATTTGCTGAAAAAATAAATTGTAAGGCAATCCGAATCGTTTCTTTTGGACAACTAATGAATTTTTGGACACAATTATGGATTTGGAAAGTGTTTTTTTGCTGTCGAGTGTGCAACTATGGTATGGCCTTTTTGAAAAGCAGAATCAAGTTTGGCTTTGATTGCTGTGGGAAGATTTTTAATAAAAAATGTGAAAAATAAAATTGAATTGTTTTGTTTAATTTTTTTTAAGTTTTAATTTAAAAAAAGATTTTGTAGATAAAAATAATTTTTTGTGGATAAAAGATTTAAAATTTGATTTAACTTTTGGTTAAACATTAAGAGCTAGTTAATATGATTTTTTTAATTATTAAAATATCTGGTCTAAGTAAAAAAGAAGATAGTTTCTTAAGGTCAAATTGCATTTAAAATGAGGAATTAATGACAAAACAAGCTTAGTTTGGAAACTTTGTCTTCACCATTTGTATTTGGCGTGTAATAACATGCATCCACAAATTTAATAAAAATATCCACAATATCAAATATCGACAAACATCTAGTCCAATTTTCAAAAGAAATAAAACAAGAAATCAAGCAAGATATTTATTCAATTCAAACAATTTTTAGACCGGAACTTTTTCAACATTCAATCAAATTATTCGAAAAAAAGTGGAAATCAAAGAATTCAAATGAGATCAATGATTTTGTAGGATATTTTATGAAGCAATGGGGGAATAATAACAATGGGTGGTACGAAGGATATTATGGTGATATACCAAGCACAACCAACGGCCTTGAATCGAGTCATGAAAAAATAAAGGATGCATTGAAAGGGAAAAGACTAGGTTTGATTGAGCTTTTAAATGAATGTAGGGAAAATCTTATTAAGTATTGGTCCCAGAAAAGATCAAAGTCAATCAAAACGACAGATTCAGCGACAAACGAAGAAATCGATATCGACAATGTCAATTTAACTGAATTTTGCAAAGAGCCAAATATTTCAAAATCTCAAATGTTACATGCATACGATTGGAATAAGCGATCCAAACCAATTCATCTCATCAAAGATAATATCTACATGTGTAAAGGTGGCAAAGATGGTTCATTAACAAGACAAGAGTGCAAGCAATTTTTGACAGACCTAGATGCAGTTCCGTGGTTACAGTTTGATCAAATGATTTCTTCAATTTTCAATATTAGAATTATAACATCCAACAAAGATAATTGGAAACTAAGCAAATGTACTTGTTGGTATTGGCTTAAAAATTATATATGTTCACATGTGATTGCTTGTAGTTTTCGTCTGCGCTTATTTGATTTTAAAGATATTGGCATGGATGTTCCAATCGAAAAAAGAGAAAAATTGGTGCGTCTAGAAAAAATTTATCATGCTACAATAAACAGCCTTCTGATGTAGTACAATTAGACGAAGGGGTTATAGTTGAAAACGATGAAACTTTTGACGACACATCAAGACCAAATAAAAGAGCTAAGACTGTAGAAGTTGAAGCTAACAGTGAGAATGCCAATGTTAATTGCAAAAAATGCAACGAGCCGATGAAAAAACGTAGGTACTATTATTGCATTAACAAATGTACTCAAGATTAATTTTTTTCTTTTTTAAATGATTATCAATTTTGTGTTAATTAATAAAAATTAGTTTTTTTTTATTATTATTTTTCTTTTTTTCTTATATTTGTTATGAAATAAATAAAATAATTAATATTCAATAACTTATATCTTTTTTTATTGTTTTTATTCATCGTTTATTATATTTGTGGTAGTTTTTATTAAATTTGTGGATAAAAATTATTTAACGTCATTTGTATTTATCTTAATCTTTGATGTAATTTATTTTATTTTGTCAGACTGTAAGTTAATTTTGTCAAGTACTGAATCAATATGCGATTATTTTATTTCAAAATGTAAAAAAAAAGTTTAAATCAAAGTTTAAATTAAAAAAATAAAAATAAATTCAATTGTAATTCCACACTTTTATTGTTGTATCATAAGAGCCACTTGCCAAATGATTATTTTCAAAAACAACGACAGCAAAAACGCTATCTGAATGCGCACTCAAATTTTTTTTTATGGTCCCATTTTCTAGATTCCAAATCAGAACTGTACCATCAAACGATCCACTAACTAAATCCCCATTATCCAAAGTAACTAGTGAACGAACATTACCTGTATGTCCATTTAGAACTTTTTTCACTTGTCCACTTTGTGAATCCAACAAAAATATTCTATTGTCATTTAGCCCACTCACTAAGTCACCACTGTGAAGAAAAGCTAGTGAAACAACTTTTACAAGAATAGAAAATGTTCGCTTTAGTAATCCATCATTTGAATCCCAAATTTTAATTGTTTCATCAAGCGATCCACTAACTAAATCACCATTTTTTAAAACAACTAAAGACATTACAAAATCGGAATGGGCTTGTATGTTCTTAATTATTGTTCCGTTTTCAGCATTCCATATTTTTATTGTTTTGTCACCTGATCCGCTGGCTAAATGGCCATTTTTTAAAACAATCAATGAATAAACATTAGCTGAATGACCTATTAAGCTTATTTTCAAAGCTCCGTCGCTAGTGTTCCATATTTTGATTGTTGTGTCATGTGATCCACTTGCTAGGTCACCAGTGTTCAGAACAGCTAGGCAACGGATCCAACTTGTGTGTCCACTTAAAACTTTTCTAATAGTTCCATTCTTTGAATTCCATATGATTATTTTTCTATCTGCCGAACCGCTGACTAAATCTCCGTCGTGAAGAACAGTCAACGTAACCACTTTATCCAAATGACCAGTTAGGTCAAATTTTGCTAAATTTTTTTTGTAAATTTAAAGAAAAAAAATTTTTTTTTAATTTTACACGAAAAATTGGTATAATTACGCCGACATTTTCTCAAATTTTCAATAACCAAAGTATCTTTATTGTTTTGAACCTTTGAAAAGTTTTGCAATTTTTAAAAATTAGACAATCTTTTTCTTTAAACAAAGCCATGTTGCAGTCTTTTTCTTTCAAGCATTTCAAGCTACACGAAAAACTGTCTGTAACATTGGTCTTTATTTTGCCATTTGTAATTGTATTCAATTCCATCATCTCCTCTCCATAATGCTTTCGAAATGCTCCTTGTATTTTTCTCCTCTTAAAATTGACACAAAACATGATATTTTTAAAAGAAATTTAAAAACAATCATTTGGAATTTTTCTCATTTATCTTCTAAACTAATTTAAAAATTTTAAATTTTAAAAAATTTTAACAAAAAAAAATGTTCTAGAGCATGTTTAAGATATATCATGACATCATGTTATATCATGTTGTATCCACTAAATGTTTCAAATTTTTTTATCATTTGACAATAGGGGATGTTCTATAGAATTTAATTAATAATATTATTTTTTGTAATAATTTATTAAAAATGCTTGCGCGTGCGCAAGAGAATAAAATATATGTGCTAGAGCATGCTCTAGAGCTTCTTAAGCAGACTGGAGCAAGTGCTTAAGCGATGATATAGAACTGCTTAAACAGTGAACATCAACTTATTTCTGAAACGTTGTGTACTTTGCTTTTAACTTTATTTTTGAATTTTTTTTAAATTTGAATTTTTTTGATTCAAGTCAGGTTCAAGTCCCGACTTGAATCTAAAAAAAAACTTTTAAACAACTCTGGTAATTTACCAAAGATAAAAAAAAAGAAAAAATAATTCAATTACGTTAATTTACTGGAAGGTCAGTAAATTTATAAAATTACTAGTCAATAAATAAAAAAGAGGGGAATGAAATAAAAAATTTTCTGATTGAAACAGGAAATTTAATGCTTTTGCTAATTAACTTTAAAATTTATGCGTTTTTATTAATTAGATATAGCATAGCAATATCTTAAAAAACAAATTAAGATAATTAAAAATCTTAATCAAACTTTTATAATTGAATTGAACTAAATTATAGAAAATAACTCTAAAATTTATAAGCTTTGTCCGAATTGGCAATCAATTCGTAGCAAAAACATGCTTTTTATCCAAAGTGTAGGATTAAAGAAATTTAAAAATTTATTATTAATATTTTTTTAACTTACACTTTTTGGTCAAAATTTATGGACTTAAAAGGTAAAAAAAATTAAAAAAAGTGAGCTAAAAAATTTGTTCAGAATTTAAAAAAAAAAAATTAAATTAGGAGTTTTACTAAGCAAAAGTGGAAATTCCCAGAATTTCCATCTCCGGTCAATTTTTATATTTTTAAAATCATTATTTTTAAAATTAATGAATATACCATTTTTTATTTCTTGATAATAAAAATTAAATATGTATACTGAATCATTGGATTTTTAGAACTTAATGGACACAACTAGTTATTAATTTATGAGGAGATAGCCAAGTAAACTTTTTTTTTAAGCCTAAAAAGTTTAAGTTTGCAGGCATACTTTCACCGGTCTTGTTCTCATAAGCATTTGAGTTAATAACAGTTCTAAATACTTGAGGATCTCATAAGGCAGTACTTGTGACCGATTATTTTGTGAAGTACTTGGCGGTAGATCGTTATCAAATAAATTGAGATGGTAGATTTTTTTAATTCAACAGATTGAGTGTAGCTTACACTCACACATATTCTGTCAGCCCATTGTGAAATCCATTTTTGAATTTAAAAAAAAAATTTTGTTAAGTTTATTTTGAAATTTTTTATTTAAAAATTTGAATTTTATTTTTAATTTGAATTTTGAATTCTAGACACAAATACTTTTGAGATAAAAAAAATTAAAATTAACTTAACAAAAAATCAGTTAACAAATTTTGATTTAAAACCGATTAATCAATCGATTGAGAAAATATTTTCAAAAAACCTAAATAACTTGTTACATTAAATTAATTAAATTTGTTCAAAGAGTAATTTTAATTTATCAAAATAAGCTCTTTGAATTGAAAAAATTTTAAATTTTTCACCAACTTCAAGATGTCATTTACAGACACTAATCTAATACTAAGGTTGACTCCACATTTAGAAATTATTTGAAAATAAAAACAAAATTTATTTTTTAAATTTATTTGCTAAAGAGATCCAGTTTGCTTTTTGTTGAGCATTTTTTCCAATAAAGCGTTTCCATTCCAAAAAGCTGCTTTGTAGTGGTCGTTTTCTTTGATCATCTCATTTTTAAAATCACGTCGCTAAATAAGCAAATTTAAAAAAATTAAAATTAAAATTTCTTTTTACGTTCAAATAAGAAGACATGATTTCAACAGCGCAACGTATGCTCGGAACATGAATAATTCGAAAATTCAAAAAAGAAATAAATTCGGCCAGCAATTTAGTAAGCATTTGCTCATCTTTTATTTCTTGGAAAACAAAAATCAAAATATTTGCATGACATGACCCAAACTCTCTTATCCTAAACAAAATAAAATTTGATCATAAATTTGATTTTTTTTATTTTACTTTTTGTTAATTTCCGCATATTTGGACTCCGATCTGATTTTCAAAAACAAAAATGCTTGCCTTTCATTTGGACATATGACAGAGTCTGAAAAAATGCTCTTTGAAACTAAATTTTATTTAACTTTAAATTAAACAATTCTCACTTTTAAATTTTATAAAGTACCTTTAAATCTAAAATTATTAGCAATCAAAGTCATAAATGTTTTGTTTGACTCAAAATTGGAGTTTACTACAATCAATTTTTGATGATGTGGTACGTTGCTCATTTTTTTAGGAAATCTGAACAAATAGAAAAAATTACGAGTGTGAAATAATTTATTCAATTTTGTTCTAAAAATTATTTTTAATTTTAATTTTTTGAATTAAGTGAAACAAAGCTCAATTTGGTCAATTTTAAGTGATAGAAAAGAATTTTTTTTGTGATTTTTGGGAGACATTAAAAATTGGTAGATTTATGCTAGTTTTTTTTAAAAATGGGTATTCTTACTTTTCAAAGAGATTCTTGAAAGTTTTAGGAAAAAACCAAATTGAGATTTTTTTTAAAATTAGGGAAATTTTTTGACACTGTAATTTTTTCTATAAACTAGGCTAATTAATCAATGGCTAAAGAGCTTAATTATTATTTTAAATAAATAATTCAAACAAAATTCTTTTTTTCATTTTAAAATTTCATTTAAAAAATTATTCAAGATAATTTGGTAATTTAACATGGTAGGCAACACATGACAATGTGTCTGTGTTTACTTTTTTTAAATCTAAGTTAATAGCTTAGAAATCTTTTATTTTTTAAGTTGATTTTTAATCATGATCATAAAAATTCGATCAGAAACTTCAATTTTTCTTAGATTTGGTGATTTTGTAATAGTTTGTTGAATGTAACAAGCTTTAAAAAAAATTAAAAAAAGTTATGAGGAAATTTTTTTATTAAATTCTATTTACAATATTGAAATTAATTTAATTAACTTTTAAAATTTCAAAAAGCTTAATCTCAGCTTTTAAGAAAAAAAAGCCTTTTAAATATTAAAAAAGCGAAAAATTAAAACTTTAATAAAAAACTCAAAATATTTAATGACTCTAATTTATTTTTATCTTGTCGAATTTAATTTTTTTTAATATAAAAAAATTATTTTTTTTTAATTTTATTTAATTTAAATATAGAAAAAATTGTTAGTGTCCATATGGCAAATAAGATGTTGTCATATCTTGAAAAAGACATAAGGAGTTTGAGAAAATTTAAAGAAGAGCAACAAAACTGGTTCCTGAGTTTCAAAATTTAGTATAAAAAGAGGACTGCATATCAAATTAGCAAGTATTAAAATAAAACATTTAAAATAACAATATCAAAATAACCAAAAAAAAAATAACAAGTGTCAAAACAACTAATTGAAAATAGCGTGCATCAAAATAACATCACTTTTACATGTTGTTCAAAATAACAAATAAATTAAAATCTAATCAAAATAACATAATACTAATTAAAAATTACGAATGGAGAGTTTGACTCAATCTATTAATTCTTTAACACTTAATAAGCCTGTTAAAGCTTTTATTACATTATCACAGAAAAAAGGAAAACTTTTTTTTTAATGACAGGAAAAAGAGCTCGAGCTCAAGCCACTTAAAATTATTATAAACTATTGAAAAGGAAAACAAATAATTCTTTTTTTCTTTTTTTAATTTTGTAAAATTCTTATATTAAAATATTAAAAATTTTTTTGTATTAAATAAATGAAGTATTAATCAGTCGATTACGATAAGGGCGCAAGCCTGTTTATTAACATGATTTGCTGAAAAAATGATTTGCTGATTCTATTGATTTAACTATTTACTTTTTTTATGTCATTTTAATAAAGATATTTTGATACTATTATTTTGATATTCGTTATTTTGATTAAGTCATTTTGACACTTGTCATTTTAATGTAATGTTTTTTTAATCTTGTTTTTTTGAAACAGTGTCAATTTGATACATTTATTTTAATAACTGGTATTTTGATAATTTACCATAAAGAGATATTAAACAAGTTCAAATTAAACTAAAATGTTTGATAAAGATTTGTTTTCCTAATTTCTCAAAATTAAATTTTTAATTAAAAAATTTGATCCTTATTGATATGAGTAAGAAAACCAACCATTTCAAGAGGGATTACGTTTTGCTGAGATCTGTGAAGTTGATAAAGGAACTAAAAAGAAGGAACATCTATTAGTCAATGAAATAAGATTGGAAGAGCCCGACTTTGAAGCTAGTGACAAACAAAGTAAAAACCCATCCACTTCTAAAGCTGATGCCAAAAAAATGACTAAGTGACCTTACTGAAAAATTCTCTTTTTTATTCTCTTTTTAATTCTTCCTTTTTATTTTTAATTTAAGAGTAATTTTATGAAAAAAATTTTTTTAAAATTTTTATTTTCAATCCTCATATAATTCTGAGTATTTTGGTGAAAATTTAAAGTGCCCAGACTTGATTATAAGTCAAAGTTTTAAGTCTAAGTCATAATTTAAGTCAAGTCATGATTCATTAAATGTCGCTTTGAGATCATTTGTATGAATTGATGCACATTATTGAAGAGGTTTTTAATATTCTTGAAATTTATTTCATTATAAATCATTTTGACAAGTTAAATTATCGTTTATTTTGTAATTATATTATGACCCAACAAATTTGTACTAAAAGGTTTTGTGAAGTTCAGTACAAAAGAACAGAACAAAGTATTAAAAAATTAAATAACTTTTTAACTAAAAGTTTAAAATAAATTCTGTAAATCCAGCATGGTGCAACATTCAAAGTTGCATCAACTGTAAAAGTCAGCTAATGGTGTGCAGAATCTCTGCAAAATGCACCACGCTCGATATTATTGAAATTTAATTTCTGCATAACTCTGCAAATTTAGCAGGCTTTGATATTTGATGCAACTTTGAAAGTTGCACTATATTGCATTTACAGAACTAAGTTTAAACCTTTAGAAAAAAAGTTATTCAATTTTTTTTACATTTTTTCTATTCTTTTTTTCATTTTGTACTGAATTTCACAAAACCGTACTAAAATGGGTACTAATTTGTAAATACCTGAACAGAGTCGAATATGCGAAATAAAATTTAAATTAAAAAAAAAATTTTTTCAAAATTTTTAGAATTAAAAAACTTATAAAAAGTAAGAATCAAAAATTCTGAATAGCAAAAAAATTAGGTTTCTCCTAGCATTTAATTTTGCGTTATATTTCGCGGCCCTGCTAAGACCCTTCCCCCGGTAGTCAAATCAATTCCATTTCACCAATGAGTTAATTTTCAAGATGAAAATGCTTGCAATGTTATCTAAAATTATTTTTTTTTAAGCTGAACAAAAATGTTTTAAACACCGCACTTTTTCAATGTTATTTCAACATTGGATACATTTTGTAATTTAAACAAAAAAAATTAAACCAATTTGAATTTTATTTAATAATTTTATTATGTAAATTTTTTTATATATTTTAAAAGAGTAGTATGTCAAACAGTTTTTTGATTTTTTATAAAAGGGTAGTTATGTTTTAAGCATAAACTGTGCTTATAATTATAGGATGTGTAAAAAATGCACGCAATTTTACATCGGAGAATCGAAAAGATCAGCTAGAAATATAATTTTAGATCATTTATTCTGAATAAATAAGTTTATGAAAAATTTAAGGAAATCGCTCTGTTATTTTGATAGATGATCTGATGTTCTGATTAATTTCAATTAACATGGCCATAATGATCAAAATTTTTCTTTTACAATATTTAAATCAAATACTGATAATGATTTAATAAGAAAATCAACTAAAGCCGATTTAATTTATTTATTCCTTAAATTTCAAATTCAAATTTTAATTAAAAAAAATTATAAGCTGGATAAATCAGAACTTTAAATTTTTCTAAGTACCTTCTATAATTATAAATTAAAATTTATTTGATATTTCAAATGAAAAAAAAATATTTTTAAAAATGAAATTTAACAAGCTTTTTCTAAAATTCAATAATTTTTTCTTTTTTTTTCTCTTATTCCTCCATCAGCCTCGCAAGTGGTAGCAGCGAAGTGAAAGCAGCAATTCGAAAGTGAGTTAAATTGTATGTCTGGTTCAATATTTTGATAAAGCTTTCTTGTCAATAATTAGCGATTTTGAAAACACATTAATACTAGAAGATACAACTATGGATGAAGCTGCAATTGACAGGATAATACTAGATCATGCTGAAGACCAGAAAAAGTATTTGGAACAGAAAACAAAGGAAATCGTTGACCAAATGGAGATAAGTCTCGATCAGAAACTTGAACCTATTTGCTTGGAATTTCAATTGTTTAAACATTCATATTTGATTTTTATCGTCCAAACTTATAACAACTTACGAGATTTAACTATTTGCGAAAAAATACTACAGTGTGTCAATTAAGACACTTTTTTTAATCGAAACAAATATTTTTGAAGACATGTTAAAAATTTCAAAGTAAATATTCTCTTTATTTAGAATTAATTTTAATTATTTTGAAAAGTCTAAAAATAAAGTAAAAAGTTTTTCGAAATTTTTAAAACTAACCTTAAAACCTTGTTTTTTATAATTTTAAATTAAAAAATGGAAATTTTTGACTCATTTTATATAAAGAACAAAATACTGCCTGCAGTTGGAGATCAAATATGTAATTTTGCCGAAATAAATGATATTGCATCAACAGAAAGGATTTTAAATGAAAATAAATATTATTTTGATCAAGTAATACTACTTGGACCTAGAATCAAAAAAAATTTTTATCCAGCTTACAGAGTGGCATTTTTATTAAATCACAAAGAGTTTTGTTTTAGATTGATGCTTAAAGTAGATGAAGTAACTAGAAACTATGATTACCAAGAGACATTTTTTGAACAATATTGTATAATTTTTTATTTATTATTAAAAAAATAGTCCAAGATTTATTGCCTTAAGATGGTCCTTATAAATATTGGCAGCGATTGACACCTGAAACTGTTCCTATTCCACTAACAGATTACTGTGATTTGCTAACAGTTCTATTTCTGGAAAAGATTCGTGAAAAATTAAAAAAGTCTTTTGTAGAAAATGACAAAGATGAGCTCATCAAAATTTTGCGCGAAAATTCAACATTATTGAATTTGCTTCAATATAACAGACAGGCTATTGATTGTTGTTTTAACTTTATCGAGATCTATAGAAACAATGAACTTCAAGAGGTGTATTTTCATGAAATTGATTCGATTATTGGTATAAGTAACTGGACTGAACATTTATTTAGTAATTTTAATTTTTAAATTTTTAATCTTAAATTTTTTTTTTAAAAGTTAGAGAATACGATCCAGAATATTCTTTACATCTTGATACTTTGAGAAAATTTAAAGATAGAAAAAGAATTAGCTTAACAGCAAGATTTTTAGTTGAGAAGTTTTGCTTAGAACTAACTGATTGCCTCCTAGAAAATGATGGTGAAAAAGCTTTCGTAATTTTAGAGGATCATGAAGAAATTATAAGTGAATTGAATATGTATGATGGTGCAGCAAAGAAATATTTTGATTCAATTTACCAAAATGCTTTGAAAAATGAAGTTCCTATTTTGGCTGATAAATTTCTGTCAAAAATCACAGAAATTCTAAACAGAAATAAAATTTAAAATTTGAGAATTAGTTTTTATCTTTTTGCATATTCAAATAAAATAAAGTAAAAATTTATTTTATTGAATTAATTCGATTTTTATTTCTTGTACTGGGTCATTGACTGTGATCTGTACGACTTTTCTTTTTTTCTGGTTTATGAACCTTTATCGTTTCTTCAGTGATTTTATAAAAAAATGTTTTAAATTTTTCTTCATCAATACCGTGCCAATCTTTGAGAAGTTGAACAACATCGTTTTTTACATTATCAAAGTTTGTGGTATCTACTGATTTATGTTTTTGTTTGATCCATGTGTCAAATAATTCATTTTCGGATTTCATTATTTTTTTCCCATCTGCATTATCTTCCATTGTATCGAATCTATATCGCAGAAGTTTAAAATATTTTTCATTTAATTATCGTGTTAAACAATTTGCATTTTCAATTGCTGGAGGATACATTTCTTTAAATTTAATATCCTCTTTTGACTGATATAAAATTTCAAAAAACATAGGACCTAAAATGTACATTGACGGATTTTTTAGTGGCTCAACAATAAAACATAGACTAATTATTTCATTTATAAGTCTTTCTTCCTCAGCTTTCAAAATTAATTCTTTTCCAGCTAAAGTATCAATTAACTTTTTTTCAGATCATTAATTTTCAATTTTTCAATCGCTTCATCTAATTTGGAATAACTCGGTACCCCTCTAAGATATGGGTTAATGAAAAGATTTTCATTTGATTCTTTTTTTGATACTGAAATCAAAAAATTTATTGTAGGAAAGTATTTATGCTTAAAACTTTCAAATTTATATGTGAGATCAACAGTAAACTTTGGAGGGATCTCTATCCAATCTTTGTCAATTATTGTTTTGAAATTTTCAATCTCAGTTAATAGTGACATGTTCAAAATTCTTTGGTTAGTAATTAACATTTTGAAATCTTTTATTTTCAGTTGGGTGCTGATAATTTACTTATCAAAAAAATTTCCTTTTTCTTTTCTAAAAATCGAGGTTCTAAAATTATCGATCACATTAAAAAATTCATTTTTTTCTTTTTCAAATTCATCGTTGTAAAAAGATAGTAACTTTTGGGCGAAATGATGAATCAGCTCATTTTTTTGTTCAAAATTTTTTATGTCTAACACAGAGTTGTTTAAAAGTCCCAAAAAAAAGTCCAAGTCAGGATCTATTGACTCGGGTACTTTCGAACCCGGTTTAGCTAATTTAAAAAAAATTTCAACTATATAAAAAACATTTGAGAAATCTTTTTTTTTTAATTAATTTTAGATTATTTTACTTGTTTTTGGTGGGACTTTTGAAAAAAAAAAAAAAAAAAAAAAAAAAAGTCTTGACTTGGACTTGACTTGAGACTTGTGACTTTTAAACAACTCTGGTCTAACATTTTTTTAAGAAAAATAATTTGATATTTATTAAATATAATAATATTTGAAAGAAAAAAATTTTATTTGTTTCATAGAAACAAAATCAAAAAATGTGATGAATATTAAATATTAAAATTATTTTATTTAGTATTTTGGAGTTAATAACTGATAAAATTTAAATGCTAATTATTGTCCTGTTAAAATTTGACACCAGACAATTTTGACTTAACCAAGACACTTTTTTCTCAATATCAGTGTGATTTCGAGTGAAATCACAGTAAATCACGGTAATTTTTTGCATGAAAAACTTGTGCGACTGGACTGATTAGAATGTGATTGACGAAATATGTAAGAAGTAAAAGTATAAACTGAAATTTTAAGATTTATTGATCTTACTACTGAAAGATTTTTAAGAAAACCAAAAACTAAAAATATTAATAAAACTTAACTATCTTAAACAGTCAAACCTTTTTATTTCGAATAAACATGTTTTGAAAGAAAAGATTGGATTATGGAAATTTCCAAATGAGGGATAAAAATTAAAGTTCGTATTAAATATCACAATTTTATTTACAAATACAAACAAAAAGCTATTTCCTAGTTTTGAAAATCTTTAATTCATTTAAGAGATAAGAAAGATTGATTAATTCGTCCTGAAAGGTTTTTAAATATTCAATATATTTTTCAATATAATTAAATCCAAATTATATAAAACTGATTTGTTACCATTGTGTTATTGTTTTAAATTGATAACATCAGCAAGATTCCAATAAAATAAGTTTGAAATAATATCAAAAATTCAAATTAGATTTAAAACAAAAATAAAAACAAATTAATTTTTTGATTTTTTAAATTGAAAATAGAGTATTTTACATTTAAGTAACAATTAAAAAATACTTGATTCTAAAAAAATCTTAATTCTTAATTGCAAAACATGGACGGGTCCCAATATTTCCAAAACGTTTTAAAAGTTTCGGCACAAATAAAGGACTATAAAGAGAGGTTCAAACAAGTCCATTTTTTGAAAAATGATATTGAAAAAAAGCTTATGCCCGAATATCGAATGTCTGACAAAGAAGTAGATGATATGGTCTCTTGAAAAATATTTTAACAGATGTTGCAAAAATTTCCAATCAGAACAACTAAGAAAAATTTATGAATTGCTTGAAATATACTCCAGATAATTTATATCAGCATCTAGAAGCGTCTATCTTCTGATACACGTGAAAAGTATATCAATTCTTACTTATCATTGCGCATCGGTTGAGAAGTTGATGATCAAGTGATTCGTGTGGTGTATTAAACATAGTTCTAAGTTCTAAGTATTGAGTGGACGGAATGTGTTATAGCAGAGAAGATCTAAGAGAAGGAAGATTAAATTCATCCAGAACGTTTTATCTTCTTACATCTTACTTAGATATTACGAATGAAAAAATTTGACCTCAACTGAAAGCATTTTTTTCAAAACTTATGTTCACCTTGTACTAAGGTATTGAAAAACTGAAAGAAGAAGATGGAATAATGAAGGTGGAACGAACAAGTGACCAGAAAAATCAACAAACAATGGAAATATTAATGATCAAGAAGATGCTTTTCTTAAGCAAACAGTCTCAAACAAGAAACTTTACCTTCGCTATTTTTAATTTTTAATTTTAAAATAGCGAAATATTTTATTCTTAATCTAAAATTATTTTTAATTTTAAAAATAGAAATTATGAAATTTATTTATTTTTTTAAAGCATGTAATCTTGAATCCTAAAAAGCAACACCAATTGTCATTAAGAGAATTTTATTTTTATTTAATTCTTTTTTTATCATCGCCGAAGCTGGCCTAATTATTTTGAAATAAAATAAATTAATAAACTTAAATGGTTTAGTCAAGACCCATCATCTTACTTCACGCAAGTGAATTACTAATGAAATTTCTTTTTAGTTTTCATTTTATTTTATTCTGAAGAAAACTTAGCTCGGTACACAAAACATTTTATTAAAATCAATAATAAATACTTAATAAAAAACTTCTTTGTCAAACATATCAAATCGTTCTTTAATAGGCTAAATCTGTCCCAAGTATTACTGCAAACAAAATACTGCAAGGATTGCACAACATCAGCCAAATAAAATTAGTTAATAATATGTTTATTAGTAAATAGTGTTTATCAAGCATTTGAGATAAAATAATTCAATCATCGTATTATAACAGTGTTTTTTGTTCCTGTTTTTCATTGATTGAATTATGCAACAAATTGCAGAGTTTTTGCAGTGCTTAGAATTCGCTTGTACAAACTTGTACAATTTTGTACAAAATCGAAGTTGGTATTTTTTAAGTCGAAATAATTTTTTAACAAAAAAAAAGCATTGTGCTGAATTAAATTTATTGATTTTAAATTAATTGCTTCTGTTTCTATTTATTTTTTGTTGAATGTTGTATTTTAAAATTTGTTCCAATTTTAGGATTAAAAAGATATATGACAATAGGATCCGTGAAGCAAACTGTATAAGTAAGCCAGTATATATTGTACATAGTTTGATCTGAAAACAAATCAAATAAAACATCTAAAACATACAATGCACAAGGAATCATCCACTGAATCCAAAACGTAAATACCAAAAGAACTATTTTAAATTGTGAATGCAAATTAAGTGTCCTTATTCGCTTGATTCTACTTCCATTAGTCGCATTTCCATGTCCCTTTGTTATCAAAAAAATTCGTTTATTTTTATGAATATTCATGCTGAACATCAAAATAATTCCTACCATTAGCAAAAACACCAATAAAATAAACCAGAGAACAAAAGCGAGCGTAAATTTTTGCAAAGTTGACTGAAAATTGACATCAAGAGTATAAGGTACTACGCCAAGTACATTTGTTATTGGAATCCAGATTAAAAAGCTTGATGTCCAAATTGAAAAGATTATAGCTCTAAATCGTTTGACTAAACAATCATTTTTCAAATTGAGTGGTTTTTTTACGCTTTTCAAAAGCACTAAGGACATGTAAAGCATGTGTAAAGCAGTGGTTGTATTTATGTTATTGTCGTAGGATGCCCAAATTTGCGCTATAGTAATATGCAGTGGAAAATAGCCAAACAAAATTGTGACAAAAAAGAACGGGTAATCCAGTAGGCATGTGATCAAATCCATTATGGACATGGCTAAGGCAATTTTATCATAAATGCTTAGCTTGTTTTTGAGCAAGTTTTTGGCCAATATTAAATTTGACAAAAGTATTAAAAAAAAAAGTAAGCATCCAAAAACTGTAACATGAATTTTTTTGTTTGTAAAATAACTAAAGCAATTCAAAAACCTCGATAGATTATCGAAAGCTTGAGGCTGACTGCAATTAGTGAAATTGGAAATGTTGTAATTCATTAAATAAAATTAAATTTTGATTAAAATATTATCATGCTTTTTTTGTGTCTTTATGAAGCTATAGACTATAGACTATAAGAGCATGAAACAGGAAGATGATTACAATTTGATTATAACATTTTATCATTTGAGTTAAAGCAGTATGGGGGGTTGCTAGTAATGAAATTTAATAAATTCTAATTTTAGATCAGTGAATTTTGTAGCATGCACCATTACTTTAGCTGAGTTTCTAAAAAGCTAAAAAATACGGAAATCACTATTTTATAAATGGAAAAATAAAATGAGAATCTTCTAATTAACGAAAAATTTTAATATAATAAATTAAAGGCGTTGTGAATTTTAAAAACAAATTAAACAAAAATTCTTCCTTTTTTGAAAAATAAAAATTTTAGACAAAATTCTAGATCACAATCTTTTTTCTCTTTTTTTTTTTTCGGTAAATCAAATCATTAAACAATTTTAATCTTATTGATGATTATTTTTGTCTTAAAAAAGGTGCAAAAAAGTATAGGCACTATGTTGCCGGATTTTTATTTTAAAAATATTTTATTACTGTAAACTCGTTCTAACGGCTCTAAGAGTAAAGCCCAAATCTAACCTCTTCACTTTTAGAATTAAAAACAAAGCTTTGATGCTATAGCAATTAAAATTGCATTAGCTAGAAAATACCCTGAATATGGAATATTTTTCATAAATAAAGCCCAAATTTAACTACTCTTTTAACTAATAAATTAGCCTTTACTCTTGTAAAAAAGGCTTGAATTTTACTTTTTTTTAATTAGAGAAAAGACAGTTTTTTTGTAAATTTCTGAACATTTGAATAAATTTACGAATTTACCGTAATTTACATGAAGTATCGTTAAATTTTGTTAAATTACGGAAATTAACGTGAAAAAGTGTCAAAATTTTTTGATTTTATTTTTAATTAAATGAAAGAAAATGTTATTTTTTGTAAAACTTGATAAATTTTGTTAAAAATGATTTTTTTTTTAGTAAAAAAATTTGAAAATTGCTTTTTTTTTACTAAACTTTTTTTGTTTTTATTTTTGTACAAAGTTTTCACATTGCTGAATTTTTACAATTTTAGCTAACCAGAGGTACACCAATTTAATAATTTCAATTTTGGTCTGAAAAATCAGTACTAGATAGAAAAAAGAAAAGATAATTTATTCAATCACACTACTATTTTTTTATTTTGCATCTTGTCTTTTTAGAAAGCAAAAATGTAGCAGTACTGATGAAACTAATGAAAGCATTCAGTTATTAAAAGAGCATTTAAAAAAAATCAAAAAAACTGGTACTCAAATTGCGCAAAAATTGTAGAACATTTTGATTGCCGTAAAAATGCCAAGGTTCAATCGTTGCATTGAGAGCTAATGGCTGAAATATTAAAAATAAATAAATTAAATTAATTAATTGCCCTACCTACAAAAGTACAGATTTAATTTCGTTAGCTTTGGTCAGCAAATGCATTGATAAAAATTTTAATCAATTTAAATGAAAATTTACTAAGAAAAACGTCAAAGTTTGACTTGGACTTAAAAATTGAAGATTTTGTTTTCAATAGACACAAGAATTTAGAAAAAAAAATTTAAATTACAGTACTGATTTGATAATAGGATCCATGGTAAATTTACGTAAAAAATTGTAATTCTAATAATTTTTACGTAAAACAAGAATTGAAAAATATGGTAAATTAACTAAATTTTACGTAAATTGAAGTAAATTACCAATTTTTACGTTAAATTATGAAAATTCCAAAAATGCAAAAAAAATCTCAAATTTTTTGCTGTTTTTCATGAAATTTTATTGAAAAATACAATTTTGACTTCTTAATTTTTTTTTCTAATTTAATTTTTTACCATTTTTTACGTAAATATTGGTAAAATCAATAATTTTACAGGTAAATTTTTGTAAAATATGGTAAAAAAGGAAAAAAATCTAAAAAACAAATTTTTAACAAATTTGTAAATTTGTAACATTTGATATAGGGTCAAAAATTTATAAAGGAACATCACGGAAACATTCTTCCTCGACATTGTTTTTCCTCGGCCTTTCGTTTGAGTCTAGGTTAAACGATTGGCTTTGAACTCGAACTAAGAGTATCTTTAAAAAAGGATTTTAACTCATTATTAGATTTAAGAATATTATTGTTTAAGTTAAGTAATTGATCAGTCAATGAAAACAATGATTTTTCTAACCCTGCGACTTTCCCGTTTTTCGTGATGTTCCTTTATTAATTTTTGACCCTAAATCAAATGTTACAGGTTTTATTGTTTTCTAGATTTTTTTCTGTTTTAACCTAATTTTCCAAAATTTTTATGTAAAATTTTGGATTTTACCAATTTAATTACAATTAAATTTATTTGATATATGTATTTTTGTGTAAAATTTCGTAAATTTACCATGGATCCTATTGTCAAATCACTACTGTAGATAATTTATATTATTTAAAATTGACTTTAATTTAATATTTTTTTTTATGTTAACCTTTATATTTATTTCAAAAGTGTAGTATTTCAAATAGTTTTTTTGATTTTTGTAAAAGGTTAGTTATGTTTTCAGCAAAAAGTATGCTTACAAGTTGAACATGTTCTGTCACATCGTAAACAACGAGTTGTGTACAGAGGTAAGGCAACAAAATGGCGAGATGTACGTGCTGGTGTTATTCAGGGCAGTGTCCTTGGACCTATCCTATTCCTCCTCTTCATACTCGTCATCAATGAGTACTTGCCTTTTGGAGTTGAGTTACTAAAGTACGCCGACGACATCCTAGCTTACATTGTAGGAAACACATTTGGCAACCTCCCTCAAGAGATTGATGCCGTTCAACGCTGGTGTGTTGATAATAAGATGCGCCTAAACGTGGGCAAGTGTAAAGTGATCTTCATTAATCCCCCGCGCGTACTCGGCTCAAGTGTTCCTACTGTTTATTTATTCGGCCAAATACTTGAGACAGTCAAGTCCTATAAGTATCTCGGCTTTGAGCTTTCTGACTAGCTCGACCTCGATCTCCAATGGAGACGTGTACGCTCAATTGTCAGCCCTGTCGAATTCTTGCTCAAGCAGCTTAAACTCAATGGCTGGTCTACGCCGATGCTCATTTGTGTATACCGAGCATATTGTCTCAGCCATTTTACGTACAGCGCCGTAATGCTTACTTCAACCTCTGCTGCTGCTAAGTGTGAGATGAACGCTTTCAACTCCCGTTTATGACGAATCATGGGAATCGATGATCAGACTGCAGGATCTTACAAACTCCTCCCAATTGCCGAGTTTATAGACCATGTCTGCGAACAAACACTTAATAGAATTCTGGCTGACTCAAACCATCCCTTCACGTCATGTCAACCACGCAACCTTCGCTTGAACGCACGCTTCCCTTTCCAAATAAGAAAAGCAAACAAGGCTGCTTAAAGCAACAGCTTCTTAAAGAAGTTCCTTCGAAAACTTCGCAACAATTCCAACAGCCAAAACGCGAGAGCTAGTCTCTATCTTGTTTAATCATATAACTAGTTTATAATTTATAATTTATATTTTTGTAGCAATTTACGATATGTCTGACAATTCTTACTTTATGTTTTAATAACAATTATTGTACAATTAGATTTAATTCTCAAATCAATAATTTTTAATCAATAAAACGTTTGAAACTCATGTTTAGAAAATGTACAGAATTTTACATCGGAGAATCGAAAAAAACAGCAAAATCAGAAAAAGAATTATAGCACATTTATACTCAATAAAAAAAATTTTAAATAATTTAAGAAAATTGCTCTGTAATTTTGATAAATGTTCTGAAGTCTTGATTAATTTCAATTTACATAGCCACACGAATCAAGATTTTTCTTTTACAATATTCAAATCAAATATTGATAATGATCCCATTAGAAAATCAACGGAGTCGATTTAATTCATTTATTCCATAAATTTCAAATTCCAATTTAAATAAAAAATTTATAATTTGGATGAAATTAGAACTTTAACTTTTTCTAACAATTCATTGTATTAATATTTCAAATAAAAAAATTTTATTCTTAAAAATGTATTTTAACAAGCTTTTATCTAAAATTAAAATAATTTTTTCTTTTTTTCTCTTTTTCCTCCTTATTAAAAAATTGTAAATCTCGGTCATCTAGATCATGAAAAAAGCCTATCGGTCGAAATGCGTCGGTTTTAAAAAAGTCAAAGTTATTGGAGATTTCAATAAACACAAGAATTTTAAATATTAAATTTAAAATAAGTAATAAAATAAAAATAAACTTTACAAAAAATCAATCTAATAAATTAAAAATCGATTTTATCAATGGATTGAGAAAATTTTTTAATTTCTTAAATCTACATAATATGTAAAGCATTTTCCATTAAAATTAATAAAATTAATTCAAAGATTAATTTTAACATCTAGAAATAAACGCTCTGAATCGAAATGATATTTTGAATTGGTCATCAACTTCAAAATGCATGAAAGTTTACTTTTAATTTCGACCCGTAATCGAAATTCAATATTTTCTGGTGTTTTCTCTTTGCTAAAAATTTTTGTTTAATTAACGATTTTTTTAGGAAAATTTTGATACAAACATACAATTTTTAAGTAATTAAAATTTATAATTTCATTTTGACTACTTGAATCGTTTACTTTAGCCTGCAATTTGTTAATTATTTAGATTTTTTTCTTTTTTTACCCCTATCTTATGTAATCTAGACTTTAAAATTTTTAATGGATTAATTAATTATTTATAAAAATTAATGCGATTTGTAAATCATATTTTTTTTTTAATTGTAATTTGTATTTTTGTGTTTCTTTTTCAATTTGCCTATGAGGCTTTAAAATTTTTAAAAATAAAAAATAATTATGGCAATGCTGCTCAAATTAATTTAAAAAATTTGAAATTTATTGCTTTCAGCAGTTTATTAACAAATTAACAAATAAAAGAAATTTAATGAATGGAAAGGCAAAGAAATGAGTTACTGGCTTTGAGAATTACATGATTTGAAAAAAAAAATCAAGATATTTAGACTGATGAAATTTAAAAAGAGTAAATTTTTCTAACATTTTCCCTATTTACATCTAGAACGTGTTCTATACAGGTATTTTTTAGTTCAGCTAACCGCTCAGCTGTGGCAAATATGAAACCAGGATGTGATACTGTAACGTCTGATGAAGGAAACTGAAAAAAAAACAAAAACAAAATAAACTATTTAAACCAAAACTTAAATTTTAAATAAAATAAATACTTCTTTCAATTGAGGCACAAAATAGGGCGAATCTGTTTCGAGCAAAATTCTTTCCAAAGGCACATCGCTGATCATTTTTTTCAAAAAGTGTTTTTCGGCTTCTAAATTAAATGTAATCAACGGAGTGAAGCCAATGCACAGATTCGAAAAAGCATTCAGATATTTGAGAGCTATTTCCGAATTGCCGGTAAAACAATGCAAGTGTATGCGATGACTAGGATCAAGATGTTGTTTTAGCATTTCGAGGCACTTTTCTTCCGCCTGTCTACAATGAATGACAATGGGCATTTGGGTTTGTGAGGCTATTTTGAGCTGTCTTTCGAAAACTTTTACCTGCTGTTTTAACTCGACTGCATTGCTAATTTTTTAAAAATTTATCTTTTCTTTGGTTTAAAGCGCAATTGGCAGCAGAATACTTTTTTGATTGATCAAGACCACACTCGCCCAGCGCCACTATTTTTGGATGAGTTCTCAAAGCATCAATGAATGTTTCTTCTAGGTCTGCTCTCCAATGGTCGGCAAAATGTGGATGGCAACTAAATAAAAGCTCTTCTTTTAAAATTAATTTATTTTTGTTGTTGTTTTAAGTAATGCGAACCCAATGGTGTGATAAATCTTCGGATGCGAGTGTCTATCAAAATAAAATTTCAATCTTTCTAATCAACAGTACAAAAATCAAAAATTAAAATTAAAAATTTATTTTTTTTTGTCCTAATTTTTACCTTTGTTTGTAAAATTTCTAGGATGGCATATGACGTTTATGCAGGCCTCGAAATTTTTCAAATACAAAAAAGAATAGTCACTGAAGTATTTGTGCATGTTCGGGTGGTTGTATTTTATTTTTGGAAAGAGCAAATCAAAATGGCAATGTGAGTCGACCAGGTTATTCGGCAAGTGTTTCCACTCGGCTGATTTTTTTTTCAAATAACTGATCAACAGCCTATTTGACTTGGTGTTGGGTTCTTCGAAAAATTCACGTTGACTGCAGCACTCGAGACTGTCGTTGCTTTTTGGTGTCGATTTTTTGTTTGACTTTGGATCAAGAAAACTCGATGATAAGATGTAGCTGCGTATTTTGCTCTTATCACTTTCATTAATAGAATAGCGGATCCGAGATGCTTCAGTGTTTTTGGCGCTTTCGTCACTTAGTCTAACATTTTTCATTAGCTTGTCCAATTTGGAAATGCTTTGTTCCGTGGGTTTCAGTTCTTTTTGTTTTGGACCATTTGACCATTCGAATCGTGAACTCATTCTCAATAAGTCTAAATAAAAAAAATTTCATTTGAAAAAATTAAATCCAAATTTGAACTTAAAAAAAAATAAAATTAGTCTGAATAAAAAATAAAATTAGCAATTCTAAATTCATTTTATTTTAAAAAATTTCGGCGATTAATTTATCGCTCAAATGGCATATTTTCTGGAAAAATTTATTAAATAATTCACTGCTTTAAATTTTTTTTTTAATTATGTTAGTAACGTAAAAAGGTGTATTTAATTGATCTTTAATTTTTTTCTCCAAAATCTCTCATAAATAATTTTTAAAAACAACTTTTTGCAAGGAACAGACAAAATGAAAATAATTTTGATATACCTAAAAAGTGGATTACTTTTGATCGGGTAACACTGCTAAAAGACGGATTCGGATTTTAAAAAAAATTTATTAATACAAATTTTAAATAAATAATAAAAAACAAATTGACTAATTTATATAAAAGGCTGTTTAAAATTTGAATAAGAATATTTCCAGTTTTTTTTCTACGATTAAATTACATTAATTCATTAAATTACAATTTGGATAGAAATCCTAAATAAAAATTGGGAATTTTTGTAGATCTCGATGAGCTGATTCAGAATAGCATTTTAAAAATACTATTTTTTATTTAAAAAATTTTTTTTCAACAGTATTTGTAAAGACAAAAAAATACCTAAATTTATCTTGACGTGGTTTCTTAAGTCTTAGAATTAAATTTTTTAAATTGATTTTAGTTAATTTTAACATTTTTAATTAATTGAATTTCTATCCAAATCGACCCATATCATTTTAAAAAACCAGCTTTAAAAAAAAAAAAGCTCTTTGACACTTTTTTCTGCGCCCTGCAGGACTGTCCAAACCATTTGAGGCGATTGTTTGATCGCCATGTATAAACTCAACTCGATCATGGCCATGGTGAATCTTTTGGAGCTGGATTAGATCACCACGTCTACGTCTTTCTTCAAGTGTAATCCAACCAAGAGCCTCTCTTCTTTTTAGATATGGCTTTGACTTAAGTTCAGGAATCATTTTTGAAAATTTCCTCTGAACTCGCTCAAGTAAAACAATATCACCACGTCGGTAGGGATTCCAAGCGCCCACTGCAAACTCAAGATGCAGTCTAATAAATGACTTGAAAAGCAGATTTACCAGGTTACGAGAAAAGAAGGTAAATGTATTCTTGAATCTACATGCTACCATCATGACCCTTGCTGCTGCTCGCTTGGCCTGTTCTCCCGACTTGAGGTCACTTGTAATGATTATTCTTAAATCCCGCTCTCTGGTTGTTTTTGCAAGGCTCTGATCACTCATTTTGTATTCGAAGCATTTGATGTCTGCTCCAAGATCATGACTACGCATTTTTCTTAATTGAAGCCCATTTGCCAAAGTTTTGCCCATTCAACCAGATTGTCGAGATCCTTTTGAAGCTTTCTGGTGTAATCGGCAAATATTACAGAGTCCATAAGTTTTGTGTCGTCAGCGTAAAGCTTACAGATTAAGTGACATGCATCAGGCAAGTCATTGAAGTAAATAACGAAAAGAAGTGGACCAAGAACAGAACCCTGAGGTACCTCACTTGTGACTAGCTTACACTCAGACATGAAAAAACCATGTTGCTTACTCGACAATAGATAAATATAGTCTTTGATCAGTGACTCAAAAACTTTACATGGAACTGAAGTGAGCGAAACTGGACGATAATTACCAACATTCGTTCTACTCCCTTGTTTAAAGATTGGTGAGATATTGCCTCTTTCCATTCCTTAGGAAGAACAGACTGGGTTAGAGATTGCTCGTTATGACTGCCAAGGGTCCGGCTTAAGCTTGTGCACACATTTTCAAGGCATGTGTGCACAATCTTTTTGGCTAAATCAGGCTCTGACCAAGCCAAAAAGATCTCCTTAGCCTGTTTGATTGTTGAAAAATTTACGAAACCATCAAAAACGCTTTGTACAATTTTAAAAAATGATAAGTTACCGAAATTTGCCAAAAGCTGAAGCTGTAAGGTGATTCACTTTTAAGAAGTAACGTTAGCAAAAAAATGACTCAAGGAATTAAAATTATAATTTAAGAAATAGTCACAATCTGATTGAACTAATGTCAAAAACGGCTAATTGTGAAAAAACCTTTTAAGATAGTAAACAAGATTGGCGAAAAGCTTTGTGATCAAAAGATCAATGTTGAAGTTTGCAGCATTCAAGCTTTCTAAATTAAATAATATCAATTTGATTTTTACACAATTTTTAAATAAATTCTTTCATATTTAATTTAATGTTTTGCTTTATTAATATTTTTTTTTTAAGCAAATTTATAAATTTTTATTATTAACTTGAAATAATTATTTTATAAAATTAAATAAATGAAGTGTTAAACGGTATTCATGACATGGGCACTAAGCTGTTGATTAACCTTGAAAGTTTTACTTACAAAAACTCAAATTTCTCAAATTATCTAAAAAAAGCCATTTGATGGCTTTAATAGTCAGTATCAATTTTCTTTTTCTTTCGCTCATTTTGTTTGTTCCTAAAAATTATTAGGATTGGTTTTATTTTGGAAAATCACCTGCATTCTAAATTGAAAACAACAAATTTAAAACATATTCATTATTATTTAATTTTTATTAAATATTTCTGGGCATGTGACCAGTCATTTTTTGAAAATTTTATGATCAAAAAAATATTACATTGACGATGTACAATTCTAAATATGAAAAATTTATCCCTAGATATTAAAATTAACCTCTGAATAAATTTAAATAATTTCAATGTAACATGCCTTATGTGGGACCATATCATACGATCGTAAAAATTAACAAAATTAATTTTTGACAGAAATATCAAATTTTAGAATGAATATTTATTGAAAATTTAGATAAAATCAATTACGTAGAAATTTAGCTTAAAAAATTTTTACATTTATTTAATAATTTATCCAAAAAATCAAAAATATGTTTCTCATCGTACTCTAAATAAAGATTTTTTATTTGATCGTCTCTTTTAATAAAACAACGCCTGATCGAATTTGTTCGATGCAGCATTCAATTTGGTGTTGTTTCTTAATAAAATCATAAATTAATTTGTTAATTCCAGGGTGGCTATTTAAGTCATTTGCTAATTCCTGATGCCAGGCTTCCAAACTATTATTAGATCGTCGCAAGTCATTTATTATCCTATCATGAAGATTCCAAGTTTTTATTGAAAAAAGCGGCACTGAGCGTAAATATTCCAATAGTGGTTGTGCTTCTTTCGGAGAAAACAATTTTATTTTATTGAAAGCATTGAAAATATTGGATATTGGTACAAATAGTAAAAATTTTAGATAATAATAAGTCATACTGAAGTGAATATTTGAAGAAAAACATGATTTTTGAATACTTGTCTTAATATATTTCCATATGTTAGAGGCTAAATGAAAATAGCACCCTACCATATTGACTTAAGGAAAATTTTTTTCAAGGCATTGACTACAGCTTTTCAAAATACACTACACAAGTTATCATTCGCTATAACTTCAAAATCATCTTTATATGCGCGTAATTTAAAAAAAAATAATTTTTTTATTTCAAAATTTTTGTAAAAATGATTGATCTTTTCATTTGATTATTTATTTGAAGTTCATTTTTAAAATTTAATTTTCAATTTTGAATGCTAGATACAAATAATTTTCTTTTTAAAAAATTTCAAAATAAACTCTAAAAAAATTATTCTTTAAATTTAAATTTAATAATCCATTTTATCAAGGCATTGTGAATTTTTGAGCAAAGAACAAAAACATTAATCTTAAAATGAAAAAACTTTTTTAAACAATTAGTCTAAAAATTCTTTTGCAAAATGTGTCAGCTGATACAGTATCGATTGAAATGACTGGAATAAATAAGGCAAAATGCAAAACTGGCTTTGAGGCTCACTTTTTGTGACATTCCGGTTTAGCGAAAAAACATTTCCAAGTCGACTTTGTTGAGAAAATACCTTTTTTTATTTCCATTCTTTTTTAATTTTTCCTTTTGGGTTAAACATTTAAAACATATTTTAAATTTTAGCTGCACAATTTTTTTAATACTAATCTTGTAAGTAAAATAAACATTACATTTAATATTAATTCTGTTTTTAAATTTTTATTCTGTCTAATTTTCTATAATTAAATTGCGCATTTGATTTTGATGGCATCAATTTTTCTTTGAGTTAGAACTCAACTTCACCAAAACATTTTTATCCACAAAAAAATTACCTTTTTCCAGTCAAAAATTTATTTCAAAACAAATAAACATAAATTTAAAATTGTCACCCGCTTTTTTTTTTTTCAAAGAAGTTTGAAATGAAAAGAGAAATTTTAATCATGCTCTGAACATATCATCTCTTTTTTGGCAAATACATTTAAATTCTTTTCTAATCTTAATTGGTATAATTTTTTATCAAAATTTAAAAAATTCTTTTATCCCTATTCTCTTTTATTGTGTTATAAATATTTGAATTAAATAGCTTCAATTGATGTCTCCCTTAGGCTTCATACTAATCTTTATTCTCACGCTTATGATCCTCTTGGTCCAAAATTGGTCGAAAATGCGACTTTTTCGATTAAAAAAAATATCCCTTAAGGCCCATCCGGAACCAAAAGATACTGCTGAACCTAAAATATCAAAAATAGATGAATCAAATAAAAAAGAACCTAATAAAGAAGAACCAAATAAAGATGAACCAAAAATAGAGTTGGATAGTAAATCAGCGGAACGAAAATTAGACAAGGAAATAGAGTTAAAAGACAAAGGGAACAATCAGTTTGACAATAGTTTTGAAAAAGAGAAACTTGAGGAGTTAGAGAAAAAAGAGCTAAATGAACGTGTTGAAATTAATGAATGGATTAAACGAATAGACTTTTTATCTGGGAGAAAGGAGTTGCAGTCATTTGTGTATTCTATAGAAAAAAATGACATCCCAACAGTGGAAAGACTAGCTCAACGAATAAATAACGGACCAGCTAAAAGCGACTTGGAAAAATATTGGATGATTTTTTTATGGATTACTGAAAAAATAACTTACGATACATTGGGCTTTAAGAGTGAAAATTTTGGATCTAACAGTGCTGATGATGTTTTCAAAAGTGGTTTGGCAGTTTGTGAAGGATTTTCAAATTTATACGCTGCTTTATGTAAGTCCATTGGTCTTGAATGCATAAGGATTAGCGGATTTGCAAAAGGAGCAGGCTTTAACATTGGAAACACATTTGATAAAACAAATCATGCTTGGAATGTAATCAAATTGGAAAGCAAGTGGTATTATGTTGATTCAACTTGGTCATGTCGGCATAGTAGTCTTAACACAAGTGCTAAGGAATGGAATCCGTTCTGGTTCATGACTCCTCCAGACATATTTCTCGAATCACACTTTTCACCTGAATTTAAGCTACATAGAAAAATTACCAAAAAAGAATTCGAAAGAATGCCATTTTTTGATCTGTTTTATCATATTTACGGATTTAAGAGTGATCAAATTAACAGTTCAACTATTTCGGCTTCCAGCAGTCCATTTTGTCTTGAATTCACAAGTATTGAAGATTGTGAACTTTTAGTCAATCTTGAGGATTTAGTTACAAAATTAAAACTCAATGACGCAATTATTTTGCAAAAGGATTCGACACAATCATCTCCTAAATATTGTATAATTATTCATACCAAATCAAAAAATAAAAAATATAGTCTGAATATTTTTGCTAAAAAAGCGAATTCAGACTCAATGAATTATATACTGCTGGCAGACTTTATTCTAATATCTTCGGAGAAGAACAAAATAACTTGTAAACATGAACTAGATAAATTAATTCCCGCGTACAATCTTACTTATCTTGAAAACAAAATTAAATTGATTGATCACAAAAAAGATCATTTATTTGTTTGGACACAGACAAATTTGTTATGAAATTCGAAGTGAATAAATTTGTTAAGCCTTACTTTGAATTAACAAGCCTAGATATTAAAAAAGTAACTAAAGATGGACTTATTGTTCAAAAACATAGTCAGTCAGAAATAGATAAATATTTTCTGATTATAGTTCTGCCAATTCAGACGAAAGAAATTGTTTTACAGTTGTTTGCCAAACATTCATACTCAGACCCGGCAGCCTTTGCCTTTGTTACCAAATTTAAGTTTATTCTTGAAGAAAAACAAAGAATAATGAATTGGAAAGAGATAGAAAAGTTGACATCGTTTAGCAATTTAACATTCTTAGATAATAAAATCAGACTAGTATCACACAGTAGCAAGTTTTTAGCATATGATTCAAAGTACCTCGAAATCGAGTTTGAAGCTGACAAATCAATAGAAATATTGGCAAAATTAATAAAAATTGATCATTCCAAAGAAATTGAGGGTGCATGCTTGGTACAAAGAGATCCGAGAAACTCCCATATCAAATTATATGTAGCATGTCTTGAGGTAAATGAAATCTTCAAACTTTATGTATACTCCAAAAAGTATGATGACAATTTATTCTATGAGTTTGCCAAGTTCAATGTAATTAAAATAGGAACTAGAGAAAGATTTTTTTTGGTGAACAAATATAAATCAGAACACTTCTATTTTGTTTACGCTCCAATTTGTCGTAGTTTAAAAATTAGAACCAAACACAAATTCAAGTTTTACATTGAAAACGCTAAAGTTGTTTTTTTATGGTATGGGGAAAGAGAAATTTATTTAGATGAATGTGAAAATCAGCCAAATTTATTTCAAATTGAATTTCAACCAGATGAATTGGGAGATTTAAATTTATGTGTAAAATACGAGTATGGAAACATTCACAATATTTTATGCCGATACAGAATCAAATTTTAATTAAGCTACAAAAATTTAATCATTTATTTTTTTTTAATTTTTCAATTATTTAATAAAAAAATAATAAGAAAATAAGAACAAACAAAAAAATTTTTCAATTTCTTCGAAAATTTTTATTTTAAAATTAAACTTACCGTAATGCCTTGCCCCCTAATGCATTGCACTTTAAACCAGAATTCTGGATTTTAATGCTGCATTTAACCCACTTTTTTTTTCCAAATACGCTGCGACTAAAAATGCTGCAGTTAATGTCAAAATTTTAGTATAAATGCCGCATAAAATATGCAAAAAATAATAAAAATATATTTTTCTATTTTTTCAATTGTTTAAAAATTTGAAACTCAAAAAATGTTCTTCGGACATAATTCATGCATGTAAAGTTAAAATTTCGAGTTTTAATGCGTCACGAAATTTTTATTTAAATTGATAAAAAAAAAACGGTATTTTAATATAAAAATGGCATAAAATTTTCCGTATAAAAATTATTTGCTTTTAAAAAAAATGAAATTTTATTATTTTCTCTCGCTAGCTTCTCTCTCACGTGCTTCTTTTTCTATAGTTTTTTTATTTTTGATTCCCTTTTTGCGACCACCACGACCTTTTCTGGTTGGTTCTACATCTGCTGCTGTTTCGGGACTTTCATTTTCGACTTCTGACTGAGCATTAGCAGCTTTACTCATAAGCATTAAAACTCGAAATTTTAACTTTACATGCATGAATTATGTCCGAAGAACATTTTTTGTGTTTCAAATTTTTAAACAATTGAAAAAATAGAAAAATATATTTTTATTATTTTTTGCATATTTTATGCGCCATTTATACCAAAATTTTGACATTAACTGCAGCATTTTTAGTCGCAGCGTATCTGGAAAAAAAAAGTGGGTTAAATGCAGCATTAAAATCCAGAATTCTGGTTTAAAGTGCAATGCATTAGGGGGCAAGGCATTACGGTATTTTTTTAAAAAATAGGTACTCGACCGGTTTCGCCTCTTCTGGCCTTTATCAAGAGTCTAAAATTATTTAAATAAGTATTTTTAATTTAATTAAAAACAATTAAAATAGTTTAATTCTATTTAGCTGATTGGGTTGGATTTCAGATTTCAGATCAAGTTTTAGGTAGTTCTAGTCAACTGCAAAATAAAGAAATAATATCAAAAATATGACCAAAAAAATTCAATTAAATGATCAAAAGAAACTGGCAAACAAAAGTTCACCAAAAAATTAAAGTATCTTTTTTTTACTAATTTTATCGCGGGTCCTAACACGTTCTCATTGGAAGATAACCGCTGTTTTAAATGGCAAATTGAAGTTTTAAATCAAATTTTAAGACCAAAACGATCATTTAAGATTTTAAAGCTTAATTAATCTAAGGATTTTGATAATTTTTAAGAAATAAATACTAAACATTACTTGACATGTTATGTCTAATAATGGTTCATTATCAAATTAAAATCAAAATAAATGATCTCTAATTTATTTAGAAAAAACAATCAATAATTTAAATAATTCAGGTTAAGTTAATTCAAAAATTCAAATTTAAAACTTTTATATCCACTCATTCAAACTTAAATAATTTTATTTTTCCACTTAAATAAAATATAATTTTTAAAACAGTAAATTTTTTTGTCTTTAAAATGAAGTTTTCATTAAAATCAATTAAAATATCTAAACTTATTAGAGTTCGATCAAAAGGGACATTTTAAAATTTTATAAATGAAAATAAACTTGGCATGACATGTCCAGTAATTGATTTGGAAAAAAATTTATTTCTTTTTCATTATTGGAAAAAAATATTACAATTTATATTTTGATCTTTTTATCTTGATCTCAAACTTCAATTTGCCGCCAGATTTAATGTCAGATTCCATTTTTTAGATGATGTGAACAGCCACCTAGAGAAATGATTTGGCGTTGAACTTAAAATGATTTAAAAAATTGGTGAAAATATTTTTGGGATACCAGATGATGATAACGATGTATTTAATGTAAATTATGAAAATTATTCAATTAAGGAGCAAAAATTCAGAAAATTTTAAACTAAAAAAAAAAACATTTTTTTATTCTAAGTGCAACCTTAAATGTGCACTAAATACAGACTACATTTTTAACCCATTTTTACTGTATTAACTGGTGGAACAACAGATAAGGAAAAATATTTCATCCATTTGGATAAGCATTGTGTAGCACGTAAAGTGAATATTTTTCATTTTATTTCAAATCAGTTCAGTAAGCTGCTCTCAAAGTAAATGGAGTAATAATCTCACCAACTAATTTAGGAGCTGTTAAAGCTTTCAGAAATGGCTTTAAATCAGTTTTCAATATGACTAAAAAAAAAATTTCTGGGCTCATGTTTATTTATTTATTTATTTAATTAAGGCTCATAGGCAAGTTTATATATAAAATAAAAAAAAATAAATAAAAAAAAAATTACATAAAAATATCTAAATATAAAATATCTATCTAAGTTAATTACATAATTACATAAAAATTACAAATGAAATTGAATTATCTAGAAAAATCTACTTTTAGTAAGTTATTTAAAATATTAAAATAAGGCTTATATTTTTTCGGGGTGACAAATTAAATTTTTTTAAGATGACAAAAATAACTAAAAATGGTGACTAATTTTATTTGTTTTAGCTGACTATAAAAAACTAATTATTCTGACAAAAAAACTAAACGACTGACAAATTTATATATTGAGATGACTTTTTTATAATTTTTCACTGACAAAATAAAACCTTATTTGTAGACAAAAAAAACTAATTTTAGTGACGAAAATATTTATTTAAATCACAAAATATAAAAAAATATAAAAAAATAAAAACGATTAATTTATTTTTGTTTTTTTCCCTGAGTTGTTGATTTCTTTGGTCTTCCTCGTTTTCTTGGTAAATCCACTGTAGCTTCGACTGTAGATTCAGTAACAGATTCTTTCTCAATGACTGAATCGGTAGGAGGCTCTTGAATATCTTCATTTTCTGAACTGCTCAAATCACAATCATTTTGGTAAAACAAAGCTGCTTTTTGTTTTTTTGGTCTGCCTCTTTTGCGTTTTTGACCGATCGAAATTGTTTTAGCTTCTTCTGGGATAATGCAAAGCTTGTAACGGTATGCAAGGCCAAGAACATGAATGCAGATGTAGTGTTTAGCAAATTCTCTACAATTGCATTTGCTTTGTTTCCAATCATCGGAACATAGAATGGTCTCATTGATCTGGCAAAATTGAGAGTAGTCATTAAATCTACGCCAAGATAAATTTTGTTTTGTTAAAATATAGTCGTCAACTGTTTCCTTTGTCAGCTTTAGATTGAGATCTTGATGACCATAAAAAATACGACCATTAGAGGAAGAAATTTTGATAATACAGTCAGTTTTTATATTGCTAGTCCATTGAAAAGCGGCAGTATACAATTGTAGATCGCAATTAAATTCAGTGTAAAAAATTGCACGATTCACGTTTTCGGGATGCCTATCTCTTGACCAACGCCCAATGATGTCATTCTCTAAGATTGTAAGGAATGAACTTAAATTGTGACGTTGCCTCATAGTTGACTCTAGCTTGATGATTAGATTCCAGGATTCTAAAGCATTATTGGTGGATGGCACACCGGGAGCATAGCCTTCAAACCAACCTTTTAATCTTAAAAAAATTATAAAATAAAAGATGAAAATATTAAAATATATATATATTAATAATACCTTGTAGTCCACTCGCAGCAAAAATAGTCAAGGAAATTGTCTATAAGCTCAGATTTATACGAACGCCACTTGTTGATGAAAAGTTTTAATACGGCATCAAAAATTTCTTCAGATTCGCACAATTGAAGCCGCATGATATCTTGTCTAATTGAATACTTTATGGCTTTCTGGGCTTCAGTGGTGAAACGATTCAGTTGCGCGTCAACTTTACGTATAACATGAGCAAAGCACATAACTCTCTTTTCAAAAATATCAGCGAATGCTTCTTGATCTGCTCTTTTATTTCTGTTGGTAAACCTCTTTCAGTTTTGTCCTTGTGCTCATGTTTATAATCACTGATGAATAAACATACTTCGTCATCAGAAGTAAGGTGATAATAAGCCATTGTGCTGCAGCTCGACAATGGTGGCGAACAGAGGAAATAATAGCAAACAGTGTCAATTCGTTTGCGCTTGTATTGGTATTTCCATAAATTGGTATCGTGGCTAAATTTATTAATGAATCCTTGCTTGTTCATTGTAGCATCTTTTTGCTGAATAAATTCAGTCAACTTAATAATTGCTACCTCTTGATATAAAATTCCTTTCCCACGTATTTTTAGTGGTTCTTCATCTTCTTGGTCTATATCAAGCATTGTGTCCTCTTCATTGAAATTGGGAATTACTGATTCAGTACTAGACATTTTTTATTTCTAATCGATAAGTATTTATTTTTTTGCTTTATATGGAAGAGAAAATTGTTTTATATGTTAAGTATTTATTTTATCTGTTAATATACAAACTTATCGATTAAAATTATATCACTTTTAAATTTTTGTCACCTATTAATTGTCACTCAATTAGTTAAATTATCAGTGAAGTAGTTTGTTTGTCACCTAGTTTAGTGTTTATTAGTCATTAGTCACTAATTAAATTAGTCACCATTTTTTTGGTTAATCTGTCATCCCGAAAATATTTAATTTGTCGGTCAATTAGTTTATCTGTCAGTCAGTTAGTTTAATTGTCACTTAATTAGTTTAATTATCAGTGAAGTAGTTTGTTTGTCACCTAGTTTAGTTTTTTTGCCAGTAAAATTAGTCTTTTTTGTCAGTAAAATAGGAATTTTTTTGTCAGTCCATTAAATGATGGCCTTAAAATAATGGTAAAACTTTTGTTTTGGTGACAAATTATAACTAATTAGTGAAACAACATATTCAATTGAATCAACCAAAGCACGATTGTTCTTAAAAATATGATCAATTACAACAAGTGACGTCTTAGGACTGTAATCTAACGTATCAATATGTATTTTTTTTCCACACTTATTGTTTGTTTACAAAATGAGACATTTTTTTGGTCAAAGAAATTATAATGATCTTTCAAAAAAAACAATAAATCATTGCAAATTTTACTTGCAATGATTTATTGACGTATTTGCTTCAAAAAAAAAATCTTGTGTTTCAAATACATTTGTTCTATTGACTCGAATTTTACTGCTTCTAACATTGCCCTAAATCTTGCAAATTTCTTAATACCAAATGCTCTTTTCAGTAGTATATTTTGTCTTAAGTCTAATTCGTTTATCGTAATTTTGAAAACAGTTTAACATTGATTAGAAATTACAAGAGAAGTGAAAACTAATATAAAATTTTACATATATTAGATTCAGGGAAATTTTAGAGGTTTTTTTAAGACAAGTTTACTTGCAAAATAATGTAAATCTAAAAAAGTGAAAATGATCAATTCATTTGTGAACTGTTTTATGGAAGAATGTGTTAATAAAAATTGTGAGTATTTTGAAAGGTATTTTGATGTAATTCCAAATTATATTAACGGTTAAGAAGCAAATCATGAAAAAATTCTTAAAAGTAATTCTTTAAAAGCAAAGATTTCGATTACTGGAATTCAAAACGAATATCGTTTGAATTTTATTAGATTCTGGTCTGATGTTCGTTCTTCAGAGGTAAATAGTTTGAATATAGAAGCAAATGAAAATGGAGTCAATTAAAATATTTAAGAATTTCACTTTGAACATATTTTACTAGTTTAATAATAATAATATAAATAGCTATGATGTGGATTTACCACATGAAATGAGGTTTAAAGCTCACTGTAATAGCTTTCTAAATTTAGTTTGTCAAGTTTGTTTTTGAAACTATTAATATCTTTTGAATCTACAATATCTCTTGGTAGACGGTTCCAAAATGTTGACACTCTGTTTATAAAAAAGTTGTGACGTTGATCGCAATTTTTAACCAGTTTTCTTTCTACTACAAATTCATGTGATCTCAATTGTGGTGCTATTGAATCTGACCCCATATTTTTAAATACAACTTTATTAAACCAGTTCACTTCATCAAAACCTTTGACAATTTTAAACATTTGGATTAGATCACCACGCAATCTTCTAGTTTCTAATGTTGTTAAATTAAGCTCTTTTAATCTATCCATGTATTCTAACCGATTAATACTTGGTATAAGCTTTGTAGCTCGTCTTTGTACCGACTCGAGCGCATTTATATCTTTCTTCCTGTGTGGTCTCCAGAGTACTACACCATACTCAAGGTGAGGACGTACAAAGGCTTTGTATAACTTACAAATAGAGTCTTTGTTCAGGAACTTAAAAGTTCTTTTAATCAAGCCTAAGACTTGATTTGCTTTGCTTATGGCTGAATTGATTTGAATTGACCATTTTAAATCTTTAGAAATAAAAACACCTAAATCCTTCTCCAAATTTGTTTTTCGAACAGGTTTTCCATTTATACTATAATCGTTTAAGGGGTTCGTATCACCAAAATGCAAAACCTTACATTTTTCTTCATTCAAACAAATCAGCCAATCACATGTCCATTTGTAAATAATATTCAAATCATCTTTTAAGATTTCAACTTTACTCATATCATCTAATATGGTTCCAATTTTCGTATCGTCTGCAAAAAGTTCATTGAAACATTTTATTTTTTCGCTTAAATCATTTATATAAATAATAAAAGGAGAGATCCAAGAACCGATCCTTGAGGTACACCACTGGTTACATTTTCCAACTTGAAACATTATCACCCATTACCACTCGTTGTTTTCGATTACCTAAGAAAGCCCGAATCCAATCAACAATTTTTTTATCAAAACCATATTTTACTAGCTTTAATAAGAGTCTTTTGTGTGGTACAGTATCAAAAGCTTTAGCAAAGTCAAGATAAACAATGTCAAATGGAAATCGCTTATTTAAGGCTTCAGTTGCAAGATCCATCATTTCCAATAAGTTTGTGATGCACGACTTTTTTTCCAAAAAACCATGTTGTCGAATAGAAATTAACTTATTTTTTGATAAAAAATGCATCACTGGTTTTTTTATAAGTTTTTCCATGACTTTACATGGAATTGATGTTAATGAAACTGGCCGATAATAACTCGCATTTAGTTTACTCCCTTTCTTAAACAAAGGTGTGACATTAGCTTCAATCCATTTAACTGGAACTTTACCAGTCAAATAAGACTTAATAAAAATTAACGATAATGGTATTGCTATTGATTCAGCTGTTTGTTTTAAAACAGCTGGACTAATAAAATCGGATCCCATACTTTTAAAGCTGTCGAGTCATTTAAGTTCATTTGTTACGTTTAAAAGAGAGAAAGTTTCGTACGGGTCTAATTTTAGTGTCTCTTTAGTTCTTGATTCAAAATGAGGAAGATTTGAATCCTCATTTTTAATAAAAACCGATTCAAACTGAGAATTTAAGATTTCACATATTCTACTTGGGTTTGAAACATTTTTACCACCTGAATCCAGAATTTCGTTTATTTGTTTTTTTACGGTTAATTTTGAATTAACATACGAATAGAATAATTTTGGATTTTTTTTTCCTCTCCTGACCAGTTCATATTCGAATTTACGTAAATCACTTTTAATTAAAGCCTCAACTTGTTTCTTTTTCTCTCTAAATTCGTTGAATATTTGTGGATTTCTTTTTGAGGCTAAATATTTGTACCAAGGATTTTTTTTAATACGAATTAATTTTTTTGTATATGATGAGACCCATGGAATGTTTTTTTTTGTAATGCTTCGTTTTGGAATTAAATTACAACAAAGTTTTTCATAAACGTTTGAGAAAAAATCATAACAGAAATTAACATCTTTGTTTTCAAAAATGGCAACCCAGTTTATCTTATCTAGTTCTTTTTTAAATTGTTCATAATTGCCTTTTGAATACAAAAATTTTCGATTATCACACGTTTTAAGTGAATTACTTATAGTCATAAATTTCCAGCACAATACAAGATGACTTTTTTTTTTTTTTTTTTTTAAATAATCTAAATTTTGTAAAATTAAAATTGCAAACAAGAGGGCTGAAAAGAAGGCTATGCCATTCGGAGCTGCCCTGGAAATATGACCAACAAGATGACCTTTACTAGTTCTACCCAAAACCGGTTTAGTTCTTAAATCACTGATTCTATTCTGACAACTTGTCAAAATTAAATCTAGTGTATTTGTCGTTAATTTATCATTTGATTGAAAAGTATGATCATTTACCATTTGATTTAAAAAACAATCTTGCAGATTTTCAACAAACGCTGAACTTTCTTTATCAAATGGACTTATTTCTGGACAACCATTTTTAGACCATTTAATGGATGGAAAATTAAAGTCACCACAAATAACTAGACTTGAGAATCTACTGACCGAAACTAATTTACTGGCTTCTAGTAATAATAAATTAATACTGGTATTAGTTAAATTCGAACTACTTGGGGGTCTGTAAATACAACCAATTAATAATTTGTCTTGACCATTTTGTATTGAACACCAAATATTTTCAACAAAATTATCTCTCAAATAAGACACAAAGACCTCGGAAGGGCATAAACATTCTTTGACATATATAGCTACACCACCACCTCTACTGTCTCGATCTTTTCTAAATAAAGTATAGCCATTTAGATTCATCAATGAACTCTCTCTAAACCATGTCTCGGTAACAACAGCTATATCTGCATTCTCAATTAAGAGTTCCAGTTCGAATAAATGCATTTTATTGTCAAGAGAAGTAGCATTTGTGTACCAAAATGAGAGATAACTTTTGTTGATATAATTTATATTTTTATGTATAAAACTAGAACAATTTTTTGAATAATTAAAGCTATTGATATTTATATTACTTGAATTTTGAGTAAAGTTCGCAATAGATCAATCAGAATTGTGTTGAGACACAATCTTGATTTTAACCACATTATAATCACGGATACCATACCGGTAGCCAGTCATGTTTGCATCATTTTTACGATTAAGTACATTTCGTTTTTCAACGAGTTTCTTATTTAGTTCACGTTGCGCAAACGTAAGGTCCGGGTTAATATACACTTTATTGAACGTTTCATTATCTTTAAGATTTTTTGACCGTTTTAAAATATCTATTCTACTTTTTTCGTCGTTTAATTCGATTAATAGTGGGGTACTTTCGGTTGCTTTTCTCTTCTTCTATAACGTTTAATAAATTTTACTTTTTCATTATCAAAACCAATGCTTTTTGCGATATCTTCAACTAGTTTTTTATCATCATCAGTACTCTCAGAATATTTCGTTCCAAAAATTACAACATTTTTACATTTTTTTTCTTCTTCACTTCTTTCTATTCTAATAGCATAAATAATATTTGTTTCGGTTACATTACTATCAGTTTTTTTTCTCTTGAACAGGTCGGTATAAAATTTGTTTGACGGTGAGCATGCGTTTGTTTTTTCTTTTTTTTCAAGTTCGTCGACTTTTTTTGTTAAATTTGTGTTTTCTATTAACAGTTTACCATATTTCTCCAAGTCGGCTACTCTTTTGTTAAGACTTTTGATTATTTCGGCCTGATTGGCAACGAAAAGGTCAAAAGTACTCTTCTGAACGTTCACCATAAGTTTTTTTTTTAATTTGAAATTTTTATGTTAATATTTTTTGAAATATTTCTTTTAAAATACGATCAAATCTAGGTCAGTATCAATTTTTTTTAATAAATTTTAATGTTTATTAATTTGACATTTAATTCTGACTTTTTAGATAATAAAAAATTATGTTTTTTCAAAAATTAGTTTCAAATTCATTTAATTCAATTTTATTTTGACTTGAAATTTAATAAATAAAAAAAGTGATCCCAGCATTTTGTTCGGAATTTTCTCTAGTTTCAGAATCTGTATAAAAAAGTAGACGTCGGGGGGTTAACCGCGGACTAGATACAAAAATATTGAAAAAATACCATTTTTTAAACATTTTTTGCCAAAATATTGATCAATTGGTAAAATAAAAGATAGAATAAAAGATAGAATTAATACACTATTCAGTAGATGAGTCTGTGCGCTTTCAAAATATATACATATTAATAAGATTATGTTTATGCTCAAAGATTAGAACATGAGATAACAAATTTTTTTTTTTTTTAACTTATATTTTCAAGGTTTTCAGGAATGCAGATTAATATTTTAAAGTGGGTTAGCCGAATTTCAGATAGTGCTGTAGTTTTGCTACGCGTGAACCTTCAAAAAGATTTTTTTATTAGTCCAAGTAGTTGCTGTTAAAATTATTGGTAATTTTTTTTATCAAATTGTTAAATTTGTAATTTGTAAACTTTGGATTTTGAGATGTATTCACTCTTTTTTTTTAATTCTATTTACTATTTTTATTTTTGTTGAATAAACTAGATTCCATTTATATTAGATATTTTCATAATTAATTATGGTTACTTTTATTAAATCTGTTATGAAAAATATTAAGGTTCAAATTTATATAATTGATTTAAATTAAAGATGTAAAATTATTTAATAAAGCAAAAATTTGAAACATCTGAATGAAATTGATCGGCCCCTTTTTGTTAATTAAATTTTGCATTTTAAAATTTTTTACAACAATTGAAATATTTTTTTTTAAATTGCTTTTAAAAATAAAATTTTGAATTTTAATTCTTATTCTAAATTCGAGAGTAATTTTGAATTTAATTTTTAGAAAATGGCATCTCGATCATTTATAGATTATTTTGATCGATGTAAACATTCAGAATTTTCATTTGAACATTTCCGAACTGAAATACTCCCAATGATTACGCCGATAAAAATGAAACTAAATCCAAATGCTGAGCAAAAAAGTCTAGTAGATCAGTTGAAAAATGCGATCGTTTCTAACCTTGGACTCAATCCATTTTTTTATAAATTTGACTTTCGACATGAAGAACTTGTATTACTTCAAAACATTTTGCTAAGCAGTCAAAGCTTAAACCAAAATCAATTTGTTCAACTAATTTTTTTACTTCATTTGAGCAAAGCTAATATAGCAGACAAGGGTTCTTGGAATAATTTTTTTCTAGTTCTAGAGACTATAAATATTATAGATACAAATGAATGGACACTTAAAGTGGAACTTGATGAATTTATGCATCAACTAAAAAAGTGCACAAAATTGACAGAAAAAATTTTTGCTGTCGGACAACAGATCTCTGGAATTGATCAAGCTGAGACTAGTTTTAAAGATTTAAAAATAAATTTTATATCTAGTTCAATACCAGGGTTAAATGGATTTTCAGGCATAAATTCTCTTTACATTGATCTAACTGAACTTATAAGAAAACACGGTGTTTTGAAGAATTCTGTTTATGAAGCCAAAGCTCTAACTGTGCTAAAATTTGAATGCTTAAGATTATTTGTACACGAATCATGCCACGTATTGATTCGTCACAGCCTAAATGACTTGAATATTTCAAGTCCCGGGCTTCCAAAAGTTTCAAATAAATATAGTCTCCCAGAGGCAGGCGTTGTGGCTGAGGAAACAATTTTTTCTCATAGAATCGACTGGATGTCATCAGTTATGATTTTTAATTTCGACTATTGTATTGAGTATTTGTCCGATCTTTTAAAAAATCAAGATGTTAGCTTTGACTTTCAAAGAGCGAACTGTTTTATTGATACCAGAAAAATGTATCTAATGGCTATTGATTACAAAATACCAAATCCATGTTTTTTCTAGTCTCGAAAAATTCGCCAATATTTGCACCTTTTTTTCAAATTATTTTTTTAATTCATCTTAATTAATTTATTAAGGATCTACCTTGTACCCACAGCTTAATCACTGTTACCTACAACCAAAAATCTTCACTACAGAAATTCATTTGGCCCTCCCAAAAACTTTTCACCATTAAAACATAATTTTTGGGCACAGTTTTTTAAAATTTTTTTCAAAATGTTTTAATTCATTCAAATTAAATGCCGATGTTTTTAAGAAATTTAAAAAAAACCTCGGATATTTTTGAAATAAAAAGATCTCAAAAATCAATTCGGCTAATTTTAACAGATGACTTTAAAACTTTATTTATTTAATAGATTTTTTTTAATCAAAATTTTTGTTTAAAAGTATTGTTGGGATCCGTGCAAGCGGCCAATTTTTTTGGCAGGCGGTCATTTGGCCGGTCAGCTAGGCGGTCTTATTTTTGGACCGCCAAAAAAAACGGTCTAAGATATACGGACGGTCAAATTTTTGGCGGTCAGTCACTTAAATTGATATTTTTTTCTAAAAAATGTTTATAATTTTTATAAAATAGCTAATAAAATGATAAACAAAAATAATTTTTTTTTTCGAAATTTTACATAAAATTTAGTGACCGCCCGCCAAAAATTTTGGCCGGTTTTTTGGCCACCCGTTTATTTTGGCGTTCTAAAAATTATCTAATACTATTTAAAAGTCATAAAAAAATAAATATATGACATTTTAATTTGTCTTATATTTTTTCGTGCTATAATATTTTAATTCTTTGCTATAATAAAAAAAAATAAAATGATATAAAAATTAACGGAAATGATATAAACTAAAAAATAAAATTGATAATAATTGACACAATCTGATATAATAAATAATACCTGTGATATAAAATAAAAATACCGATGCTATAAAATTATATGTAATGACAATATATTAATTGAGCATTAACTAATTAGTGAATTTTGGTTTCAATTTTGAATTAATTTTTGGGCACATGTTATTCGGAATATCATTTCATTTGAATACAATCAACGATGAGCCAATGCGCAAATCAATCCGAAATCAAATCAAATGTATCCTAGTCTTGGCCGAATTGGAAAAAATAAACAACGAATCAGTAAAGGTGTTTTCAAAATATTTCAATGATGTTTGGCTGTCTGATTCAAATGATGCGTGGTATGAATCGTATTCTTTAAGAACACCAAGTACAAATAATGCATTGGAATCAACAAATCGTATCATCAAAGATGCAACTTTTAGGAAAAGACTCTCAGTTTCAGACTTTTTAAACATGGTGTCAACTAAGCTCCTCAAAAGATGGTCAAAAGAAAGATCAGTCAATTATACGGATCCAATTCATTTTAAATTTGCAGCTGACATTAATCTTCGTACATGGACTAAAGCATGGCATTGGCAATGTGAACACTGTGATGTCAATATTCCTAAGAAAACTGATCATTTGGGTTCAACATATTTTATAGCCTCAAAGTTTTCAAAAAAAAGCAACTCGAAAAAGAAGACCTCAAAAACAATAAGAGCGAATTTACAAATGAAAACGTTGTCAATTCTACAAAATGGCTCAAATCTGCGTCACAAATATGGTCGGTCAAAATCGATTCACAAGAATGGAAGAATAGCACTTGCACGTGTCCGTTTTGGAAAAAAAACTACATTTGTAAACACGTATTGGCGATGATGTGTCGCTTTCATGATCTTGAATGGCATCCAAATGCTAAAGACGTGCCATTAGGCGCAAATAAGAAGAAAGGGAGACCTGGGAAGAATAAGCGAGCACTTGTAGTGCAACCATCTGAACTCCAAGATGAAAACAAAAGTGACGATGAAATTGACGATTCCTTTGAAATATATTTAGACGATGATGATGATGAAAATGATGATGAATCAAAGGAAGAAATTACAACAAATGTTTTGGAAGCAAGAACACAACATAATGATGAAACTGGCTCAAGCGATCGTCATGATTTTGTTGTAACAGTATCAGATAATGAAGAAAATATTGATCCTATTTTAGTTGCAAAAAAAAGAGGAAGACCAGCTGGCTCAAAAAATAAACCAAAAGATCAATCAACCGGGTCTAATACTCATAAAAGACCAAAAAGAAAATAGTTGGCCTTTTTTTCTTTGTATTTTTTTATTTTTTTTATTTTTATATCATTTGTATTTTTATTATACTAGAAAAATAAAGAATAATAGCAGAAAATAAAAAAATAAAAATAATATTCTTATAGCATTTTTTTTATAGCAAACAAATAAATTATTATAGCACGAAAAATAAGACCCTTTTAATTTCCTGTTTGGCACGAAAAATTTTATTAAACAGTGATCTGTTTTAAAAGTCTCTAAACTGTGATTAACAGTATTTTCACTGTGCGTAACCAATTAAGTCATTTAATAAAAATTAAATTAAAATTGATTTTAATTTGTTAAACTGAAGTTTATCGACAATATCGAATGATTTTTCATAAAAAAATTCCTAAAAAAAGTTATAAAATTATTTTAAATCTAGAAATAAAAATTATTTCAAAGACTATGTGTGTAGCATTCAAAAGCGATCAGATCTAATTGAGTGTAAATAATTTATTTTTTTTTAAATAAGAAAAAAATAATAATAATTTATTTTATAAACCAATAATAAAGAAAACTTGTTAGAAAATAAAAAAAAGAAAAAACTTTTTATTGTCTATTATCTTGATCAGACAAATTATCAATAAAATTTTTAAAGTAGTCGTTTGAATAATAGAGTCATTTCGGTGATGCAAAAAGTGAATTTAAAACAAACAAACAAACAGAGAAGAGAAGCGTCCATTCTCTCATCAAGCCACATATGTGTACATTTTCCTTTAATAGAAAAAATTTTTAAGAAATTAAAATTTTAAATAAAATGGTTTTTGGAAATCAAGTACAGTATAACTGAACATTCGTAAAATTATTAAGAAAATTCGTGTCAAAACTCTGCTAATTTGGTTCATTTTGCAGAGATTTTGCACATCATTAGCAAACTTAAATAGTTGATGCAGCTAAGCACACTTTTAGTTAGATATGTTAGTTTTAAGGTAAGCTCTTAAAAATATATGCCATTGATAATGATATTGTCTTATATTGGCACTGTCAAAGTTATGTGCAAAAACAAACAGAATTAAATAATTAAATAGTGATTGTACAGTAATCGAGTTAGAATTAACTGATTCGATGAGTATTGATTCAGGAATAGACAAAATGAAAATTTTAAAAAATTGGTCACTTAACGTGGGAGACCCAAAATTATTTAAAAATTTGAAAGGGCATCTTTAAGTTCATGACCATGATCACATGATAAAAACTCAATAGATTAATATCTAGATAAAAATGACGAAAAAAGTTTTTTTTTAATTTTTTTTAAATTAAACACAAAATGTTTATTATCTTAACTAAATAAAAAAAATATTTTTCTTTCCCAATTGATCTTTAATTGATTTTTATAAAATATTTATTTAAAATTTTATCTAACTCCAGATAAAAATTCATTTAATTTTCTTCCTAATTAAAGATTAAACAAATCATGTTTAATAAAGTTTAAAAATTTAGTATTTAAAAAATTGATGAAAAGTGCCTTTTTTTAAAATCAAAATCTAAAAATTTTGATAACCAAGAACTGCTATTTCCAAGACAAAATAGCAATTTTTGCGATAAACATATTCAAGCTATAGATATCTTTTTATTGAAATAGCAATAATCGAAATAGCTAATCTTAGTAAAAATGATGAAATTAGGTTTTTTTTAAATTTTTTTTTAAATTTAATACAAAATGTTTTTTGTTTAAATTAAAAATAAAAAAATAATTTTTTTCCTATTTATTTTATTTTTGTTTAGACTCATTGTGCTAGTATTCAACACAAATCTGTCATGTGACTTAACTAACAAATTCTAAGTTAAAAAGAAAAAGTTAAAACAGTTCTGTTTTTCACGGGGCTGAAAGGAAGGCTAACGACCATTCCAAACTTTTCTCTAAACTATTATTTTAATAAATAAAATAAATAAATGATCTATAATTGATTCTTCTAAATTTTTTTTTTTGAAAACTTTAAAGACAAATTTAAAATCCACATTAAGGCATTAAATGATTTTTATTCCAAAATTTCAAAAAAGGTTAAGATTTTATTTTACTTCAGATAAAAATTCCATGGATAGACAATGAACTTATTTTAAATTAATAAATATTTTCAACTTTTCTCTCAAGCATTTAAAGTGTTCTTTTGTATCTTTTTGTGTACTTGACCTTTACAACGTCTTGAACTATGTCGTTGTTTGTATATACAAGTAACACTAAAAAGCGGGTTCCGGGACGGAGCCCTGATTTAGAGAATCAGTTTAATTTTAAAAAAAGAGAGGAGTTTTTTATATTTATTTTATCAAAAGAAAATAATGTAAAGACTTACTTAAAAAAAGACATTTTTAATGCTAGGGAAAAAAAGGATTCATAACAAAAGTACCCAAAAGGACACTTTTTATTCAAAGGTATAATTTGAAAAAAGAATTTCATTGTCTATAGCTCAAAAATTCATATAATTTTCTCACAAATTATAGATTAAACAAATTATGTTTAATGAGTTTTTGCGAAATTCAGTACAAACAAAAAGAGCAAAAAAAATTTAAATAAAATTTGAATAACTTTTTTTCTTAAAGTTAAAAATTAGTTCTGTGAATGCAACATTAAAAGTTTCATCAAATTTTAAGGTCTGCTAAATTTGCAGAGTTTAGTGGAAATCAATTTTCACTTTAATCGAGCGTAGTGCATTTTTTTCATTTACAGTCGATGCAATTTTAAATGTTGTACAATGCTGTATTCACAGAATTAATTTTAAGCTATTAGGAAAAAATTATTTGATTTTTTTACATTTTGCTCTGTTCGTTGGTACTGATCTTGACAAAACCGTTTGATGAAGTTAAGCCATTTATTATCAAAAAAATTGATCGAAAAGAATTTATGATGTGATCATGAACTTCAATTTGCTGCCGAATTTACTTTTAAATTTCAATCAAATTCAAAATAATTTTTTATCAAAATAGCTAAAAAATTTTCAAAGAGCTATTGCTCGAAAATACTTTAAATGCGGATTTAAAAAAAAAAAAAGGTAAATTTATAAGTATTAGCTAATTTGAACTTGCTTAATTAAGCTATTCTAATTCAATTTTATTTAGCTGAAATTTTTTAGCTTTGTTAAGACCTAAGTTTTGACATCTCTCACTCTTGCTCTTTGGTCCTCATTTAAATATATAGTTTAGTCTTAACTACAGGCAGTGCACGCTAACAACTAATTACTATTTAAACCACTATTTTATTGTTATTATTTGGGATTCCATTAAATAAACTCTTAACTAAATTAAATTGTTTTATTTAATTCTTGGCTTAAATCCGTAAAGTCCAAATTAACATTGTCCTTTTTCGTTAATTTAAATTGACAGAATTGAGCTTTTTAAAGTTTGATGATAAAACAACATGAAGCAAATTATGTTGCCGAAAATTCAACAAATAAAAACTAATTTTAAATTAACAGGAAAACATTAACGCGTATAATATTTTTAAATAACAATAATATGCAATTTAAAAACTAAAATACTGAATTAGGAACAAAATAAAAGCATTTTAGTTCTTTTTGTAATTAATGTCAATTACATTTAAATTGATTACTATTTTTCATTTATAAATATATAATTGATGAAATGAAACTCTTATACAATCAAAAAAACAAAATTATTTATTAATTAATCCTATAATGTTGAAAAAAATAGCCACTTTGAAATTTTTTTATTTTTCTTGTTTTGTTTTTCAAATTAACACTTTTGATTATACTTGAATGTAAACCAATCTAGCCTTATCTCCAGTTCGATATAGTTAATCGAATAAATAAATAAATCTTTAAAATAACTCGGGAATTTAAAAAAAAAGGCCTGTAATTGAAGAAATTCCTAGTAGCATATCTCAAGATCAGGCCTTTGAGGCTAATACTAAAGGAAAAACTAGAGGAAAAGGTAAAAGTTATTTTCCTTTCTGTAGTTTTCGCTCCTTGGAGGATGCTAAAAAATACCTCGATATAGAATTTGATTTTTTTGTCCTTAAAAAATATACTTTGTTTTTATTTTTATTTTTTTGTTCTAATTAGATAATTAGTACTATATATTTCTAAAAAAAAGTAATAAATAAATAATTTTGTTCCAAATTCAGTATTTTAGTTTTTTTTTTGCATAAAATAAACCCAGGTAATAATTACATGCCAAACATTAATGATCAATAAATGTTTTGTTAGAATGTTAAAATTTTGTCATCGGTGCTTAGATAATTTTGAATTAGCTGCTTTCAAAAGTTATAAGTGTGAAAATTCTATTTTTCAAATCTAAATTAACAAAAAATTCGATCAAAAAATCCAATCAATGGCAAAAATTTGTTTAAATATTTTTTTTCTTGAACAATTGTTTGTTTCGTCTTTTAAAACTAACATAAAAATTTTTTAAGAATTTAAATTTTGTATTAGAAATTTTTGTATGAAAATTCACAATGTCCCAGCACTTTAAACCAAGACAAATGTGAGTTATTTTTTTTCTTACATATCTAGCTAACAGTGTATGCCGCATGCTACATAACTAGTTAAAAACCTTTTTTTAAAAAAAATGTCTCAAGTTTTTAGTTTGTGTTATTTTGGACCAAATTGACAAAAACCAAGAAAAAATAAAAAATAAAAAAAAATAAAAAAAAATAAAAAATAAAAAAAAATTTTCCGATTAAACTTACATGTCGTCTGCAGTCCTGGCCAAGTACTCTCGCTCAATTAAACTCTCAATGCGTTTTTTGATAATAACCGGACTGGGCAAAAATCTCGACTTCAATTGATTAGTGACCTCGGTGACGAGCAAATTGTGTTGCATTTTTTTTCTCGCCTTCATAATTCTGACAATGGCCGCTTCAATTTCGTGCTTGCGGTCATCGTCCACCTTCATGCGAGTCTCGAGCCGCTCAGGGTCACTCTCGCCGCCCACTTTGGCCACATTGGCCGACACTGTGCTTATTTTGACGCGGAACAACTTGGACGTGAACGCATCGTTCACCACAAACACGTCCGTGGCCAAAATCTCCTTTTGCCTCGGCTCTTTGCTCAGCACTCGCTGCGTAGGCTTGGCCATGGCCAGCGACTGAACCGCTCTCATCAGCTCCTTGTCCGGTATGTCCGTCTCTTGTCTCATCTCGTCGTAGGTCCACTTGTCCTTGCCGCCAGCGAACAGCATCAATATGATCATTTGATATGTGGACACTTGGAGGATGTGTTTGCGAGTGGTTGTGGTTGTCGAAGTGGTTGTCAAAGTGTTTGTCAAAGTGTTTGTCAAAGTGTTTGTCAAAGTGGCTTGATTGGAGTTGTAGAAGAAGGCGTTTAGGTCGGCGGAGCCAAGAGCCGGCTGCAGAGTGAGCTGCCGGCCGCTGTGTTTGCTCAAGTAGAAGCGTTTGAAGGTGTCGAAGGCTGTGCGGGCATTTAGGGGCAGATTGCACTTGGGCAGTATGGTTTGTTGAGTGGGCCAAAAGCCGGTGGTGAGCACGCGACAAAATAGATCGATGCCGCACAGCTCCGCTTGCCACTCGTGATTTCGTTGCAGTGAAGTCTTGAACTCGTCCATCATTGTGTTGGACAGGCTCATGTCTTTGAACATGCCCTCTAGCTTGGACGTGAACTGACAGCCGCACTCGGTCTTCAGCTTGGTGATCATGTTCTTTTCGGAGTCGTCCGACAGCGACTTGTTCAACAAGAGCCGTTTGGCCAGGTGTTGTTTGTAGTAGCGTTCGAACACGTCTTTTTCCTGCAAGTAGCGGAACAGCACCATTGACTTGTCCAACACGGCGTCTATTTCTTGTTCGCTCAGGCCCTTGACTCCTTTTTTGAGCTTGTCGTCGATGAACAGCGACAAGTACTCGGGCACCCGCTCGTTCAAATTGACAAAGTGCTCAAAGTCGGCGTTGATGCGCTTCTTGAACAACTTGTCGTCGTTGAAGGACACGCGCAAAAAATAGTCAAAGCGCTCCTTCAAGTCCAGCACACTCTGCACAAAGCTAATGGGGTTTTTCTGCTGCTGCTGCTGTTGATCAGATGTTTGTGGTTGTTGTTGTGGTTGTTGCTGTGGTTGCTGTTGTGATTGTGGTTGTGGTTGGTGATGGTGGTGGTCTTGTTCGACCAAACGTTTGCCCTGTTCTCTCAAATAGGCGCTCATGCAGTCGGCCATAGTGTCGAGGCCTTGGTCGACTCGACTCAGCAGTTTGTACATGCAGTTTAGATCTTGATGTTTGTCGTGTTTGAGCATGTGATAGACGCCCGAGTTTTCCATGTCGACTATGGTCTTGATGTGGGCCGTGATGAGCTGGCTTTCGACCACTTTGACGATGCGCGACTCGGTCGACTTGTCCAAATAGTGGTTGGCCCGTTCGCTCTCCTCTCTGATCCGCTCGTCACACTTGCGTATGTACACGCTGGCGCTGTTCTCGGCAAGAAAGTTCTGCGACTCGAGCCGATAGAACTCGGCCGACTGCTGCAAGAACGGCTCTTCGAAGTCCTGGTAGTAGACGGTGCGCGACTCTATGCCCAGGGTCATGAGCATTTGGCAGGCGTTTTTGATGGCCGAGCGGTCGGTTAGTTCGCCGCGACGCTCCTTGTTCACCATGTCGAGCAGAGTGTTGCGCAAGTGGTCTTTGATGACCGGGTGACGCACCAGAGTGTCGCGGAACAACCTCAGGCCAAGATTGTACACGGGCTCCACGCTGTACGTCTGCACGTACACCCGGTCCATGTACATGAGAATGTCGCGGATCATCACCATGGCCGTCTGGTGGTCGTTCCACGCCTGGTTCAGAGCGCTCAGGAAATTGTTGTTCAACGAGTCGAGCACTTGGTTGCGCACTTTGTTCACCAAGTGCTCGCTGACCACTTCTTTGAGGCCCGAGTACAGCTTTTCGCCGTGTTTGTTCAGCACCATGGTGTACGCGTTGCGATACAGCTCTTCGAAGCTCAGGCCCGAGTTGTTCTTTTTTTGGATTTCTTGGATGGCCGACTTGAGCATGGACCAAATGACGTTCACGTACTTTTCGTCCATGGTCGCCGGAAAGGCCCGGATTCGCATTTTGCTATTGCTGCTGCTACCGCTACCGCTGCTGTTGCCGCTACTGCCGATGCTGCTGCTGCCGGTGTTGCCAGATAGACCAGAAGCACTCTGAAACGAGGATTTGTGCGACGACGACGACGATGACATATGTCCTTTCGATTTAAATTCTAAAATTAGTCGGCTCTAATCAATGGGCATCTAAATCGATTTACAAATCAATCGATTGCTTTTTAATTCTAATTAGATGCGAATTTTAAATTGTTCAAATTCAACCAAAGGCTTTTCTTGATACACTTCTTTTTTTCTTTCTCTCTTTTCTCTCTCTCTCTTTTCTCTCTTTCTCTAAAATTCTCTTTTGTATATATTCGAATAATTTTGGAATTTTATTTTTTATAATTTAGAATAATAATAATCTCAACTATTTATGTTTGTTGTTTGCTATTTCTATTTCATTTATTGTTTTTTGTTCATGTTCTTCTGCATACAAATCGCTTAATTAGGCTAGAGGAGTCTTTTTATTTGTCCTCTTTTGTTGATGGATCTTTTGTCTAGTCAATTTGCAAAATGTATGAAAAAATTAGTCAGCCAAAATAAATATAACATGGCCAAGTCTTTCAGACAAATTTTCTCATTTGATTTTTGTGACCATTTCGTACTAAATATCTGGCAGTGTCACATAATTTAGAAAAAAAAATGTCGCAAAAAAAACATAGAAAGAAAAAATATGGAATTCAAAAATTTGAAAATTGTAAAATGGACAAATAGTCTAATTAATTTGTTTCAATTTTTTCAAAAAAAGATAAAAAAATAAAGCTGAATAAAATAAAACTTAATTGAAATAGTTTAAAATAAAAAGAAATTAAAAGTGTTAAGCTGAGTAAATATAAATGGGTCTATTGCGTTATGTGATCACTTATTAGGTGAACCAAAAATATGTGTACTAATTAATTAAATTTTTTTTCAAAATAATCACCTAAATTAAATTGTGTTCACCCAAAATGATACTTATCAAAAAAATTATGACAAAGAAAATAAAAATTTGATTTTTCAAAATTTTAGCTTTAATAAATAGTCATCTTATTTTAAAAAAATTGCAAAGCTTTCGCACTAAAAATATTAAAATTACAATAAAATACTTGAAAAAATAATTTAAGAAAACGCTTTTTTAAATTTTAAAAACTTGATCAAAAAGATTTTTTAAACATTGAGTGATAAGCTTAAATCAGTAAAAGAGAGTCACGAATATAAAGAATTTGTAAAGCTTAGCGAGTTAGGACTAGTTTTACCAATTAAAACATGTGGAAACGAAAATTGTTTTTTTCACTTATTTTTTTTTGGCACACCTATTTTTTTTTTGGCTCACCTATAATTCAAAAAAATTAAAAAAAAAATTTTGATTTTCGAAATAATTTTTTTTGTACACATATTTTTGGTTCACCTAATAAGTGAACACAACTGATCACCTATTTAGGTTGGGTAAATTGGTTCACCTTTTATGTGAACCAGTGATCACCTAACGCAAAAGACCCATTTATATTTACTCAGCTTATTCCATGTGAATATAACACTTTTAATTTCTTTTTATTTTAAACTATTTCAATTAAGTTTTATTTTTCTTTATTTTATTTTATTCAGCTTTATTTTTTTATCTTTTTTTTTTTTTTTTTTATACTTATTCTGAAGGAACATAAGCTCGGTACAAATAACAAATAAATAAATAAATAAGTATTTTAAGAATGTTTAGTTAATAATCCACTAATTGATGAAGAAAAAAATTGAAAAAAATTAATTAGACTATTAATCCATTTTACAATTTTCAAATTTTTGAATTCCATATTTTTTCTTTCTATGTTTTTTTTGATAGACCCATATAAATGTCAATTAAAACTAGATAATTCGTCAGTTATACTATAGTCAATTTGAAAAAATAAATTTCATTTTAATAAATATTTGTCAATCTTAAAAATTTTGTTAATGTAATATGAAATAAAATTTAAAAAAGTTTATAAATATGGAAAGGTTTTAGCTTCTTATTTTTGCACGCTTTTGACATATTACTTGGTCGGCCAATGCTCGCAACTTGACCAAGTCCCTTTTTCCAGGCTTCTATTGAAAATTCTGTAAGTTAACTTTCTGGATATTCAATTCTTATGATGTGCTTGCACATTTAATGTTTAAACCACGATAGACCATCAAACCAACCATACACCGATGAATTTTATTCACGTAGCCTCAAAAAATGAAGACAATTATAAAATAATTGATTGTCATTTATTTTTTTTATTGGCAAATATTTTTTTTGATAAAAAAATCCATGTGAATAGCTTTAATTTACAATAAATCAATTTGAAATTGAAAAAAATTAAATTTAATTCTCAATTATTTATTTTAAGTTACAAATATTTAATATTATTGACAAGCAAATATTGACGAAAATATAATTTACAAAAAAATTAATTCATAGTTTCTCTTCCTGTCATAAATTAAATAGAAAAAGATAAGAAATTACGCAATAGTATTTATATAATATATAAATAACGTAAACCCTTTAAATCAGAGTTGGTCAAAAGTCAAACTTTAAAGTCAGAATCGTTAAAAGTCTTAGTCTGACTTTGACTTAAGTCCATAGTGAAAAAGAATTCTAGTTTTAACTAAGATTTAAAAAAAAATAAAATTTAAACTCAGTCCAATTCTTACATATCTCTCGTACAGCCCAAAAAGTCGATTAGAGACTTTTAGTAGTTCTAGTTTTTCAAAGGCCTCATGATGTAGTATGTCGGATGGTGTATCATATTTTAGTTTAAGTATGAATCGAACTGCTGAGTTTAGAATAGCCTTAGTGTTCTTGGAAGATTTCATAAAACAAGACTTCTCTACTGATTTTTTCATTTTCCACTTGTAGAGCCATTTTTCTAGTTCTTTCAGATATTTGTTTATCTTATTTTCTAGATTTCCCTTTTTAATAAAGAAAGTCACTAAATCTTCTGCAAATAAAAGAGAGTATTCACTATTAGTTTTATTTCTTTTTGGAATATCATTGATGAATAAACTGAATAGTAGTGTAGATAATTCGCTCTAGAATTTAGATTATACCTGAAAAAATAATTAACACTATATTAGATACAAATCCAATATTTTAATAACTTATTGACACTTTTTATTAAAAAATGATAACTAAATTTAAAAAAAAAGTACCTAAATTATGAGAAGAGAGTGTTTATTAAGGAAAATATTACATTCGAAAGTACATTCATATAAGGCATATTTTATTTTTTTAATAAAGTCTCATTAAAGTAATTATCTTTAAATTTAAATTTTAATAATTTAAATATGGAAAAATAATTTTTACCAAGTTTGATAATTTCATTTTTTGAAAACTAACACACAAGAGTGAAATAATTTCCATTTTAAAGCAAAATAAATGAGTAAATTTTTACATATGTAGTTATTTAAAAAAATCTTCTATAAGTAAGTGAAAAATTAAATGAATAAAATTAAGAAAAAGAAGAAGATTAAACACTGAACCGTTTGGAGAAGTTTTAAATTTAACATTCCCTAGACGAATCATTTGTGATGAATTTCTAAAATAATTAAATAAATGACTTGAGAAATTATTGTATTAAATTACGTTATTTTTGGTAAAATTTATATTTGGTGGTGATACTGAAAAGACCGATCCTAGATGAACGGTCAAGATCGTTTAAAAGACAACAAAAAATTCTAACTAATTTTAGGAAAAAGTAACTAAATTTAAATCCACTTGTCAAATCAGCATTGTAGTTCTCTAGAAAATCCTGCAAAATTCGGAGACTTATAGTGAATCATTTAGTTCAAGTATAAATTTTTAATGCTTAAAATAATCAGGTCAATTTTAAATTATTATCCAAATTTTTATTATTTAAAACTAAAGTTGGGTTAGATAAAGTCAACATGGCTCGATATGTTGGCAGTAATAAATCGAATAGTAGAAGCAATAAATTGAACCATTACGGTAAGAACGATGGTAATAGACCACAGTATTATCAAAAATCAGACTCTAAACTTAAAAAGAAGCCTTTCAGTAAAAGGAATGAAATTGTATGCTGTAATTGCAATAAACGGCACTAGGTTGTTATAGCAATTTTTTTCGTAGCAAATATTTAACAAATTTCCATATATGGCAGACAATCAGGATGCAAAAAAAATAGCTATCTGTCCGTCATCTGAAACGTGGCTGCTGCATTTGTTAGCCCGAAAGACATGACGTTGTATTCAAACAAACCAAATTCGGTTATGAATAAAATTTTTGGCTTGTCCTCCTCCTTAATTCAAATCTTAAGATTGACCGTAGTAAAATCCAATTTTGAAAATTTAGTCGCTCCGTTCAGCAGCGCAATCAACGTTTCAATTTTTGGTAGTGGATAGCTATCCTTTATGGTTACCTCATTAAGTTTCCTACAATCTATACACAATCAAATTTTTCAATTTCTTTTCTTAATTAACACTACAGGGGAAGCCCATGAAAATCGCTTTTTCTGATCAGATCTGCCGTCAACATGTCGTCGATTTGCTTTTTGACCTCATCACGCAGCGAGAAAGGGATCCTTCTTGCGGGCTCTCTTATGGGTTTATTGTTTATTAATTCTTTCCCATGTTCGTAAATGTTCGTTTATGTTATCGATTTCAAACCTTTCCCTAAAATATCGGAGAACTCGTCTTCAATTATTAACTTGTACGTAGCAATATTTACGGTCCCGATGTTCGCCGGTTCTTCCACAGTTTCGGTTCATCATGTTCGATATCGGGCACCTTTTAAAGTTGCAAGTAAAAATTTACTTGAATTTTTCTTTGACAGCGCTGATCTGATGCATTCCAGATAGTCCTTTATGTATTCCATATGAATGCTACGTCTAACCCCAATAGACAGTCTTTTACCAGTTCATCTACTCCAATTATTTCTACTTCACTATCAAAACCTTTCAATTTCACGGAACAATTTCCCTTTCCTAGGTACTAGAACTGAATCAGGTGTCTTGCAATGATCCAAAATTCGTTACGCCACTATTGTACTTACCGTCCCCCTGTCTAGCAGAAAATTCACTGGTTTGTTTTTCATTTCCAAAGCTCCCACGATGCTTTTGTCAAACATTTTTTGGTTGATTGCTTGATTTTACAGGCTCTGCTCGATTCTTATTACCCAGCGTTGACAGTTTCATTTGATTTCTTCTTGAAAAGCAGTCTGCTATCAAATGACCTGGTTTTCCACAGTGCAGGCATAATTTTCCATTACCTTGCGAGTTTGATGGTTAAAATTGGTCTCGCATTTTAGGAATAGATAACTTAACTTGATTCTTCCTTAGGTAACGCTCTCCAACGACCTTTTTTGCCGCAGACCAGGCAAACCGTTTCACCACTTGGATTGTTATGTTGGTCAATTTGGTCTGACCAACTAACATGCTTGTGGGTCTCTTGGTGACCATTTTCCTTGTCTCCCATTTTTTCCGAGCCGATCGTATTTTATTGATTTCTGTTTAAAAATTTGAAGCCAGGCATATGTTTGAACCACTAAATCATACGCCTCTGAGCAAGTTTGTGGATTCGAAACATCGACTCTCCAAAAAACTGCTTTTTCGCTCAGGCCATAGATAAATCTTTCTTTCACCAAATAATCGTAGCGGCTTTGCTCGAAACTAACTTTATATACATCAGTTTTTCCAATTCGAACATATCTACAAGTCCTTTCTTTGAAAAACTTTCATGTAAAATGGTCTGGATTTTCAAATAAGGATAATACATATGAACTGGCGGAAAATTTTGTTTGATAAGTCACCAACCGAAAGATATTGAAAAAAGTTAGATAAAGAGCATCCTAAAGATACAAACTGCAAAGCTAGGGGGAAGAAACATCGATTCAATTGGATATCATCAGTAACAACAGTTATATTAATATGGGTTCTTCTTATCAGTCTCGCAGGTTGTATTGAAATAAAAGGTAGCTTCTCTGTATGTGATACTTCTAACATCGGAAACTAGAGATAATTACCCAGCATTAAACTTAAACGAAAGATGTCATCCGCACCATGTATATAAAAAAAATGGATTAAAAAAGACTTAAAATTTAAGAGAGTCACATCATTGGTACGGCAAAGCTTTTCCATTGACGGAACTGGCTATGAGTGTTCAATCGAAAAAAATAATGCCTTGGCAATGTAATGGTATGAAAAGAAATCCGATGTCTTTTTCTAAACCGACACACCCAGTGTTCCATACTTATGCGTACCGGTTTGTATGCTCATTGAGGAATGTAAATTTACATATTAAAAATTCGAAAATATTGTGTTGTCAGAGATTTGCAATATAAAACTGAAAATTCGATTTTTATCTGGGATGAGACAATAATCAACAAATGTCCCATTAGGAAACTGGATTCAATGTCACTAAACACATCTTTGACATAATAAAAAACACAGATCATGAAAAAATAACAAAATCGAGATTTGGTTTGGTCTTTGTACCTGTTTGTACTGTTATTGAAACAATAACAATCGAAAATAATGCTGATTGATATAAAGATCCTAAAGTTAAATTTCAAATAAACGGTATTGAGTCGTACGGACATCTAACGCAATCGAGTATTATTAGGAAGGAGTCAAAATTGATCAGTTGTGATGATAGGACGTACTGAATACGTAATATATTAGATAAAAACATTAGTATAAGGATTAGGAAAGATTTTGAAATCACTGACTGGAAAAAGGGGATAGAAATAAATAACAAAATTAGCGAACTAGATAGTTTAGAATTCTGTCATATAAATTTATTATTAAATTATAGCAAAAGAGAAAGGAACTCGGTAATGAATAAATATTTATAAGCGATACAGAAATACACATAGCATCACACCTAGAAAGTTTTAGAAAAGGGACAATGGACAAAATATCTGAATTTTTTGATACAGTCGCAATAAGAAAGCAGAGATTAATTCTTAAAATTGTAGGTTTAATTCTTGTCATAATAATTTGTGGATCATAGTTAAAATAATTGTAAAGATGTTTAGATTCATTACATTTATTTATAAAATATTTGGCAGAAAAAAAAAAAGATAATCCGAAAATAAAAAACACTAAAGAAATAATTCAGGTCCATATAAAAGAAAACAATAGCTAATCATATGAACTTGCAATTCGAAATATGTTTAAATTAACAGAACCAAATTCGAATTAAAAAAAAAACAAAAAAAAAACAAAGGAAATAAATTTAAATTCTTGTTTTAACCGTTTATGTCAGAAAAATATGGAACGTAATAAAAAATTAAAAAGTATGGAGAATTGAGAGAAACAAACAAAACCAATTAATCAACTTATCTTGATATTTATTTTTCTTTCAATCATATCATTTTTAATTTTTTTATTTAAACTTTACATATTTTGCCTCGAAAAAGAAATATATTTTTTCTCATATTTTGTATTTTCCGATCATCAGGGTCGATGATGGCTAAACCCGGGGGATCTGTTACCCACACTTTAAGCACTCACTTTCTTGATGATCAACTCATGTTAAAATCATAAATATAGAATACGTGACTATGTTATTAATATGTTAACAAATAACACGTCTCGCAATATTTCTAGCATCAGAATGGAATTCTATTCTAGAAGATTCATCATTTCTAATGAGATACAGATGTCAACTTAAAACTTAAAATGTTAATGTTTGTCTTTAATAATTAATTCAGACATGGAAAAAACATAAATAAAATGTTTCCTTATGTAATAAAATGCTTCCAAATAGTTTGGACTTTATTTTTTGTTTGACAATATTTTTATTAAAATTAAACGTGAACAAAAACATTGTTTTTTTAATCATTGGAATTATTTTAATTTTATTTTCAATTTTCTTATACTTTTTTAATTAATTTGTCTTTTTTAAAGTCTATATGCATTCGACAACCCAAGAGTGTAAATTTTTTGATCTAAAGCCTGATCTAGCAAATTAAAAAAAAAAGTGGACTTAATAAACAAAAAAATTTTAAAGTCCGGACTTTGACTTTTTTTTTTGATTACTTGGACTTTATTTTGAGACCTTTAAACAACTGTGCTAAATATTAGAAAAATAAACAAAAATTTATTATTTCAAATTAACTTATCTTTGAAGATTCTATATTGATCAAATAATTTTTCTGTTTGAAATTCGATGAACTTGGAAATTCTATACCATAACCAAAAAATTCAGCCATAAATAGCCTCGGCTTTGTTTCGAATTTTTTTATACAAAAGAAAGTGAAGAAATTAAAAATTTGGGACTTAAATTTTTATTCTTGAATTGAGTATTTAGAAAAAATTAATTTGTTTATTTTAAAATTTATGATATTTGGCATACTACTTTTGATGCCAATGCATTTTCAATGTCATTAAAGCCTGATCTCAATAGAATTAACGCGTCTTGGCTAAGTCTTGTTGAACTTCCTCCGTAATTATTACTGTCAATTCTTCCAATGATATCAGTGCCGTCTCCCCATGTAAATTTTTCTCCAACCTTAGCGATAAATGAGTCCACCCAAATATAAGTTTCACTTGATTCAAAACTTTGAATTGCTTGCCTTTCATTTATAGAATTTGGTCTTGGTAAAAAGGCACCCATTTGTTCACAATATATTTTGGCATCAAAAAATTTTTGGGTCAAACCGGACGGATGATAACATGCAAATGAATATAAGCTGGATCTTACAAAACTAATTGGACATGGTATGCATGCATTCTTTATTTTTGACCAATACTCATTTTCACCGATGCATTCACTTTCACTTTTGACTTTATAAACTTTGGTGAAAATTTTTTTATTTGGACTGGTTAGATAAGTTAAATTTGAAGAATAGCCTGATATAAGGAGACAAATTTGTGCCACAGAATCAAACACAGCCTGGTTGCATTTTGTTGTTCTTACGCATTCAAGTAGACATCTGGTTCTATTAAGTGAACTTAAATTTTTTATTTCAAAAAAACCCATTTCACTGTAAAATTGATTTTTTTCTAGGAAAAAAAATGAAAACCCAGTGACTCTTGTTGACCATGTAACGCAGCTAAATAAAATTAAAACTAAAAGCTTCATTATTGTTCCAACTCTATTGACTTTTTTTCTGACAAACAATTTTTTAAATGAAATTTTAAAATGAAAAAAAGAATTTTGTTTGAATTATTTATTTAAAATAATAATTTAGCTCTTTAGCCATTGATTAATTAGCCTAGTTTATAGAAAAAATTACAGTGCCAAAAAATTTCCCTAATTTTTAAAAAAATCTCAATTTGGTTTTTTCCTAAAACTTTCAAGAATCTCTTTGAAAAGTAAGAATACCCATTTTTAAAAAAAACTAGCATAAATCTACCAATTTTTAATGTCTCCCAAAAATCACAAAAAAAATTCTTTTCTATCACTTAAAATTGACCAAATTGAGCTTTGTTTCACTTAATTCAAAAAATTAAAATTAAAAATAATTTTTAGAACAAAATTGAATAAATTATTTCACACTCGTAATTTTTTCTATTTGTTCAGATTTCCTAAAAAAATGAGCAACGTACCGCATCATCAAAAATTGATTGTAGTAAACTCCAATTTTGAGTCAAACAAAACATTTATGACTTTGATTGCTAATAATTTTAGATTTAAAGGTACTTTATAAATTTTAAAAGTGAAAATTGTTTAATTTAAAGTTAAATAAAATTTAGTTTCAAAGAGCATTTTTTCAGACTCTGTCATATGTCCAAATGAAAGGCAAGCATTTTTGTTTTTGAAAATCAGATCGGAGTCCAAATATGCGGAAATTAACAAAAAGTAAAATAAAAAAATCAAATTTATGATCAAATTTTATTTTGTTTAGGATAAGAGAGTTTGGGTCATGTCATGCAAATATTTTGATTTTTGTTTTCCAAGAAATAAAAGATGAGCAAATGCTTACTAAATTGCTGGCCGAATTTATTTCTTTTTTGAATTTTCGAATTATTCATGTTCCGAGCATACGTTGCGCTGTTGAAATCATGTCTTCTTATTTGAACGTAAAAAGAAATTTTAATTTTAATTTTTTTAAATTTGCTTATTTAGCGACGTGATTTTAAAAATGAGATGATCAAAGAAAACGACCACTACAAAGCAGCTTTTTGGAATGGAAACGCTTTATTGGAAAAAATGCTCAACAAAAAGCAAACTGGATCTCTTTAGCAAATAAATTTAAAAAAATAAATTTTGTTTTTATTTTCAAATAATTTCTAAATGTGGAGTCAACCTTAGTATTAGATTAGTGTCTGTAAATGACATCTTGAAGTTGGTGAAAAATTTAAAATTTTTTCAATTCAAAGAGCTTATTTTGATAAATTAAAATTACTCTTTGAACAAATTTAATTAATTTAATGTAACAAGTTATTTAGGTTTTTTAAAAATATTTTCTCAATCGATTGATTAATCGGTTTTAAATCAAAATTTGTTAACTGATTTTTTGTTAAGTTAATTTTAATTTTTTTTTATCTCAAAAGTGTTTGTGTCTAGAATTCAAAATTCAAATTAAAAATAAAATTCAAATTTTTAAATAAAAAATTTCAAAATAAACTTAACAAAAATTTTTTTTTAAATTCAAAAATGGATTTCACAATGGGCTGACAGAATATGTGTGAGTGTAAGCTACACTCAATCTGTTGAATTAAAAAAATCTACCATCTCAATTTATTTGATAACGATCTACCGCCAAGTACTTCACAAAATAATCGGTCACAAGTACTGCCTTATGAGATCCTCAAGTATTTAGAACTGTTATTAACTCAAATGCTTATGAGAACAAGACCGGTGAAAGTATGCCTGCAAACTTAAACTCTTTAGGCTTAAAAAAAAAGTTTACTTGGCTATCTCCTCATAAATTAATAACTAGTTGTGTCCATTAAGTTCCAAAAATCCAATGATTCAGTATACATATTTAATTTTTATTATCAAGAAATAAAAATGATGTATTCATTTGTTTTAAAAATACTGACTTTTGACCATTAAAATTGACCGGAGATGGAAATTCTGGGAATTTACGCTTTTGCTTAGTTAAACTCCTAATTTATTTATTTTTTTTTTTTAAATTCTGAACAAATTTTTTAGCTTACTTTTTTTAATTTTTTTTACCTTTTAAGTCCATAAATTTTGACCAAAAAGTGTAAGTTAAAAAAATATTAATAATAAATTTTTAAATGTCTTTAATCCTACAATTTGGATAAAAAGCATGTTTTTGCTACGAATTGATTGCCAATTCGGACAAAGCTTATAAATTTTAGAGTTATTTTCTATAATTTAGTTCAATTCAATTATAAAAGTTTGATTAAGATTTTTAATTATCTTAATTTGTTTTTTAAGATATTGCTATGCTATATCTAATTAATAAAAACGCATAAATTTTAAAGTAAATTAGCAAAAGCATTAAATTTCCTGTTTCAATCAGAAAATTTTTTATTTTATTCCCCTCTTTTTTATTTATTGACTAGTAATTTTACAAATTTACTGACCTTCCAGTAAATTAACGTAATTGAATTATTTTTTCTTTTTTTTTATCTTTGGTAAATTACCAGAGTTGTTTAAAAGTTTTTTTTTTTTAGATTCAAGTCGGGACTTGAACCTGACTTGAATCAAAAAAATTCAAATTTAAAAAAAAATTCAAAAATAAAGTTAAAAGCAAAGTACACAACGTTTCAGAAATAAGTTGATGTTCACTGTTTAAGCAGTTCTATATCATCGCTTAAGCACTTGCTCCAGTCTGCTTAAGAAGCTCTAGAGCATGCTCTAGCACATATATTTTATTCTCTTGCGCACGCGCAAGCATTTTTAATAAATTATTACAAAAAATAATATTATTAATTAAATTCTATAGAACATCCCCTATTGTCAAATGATAAAAAAAATTGAAACATTTAGTGGATACAACTTAAAATGATATATCTTAAACATGCTCTAGAACATTTTTTTTTGTTAAAATTTTTTAAAATTTAAAATTTTTAAATTAGTATAGAAGATAAATGAGAAAAATTCCAAATGATTGTTTTTAAATTTCTTTTAAAAATATCATGTTTTGTGTCAATTTTAAGAGGAGAAAAAATACAAGGAGCATTTCGAAAGCATTATGGAGAGGAGATGATGGAATTGAATACAATTACAAATGGCAAAATAAAGACCAATGTTACAGACAGTTTTTCGTGTAGCTTGAAATGCTTGAAAGAAAAAGACTGCAACATGGCTTTGTTTAAAGAAAAAGATTGTCTAATTTTTAAAAATTGCAAAACTTTTCAAAGGTTCAAAAAAAATAAAGATACTTTGGTTATTGAAAATTTGAGAAAATGTCGGCGTAATTATACCAATTTTTCGTGTAAAATTAAAAAAAAATTTTTTTTCTTTAAATTTACAAAAAAAATTTAGCAAAATTTGACCTAACTGGTCATTTGGATAAAGTGGTTACGTTGACTGTTCTTCACGACGGAGATTTAGTCAGCGGTTCGGCAGATAGAAAAATAATCATATGGAATTCAAAGAATGGAACTATTAGAAAAGTTTTAAGTGGACACACAAGTTGGATCCGTTGCCTAGCTGTTCTGAACACTGGTGACCTAGCAAGTGGATCACATGACACAACAATCAAAATATGGAACACTAGCGACGGAGCTTTGAAAATAAGCTTAATAGGTCATTCAGCTAATGTTTATTCATTGATTGTTTTAAAAAATGGCCATTTAGCCAGCGGATCAGGTGACAAAACAATAAAAATATGGAATGCTGAAAACGGAACAATAATTAAGAACATACAAGCCCATTCCGATTTTGTAATGTCTTTAGTTGTTTTAAAAAATGGTGATTTAGTTAGTGGATCGCTTGATGAAACAATTAAAATTTGGGATTCAAATGATGGATTACTAAAGCGAACATTTTCTATTCTTGTAAAAGTTGTTTCACTAGCTTTTCTTCACAGTGGTGACTTAGTGAGTGGGCTAAATGACAATAGAATATTTGTGTTGGATTCACAAAGTGGACAAGTGAAAAAAGTTCTAAATGGACATACAGGTAATGTTCGTTCACTAGTTACTTTGGATAATGGGGATTTAGTTAGTGGATCGTTTGATGGTACAGTTCTGATTTGGAATCTAGAAAATGGGACTATAAAAAAAAATTTGAGTGCGCATTCAGATAGCGTTTTTGCTGTCGTTGTTTTTGAAAATAATCATTTGGCAAGTGGCTCTTATGATACAACAATAAAAGTGTGGAATTACAATTGAATTTATTTTTATTTTTTTAATTTAAACTTTGATTTAAACTTTTTTTTTACATTTTGAAATAAAATAATCGCAAATTGATTCAGTACTCGACAAAATTAACTTATAGTCTGACAAAATAAATTAAATTACATCAAAGATTAAGATAAATACAAATGGTGAAGACAAAGTTTCCAAACTAAGCTTGTGTTGTCATTGATTCCTCATTTTAAATGCAATTTGACCTTAAGAAACTATCTTCTTTTTTACTTAGACCAGATATTTTAATAATTAAAAAAATCACATTAACTAGCTCTTAATGTTTAACCAAAAGTTAAATCAAATTTTAAATCTTTTATCCACAAAAAATTATTTTTATCTACAAAATCTTTTTTTAAATTAAAACTTAAAAAAAATTAAACAAAACAATTCAATTTTATTTTTCACATTTTTTATTAAAAATCTTCCCACAGCAATCAAAGCCAAACTTGATTCTGCTTTTTAAAAAGGCCATACCATAGTTGCACACTCGACAGCAAAAAAACACTTTCCAAATCCATAATTGTGTCCAAAAATTCTTAGGTGTCCAAAAGAAACGATTCGGATTGCCTTACAATTTATATTTTCAGCAAATTGAAATTTCAGATCAAGCCCATAAGATCAAAATATAAAATATAAAAAGTAAGACTGCTTTATTATTTTGTGTGAAAACGGGGTGACAACTTTTAAATTAGCTTAGAAAATTGTTAATTTTCTGAGGGGATTGGGAATTTTTTTCTAAAAATAAATAATTTAGTGTCCAGAGAATCTTGATAAAAAACAGCTTGTTCAAAGAAAATTTATTTTTTATTTTTATCTGAGTCAAAAATAAATCAGGTCAAAATGGGTGATTTTCTATCAAATTATGTATTTGTTTTGGGGTTTAAATCTCAGATATTTTAATTTTATTTAAATGACCTTTTTTGCCATTTGATCTCAAAAATGTTCAAAGAATTTGCTAAAGAAAATTTTTTTTTCACTTTTTCTTTTTTAGGCGGACTTTTAAAGGGGTGAATTTTTGGGCAAATTCGGGTATCACCCATTAGTGCAAAAATTCACACAATAAACCTTGAAAATAACCTATTTAACCCATATTAACCTTTTTAAAAAATACATGGACACCCCATAAACCCATTTAGACCTTTATTTTTTATATTATTCACTGATTAAACCATTTAATACAAGAAAATCTGAAATTTTTTAAAATTTAAGTTTATACTGATTTGAAATTTAAAAAAAAAACTTTATGAATCCAGACTTTCCAAAACTGGACTATTTTAAAATGTGATGAACTTGATTACACTGTCTTAATTCCACTACTTAACCTTAAAATGAAAGAACTATCCAAACAAGATAATAATAATGGAATAAGAGATTCAATACGAACATGCCTAGAAAATATCGAAAAGGAAACTTACAGAAAAATCACCGGGTTATCGGTAAAAATGTTGGCTGACCGTTTGCTGGACCACGAGTCAGTGGTTGATAAAATTTATTATAGAATTTTTTAATTAAGTTACATTGTTTTGTTAAAAATGTTAGCTGACCGTTTGCTGGACCACGAGTCAGTCGTTGATAAAATTTATTATAGAATTTTTTAATTAAGTTACATTGTTTTGTTAAAAAAAGTTTATTTATTATTAAAAATTCAGTTCATTTTTTAAACTTTTTAATTGATTTTAAGGTTTAAATGAGACAAACAGGTTAATCATACTAGACCACATACTAATTTGGATATTAGAATTTTTTTAGAGAAATTTTTTTTTAAACTCGCATTCCCAACATGTATCCCCAAATTTATTGATATCCTGGGATACATATTGTATCTCATGTCTATTCTATCTATATGTATTTGTATGTTTGTATTGAGGGATACAGAAAAAAAAATTTGTTTATTTTTGATTCTCAAAATACATATTTTGTATCCGAGAATGCATTTTGATGACAGCGACGTAATTTGCATAGCTCCAGTTCCTGTATCTGCTCACTAGCTTGGTGGCCCTTCGTGATGACGAAGCCGTGCTGTTCAAAAGCGATCATGTTGTTGCTGTAGAGGTGCTCTAACATGACATCTCTCACAATTAGATAATAAAAAATATTTTTTTTTAAATCAGGATTAAAAGCAAATAAATCTCTTAAAATTTTATTAAATAAATCTATCAAAATAAAGTTTTTGTTTCGATAAAGAAAAAATTTAAATTATCAATTGTTAAAATTTCTACAATTTATTTAAATCGCACAATTCTTAATAATTTATTATATGTACCATTCACCAAAGTATCCTCATTTATTAGTTCAATACAAAAAACAGGAGCAGTATTATCAAAGATTTGAACGCTTTGAGAACAATTGATTTTCCAAGTTTCTAAATGACCAGAGAGTAATTTGTTGCATTCAGATTTTTGATTCCCAAAAATTCCTTAAAAAAAAATGACCGAAAATATTTAAATTTTTGATTTTGGGTATTTTTGGTTTAGGATTTAGATTACTTTTTTGGGCTTAAGTATTTTGGTATGCTATAATCTAAATTTTTTAATAAAAGATATTCAACACAATTATCCATTTTTCTAATAAATGAAAAGCTGTCATCAATAAGCATATATAATTCTTCATTTATCCTGTTTTCACAATTCAGTCTTTGAATTTGTTGCTTTTTTTTTAAATCTTCTTCAAAATCTAATTCATCAAATAAGCAATCCATGTTTTCTATTTTATTGATAAATTATTCTTTTGTCAATTTTTCAAATTCTTTTTTTCTCTTATTTTTTCAAAAATATCATTTCTGATATTATTTATTTTTCAATGAACTTATGAGCATTTGGCTGAAAGGAAGGACTAAGTGTCAAACCAAACCAGTCAGCAGTCAAACCATTGGCTTCTAAAGTGAGACACTCGGGCCTTCGTCTACCGGTTAAAAACATTGAATTTTGTATAATTTTTTCATTATTTTGGATATCGGCTAATAAATTAGATAAAGTTAAATCAATTTTTGAAATATACTCTTCAAATATCAAATCAAATATCGAGAGATCACTAGCAACTCAAATAGATATCATTTCATTATGAATAGTGTCCAAAACTTGGAATCAGCTACAAAGGATGATAGTTGAATCACGAAGCTTAAATGTTTTTAAAGCAAGATTGGACAAGTGGTTCTAATTATTTATAATTTATTAGTTTCAGGGCTGCAAAGTGTAACACTAGGCAGAAGCTGTCCAGCCATTTATAACTACTACTACTACAATTTGTAATATAGCATTTTCAGTTTCTTCTACAATCACAGTACGGTCATAAAAACAAAGAATTCACTTATTTTATTAATGGTAAACAGTTATCAACGTCAGATACCAAATCTTGGAGTTATATTCAATACAAATCTTAAATGGAAAAATCAAGTGATAGAGGCTACAAACAAAGCAATTCAAATGTTAATTCGTATGATATTAAAAGAGTTCAACGCAGAGCTACGAAATTTGTTTCTTAAATTAGAAACAAACCGTATGAAAGCTGATTGAAGACTTTGAGCATTCCAAATCTGGTGGAAAGAAGAAAAAGAGGCGATCTAATTGAATTATACAAGTTCATGCATGAAATAGAATTGAATCAATTCTAACTTGTTTTTAAGTTTTTAAGTTGTTTTTCAGACTTGTTTTTAAGTCACAGTTTTAAGTCTAAGTCACAAAAATTTAAGTCAAAGTTATGACTTGACTTAAATTTTTTTTTTTTAAGTCAAAGTCATGACTTAACTTAAATTTTTTTTTTTTTAAAGTCAAAGTCATGACTTAAAATTTTTTTTTTTTTTTTTAAGTCAAAGTCATGACTAAAAAAAAAAATTTTTAAGTCATTGACTTGACTTGACTTAAGACTTGTGACTTAAAAACAACTCTGGAATTGATTGAAAAAAGCGCTAATTTTATTGTTACAAAAAAACAAGGAAGAGGTCACTGCTTCAAAAAAATTTCGAGGCTCCTACATAGAGATTGTAACTCGCTTCCAAATCAATTAGTTGAAGCCCCTAATGTTAACAGCTTTAAAGCAGGCATTGATTACTGGATGAGCAGCAATCAAAAAAAAAAGAAAAAACCTCGGACATGATCTAAAAATTAAGATAATTTTGTATAGAGTTATTTACGACAGCGTATGAATACTAAATTCATTTAAGTTGATAAGTTAATTTTAAAAGGGGTCATAATATACATCAATTTTCATACTGATCATACTGTTGCGTTTATCTGTTAAACTTTAGTTTTAAAATAAGTGAGCATGTTCTGCCTGGATCACAGAGTTCCAGATAAGTCGAGGCAATATTTGTCGCGAAACTTTTTAATTCTATTCATTTTATTTATGTTGATCATTTGATGACTAAAGCTAAGATTAACTTTTTTATAATTTTGAAAGTTGAGTTTTACTTAAGATTTTATCTTATAGACCGAAAAACTAAAAAACCACTCAAAAGATAAATTCATAGTTGAAAATTTAGAAAATTAATAATTTTCACTGATAATTTATCTTTCAGTCAAATCTCATTCTTACATTAAATACTTTACTCAAGCTGAAAGGATCTTAATGATTCTTTGAGTTGGTTTCATAGATGAAATAATGTAATAGATGACTGAATTTAAAAAAAAAAATAAAAAACTCGAAAAAGGCTTGGCAATAATTTTTCAGAAATTAAAAGAGAAATCAAAAAAAAAGTCATGTGGATAATTTAATTTTTTTAAATATTTAAAATTTTTTTAAAATCTACTCATTATGGAACATATTTTTTTCTTTATTTTGTTTTGAATACCATGCTAATTGTTTTTTTATCTTTTATTCTAATTAATTAACAGAAACAGAAATCTGAAAACAATTTGGGTTTAATTAAAAAGAACTTTTTACGGAATAAAAAAGGGGTATTATTAATCGATCTCTTACATTACTTAAACGATCACTTAATAGAATATTATATTTTATTTTTTCTATTTATAATATTATTTATTCGATTAATTTGATTAATTAACTGTCTCTAATAATAAATATTTATGTATCTTGAGTTTTTTTGTCACTAAATTTACTGAAGATGAGTATGATTATGATGAATATAGCTCTTAACTTAATTAATGAACAGTTGAAATTATCTCTTGATTTATTTAATTATCTCCTGTGAGAGTTTTTTTTTGTGGACATTTTTTTTCAAAATTTCAAAAATTCAAAAATTTTTCAAAAATGTCTAACCAACAATTGATACTCAACTCTTTACCAAGACATATGACTAGCTAGTTGTTACTGTCCTTCCTTCTTTAAAGATCATATTTGTAAGCATCTTGTTGGCTTTGCTGCAAATATGAAACTTGTCAAAATATCAATCGAAGCTAAACAAGTTGTTATTGGACAAAAACCTAGAAGAGGTAGACCGTGTAAGTCTAAAAAGGCGCTTGAGTATCAATCAGAAGCAGATAAAAAAGAGAGAGTTGTCAGCTCAATCAAAGTTCTAACAGAAGTAGAGAAAGAAACTCCACAAGAAACAAAAAATAAACAAAAAAACAATTGATAAGGAAGCTGAAAAAGTAGTGCAAGCATCAACCAGCAGTGATATAAGTAAGAAAGTAGAAGCTCCACTAAAGAGAGGTAGAGGTAGACCAAGAAAAATCTTATAAGATATTATTTTATTTGAAATTATTTGAAATTTTTTATAATTCTTTTTTTTTTAAATCAATTTAATAAATACAAATAAGAGATACTTTAAGTAAAATTAGTTGCTGTTTTATTTAATTTAGGAGACAGATTAATAAATATAAGTTAAGGGTATTAAGTAAAATAAGAGATAGAAAAATTTTAGAGATCGATTAAATAACTCCAATAAAAAAATATATTTTTAAAAATATTTTTTTTAATACCTTGAACCCGAGGTCTAATCTAAGGGTCCGCCACGGATCTTGAGTTCTCCAAGAAAACAGTCCCTAAATCCTTTTAGCAACCCGAACCCTGACTCCGTATTCCCAACTTTAAGACAACATAAATTTATCATAAAATTGATCATTGAAAACTATTTTAATTTACTAAATTAAAATAGTTTTCATCAATTTTAATTGAATTAAAATTGATAAAATTAATTTTATTAAGGGCCTCCTTGACCTATCTATCTATCAAAACATTTTTACATACTAGTGAAACTTTTCAGCATACTCATTTTTCATTCCAGCATACTTTACTTATTAGCACACTTTTTGCTTAAAAACATACCTTTCTTTTTATAACAATCAAAAAACTGTTTACCATACTGAATTTTTGAAATAAAAAAAAAGTTTACAAAAAAAATAAATTTTTTGTGTTGAAATTACATTGAAAAAGTGCGATGTTTAAATTTATTAAGTTAAAATTGCATTTTCATATTTGAAATTAAACTCTTTTGTGAAATAGAATGAGTTTAATTTTTGTTTGGAAATTTGAAAAAAAAAATATTTTTTAACTTGTAAACAATTCATTTATTTATTTATTGCCGAGCAAATGCTCCTTCATAATAAAACAAATGAAAAAACTATAAATAAAGTTAGATAAAAAAAAAGGTGAATAATTCATTCAGATTAAAGTTAATATTCAATCGTTGAAAAACTTTATCTAGACGGTTAGGTGAACCATAGTTCACTTATCATGCGAAAAATTCTTGTTCTCAGGTTTTGTGAACTATTGGTTCACCTAATTTTTTTGTTCAAAATTGAATTAGGATGAACCAAAATAGAATTAGACGAACAATTTTTAGAATGTGACTTTTAAACAACTCTGAGTTGGCCTAATCTAAAAATTGCTCATCTATTTAAAAAAGTGTTTGAAGCATCGCACTTTTTCAATGTTATTTCAACATTGGATACATTTTGTAATTCAAACACAAAAAATTAAACCATATGTATTCAAAATTAATTTTTTGTCCAGAATCAAATGAAAGTTCAATGAAACAAAAAAGTGAATAAACAAAAAAAACCCAAAAAGAAATTTATTTTAAAATTTTTATTAACAAAAAAAACAATCATCGTTAATAAAAAAAAAAATTATTTCAATAAAATTTTATTTTTTGCAAATTTTTTCAATTGTTCTCATCCAAATTAGAATAGTCTTTCCAAAGAAACAATTTAGAAAAATTTCTGTCACTAGTCAACTTACCTCTGACCATTTTTCTCGTATTCAAGCATTTTTCTCTAATCGCTTTCTTTATAACAGGCCAATTTCTCTTAAATGATTCAGTGGAATTCAATTTTTTTAAATAGCATACTTAAACTCTATTGATTTAAGGCAAAATTATTTTTTTTCTCAAACATACTTTTTATTTGATCTATTTTTCTTTTATCAAGCGAATTGATCGTATTCTCATCACACTCAACCATGGCAATGCTCTGCTCTTCAGGATTAAACAAAATGTCCAGCAAACTAGTTCCATAAGAAACTATGTCATTGCTATCAAACGGCACACTCAGCAAGTCTTGACCATTGTATATCTAAAAAATTAGAAATCATCCAGCACTAATAGCTTGGGCGGAGACAAATTTACCAAAGGAATATTAAGATCAAGATTGAGCTGTTGTTTGGCTTCATCAATCATTTTCTGGCTAAAGTTTTTGTTAACTGTTCCAATGCTGCTCTCCAGATGATTCAGCTTGCTCGATATCACATTTACTTTTTTCTCCAAATTTTCATTGTTAAAACTAATCAGATTAGAAAAACGCTTTTCTTGACTATCTAGCTGTCTCTTTAGGACAGCCACATCTTTTTTCAAATCTTGAACATTGACCAAGACCTGATCGAGCTTTTCATTTAGATTTTTAGTTGTTTGATCCTCAAAGTTTTTTTCAAATCGTCGCCTTATATTGGAAAAGGGCAACGATGGTATTCCAGTGGATCGTTGACTCAACAAACGCTTGGCTTTAAAAGTTCATAATTTTAAAAATAAGATGAAAATAGATAAACACTACTGTTTAAAGATTCAAAGTTAAAACTTTCTTTTTGAGACATATTTTTAATTTGTTGATCAATATTTAATAATCCATTTACTTTTCAAAAAATATCTTGTTACCAAATTTGAGCACAATAGAACAATAAAATGAAAAAAATATCTTTTTTTTCAACAAGTTAATTCAAGTCATAGGTAGATAAGAAATAATCTCTTATCGTTTGTTTATTAGATAAATTTTAGTAATTTATTAAATATTTATGATTTCAATTTAGATATTTCCATTGCAACTTATTGGCAGAAAAAAAATAATCTTTTCACTAAACAAAACTGATCTTGGCACATTATTGCCTGGATAATCCGGCACTCCTAGGTCCTGTGTGGCAGATTTTTTCCAATATTAATTTAAGATTTAAATTTAAAAAAAAATAATTTTTTATCACTTTTTTGAAAACAAATGGCTCTACTGAATTAAAATTTTATCTTTAATCTTCAACAAGTAAAAATCAAATTTTAATCATTTGGAAATTTTGAAATACAAAATTTAACTTTTTTGTTTCGCTTATTTTAAAACTAGACTTGGTGAAAATCAAAGTCATAATTTAAATTTAAAATTGAAGATTTAGTTTTCATTAAAGACCAGGATTTTGAAATAAAAATTTGTTTTTACCGCTAATGAACTTGACAATTTAAATCAAAGGATATGAGAAGGATATGTACTTTTTATTTTGATTATTTAGCCCATTAAAGAGATCCGGTAGTTCAATTAACTAAAGAAGGTTATGATTTTAAAATAGTTTCAGAAATATGTCCCAGAATAGCTAAAAAATAAAGAAGCGATAAATTTAATTCAAATAAATATTTTATATAAATTAATTAAAAATCAATTGATTAAATTAATAAACATTTTGTGTTTAAATTAGGGTTGATTATCGAAAGGAACTTCGCTATTCGATTAAAAAAAATCATTATTGAACTGTTTAAACTAAACCATATCGAAAAATATTCGATATAATTTTATATATCGTTTTCTTCTTTAGTCGATCAAGTTCATTTTTATTTTATTTATTCAAATTAACTGATCGAATATTGATATCGAATATATTAGTCGATTTTAATCGAACAAGCTTCATGTTCGAAACATTTTTTTGAAAAAAATCATTACTTCAATGATATGAAAATGTTATAAAGGAAAGTTAAATTTGTTTCAATAATATTTCAAAAATAAAGACTTGATTTTTAAAACTTATTTAGTTGGAATTTAATTTAAAAAAAAAAAACTTCAAAAAAATTTCATTTTTATCAAATTAAAATGGCACTTTTCAAAAATTTAAGTCTTATGAATGTAACGCGGAGACATTTTACAAAGAATCCGATTCAAATGAGCTCATAGATCAACTTTTGTTTTATAAATATTACAATATTAATTTAGCAATACTAACTAGTAGTATTAAAGAGCTATTTTGTTTAAGGCCGCATGAGAAAATGTCAAATTTTTAATAATAATGTCAAATTTGTAATTGTCAAATACTAAACATCAAATTAATTAAATTAATGTCAAATTTTTCTTAAACGTGTCAAATAATCAATATATCTGTCAAATTTGATGAGTAAGTTTCAAATAAATTCGTCAAATTTTAATAACTCTTATTATCATATATCTAATTTTTATTCCAGGTTATTAACTCTTACAAACTTTATTCATATTTTTATTTTTATTTTTTGATTTAATTTTACTTAACTTAATTTTTTATTTTTATTCTGAAGGAGCTTTAGCTCGGTACAGTTAACAAATAAATAAATATATAAAATAAATAACAATTTTGATAATTTTAACAACAACACAAGAAGACGACGTCAAAAAAAAAAGAGGCAGACCACGTAAAAGACCTTTAGAACAACAGGAACAAAGCAACGCGCAAATAAACGAACTAGTACCAAATGTTTTCGACAGAGATCGCTGTAAAAAATTTCTTCAATTAGTTAATAAATGCGAATGGGACAATTTCTAGCAATTTTTTGAAACTTTTCAAGAACTATGCATCGTACAATTAAACCAAGATAATTGGAAGCTTAGCACATGTACATGTCCATCATGGTTCAAACATTACATGTGCAAGCACATCATCGGGATTGCTTATCGTGAACGTCTATTTGAGGAGTTTCCTAAAGAATCTTGGTGTCTAACTTTGGGTCAAGTCGCAAGTGCTGGGAGACCCAAAAAAATGGCTAAAGCATTGGTTAAGAAAGTTTAACCTTTTACATATAAATAAAAAATAAGAACGTAAATTTTTTTACTTTTTTTAAGGAATATTTTTCTCTTTTTTTTGGTGAATATTTGACTTTTTTTTGACGAAAATTTGACTGTTATCAAAGAAATTTGATACTTTCTAATTTGACATTTCTTTAATAAATTTGACAAAATAATTTTTTTAAATTTGACATTCCTTTGAAAAATTTGACTATAATAATATACCCTTTGTTTAATTGCTACTTCAGTTCCTGCAGAAAGTCATTTTTTCTGTTGCTGGCTTTATTCAAAATGAAGAAAGAAACAGACTGAGTGCAAAAAATATGGAAAAATTTACTTTTATAAAGCTTAATTCAATCGTTTTAGAAAACAAAAAATAATTTTAAAGATTTTTAAACAATTTTTTTAATTTTTATTTAATTTCGTAACTTATTTAATTTTTTTTTTAAATGATTTTTCAAGTTTTGTTTGGTTTCGTAAATTACTTATCTTTTAAAAATATCGAAAACATTTTTTTTACACTTTTGAATTAGATTTTTTCGTTAATCGATTTATAAAATCGAACAATATAGTCGATTTAACTATTCGACTAACTATTCAAAAACAAAGGGATACTATTGTCCAAAAAAAGCTTTTTCTTTCATTTTTATTGACATTTTAATCTATTAAGTTTTGAACATGTGATCATGATCATGAAATTCAAATTGCCAAGATTCTTTTCAAAAGGTAAAAATGGAATCTAGTTTTTTGAAAAATAAGGAATTAATAATGGTAAATAAAATTCAGAAAGATATAGGCTCTTTATTTATATTAAATATTAAACTAAATAATTCCAAAAAATTTAATCAGATAAGTGTGATATCCTTGGAAATTTGAGTTGTAAATTTACCGAAAAAAAAATTAATTTGAAATATAAAAAACTTTATATTCCATTCATGAGTGACTCAAATTTTAAATCGATTGGAATAGTTTATATTATTAAATGTAAAAAATGTAAATTATTTTATATATTTATTTATTTATTGAATTGAATAAATCTCCTGTAAAAAGAAGTAAAAAAAAATAAAAAAAACAAAAAATAAAAATAAAATTTTTTGTGTATTTGAATTTATTATTAAAATTTTAATTTATATAGGTGAATCATCTAAAAAAGCTAAAATGGGAACATTAGATCATTTATATTCAATTAGGAAATTTAAAAAGGATATTAGATCTTTGAGTCTTGAATAGCCAGTAGTTAACTTAATTATTTAACATTTGAATGAGTTAATTGATACGATTCTAAGTTTAATAGGGATCCCAAGTGTTCCGCTTGCTAAGCGTATTGTTATTTCATTCGATTTATGCAGAGGCAGACATTCTAACATCGTTTATGAAGGAAGGTATTCGGAATAGTTATTAAAATCTTTAATAAAAAAGAAACACATCATCACAAGAAGAAATGATGATAAAGACATTTTTCATTTATCTTTTTTGAATAAAAGTTTAAAACACATTAACTGTTTCAATTTTTTTGAGGAATTTTATATCCTTTTTATTTTTTTCATTTTTTAACTTTTATCTTTTTATAGCTTATCATAATAATTATAATAGTAATACGCTACAGCAGGAGATCTGCGGGGCGAGACTAGATTTAGTTTCGCTATGGTAGCTATCTTTCTGCTACAACAAAAAAAGTATAAAATGGAATTTAATCAAGCTCAATCACATACTTAACTAGATTATTAAAAATTTATTTAAATTTGCTGCTCATCCAGTAATCGATGCCTGCTTTATAGCTGTTAACATTGGGGCTTCAACTAATTGATTTGGCAGTGAGTTCCATATGTTAGCGGTTCTGTTGAAAAAAAGTTATCTCTATGTTGGAGCCTCGAAATTTCTTTGTGATATTTGAAGCAGTGACCTCTTCTTTGGATTTTGGTGACATTAAAATTGTTGCTTTTTTCAACCAATTCTATTCCATGCATGAACTTGTATAATTGAATTAGATCACCTCTTTTTCTTCTTTCCACCAGATTTGGAATGTTCAAAGCCTTCAATCTGCTTTCATACGGTTTGTTTCTAATTGAAGAAACAAATTTCGTAGCTCTGCGTTGAATCCTCTCAAGATTCTCACTTAAGAAAATTAAGACTTAAGAAATGGAGACCATACAGGCACAGCAAATTCCAAAAGAAGACGAACAAAATTTAAATACAATGATCTAAATAACTTACAATCAAAACGAGCGAATGATTTCCTGATGCGACCAAACATTTGATTTGCTTTGTTTGTAGCCTCTATCTTTTGATTTTTCCATTTAAGATTTGTTTTGACAACAACTCCAAGATCTCTTTCGGCTTCTGACGTTGATAACTGGTTACCATTTATAAAATAAGAAAATTCTTTGTTTTTATAAACATAATGCATAACCACTTTTGACTTTTCTTTGTACTTTTTTCACTTTTTTTATGGCATTGTAAATTCCTGTACAAAAAACAAAAACAAAAAATTTAAAAATGTTTAAGTTCTGTTGGACCAAAACATGCTCTGTAAATTAGAGCAACTGATATATTCTTTGTACCACCAATATACTGACTCTGCAAAATTCATAAAATGGTGAGTATAGGATATTGTATAATATTGAAAGTCCATTTCAGCTTTAAATTGTGGTACGCAGAATGTATCAAACTTCAAAATGCCATTTTTCTCAGCATTTGCATTTTTTGATTATTGGCAATTAATTAAGAACTTTCATTTATTTCTCTTAAAGAAAAAAAAAAAGAAATTGCTCTTAGAATTTGGTTCAAAAATAGACAAAAACTTATAATTTTACTAATTTTTTATTTGGAAATTGGCTCTAAAATTTTTTTAATTTTTAATGTTTAGATGTCTGGCCGCTGTATGAGACTTTAAAACTTTTTTTGGGGGAAATCTAATTACAGGATCTTTACTAATCCTAACCCCTTGATTCTTAGAATTAAAATTAGTGGGTCGTTTCTAATCTCTCCAAAAACGTAATTTTTGTCCCTAAAATTTAGCTTTTTGAGGTCTACCAGAAAGGCTTTGATTAGAAACAGTAGGAGTCTCTTCAATTCGTTTTTTAGTTGAAAAAATGAATTTTGGAGATACACCTAACATCATCTAATTTTGCTTTTTGTCTCCAATTTTTGCAGACCCCCAATCTGGCAAAGTGGGCTAACAAATTTTTTAATCAATTTTTTAGCAAAATAAAGATTTGTTGGTTATGTTATTTTGAAAGGATATGAGGAATCGGAGAATATTTAAATAAAGCAATTTATTCAAAATTCCAAATTATTAAAGAATTAAGTTTTTTCTAAGTACAAGAAAGAGAATGAAAATTTTATCTTAAAAATTTATGGAAACAGAATACTGAGCCAAAAAGAAATCAAGTTACTTGGTATTAAATTTGATTCTAAGTTAAATTTTAATATACTGGTAGACGAAATTAAGGAACGACTAAATAAATCTTTAGTCGGATCAATCTTAGACTATTCTTTTCCTTGCTTGAATTCATTTTCAGAAAATAATATCAAAAATCTACAAGCAATGCAGAATACAGCAGTCAGATCTTATCTTTAAGTTAAAATATGATAGTCCTTCCAACCTGGTGCATCATGAAGCTTTGAATAAACTTAAATTACTAACAGTCTCAAATCGTCTTTTTGAATTGAGTGAGAGATATGTTTGGAAAGGACTTAGTCATTCTATTCCATTGATTGTAAGACTGGTGGAGGAATACAAAGAAGGTTTTGAATCAAGATAAATTGAATACCCAACTCCATTGTGTAATTGCTACTTACTATTTCTTCTTTTTCTAATGAAACTTCAACTATTTAAACTTGTGTCACATGTAACAACCTATTTCAATATATGTTTTTTACTTTCTTTGCATTTTTTAGCTTATTTACTTTATTTGTTTTTTTTTTTTATTATTTATTCTGAAAACAAATAAATAAATAATCGAATAAATGATATATTTTAATGGCCAGTGTGATACATCAAATTGTTTGAAAAAAAAATGTAAAAAAATTAGTCTTTTTAATTTTTTTCAAATTAAATAAATTAACAGTTAATTTCTAATTTTTTTGCAGCATGCTTTATTAAAGAGGTAAAAAAGTTGTTTGAAAAAAAAAATTTTTTTTAATTCAGCAAAATAATAATTAAAAAAAACAGTTCATGTTAAGGAAAAATGTATAAATCTAATAAGTCAAGCAAAAGTTAATTAATTAATTAAAAAATTTTGCAGCTTTATTGAAAAAAAAAAATATTTTGTAATTTTAAAAAATGTGGTCAACAACAACGAAAAAAATTGAATTTAAATTTTTACTATTTATTTAATACACACAATCCAAGCAAATAATTAAAGAGCAAAATCAAAAAGAAAAAAATCCACTTATACTCCAAAAGCAACAAAGTCTAAATCTGCAGATTTTAAGCTGTTTTCGATAACACAAAAGCTACAAGACCAAGCGCTTAATTTGAACAAACAAATCTCACTTGAAAAGCAAAAAAAAAAAAAAAAGAAATCATTTTTAGCTTTTTTTCTCACCAGAATCGAAACAGAACAAAATGGACCCAGGCGAAGAAGTGCGATTGCGCGAAATTCAACGCGAATACCTGGACTTTTTGGACGATGACGTACACATCCTTAAAAAGACCAAAAAAAGCACACTAACCTTTTTCTTCCTTTTTGTTTTCAGAACGACCAGGGATTTTACAGCAGCAAAGTGAAAGACATGATCGCGGAGAACCGGCACCGTCTCATCGTCAACATAAACGACCTGAGACGCAAGAAGGCGCAGCGAGCACGCGGCATGATCGACAACTCGTTCGAAGAGCTCGGCTGCTTTCAGCGGGCGCTCAAAGAGTTCGTCTCGGCCATCGATGCCACATACTCGAAAAACTTCGACGAATTTCTGGTCGGCTTCGACGGCAGCTTCGGCGCCAACCACGTCTCTCCGCGAACACTCCTCTCCACATTCATCGGCTCAATGGTCTGCGTCGAAGGCATCGTCATCAAGTGCTCGCTCATCAACCCCAAAGTGATCCGCTCGGTCCACTATTGCCCGGCCACCAAGAAAATCACCGAGCGCAAGTACACTGACATGACGTCACTGGACGCGTTTCCCTCCTCGTCCGTCTATCCGACCAAGGACGACGAGGGCAACCTGCTCGAGACCGAGTTCGGCCTATCCAAGTACAAAGACCATCAGACCTATAGTGTGCAGGAGATGCCGGAGAAGGCGCCCGCAGGACAGCTGCCGCGCTCCGTCGACATCATAGTCGACGACGACCTGGTCGATCTGGCCAAGCCTGGCGACCGGGTTCAAGTGGTCGGCACTTTTCGATGCATGCCTTCGAAAAACAACGGCTTTACCAATGCCACCTTCAAGACTGTTCTCATTGCCAACAATGTGCAAATACTCAACAAAGAAGTTGATTTTTTGTTCACTACCGAAGATGTTAAAAAGATTAAGAAGTTTGCCCATCAAAAGCAAGGAGATGTGTTTGATATTTTGGCCAACTCAATTGCACCCTCAATTCACGGACACGACTACATTAAAAAAGCTGTTCTGTGCATGCTGTTGGGCGGCGTGGAGAAGATACTGCCGAACGGCACGCGGCTGAGAGGCGACATAAATGTGCTGCTGATCGGCGATCCGTCAGTGGCCAAGTCCCAGATGCTGCGCTATGTGTTGTACACGGCGCCGCGCGCTATAGCGACGACTGGACGCGGGTCGTCCGGCGTGGGTCTGACCGCAGCGGTCACCACTGACAACGAGACGGGGGACCGGCGATTGGAGGCCGGCGCCATGGTTCTCGCCGACAGAGGCATTGTGTGCATAGACGAGTTCGACAAAATGTCCGACATAGACAGAACTGCCATACACGAAGTGATGGAGCAGGGCAAAGTGACCATATCGAAGGCGGGCATCCAGGCCAAGCTGAACGCCAGATGCAGCGTGCTGGCCGCAGCCAACCCGGTCTATGGACGCTACGACCCGTTCAAAACTCCCATGGACAACATTGCCATGCAGGACTCGCTCTTGTCCCGCTTCGATCTCATCTTTGTCATACTGGACACAATCGAGACCGAAAACGACCGGACCATAGCCGATCACGTGATCCGAATGCATCGGTACAGAGCGCCCAACGAACAGGACGGAGACGTGCTGCCGTTCGCGTCCGACGTCGACTTGCTCACCACTCTGAGCCAAGAGCAAGAGAACAGCGAACAAGAGATGCAAGTGTACGACAAGTACGATCCGACTTTGCACGGACCGGTTCGAAATAAAAATCAAAAGTTTGTCAATTTGATGTTCATGAGAAAGTACATTCACTTGGCCAAAGGCTTGAAGCCTCAGCTGAGCAAGGAGGCGGCAGACTTGATCGCCGAAGAGTACACCAAGCTGAGGAATATGGACATGGGCGAGAGTGACGCTGAGTCGACCGGCATGGCCAGAACTCAGCCTGTGACAGCTCGTTGTCTCGAGACTTTGATCAGATTGGCGACAGCGCATGCCAAAGCTCGCCTCTCAAACAAAGTGGAGAGCAGGGACGCCATGGTCGCTATTGAGCTCATTCGCTATGCTTGCTTTAAGAAAGTGCTCGAAAAAGAGAAAAAATCAAAGAGAAAAGCGAATGCCGATGAAGAGGAGGAGGAGGACCAAGAAGAAGACCAAGAAGAGGACCAGGTCAAAAAAGAAACACACAAAGAAAAGGCTAGGCGAAACTCGGCCGAGGACGAGACCGACAAAGAAGAGGACGAACTGCAAGAGGCGGAGAGTCAACAGGGTGAAAAGCCGGCCAAGAAGCGCTTGCGAAAACACACTGTTCAACAGTCACAGTCACAGTCTCAGTCTCACTCCAACAACAATTCCAGCTCGATGCCCATTCTCACGTCCGAAATGCTCAAGGAGTTCAAAAGCATTTTGTTCAAGCTATTCCACAAGGAGAGAACTCAAGCGCTGGCCATGGACGCCATTGTCAACTATGTCAAGGACACAAACACAAAATTTGCTCAAAATGAAATAAAAAGTGCGCTGAATACAATGCAAGACGATAATCAAGTCATGATTTCGGATGATACTGTCTTTTTGATTTAGGTTTTTTTTCTCATGTGTAAATAAGCCTCAAGAACTGAAACAAAATAAAAAAAAAAATTTTTTTATTCTTCTTCTTAATGTGTGTATGTAAACAATTGAATTTTAAAATGAATTTTTTTTCTCTTTTTTTTTTTTAAGAATATAATTTCAAAAATGTAATGCCTGTAAATCAAAAATATCTAGAAAATATTTTAAATAAAATTTTTGAACAATTTTTTTTTTGATTTCGATAAATAATTATTATTTTATTTTTATTTGACTGATGTAGTGATCGATATAAACTATTGGGATTTACCTGGTTTCGTAATCCGTTGACAACATTTTTTGTTTTTATAGTTTCCCCACGAGTCGTTTTGATTCAAACTTTCAAAATAGTAAACGGATTTGACAGAATCAACTTGGTGAACGGAGTAAATTATGCACAAAGTTTCTCAATGAATTTGAAAAGGAACCACAACAAAAGGTTGGTCCGCGAAATTAACAAGAGAGGTATACAATTTTCTAACAAACAGGACTGTGTCAACTTGGAATTAGTGAAGTTGGTTTTGCTTAGTTTTGTGGTTAGCCAAAATCTATAAACCAACAATTCGGTTTAAAGACTTTAATTTTAGTTATTCAATTTAATTCAAGAAAGACGAAAACATCTGTTAATTTTTTCTTTTGGTCATTTTTGGTCTAAGAGTTTTTTTTAAATTGTTACTAAAATTAAAGAGATCTGAATAGTAAGTCGAGGGATGGCTCGTTGAACAAAATAAACAAATCAATCTCTCTTTAAAAATTGAATTGATTTTCTCAAGAAGCTCCTTGAACTTTTTAACTATCCCTTTGTTTTACAACAATCTATCATAAATTATTTTTCGAAGCTAACCTCATTGCTTAAAAAATCTGTACTGAGTTTTTTTGGTCATAACGAATTGGCTTGTTTTGTCTTCTACAAAATTCTGATGGACTTTTCCACTCTGATAGACTTTTTAAGCGTCAGCCAATGTTAATTTTGTTAATGTCATGCAATTTAGAAACGAGGGGATTTATAAGACCTTGTAAAGCGAAGCTAGAAATTCATACGCTATAAAGGCACTAAACGAGCTTAAGAAAGTAATGAATGTGAAATCTTGGTTCATTGCATTGGAGTTTTTTTGAAGCAATTTCCAAAGTCCGACTGGCTTGACATCACAATTAGTCTTGTAGACAAAAGAGTCCTTAAACTAATTACAAATTTGAATGCGTACCGCAATGAACCAATTAAAGGCTTCGACAGATTCAAAAGACAATTGTGTGATAAATTCACAAATACAGTGAAAGTCAAAAGCACTGTGAATTAGGATCAATTGTCTGACTTAAAGCAATCGCCACGTGAGTCTATTGTAGATTATGGCGAAAAAGTAACACAAATGGTTAAACAAATATTTCCCAAAACGGAAACTTCCGACGACATTGATCGTTTAATACACGATCGATTTGTGGAAGGATTGTATTATCAACGTCTTCGTGAAAAGGTTTGAGCAAAAATGTTGAAAATGAGACAAATCGAAACCGAAAAAGTTTACAAAATTCAAGACTTGATTAATTATGCGGACTGCAAGATGTCTAGTTTCGATAAGCAGCCTTTCTATAATAGCACCACAAGTGAAAGTGATGCTCTCCAGAACAGAAGGTAAGCAACTCATCAAAAACAAAAACAGAAGTTTGGTGGTAATTTTAAATAAAAATCTTATTCTTATAATAATCCAAGAGAACCAAACAATCAGAGACAAGACTAAGCTTTTAACGCACACCAGTCAACTCAGAAACAGGTTAAATTTGAAGATAAAGGCAACAGTGAAATTCTTTACGTAATTTAACGCTGTGAACTTAAAAGAGAGTCCTAACCGAGTAAAGCCAGTGAAAGGTGTGGCAATATTCAATAACACACTGGTTAATTACCTATGTGATAGTGGAGCAGACAGGACAATTATCAATACAAAAACGATGAAACTTAAAAAAAGGCATACACCTGGTACAGAACTCGAGATTCACTCGGGTAGCGAGCTGTTCTCATCCTCAGGTCCTATAAAAATTCTTGGCAAGGTGAATCTCTCACGCTGTATTGTTTCAAGAGAAGAAATCCTTGAGAATGTGTAAATATTGGTCGCTTAGACAGTTTCCAATAATGATTGTCTTTTGGGTAGAGATTTGATTAACAAGCTGAAGCACCTTGGGCCTAGATTTGAGCACATAAAGACAATGGTAAAAACAATGTCTAATGAAGTAAGAAGAATTTTTTGAGAAGAAATAGGTGAAAAACGTTTTAAAAAAACCGTGAAATCATGCATTCATACAATGTGAAAGAGTATTAAGTCGGAAGTATTGCCAATTTTGATGTTGGAGTAAAAAAATGATCTCAAAATGGAGGTTGTTGAAAATGCACGTGCTTTGTTAAAAAATAAAATTTAAGAAGTTTCGGCAAAATCAGTCTTGGATTTAAGACCAGACAAAAATTCAGATGTTGCATTTAAAATAAAGTTTCAAGACCCAAACAAGAAGCCAATTAAATGAAGATGTAGACCACTCCCGTGGAATCTGAAAGAGAAAGTAAACACTGAACTGGACAGACAAATGAAGGCAGGGATTATTCGACCAAGTAGAAGTCAATGGTGTTTTCCCATTCGAGTAGAAGACAAGGTTGACGGCTCTATTAGAATCACAGTAGACTAAAAGCCACTAAAAAAAGTAATAAAGGAAGATAATTATCCAATCCCGTCCATAAAGGATCTTTATGCCAAATTAGCAGATGCAGACACTTTTACTTAAATCGAAATGAAAGCAGCATACCACCAAATTTTTGTTCATCCTTACTCAATACAGTATACTGCTTTCATCTGTGAATTTGGTCTGTTTGAGTATCTTTCAATGCCAATGGGCATCAAAACTGCTTCTGCATGGTTTCAACGTTTTATCGAAGCATGTTTACAACGATTTATAATCGATAATTCTCTAAGAGTTGATTTGGATGACTCAATTATATTTACAAACAGTGAAGAGAATGGAATCAATTATCTTCTGAAAACTGTAATGTCTGTTGTTGAAACACTCAACAAGAGATAATTAAAAGTTTCATGCGAAAAAAGTGTCCCAGTTGAAATTGAAATTCAGTTGTTGGGAAATGTCATATCCAAAGGAAAGATTAAACCAGACCCAAATTGGGCTTTGGGTTTAGCGAAATACGGAAAACTAGCGACAATTAACCAACTTCAGTCCTGGTCGGGCGTTGAAAACTATATCGCCGATTCATTGATCACTACTCACTATTAGCCAGACCTCTCTATGAGTTTAATGGGTTTAAAAAGTGTACCTAAGAGCTGTCGAAAACGAAATGGCGCAGTCGATGGAAAAAATACAACTCATTTCGAACAATGAAGCCAATGAACATTTTGAAAGCTTAAAGGGAAAGCTTAAATTTCGAGAGTCAAATGATTTAACAACAGACGCATGTGACTACGGTTACGGTGCAGTCCTTGAACAAGAATTTGACGGGTTTCCAAGGCCAATTGCATATTTTAGCCGAAATTTTACAAAAGCTCAAAGAAAATATCTTACAGTGGAAAAGGAGCTTCTCAGTGCAGTTGAGAGCATGTTAAATTTTCCATGAATTTCTTTTTGGTCGACCTTTCAAAGTCCAAACAGATCATTTTACTTTGACTTGGATAAAAGACAAGACAAATATGAGTCCTCGGTTAGAACGTTCGATGTTAAAGTTAAGCATTTACAACTTCGATATTGTATACAAGCCAGGTCAAGAAAACGTCGTAGCCGACATGTTATCAAGACTATCACCAGAAGATAACTATGCAGATGAAAAATTCGATTATCACCACAATTTGGTAGCAAATTTTGAAGAAATTCAAGGAGAAGTCTCTTCATCTTCGGATAGTGAGAATGAACATAGCATAGATGATGCAACACAGAATACAAACAGCAGCTCTAATTTGGAGAGTGAAATAAGAAACGCCGATAGAATAGCTCTGAACCCAAGTTCTTCTATCGATAATGAATTTAAGAGCCCTAAAGAAAAACAAGAGATCAAGTGGATAATAGGACTTATCCTGGAAAATGGGACCGAGAAACCTAAAATCTTAATTTTTGAGAGCCCAACACGTTGTATACTATACAAACAGTACGACAATTTTACCCTTGTTGATGGTATTTTAAATAGTCATAGTTAAAATAGGAATGGTTTCAAAACAACAGAATTAGTATTACCAAAACAAATAGTGGAGAAAATTGTCAATCATGTCCACAGCACAATTTATAATGGTCATTTAGGAAAAACAAAGACAATGTCAAAAATAATCGATAGATTTTACAGAACTTTTTTAAAAGACGACATCATGAGATGTGTCAAAAGATCAAGCTCACTCAGCCATCGCGATATACCGAGTTTATCTACTTAACACCATGTCGTGCTAATCAATTGATTACCACAGATTTGGCACCGTGGTAAAAAGTAATTCTAAGTCATAGTAGATCACTTTACAAAGCTGATACAAATTCATGCACTGAAGAGCAGTAAAACCCCGCCATTTGCAAATAATATAATGGATAAATTGTGCTGTAGATATGGAATCCCTGAATCAATATTATCAGACGGGGTGGAAAACAATATCAATCAAAGCTTTTAGATCTGGTTTATGAGAATCTAGACATACGAGAGTTAAAATCAACTCCTTTTCACAAACAATGTGATGGTCAAAGTGAAACCATAGTAAAAACAGTTAAGAAGATGATTGCAGCATTTGTTGATGACGATGTGTCGGGACCTGAATTTAAATAAACTGGCATTTGCTTACAATACTATTAGACATAGTGCAACTGGTCAAACACCTTTTGAAATGATGTTCGGTCGAAGGCCTAAAATTTCAATCGACCTAATTGTACCACCTACTGACCTACTCGAAAGAGAAAAGATTTTAATTGAATATAAAATAGTGAATGAGGAGGGTAAGGTAATAGTATTAGAATTCAACGATGATATAGTTGAAAAAAATCTCCCAGCAGTGTACACCAATTATCTTCAAGAGCTTAAGATGAAACTTGAAAATTTTCCCAAATGGCGACAAAGAATAGGAATTGTAGAATGGACAAAGCCAAATTGGATCACGACGGAAAGATCAAGAAATTTGAACACAACATTGGAGACTACTTATTAACGGATCTTCCGAAATTGAAAAAGGGTTTTTCACATGGTTTGTCACACAAATACCATGGACCATTTATCGTTGTTTGGAATAAAGAAAACAATTGTGACTGTTTAATAGAATTCGCAACAAGTCCTCGTTCAAAACTGAGACTAGCCCACAAAAATAGACTCAAGTTTTAAATCCACACCGGACATATCTTACTCACAATAAAGAAAAACCAGACGAACAACCCAATAAGCAAAAAAAAAAGTACACCAAAAATTTGAATAATCCAAGGAGGAAGTCTATAGAAAATCATAATGAACATGAACAGAGTGTCACGGATACGATTAATAAGCACTCTATGTCCACAGAAAATGTGTCTACAATCGACAGTGATTCAGATGTCTGTTTTAAGGAAAAAATAAAAACAAGAAAAACCGTATTCCGAAATCTATCGTTGTACTAAGAAGGTCGACTCGTCAATTGAAGCCACCTGACCAACTAGCATTTCAATCTTGTTAAAAAAAAAAGAAAAATTGAAGAGGCAACTCAGATAAACCTCATGTAAGGAGGATATTTCCAGAGGACCCTTAGTTAAAGTTGTACTTATCAAACAAAATTGTTGTCGATAATAACAAGGTTTAAAAATTTTAAAATAAAATTTAAACATAAATTAAAAATATTTAAAAATTCAAAAAAAAAAAAAATAAAAAAAAAACAAACACAAAAATGGCAAAAATTTTTGTAATATACATCAGAAATATCACAGTTCTAGGAGGAGACCGAAGGAAAACAGCTGAAACCTTAGAAATATTGATAAACAAGGAGATCATTTGGCAAGGTTTAGATAACAGACTGGGACTCGTCGATAACCTGAAAGTCCCAGAGATGTGCAAAGACCACGATGGAACCACTTACATCGCGTTCTGTCATATGGAAAGGACTGACCGACATGGTGAAGCGGTTGGATTTATGAACAGCATGACATTAGAAGGTCAGAAACTCCTGGCTAAGGTGAACGACATCGAGTCTGTTATTTAGTTTTCTTTTATTATTTGTGTTATAATCGCGAACCTACAGATCCTAACAGATCCGGAAGAGACTTTTTATCTTTTTTAGGTTTATTACAAAATACTCAATTAATAAATAAGTATAACAATTTCTTAAAATAAGAGAATGATTTTTATATATTAGTATGATTTAACATGTTTAGTTAAATTCTCAAAAATTTTTTTTAATTCTATAAAAAAATAAATGGATTAAAAATCGATTTTTAGAATTAAAAAAGTTTAAAAAATTTGTAAAACAAAACAATTAACTTCGCAAAGATAATATTATAATAAAACCAAAAAAAAAGGAACTAATCGAACAGTCCAATCAAACAGACCGTCTTTAATTACCGACAGAAGCCTTCATTTTAACTTCACTCGGAACAAAATAGCCGAACCAATTCGATTTCAAACTGCCCCGTCTAACGGATGGTCTGAAACGAACGCCCATACCGAACCTTTGAAACGTTCAGGAAAAAAAAACCATGCAAAACCGACCGAACCTATCATTCTAAGCATCAATGACCACACAAACCGTAAATTCAAACAGTCCTTAATTCTAAAACATCCGAGCGAACGAATTGAAATTAGGAATCGTGCAGCTAAATAAACAGTCATATCAATCAAGCGACATTTCAAACCGTTTTAAGGCAAGTCTTAAATGATTTGAAATCCAAATTAAAAAAAAAAAAAATAATATTGGTGGCAGATTTGGTTTCTAAGTCCGCATATTAAGCGTTTAAATGATTTGGAATCCAAATTTAAAGTAAAAAATTTTGTAGCGGATTTGGATTCCCAATTTTGAATTTTACGAGTTTAAATTTTTTTTTTTACTTCAAATATTTTTCTTAGAATTTCTTTATTAGAATTCAAAAAAGATTTTATTTTTGAAATTATCAAGTTTAAAATGTAGAAATTTGAAATTTTTAGGTCTGTAATTTCTATTTTAAAAATTTCTTCTCTTATTAAAATTGATAAATACAAAATAAATATAAATATCTACATTTACTAAATTTAATAGAAAATTATAAAATTTTTGAATGCTTTCTAATTTAACAAATTCGCCTATTAGCCAGACGGATTCAACTCCGGTCTCAACATTGAAAAGGCGCAAAACAATAGAACCAAGATCGTAGGTTTGGCAAGGCCAAAATGTTGTCAAAATAAATGAATCGTCTGCCAAGTGAAATATATGTCAACAAGTGATAACAATTTAAAACAGTACAACAACTGAGTTGGTTCATTATTTTGCTGAAAAACATAAATTTTCAAAATTATCACATGAAAATATTAGACCAAGTAAACGTTTTTGCTAAGATTTTGAGGACATGGCGAATGAACCAGAAGAAATTCCTAAAACAATTAAAGAATACCTTGCACTTGATTTAAAAATTGAAAAATTAAACGAGAAATTAATAAGCTTTATTATTGCCAACAATTTGCTTTTTAAAATTGTAAATTCCGAAGAATTTCAGGAGTTATTAGACACAATTAAATCTCAAACCTTGTCGTCAAACGTTGAGATACAAGGTGTACCCGAGAAGGTATAAAAATAAATTTTATAAATATAGATAATAATGTAACTTTATTTTTTTTTAGCATGACACAATAAAAAATATTTTCGAATTAAGTCGAATATTTTGCATGTTTAACTACTGAAGTATGGATTTCAAACACAAATCATTCTTATCTTTGCTTCACTTTTCATTTTGATGATATTTTTATGTTCGAGCTAAAAAATCGTGTTATTGTCCTTAAACATTTAGACGAGAATCATGATCATTTATATTTGTACGTTAGGATAAATGAAATTATTTCTGAATGGAATATAGCTGAAAAGGTAAATGACAATAATATTTAAAATTTTTACAGTTAAAGTTATTATTATTTTTAAAGCTTATTGGAATAGTTTCCGATTCAGGTCCTAACATGAAATCAGCCGCTATGATGTTTAGTGGAAAAATATTGCGATTACCATGCGCTGCTCACAAATAAAATTCAACAGTTTCTGATTTATTTAAGACGAAAAATATTAAAACTAAACGTGAAAAAGGCACTCAAGTTCCATATTATACTATTCGGTCTGTTGAATCTGAAAGTAATTCGAGAGATATTTAAGTTGATGAAGCTGAAAAAATTGAATAGAAGAAGTAAACCAAGTCAAAGATGAAACTTTAATACCTATATTAAACAAATGCGGAAAACTAGTAGGTTCATTTAGTCATAGCGAGGTCTTATGTAGGCGACTAAAAGAAAAACAAGAATATTTTAATTTAAAGAAAAAAGTAAAGTTGGTACAGGAAGTGGTCATTTTTGACACAAATTTGTGAGTTTGTATTCTCAGTAACATCCACATCCGTCCCTGCTGAAAATCTTTTCAGTTCACCTGGGTTAGTACAAGATGAATTAAGAAACAGAATCGAACCAGCAGCTTTAGAAATGATCAATTTTATTGAAAAAATAAATACTTATAATTTAAAACAAATTTCAAAAATTTCAATACTTTTAACAAAATTTTTCAATAATTTTAAACTCCCAAAATTTAATAAGTACAATTTCATATTTTATAATTTCGGACTTAATAATTTTTAACTTTATTATTTCATTCTTCAAAATTTTAAACTTCGAAATTTTAAATCGAACCCATTTTTTTGTATTCGTAATTATTCAAAATAATAAAAATAAATATTGAAAATCAAATTTTTCAAAACTAAATTTAATTTCAAGTAAGAATTTATTTCATTTTAAAATTTTAAAATTTCAAAGTACTTAATTTTTCCTGAAGTCGAAAAGTATGAAAAAATTTCCAAGTTTTGAAACTTCAATAAACACTAGAAGCACCAAAACGAGTCAAAATGACTTGTTCTAATAGAATTTAATGGATAATAATGGATAACAATTTATTGTTTGGATAAATCTATACAAAACTTAATTTTAATTGAGTAAAAATAAAAATTTGCCTATAAAAAAGTATCTTGCGAAAATTTTATCTTCTAATGAATTTATTACTTTTTGAACCAATTTTTCGTCTTTCATGTAAAATACGCAAACTTTAATTTTTGCATTTTTTAAATTTGCTTATCTTCGTTCAATTTTACAAAATATTCAATTAATCAATTAGGATTTAAGTCAGTTTTTAAAGATTTGTATACTTTTATAAATATTTTATGACTCATCCATTGATTTTGTAGATAAATTCAAAATTTTAATTAAAAAACGAGTCAAAATGACTTTTTTGCTGCTTCTAGTAGTATATACATGATTTTGTACAATGGAAATATTTTTTTATTTGAATTTAATTAATTTAGAAAGTTATTCTTATTTTTATGCTGAAAAAACAAAATTGTGCTCAAATAGCAAAAATTGACTTAGATTTTAGCGGCCAAAAATCGAAAAAGAGTCATTTTGACTCGTTGGTGCTTCTGGTGTTAACAGCCCTATTTTCATTCGATTTATGTGAACAATAAAAGATATGCTTTTATCAAGTGTAAATGAGATCATTTACGGGTCAAGGCGAAAATCCAAGCGAAAAATGAGTCGAAAAATTGTATGCTGAAATAGCCTATTTCAAATAGAGGTCCCAATCCTACTGAGCATCGTTCACATTTGATCTCAAAATTTATTCGATTGTGCGATTTGTTTTATCAATTAGACCATTGCACTCTGGGTGGTAAGCGGATGTACGCCTTTTCCAAATTCCGTACACTTCACACAAGTTTTTTAGTAAGCCACTCTCGTAATTTGGTCTTTGGTCACTTAAGAAAAACCCAAATGCTACGTAGCGACAAATCAGCTCTTCAAAAATAAATTTTGCTGTAATTTCCGAGGAAAACCAGAAAAATTTCTCTTCAATTTGATCTAACGTTTTTTCAAAACTTCTATGACCGGAAAACTCATAGTCGTGGTAAATCCTCATTTGTATGGTACAACGTGAAAAGGAACCAAATACGCTCTTTTCCTGCACTTGTATTCACCACCAACACTCCATCAAACACCTTTGACCATTCTTAGATTTTTAAACAGTTTTCACCATTTTCCATTTGAAGCAAGTCTTCTTTTTTGAGATTTTTTCGAACCATCTCGTAAACTTTGCCTATTGCTAATTCTTTTTGTTGCTCAAAATTCCAATTGAAACCATCGCTTAACTTAAACAAATTTATGCTTGCAACTGTACGTGAGTGCAAATTGGGCAATACATTCGATAGATCTGGCTTGTTCTCAATCTCAAACTCGAGTTCCTGTAATTTCGCCAAAAATCGACCTAAGCGCCCAGTTGAATCTTTAAGCTTTTTGAGTGTAGCCAGTGGTCGGTGATATGTGACAAACAAAATTTTTTTCCCGATTACATATGATCTTAAATGTCTTGCACCCCAAAAATTGCCAATAATTCTTTTTCGCTTACCGTGTACTTTCGCTCTGTTTTCGTAGATGGCGACTCGCATAAGCGATTGGTCCTCCAAATGCTGGGTCAGAAGCGTCACACTCCAATTTAAATTGCTGTGAAAAATCAGGCAAAGCCAAAACAGGCGTCATGCTAAACTTTTGTTTAAGATCTTTAAAGACTTTTTGTGCGGTTTCATCCCATTTAAATTTTGATTTCGACTCACTCAAACGATAAAGGCATGATGCGGTATGGCTAAATTTCGGCACGAACTTGACTAAGTCAAGTCTGCATACAACTCAAGGGATGTCATTTTTAAAAATAACAAGAAGTAGAGGATCAAAGAGAGATCATTGAGGGAATTGGCTAAATACATCCCTCCACTCTGAGACGTTCTCGCCTTTTACTATACGCTGCAGTGGCGTAGCGCCATTGAGGCGAAGTATGGCGGCCGCTACACCATTTTTTTAGTCTAGATGAGAATACACATTGAACTTGTATTTATTTTTTTTAAATTAATAACTTGACCATGCATGAATTAATAATTAAAATAATATAACCCCTCCTGTTTTTCATTTTTATGATTGAAAGTGTTTTGTGCATTAAATATTTAGATCTTGTGTTCATTTAAGTTAAATATGAACAAAAAAATTCGATTTTTTTTTATATTTAAAATTCTGCTCCAAAATAAAACAAAAATTTATTATTTTTTCAATTGAAAATTAAATAAAAAATTTTAATGAGAATAAAAATTGAAAATATAAAAATTGATTTCTTCTTGCCATTTTTGTGATTAAAATTTTAAGCTCTAATTATTGAAAAATTTCTAAAAAAATACTTATAACCTTAAAGCTATTAAAAAATTTTTTTATTCCAAATATGCTGCTCAAATTCAAAATTTTTTGAGAAATAATTTTGTATTTTTTTCAGATGAAACAGGCTAAATTAAATTTTAAAGTCTTTAGTCAAACTCCGCCTTTTGTTTCGTCTATTTCACAAGCATCAGACTTGCCTTCGGGCTCAATTAGAAATGTATCATCTATTACAATAACCAAAATTTCACCTTTTTATTGAGCCATCTTCTTGTCTTGTGAATGAAACGAATGAAAATTTCTTTGAAATTAAAACTATCACGTCTGTTTCTTCGTAAAATACACAAAACAATCAAACCCCAATTTCATGTATTATTGAAAAAATGACCCCAGATCAACCGTAATTTTAAGCCGATTAAAGACAAATATGATCGATAATTTATAGAAAGGTGGTATGATAACTTTAACTGGCTTGAATACAACGTAGAACAAGACCGCGCTTTTTGTTTTATTTGCCAAAAATTTTGTCGAAACGAAGCCAAGATGGATTCTTTTGTCTCTGCCGGATTCAAAACTTGGAAAAATGCCTATGATAGGTTCATAGAGCATGAGAAGACCTCAGCTCATCAAACAGCTAAAATAAAATGGCATCATGCAACCAAAAAAGGTCCTTCATGTGCAAGTCTTGTTGCTAAACAACACGAAGACGAGATTAGTTTTAATAAAAAGTGTCTTGGTCAAATAGTCAAAGTTATAATGTTGCTAGGAAAGCAGGGATCAGCTTTTCGAGGACACGATGAGAGTACTAATTCAAAAAAGAGTAAATAAGTTTTTGTGTGAGAACTGTTTCAAAAGACTTAACAATTGATGAGCATTTTTGGGTTTTTATGAGGCGAAAGACACTACCGGTGAAACATTGTTTAACTTATTAAAAAAAGCTTTTGTAGACCTATCACTCTCATTTGAAAACTTAACCGGACAGTGTTATGACGGTGCTTCAAATATGTCTGGAATTTATCAGGGACTAGCTAGTCGAATCAAGAACCAAGTTCCCTATGCGCTCTATGTTCATTGCTATGCCCACCGATTGAATCTTGCTTTACAAGACTCATGCAATGAAATTCAAGAAATTCGAAATCTGTTCGGTCAGTTCAACTCCATCTACGTTTTGATTGAAGGTCCTTCAAAAAGAAATTACATATTTGAATCGCTCAGAGTCGACTCAATTAAAATACTCAAATACTCAAATTTTAGGATTTTAATCAAACGAATTAGGTCTTTTATATGACAAATGTTGTCAAAAATATTCTTTTACCCTTTATAGTTAAATTAAAAGTTTATTTTTAAGGAAATAGACAATATTGATAAAGAATCGAATGCTACGAGCTTGCTTAAATCGATTGAAAAATTTGAGTTCTATCTTTTCCTCGAAGTTTTGACAGATATTTTTATTGAATCAAACATACTTTCAGTTCAACTTCAAACAGTTTGTTATGACAAATTAAATCTAAGATTACTAGCTGAGGCTACAATCGCCCAGCTAAAATGTTTAAAACCAAGAGAGTTTTTTGATGAGATATATGAGCTGATAATTTAAAAATCAAATGATTTGGTGCTAGAGCTATCCAAAAGTCCACGCGTTACAAGACTACCTAAGTAGGAAAATAATTTATCTTTTATAGTTTTTATTTAATATCATTTTTATTTATAATACCAAAAACACGGCGATACAGGACTGAATGCTATAAAGAGCCCACTGAACTGAGCGCAATAGATAAAATTTTCGAAATCTATACTAAAAGAATAAATATTTTGATTGAAACAATAAGCTCAAGATTTGAGATTGAAAACATTGGCCGGATCGAAACCATCTATTCGTTATTTTAAGAAACAGAAAGACAAAACAACAATTTTAAAGATCTATTGAGTATTTACAGTAATTTTGTCAATTTAGAAAATCTAAGCCAGGAATTAGATCTTTGGTATTCTTTCAAAAAACAAGTTGGTTTTGATATCAGAAAAATCGATCAAGAAAATAGACTTGTGGAGTTGAAAAATTTATTTTTGAGTCCAAATGTGTCAAAAATTTTTCCAACTATTTTCGATTTATTCAGAATATATTTAACTTTTCTGATTGCTTACTCGGAGTCTGAAAGATCTTTTTCAGTCTTGAAGAGGAACAAGAACTGTTTACGAAATCGCATTGGAGAAAATCGACTAAGCGAATTAAGTTTGATAAATATTGAGTCATTAGAGCTTAAAAATCTAGATGTCGACAAAATAATTGATTTTTTTGCTAGGCAAAAAAATAGAAGACTTAAATTTTTTTAAAATAAACATTTTTGTTTTGTATTATCTCTTTCTAAATTTTCTATCCGATTTGTAAATAAAAAATTAAAAATTTTTTACAATTTTTTAATTTTTTGACCCCCTCGTGACCCCCCTTCCCCCATTTTGACCACAAACTGAATCTCGCCACACCATTTTAAAATTCCTGGCTACGCCACTGATACGCTGATTCCTGTTGGTCAAAAAATCGGACAGCCAGTTTAAGATCTTATCTCTGAATCCGTCAGCCTCTAACTTTTTTATTAAAGCTCGGTGGGAAACTATGTCAAAAGCTCTAGCAATGTCGAAAAAGACTACTGTAGAAACAAATCGAAGCTATGCCACTTGATATTTGGGTGTTTGAAATCACCTGCAATTAGTAAACCTAAATATCTCTTTTTATCAAACATCCATTTAGCACGATTCAAGTGCTATTTAAAGGTTTTAATTTACTAAATTCAACCCAAGCGAAATTCATCGTTGGAATTATAAGAATTCATTCAAACTGAATCTTAAAAAGTTGGAGAAACCTGTTAATCACAAAAAAATCTTTAAGCAACTCCAATGCGTACTCAGAGACTCGGAATTTAAAGAAATTACAGCAATCTACAATTTCTCTTCGAACAAAATATGGATTATAAAGTTCGAACACGCCTTTAGTTGTATTTAGTCTTTATAATCCACCCAATGTGCTTCTGAACTTTGAGCTTTTTAAAACAGTTGATAAAAAGTGTAATTACTACATTTTAGGTGGCGATCTAAACGCTTAAACAAAGCAAATAGGCTGCGTAGGGGAAAATGAAAATGGAATAATGCTGAAAAGAATAATTAATGAGCTAGACTTTTCAGTAATCAATGATAAGCGCCCTAATTTTAATATTTTCAATAGGAATTACTTTGAAATTCTTGATCTTTTTTTAGTTTCAACTTCATTAATTGACAAAATTACCGACTTCAATGTCTTAAATAGTCAAGACATAACTAGTGACCATTTCCCAATTGAAGCATCAATTTCTATGGGCTTTCAATTAGAAAAAAAAAACAGCTAAAAAATTTAACTATAAGAAAGCGAACTGGCAATTATTTAGCGAGATTTTTAAATTCTCAAATAGTTAATTTCCCTGAAAGATCCCTCACTATAGATCAACTAAATGATAAAATTAAAGAATAAAATAATTTCTTCTACTCATAAAAGCATTCCTTATCTTTTTCAGAAAATCTCCAAAACTAGTCTTCCCCCGAACATTGTTATTCTGATAAAAGAACGCAGGAAAGTAAGATGAAACTTTAATAGAAAAAAAAGAGTTTGTGGCCTTTTTTTTTGATATTTCTAAAGCCTTCGATAGTGTTTGGCATTAGGGTTTACTTTTTAAATTGATTAAAATAAATCCACCTCATTACTTGACTAACTGGATTAGATCCTTTTTAGATAGTAGGATATTTAAGGTAAATTTGAATGACCACTTGAGCGACGAATATCAAATAACTACAGGTGTTTCTCAAGGCTCAGTTATTAGTCCTCCTTTATTTAGTATATATATTAATGACATCCCCAAAAGAAATAAAACAAATAATGAATACTCTCTGCTTTTCGCAGATGATCTTGTTACATTCTTCATTTATAACAAAAAGGGGAACCTAGAAAATAAGATAAATAAATATATCAACGAACTAGAACAATGGCTTATTAACTGGAAAATGAAGATATCAGTTGAAAAGTCGTGTTCAGTAGTCTTTTCTAGGTACAAAAAAGAGAGTGATAATCTAAACTTAAAAATTTATGGAAACAGAATACTGAGCCAAATAGAAATCAAGTTTCTTGGTATTAAATTTGATTCTAAGTTAAATTTTAATATATTAATAGACGAAATTAAAGAACGCTGCAACAAAATGCTAAATATTATTAAGATACTTTCAAATAAAAAATGGGGTCTCACTCAAAACTCAATAGAAATTTAAATTAATCTTTAGTCGGATCTATTTTAGATTATTCTTTTCCTTGCTTGAATTCATTTTCAGAAAATGATATCAAAAAACTACAAGCAATTCAGAATTCAGCAGTAAGATCTATCCTTAAGTTAAAATATGATACTCCCTCAAACATCGTGCAACATGAAGCTTTTAATAAACTAAAATTACTAACAGTCTCAATTCGTCTTTTTGAATTGAGTGAGAGATATGTTTGGACAGAACTGAGTCATTCTATTCCATTAGTTGAAAGACTGGTGAAAGAATACAAAGAAGGTTTCTAATCAAGATATATTGAATACCCAACTCCATTGTGTAATTGCTACCTTACTATTTCCTCCTTTTTTCCTGAAACCTGAACTATGTACACATTTGCCACATGTAACAATCTATGTCTTCTAAACTTTCATTTTTTCAATTTTTTTTTAAGCTTATTTACTTTATTTTGATTTTTTTTTTTTCATTTTATTAACTTTAATTTTATTTTTTATTTTGATTTTTATTTTTTTTATTTTATTCTTAAGGAGCCCTAGCTCGGTACAGAAAACAATTAAATAATAAATAAATAAATAATAAATTCAAATAAATATATTGCACCACACTGCTCAATATTAGGAAGCTCAGATCGTTTGCTTCAAAAGTGTTAATCTAATCGAGCCAATCTCAAAAACAATTAAAGGAGAAAAAACATTCGGATATTTTTATTCGAGATTAATTAATAGCTTTTTAATCAAGAGATAAGTGCTGAAATTTTCAGAATTTAAGCTCTCAATAATTGATAATATCAATTTAATTTTTACAGATTTTGAAAAAAAAAATTTTTAAATTTTAATTAAGGTTCACGAAATTCAAAACATTAGTTCTATCTGAATTTCACATTTTTGACTCAAAATTCGTAATCTACGCCCTCGAAAACCCCAAAAAAAAATTTTTTTGAATGGGGCAAAAAAAAAATTTTTTATACCCAGGGTTCCAAAGATAGCAAACCCTTTAAAAAGTTGTTGTTCTTTTAGACTCAAAATCTCAAAGATAAAACTTAAAAATACTAAAAAAAAGGTCTCAAGGTCTATTTCCATATGATCATCTTCATCTACTTCCTCTTCAATAAATTTTTTTTGGCCGAAAACTCCAAGGTTACTTACACGAGATTGATTATATTTTGATTTTTTAGGCATTTTTCACGAAATTTTTTTATACTAAGATACAATTTTAGTAAAATTTAGAAAAAAAATATCAAAAGAATTCAAGTTTGAAAAATTTGTTAAAAATCACATGATTTAAAGAGATTTTTAAGAAAAATAAAGCAATAAAATAAAAAATTAAAACCATAGATTTGTTCAGAATTTTGTCTAGATTTAAAAAAAAAAAAAAAAATCGGTTCATAATTGATCCCTCGGAGGAGATACGATTTAAACCAGAAAAAACACATTTTTTTCCTTTTTTTAGCCCACAAAAACCGCCACACCCTTTTTTTTTTTCTAAATTACATTAGCATGTAGAGAATTTTATGCTCTTTCAGAATATATATACTTTTTTAGTATTTTTAAGTTTTATCTTTGAGATTTTGAGTCTAAAAGAACAACAACTTTTTAAAGGGTTTGCTATCTTTGGAACCCTGGGTGTAAAAAATTTTTTTTTTGCCCCATTCAAAAAAATTTTTTTTTGGGGTTTTCGAGGGCGTAGATTACGAATTTTGAGTCAAAATGTGAAATTCAGATAGCACTAAAGTTTTGAATTTCGTGAACCTTAAATTGCTAAATTTTTTTTATTACAAAATTAAACTAAATTTTATTTACAAAAATATTTCTTCTTTTAAAAAAATAAAATAAATTTAAGCTTTTTTTTGATAAAATGAAGTGTTAATCAGTCTTTTATGGATAGGGGCACTAACCTCACTAAATTTAAAAACTTGTTTTTTTTAAAGAATTAACAGGATTTATATCTGTTTAAGTCTCAGCATCATTCAAAATAAAATTGAAGTTTCAAAACTTTGTGAATTACTATATCACTCAAGAAATCAATCAAGAAATGTGTTAATTTACAGTGACAGCATTCACGTATGTCTTTAATTTTATGTTCAGTTTTTTCTTTATTTTTATTTTAAATCGGAAATGTTGTTTTTTTGTTTTTTTTTTAAATAACATTTTAAAGAAGGATATAAATTATATCCATTAAATTTTCTATGCCAATTTTTATTTAAAAAAAAGCTAGGAGAATTAATTAATTATGATTAATGAGGAAAAAATATTTAAAATTTAATAATTTAAAAATTTAGTTATCGAAGCAAAAAGCAATGTTGAAAAAGCTATAAGACTCATTTGTAAATTTTGTGAATTGTTGCAGTTATCAGTTGTGCACACATGAGTAAAAACAGCTCTGCCATATTTTTCACTAGATGCCAAGATTGCAGATTCACTAAAGCAACCTAGTTGCACAAAAAGATTTCCACCCGAAAGTTTGAATACATTTTTCTAGATTACAAACTAAATTTATACAAGTCAAAAATTATAGGTTTTAATTTACATAGCATCCTTTTGGTTGATTTGCAGGATTATTGCTTGAAGTTCCCGTGCAATTAAGTTGAGGATTTGTGTTATCATAATAATATCTGACTTCTTCAGAACCAGGCTGGCTGATTCCAAATCCACTTCTACATTTCAATGAATAAACATTTGAATATTGTGCTAGAATAAATAGAAATTGATTGAGAATCATAAAATTTATTAAAACAAAAATATACCTATTAAAACACCAATTGCCATTAAATATGAGAAATTTTTCATTTTTTCTAGATTTTATTCTAAACTATAATAATTTGTTGAAAATTGAAAAATTGAATTGTTGTAAAGGTGGAATAAAGTTTCCTTTTTATATTACATTTATCTTTATCTTTATTTCAATTAGACTCTAAACAAATATTATTAGTTTTGTTGTTTCCATAACAAAAAATGTAATTTCTGATTTTTTGAGATAAAAAGAGCTCAAATCAATTTACTAATTTGAATTGAATGAAATCACCATACCACAAAATATATGATAGAATTATAATTATAATGCTAACAAAAAGCTTATCTTGTTCAACATTAGTAACATACTTTGCGTAAAAAATTAATTGCAAAAAATAAATTTCAAATATTTGGTTTTTAATTTTAAATAAATTTTTTTAATAATCTGTGAAATTTGGTTTAATTTTTTTCTTGATCTTTGGATTTTATTTGTTTAAATTGATCTTGGTGACCTGTGGAGGTGTTCAAAAGTGTTCAAGCAGTGAATTTTCTAAATAAATATAAATTTAGTGGTCTTACAAGAAGACCACAGGAAAAAATCATTAACATTGGAATAAAAAATACTTTTCTAAAGCTTTATTTTGTGTCACCTTTAAATATGGTGGCACTTTATAAGCTTTCTAAGTTTCCATTATCTTTATTGATTAAAATTTTTTAAATTTTTTGTATAATTTTATAGATCAAAATATTTAAAGCTCACGGATTTTTTTTACTGACGAATGTGTTAATAAAAAAGTGACTAATTGTATAAAAGTTAGACAAAAAAAGCTATTTTTCAATGACAAAAAATAATTTAGTACGACAAAACAATTCAAAAAATAATAAAAAAATATAATCTTTGAAGACAAAAAGAAAATTTTAGTAAAAATTAAAAAATTAAACAATTTCCAGATTTTTTTTCGGCGACTCTTGAGCTACCATCGGTTCATCGAATTGAATTGGGATCGTCCCTTGTTCGTAGTTGCTTTTTCATCATCAAGAAAAACATCATAAACATTGGTCTCTATACTTGATAAATTCGATTGCGTTTTTTCTGTGTTAAAGTCAGACATGAAATTTTGTTCAGTTGTTTCTTGAACAAACTCATACATAATCCCCTTACCACGCTTTTTTAAAGGTACAACAACATCTGACTCCAAGTCATCCAAGTCATTAATTGAGTTGTATTGGTGATTATTCGAATGAAACTCTGGCAATAAAGAATCAAAACTAGACTTTATTAAAATTATAATGATTAAGGATTTATTCTTATTTGTTTATTTGTTTTCTGTACTTAGCTAGATCTCTTTCAGAAAAAATTATAAAAATGAAAAAAAATAAAATATAGCTACAAAAATGTGAAGAAAGTTTAAAAGACATATATTGAATAATGATTAAGCAAAGATTTTATAAATGATATTTTTTAAAAATTAATTGACAATTAATTTTCGTTGCTCTTGCTTGAACTTTCTCTAATTCGCATATGTCCACCTTTAAATACGGACACCACGAATTTACGGCGAATTCTATCAAGCGACCAATCTTAAAATGCTTAGATTTAGATTTTTGAAGGTTTTGACTATCATATCCGAAATCCGATTTCCACGATTTGCACAGTACCTGACCTGATTTCTTTATTTCAGTTCTCTTTTTACGTAAATTCCCAGATCCTTTCCGGGACTTTTTTTACTCATTGAACACGTTCCTTGCTTATTGAACATAGTTAAGAGCACGTTTGAGCGAAAGATAGCGATTCAGAGATTCATGCCTCATGAGACTGGATAACACTTCATTTATTCAATTGATTATTAAAAAAATATATGTATTAAAAATATAAAAAAATTTTATAAAAATTGAATAGAGTTGTTGATTTAATAGTTATTTGAAAAAAAATAACAACAAGCTATTTAGGTTAAATAATTCAAATTTAGAAACAAAATCTGTGTAAATTAAATTTACGCTATTGAAAATTGAAAGCTCAAACGTTGAAAACTTCAAAATTGATCTCTTGATCACAAAGCAATTTATTTATCTTGAATAAAAATGCTCAAATGTTTTTTCTCAACTTTTTGACTTGGCCATTGGTTCAATAAGGTTATTGTTGTTCCTTAAAATATAATTCAAATTTCTTGAGTCATTTTTTTTTAATTTTTCTTTTGGATTTAGCGTATAATTGAAATATAAGAAATATAGAATTATAAGAGAAAGTTAGCATGCTTTCAAAAGTTCGATGTTGAAATTAATAAAGACCATACTCTTCTAAAGCGTTATTTATTTCATTAAAGCTGTTTGCTTCAAGCTTAACATTTAAAAGTTTACAGCTAATTTATTTATTGCTTCTTTTAATAGTCAAAATAGTCGAAATACGAGAGGATAAAGGTCTTAAAAAACTGGATAAGATAGAAAATAATTTCCTATTAACTTGAATTGATGAATTAGATGCAAATTTGCTAAAATACAACCTTCGGCTGCCGATGACCCTTTTAATTCATCAAAATATTAGTTTCTAAAAAATTAGCAACGTTCAACTTAAAAACTCCATGTTATTTGTCCGTAATGAGCAGGAACCACCAAAATATTCTTTTTGATGTTCAAAATATGCTAAATATGCTTAATATGCTTTCAAATTTTTCGCTATAAATTTTAAGGAAACAACCATATTAAGTTAAAATTGTCTCATAATTTACTTGATCAAGAAATAAAGTTTTGATTAACTTTAGGGAGGAATCATCGTTCAGGTTTAACTTGATAAATAAAAACGAATCGTTGCTTACAATCAGTAGTTTCATCAACGGCAATTTTCTCATTTGAAAAAAAATTAATTAATTCCTTGAATTTAATTATAAAATTTAATTTTAACGGATGGTAAAAATCTTCTTGCTGTTGTAGTTGACGGTATCCTGAACTCGGTTCCCAAATATTGATTTAAAAAGCCAGTAAAATTTTTTTGTTCAATTTTTCTAATGAAATATTTGAAGATGTTAACCAAATCAAAAGGTCTTGATGCAACTTATCTTTTGAATCTTCATTATGAAAATCTAAAGAGCAAATTGTTTTTAAGCGTTTTGAATTTTGTTGATGATTTTCCAGTCATGGACAAAACTCGGTATTTACAAATTATTCGATTATTTAACTCTAGGACTATTCGATTATTCGATTACTCATTTTTTAAATGATTGTTAATTTTCAAATAATTTCCGGTAGAATTTTAGTTAAAGAAAATTAACCCTTAAATTAACCATAGTTTGACTAAGCGAAAGGCGACGCTAGGCGTCTTGAGCTATTAGACGCTAGGCGTATTTTATTTAAACAACTTGGGGATTGAACGGGGTCTGGGGCGCAGCCCCGGTTTAGGGAATCCGGTTAATTAGACGCAAAGAGAGATCTTAATAAATTTATTCTGAATTATTTCCCTGAAAAGCTGAATAATCGAATAATCGAATAGTCATACAGTTGAGAAATTAGTTGAAATTAATAATTGAATTGTTGAATAATTGTATTTAAAAAAATATTGTCCATACCTCAACTAATGATAAAAGTCTAATGATAAATGAATTTTTTTTTTCATCAAAATAATCTGTCTCAAGAAAAAGCTCAAATATGCTTGAAATATGCTAATATGCTAAATATGCTTAAAAGCATAAAAAATTCTATTAACATCAAAATATGCTCTGGCATATTTTGGTGGACTCTGGTAATGAGCTGGCTCCTCTCGACATACTTGATGATGAAATCTATATAACTTTAATTAGTTCTAGATTTACTGAAGTTTGATTATTTTAATTAAAATAACCGAAATCTTTATAATTTAGAGTCATAAAAAATAATCTTTTTTAATTCCATTTCTAAATGTCACATGATCGGGCTGAATATTGTGCTGCTGAATCGAATCAATCACTAATCATATATCAATTTTTTTTTTAATTTTCGGATAAATTCAAATTTTTCTTTGAATTTTTTTTTATTTTTCAATTTTTTTTTTTGATATTTAAATTTTTCAAATAATAAATTCAATATTTATGATTCAAAGATTCAAAAATTTTAAAATATTTAACTCTAAGAAGAAAAGTTAAACTTTAATTTCGACTTAAAATTTTGATTTATTATAAAATGAATAAATAAATCGATGCTGCTGTTTTTCAAATAATAAAAATTTTGATTTGATTTTTTCTAATTTACTTGGTAGTTTGAAGTGAAAATTCTTTAAATTAGAAAAGGCATCATTTCAGTTTTTTGTAATTCCTTTTTTTTTAAGTTAAATAAAGGCCTTTTTATGTCTTTTTTTTTGATTGTCTAAAAAATTAAAAAAATTAAATAGATTCCATAGTATACCGGAATCTTAGAGTCGTGTTGAGCGGGTAATTTCACGTTCTGGTTACATCAACCGTTTTAATAAATAAAGATTCAATCCAAAAAATTTTATTTCATCAAAATTTTAAAGAAAAAATTACAAATCCAAAAATCTTAACTTAATTCAAATTGAAAAACTTAAAACCAAGGTGAAAATAAATTTTTGACTTAAAAATGCTATCAAATACTACTGTTCCCTATTTTTTGATGTCTCCAAAGCGTTCGATAGGGCCTGGCATGATGGTCTTATTTATAAAATAAAAAAAATTAACCTTCCCTCTTACCTAATACATTGGATTAATTCATTTTTAGACTCAAGATCATTTAAAGTAAATGTAAACGGTCACATAAGTGATGAATACCATATAACTGCAGGTGTTCCTCAAGGCTCGGTAATTAGTCCATTTCTTTTTAGTATTTTTACCAATGATATCCTTATAAGAAATAAAAGAAATAAAACAAATAGTGAATACTCTCTTCTTTTTGCTGAGGACTTGGTCACATTTTATATTTTTAAGAAAAAAAGGAAATCTAGAAAAAAAGATAAACAAATACTTAGACGAACTAGAAAAATGTCTCTTCAAGTGGAAGATGAAAATATCTGTTGAAAAGTCTTGTTTTATTGTCTTTACTAAATATAATAAGGAAAATATTGACTTAAAATTAAAAATAAATGAAAATAAAATTGAGAGTCAAAAGGAAATCAATCATGAATCATGATTCAAAATTATCCTCTACCTCTACATTCTCAGTGCTGAGGTGAGAGATGTTTTAGGATTACACTATATATATTAATTGTTAGAGCTCAACAATTATTTAACTCTTATCCGTCCAAAATAGAAAAAATAACGTTATCGGCCAAAATGGGTCTTTTTTGACCCGAAAAAAAATTCCAATTTTAATAAATGATTTTACCTCAGTCTCTGATGTAAAATCATCAGTTTTGGCGATTCTTTTATTTGTATATAAAACGATTTTTTAATTATTGATGAGTCGATGAAAAAGAAAAAAAAATCGCTCATTTTATTGCAATTTTTGACACTTTTTTTGAATTTTTGACCATAATAATTTTTGTTAGTTATGCTGCTGGATTCGGAGGCTATGGTAAATGTCGATGAGCGAGGAATCCTGGGTGTGCTAGATGGAGATTCTAATAAAGGTGCATCATCGTCTTCTTTGTCTGATGTTTCTGACTCACTTTCATACTCGTCGACAAATTCTTGCAGAGTAAGTTGAACATAATCAAACTCGTCATCGCTTACTTGATCCTCAGCATCTACCTGTTCAGATGAATAGTTATATGTATTCATATTATAAAAACTCATTTTTTAATACTTCTAATATATTATTTTTTTATTTATTTATTTATTTATTTGTTTTCTGTACCGAGCTAAAGCTCCTTCAGAATAAGTTAAAAATAAAATAAAAATAAAATTAAAGTTAATAAAATTAGATTAAAAAAAAAAGAATCAAAATAGAGTAAATAAGCTAAAAAAATGAAAGTTGAAAAGACATAAATTGGAAAAGATTGTTACATGTGGCACATGTTTAAATAATTCAAGTTTCAGGAAAAAAAGAAGAAATAGTAAGGTAGCAATTACACATTGGAGTTGGGTATTCAATATAATTAAGAACTTAGTTTTTATAGACCCAGCCATGAACCGTTAATTTTAATTGATTAATCAAGGAATAGGCTTATTCTAGCCGTTTTAATTCAACTTAGCGAAGTTAAAAATAAGATCATTTATCGGTATTTTCTCATTTTTTAAAAAGTTACACTGAATAAAACAATTAAAGTAAGATCAGTTTTCGGTGTTTTTATTTTTAAAGGGAAAGACAATCAATTAACAATCGAAATCAATTAAATTGAATGAAAAGTTTTTTTATTTATAAAAAAAATTCAATGTAATTTTGCTTGGGTTATTTTTGACCCATTTTGGCCGATAACCGAATATTGGGTCATTTTTGACCCAATTTTGGACGGATAAGAGTTAATAAACTATTCAAAAGTATACTTGTTTTATCACTCATTAACCCGCCCCATATGTTATCTTAATATTTCTTCTTTCTTTCCTGAACTGTTCAATACTTAAATACTTTGCACATGTGACCTCTTACAATTTATCAATTTTTAATTGTCTTTTTATTAGATTTTAACTTATTTATATTTTTTCTTTACATTTTTACAGACTTGTTTTTAAGTCACAGTTTTAAGTCTAAGTCAGAAATATTTAAGTCAAAGTTATGAAATTTTTTTCATTTTTTTAGCGAAGTTTAGTCGAGTCAACTAATTTTCTGATTTTAAAACTAAACTTTTTTTGGATTAAAACAAAAAATCATATTTATCAAAAAAAAAACTTTACAAAAAAAAAAAAAAAATTTTAAGTCATTGACTTGACTTGACTTAAGACTTGTGACTTAAAAGCAAGTCTGCATTTTTATTTTATTTTGTCTTAATTTTATTTTTTTAATCTGAAGGAGCTTAGCTCGGCACTTGAATTTGTCCCTTCAAATAAAGGTGGATTAATGCTTTACAATCAAGACCTCCTTTACCAAAAACTTAAAAGACACAATCAAGATGGCACACAGGCCTGAAAATGTCGATAGATTGTTTAATTGATGAATGCATTTTTAAATGTTATATGGTTTTTTGAGATTTAGTACAATAGATCAGAATAAAATGGAAAAAATTTGAATAACTTTTTTCCTTAAGTTTTAAAATTAGTTCTGTGAATGCAGCATGGTGCAACATTCAAAGTTGCATCAATTGTAAATGCAAAAAAATGCACTAAGCTCAATTATATTGACATTTAATTTCTGCTTAACTATGCAAATTTAGCAGACCTTGATATTTAATGCAACTTTGAATGTTGCTCTGTGTTGCATTTACAGAACTAATTTTAAGATTTTAGAAAAAAGTTTTTTACAATTTTTTCTGTTCTTTTTTTCTCTTTGAACTGAATTTCACAGAACCTCTTTCTTTAAATTCAAAATTAGTTCTGGGAATGCAGCAAAAAAAAGACAAAAAAAATAAAAAAGGGATGATAATTATCAAACATTTTTGAGGTTCGTAATAATTTGAAAAAAATAAATAAATTTAATTAAAAAAAGAATATTCATTTTATCTGTTGTTAAAATTTTTGAAATTTAATATTCAATTTTCTTACCAATGTTAGCTTTTGAATTATTCGATTTTTAAGTAAATAAAAATATCAAATAATTTTATTTAATTTGTGTCCTGTTACACTTTCGCAAAGACCCTAAAATACACTTGAATCCGAAGTGTAAAAAAAATTAAATTTAAAATGAAAAACAATTTTAGACTATTGGCGATATTAATAATTCAAATTGGTTATCATGTGGCTCAAAAGTGCTCTTTGGCAAATTGCAAGAATCAAGGTGTCTTGGATCCGGTCTCATGTAGCTGTGTCTGTCTAGCCGGATACTCTGGCGTGGATTGCACAATCGGACCTGATTGTAGAGTGGTTCCTAGCGATCCAGCCGAGTGTAGCTCATCGTTTTGCGCCGATCAATGGCTCAAAACTCTCTGCCCGCGAACGTGTCTCTGTCCCGAATCAATTTCGGACTGTACACCTGTCATTTGCAAAAATTCCGGAGTATTTGACAACTACCAGTGTAAATGCACGTGTCTGAATGGATTCACCGGCAACGATTGTTCCCTTTTGGACAATTCTCTGCTAGGCAACTCTGATCCTCAAGAATGCAATGCCTCATTTTGCTATGACGAAGCTCTTAGAGCTTTTTGTCCAAATACTTGTAGTTAAAACCTAGAAAATTAAAGAAATAAAATTTTTTTTTTCATTACTATTTTATTTGAATAAAAAAAGCGTTGATTTAAAAATCAAAAAAATTTTTGTTACTAGACTTGAGCAACTAAATCAATTGAGTTTGGTGTTTAGATTTAGATGTCGACTTATTCGAACATATCGGACATTTTGCTCGAGTTGAACAATAGAGATGCGGCAAATGGAAGCAGTCAAAAGTAAAGTCACCTGTTCCTTTTTTGTTGGTTAATTTTTGTTGCATATGGAGCCGATGCAATGTACAAAAATGGCAATTTTTTTCCAACTAATTTATTGTAATGATATGCAACTTCAGGGATAACCACTTGTTTTTGAACAAGAATAATTGACTTTTTTGTTAGCTGGGTATTCTATGTACTAAATTTGATTCTTTATTTTTTTTGAAAAACAAAGAGAACATTTAGCTGCAAGTTAAAAACATAAAAAAAACAATTTTTTCCACTTTCAATAAAATCAAAATTGAAAATTTAGGCATTTAGTTAACTTCGGAGCTCATAGATTTTTTTCTTTGCTTTCTTAAGCTTCAAAAAAAATTTAGAACTTTTTTAACTAAAATTTTGTGATGACAGAATTCTATTACTTGTTGAAATTTTTCTTATCATTTACCCATTGACATGTTTTCAATTACGAGAACCAACTGAGACGTACCTAATTAAATTTTTGAACACAAGAAGATCAGACAAAAAATTGATTGTAATTTTAAACTAAATTTTTTATCTAAAATTTTATATCGACACCCAACACCGAAGTTAAATTAAATTTTACTGGTGTTAAAAAAGAATTTTAAAAATTTACAAATTTAGATCACACCAGTCCTCTAGTTTTTATCAAAATAATATACATTTTCAATTATTTATTTTAAAAAGCAATAAAAAAAATTAAAATGAGCCTTTAATTATTTATATGTAACTAATTGTTTAAAAGTTATTTGAGTTTGTCTTTTTTTTTCCAAAAAAATGGCCTTCAAATTCACTAGATCCAATCTTAAATGATAAAATAAGCTTTACCAATAATTTAAAAATGTTAAAATATTAAAAATTGATTCTTCTAAAGTCTTTAATAGAAAATTTAGAGACAATTTTAAAATCCACATTAAGGAATCCAAATTATGGCTTTAAATGGTGCTTTAATATTAATTAAAATATAAAATAGCGAAAAAAAGTCAAATTTTGTATTGCAAAATTTGAAAATTTAATTAAGATTTAATTTTACTTTAGATAAAAATTCAAAATTTTGCTCCTAATTATTTTTTTTAATTAACTGAAAAAAAAGGAAAATTTTTGTAATTTTTTCAAATAACTTTTTAACTATTAGTTAATGATTAAGAACTCATTTTGAACTTTTTTATTGCTTTTTTTTTGGTTTATTTATTTATTAGTATTAAAAATATGGTTTAGGTAGTTCTCAGGTAGGTTAGAATGAAGCTTAGTCCTTCCTTTCAGACAAATGCTAATTAGGTTTTGATTTTTTTACCTAATCAAATAATATTCAAAAATGGAAAAAGAAAAAAAGAGATAAACAACTTATAAAATATTTTAATATTTTATAAATCATGTTTTGGTACCTATTTTTAATAAAAATTCATCTACAGTACATCCTAAAACTAACTTCATCGATTTCTTTCCTCTCCTCTTCCTTTCCTCTTCCTCACTTCTTCCTCACTTCTTCCTCACTTCTTCCTCACTTCTTCCTCACTTCTTCCTCACTTCTTCCTCACTTCTTCCTCACTTCTTCCTCACTTCTTCCTCACTTCTTCCTTTCCTCTTCCTTTCCTCTTCCTTTCCTCTAAGAAAAAAGAAGGAAAATGAAGGAAGAGGAAAGGAAGAAGTGAGGAAGAGGAAAGTAAGAGGAAAGGAAGAGGAAAGGAAAAGAAAGCGATGAAGTTAGTTTTAGGATGTACTGTAAATTAGAAGCTGCCAGTCAAGGTCCGGAACACAGTCTTGGTTTAGGGTTTTGTGTTAGCAGAAGGGTTAGCATATTTTTAATAAATTATTTTTAGTTTTTAATTTATGGTGTTTATCTATTTAAAGTTTAAAAAAATTAGGCTTGATAAAAGGTTCTCTTTTACTTCTCAATAAAGAATTTAAAAGTAAATTTATTTATAATTAGTGGATTTTTAATATTTTTTGACATAGAGTAATATTTGTTATTTCATTTTGTATAGATTAATAATGGTAAATCCTTTTATCGTGGCACCACTGTACTAAATTATGACATTCCTTTTTTATCCAGAAAATTTTCGAATCATTTGATAGAAATAACAAGGCTAACGCCTTTATTTTCTTGACATTTCGAAGGCTTCTCATATGATCTGCCATGACAGTCTTTTTGCTGCATACCTTGACACTTTTATCATCTATAAGAAACAGAGTAAAAATAGGATCAATAAATACATAGATGAATTCAGTGATAAACATATTCAGTGTAAATGCTGTTAAAAGACAAAGGAACAAATTTAAATTTTTGCTTTTTATCTGCCAGACCAATTTCTTTTTTTTGTCACCTCAAAAAAATTTTTTGTCAATTTTTGTTTTTTTGAATTAGTTTATTTAGTCGGTAAAATAGGGTTTCTCTTGTCAGTCCAAAATTTTTAAATTGTCAGCTAATTAGTTTTTTTTGTTTTCTTAAAAAAGTTAAATTTGTCTCTCCAAAAAATTTAAGCCAAAATGTAATATGGTAAATGAGCCTAACCGGGTGACCTATTTTTTTTTATTTCATATTTCGCACTCATTTTATTCAAAAACTCCAAAAATGCTCACCGAATTAGACCAGTTTTTTCTAGTCACCCCTTTACCTCCTGCGGTTAATTGGGTGAGGCCTTATTGGGTGAATTAGGTTAACCCAGTTACCCCTGATTTTGTAAATATTTAGCCCGAGATCTAAACTCTTTTTCAGGATATTCACCGAATTCACCCAATTAGCCCAATATAAATTAAAAAAAGGTTTTTTTGTTATTTTAAAAAATACAAATATTTAAAATATTCTTTATTAATATTCTTTTAAATATATGCTACAACATAACTATTTAGAAAAAAATTTAAACGAATTATTAACGAATTTAAAATAAATTTTATGTTTGATTTTTTTTAGTTAAAAAGATCTGTCTCGGAATGGTGTATAAATTTGAAGCTTGAGTAGTGTTCAATTTTTTTTCAAAAACATCTTTTCTTGTGTTTTAAAGATCTTCCATCGAATATTTTTTTATTTTTTTTTTAACTTCTTTTTGTTTGTTCTGATTCATTTTTATAATTTATTGACGATTTTTGATAATACAGAATGAATATTTTTATATTTTTATCAAATAAAATCAAATTATTTTTTTAAAAACAGGAGAAACAAAATTTAAAATTTTTCATAAAAAAATGACGTCATTTTGATCATTTCTGCCCTTTCAGTCTAATTATGTTAAATATTTTATTTTTAGGGGTAAATGGGTGGAATTTTTGGGTATTGAGGTGATACCTCATTAACAACATTAGACAACGGACCCATCGCCTATCTTAAAATTCTAGTAAAATTTTTTTCTACTAATTAAGACCCGCTGAAAACGATTAGCAAATAAGGTCAGTTCAAACTTGTTCCGTCATCGGATCAAAAATTGTCAAACATAATTACTAGTTTGAAAAATTCTACCGAATTAGCCGAACAAAAACTTTGAATTAAGAAAAAAAAGGTTTAAAAATTTTTTTAAAATATTTCATATATATATTTGGATTCCTCTCTTCAAGATTTACAAGAATATATGGGTTGTTAAAAAAAAGAAAATAACGACTGATATATTTCGGTTTTTCAAATTACGTCACCGAATTTACATTAAATACATTTAGGCTGTGTTACCATACCTTATTACTTTATTTATTTATATTAAAAAAAAAAAGAAAAAAATTATACCACATAAAAAACAAATAATAATTATCGAAATTAAAAATTTTATTTCACTAATAAAGTTAAAATCATCTAATTAATTTTTTTGAAAGCTCAGAACCAAAATACTTTTCTCTTGCTTTGGTTAAAAGCTCAATCATTCTTGGAAATGTCTGATTTGTTCTTGCTCTAATATGCTGTTTTAAATAGCACCAAAGACCTTCTTTAGGATTGAGCTGATAAGACTTAAGATTGTTTTTTTGCCTAAATTTCATTAATTAGACGATTTTGGCGGTGTTTAGGAGGTTACAATAATGGTGCTGCATACGGCCAAGTCCTAAAAGCATATTTTTCAGGAAATTAAAAAAAAACAGTAGTTGAGCTCCTAAAAATATCGAATTCTTTAGTTTAATCTAAAAATTTTAATAAAATTATTCAATTTTGACAAATTTGTTAATTATCACATGATTTGAAGAGATTTTTTAAGAAAAATAAAGCAATAAAATAAAAAAGTAAAACCATAGAATTGTTCAGAATTTTGTCTAGATTTTTTAAAAGTGGGCTCATAATTGATCCCTCGGAGGAGATACGATTAAAACCAAAAAAAACAAATTTTTTTCCTTTTTTAAGCCAACAAAAACCGCCACTACCTTTTTTTTTCTAAATTACATTAGCATGTAGAGAATTAAATGCTCTTTCAGAATATATATACTTTTGTAGTATATTTAAGTTTTATCTTTGAGATTTTGAGTCTTAAAGAACAACAACTTTTTAAAGGGTTTGCTATTTTTGGAACCCTGGGTGAACTTTACAATTTTTTTTTGTCTTTTTTTTTAAAACATTTCTCTTTACTTTATTTAACTCTTTTTTTTAATTTTATTCTATTTTAATAAATTTTTTTCTTTTTTTCTTTATTAATCTGAAGGAGCAATAGCTCGGTACAGATATACAAATAAATAAATGAAAAATGCTTTAATTCATTTTTTAGTCTTATTCGAATATTTGTTGTATGTGTAGTTTCATTGTTTAATTAAAAAAATTTTAAAAAACAAATAAAATGAATTTAATTAACTTGGTTTAAAAATGCTTCTCATGGTTAAAAAGAAAAAATTGCCCGATATTTTTATTTTTTTTTTCATCACCGAGTCTGGTGTAAAAAAATTTAAAATAATAAAAAATTCAAATTGAAATTTTAATCACATCCAAAAAATTAAAATATTCTTGAAAAAGACAAATGACAGAAAAAATTCGATATGGTTAAAATTAAAGATCAGCTCTTGCTCTATCGAACACAAGCGAATTGGAGATAAAAAATCTACTCAAACAAATAGACACCATGATTCACCACAAGAAGATCCGGTGGGAGCGACAGCGGCAAGAAATGGACAACAAACTGCAACTGAGAGAACAGGAGCTCGTCAATCTAAAGAATTCAATAGAGCAAAAAAACTCCCAAATAGAGCACTTTAAAAAACTTTTGTCCAACATGGAAAAGACGAGCACCGAGGTCATGAACAAGTACGAGAATGAGATAAACACGCTGCACGACCAATTGACCAAGCTCAAAAGTGATTATGTCAAGATCCAGCGCAAGTACAAGAGTAGACAACAGCAAGAGGGCACGTCGAGTGTGAAGCCGCTGGCGCAGCAAGTGTCCATCAACTCTTCGTCCTCGTCTTCGTCCAACTCGTCAATTTCGCTGTCTCCACAGCCTCTCAAACGGCCGTCGTCGTCTGCAGTGTCTTCCACTTTGAACTCAGCAGTCAAGAATCGCCACCAGCCACCACTATTTGCGCCCGTGTCGCCCAAAATGAATGAGGGCAAGCATGAAACCGGTTGCAAAAAAGTGCGGACAAACTTGAGTATGGACCAGAGTGGAGAGAATTTGGAGGGCGAAGTTGAACGCCTGAAAAAGCAGCTGGACGAACACAAGTCAAAGGAGGCGCATTTGTGCCGCGAGAGAGACAAATTGAACCGGCTAAATGAGCATTACAGGAGCAAAAATTGTGAATTGATGAAAAAAATTGACGAGCTGAACAAAAAGGGCAATGAGCCCGAAGAGGACAAGTTGGCTCACACCGACAAGCTAAACACTGAGTTTTATAAGCAAGAATTGAGAAAAAGAGATGACTATATAAAGTAGTTGGCACTAGATGGAATTAAATTTTTTATTTTTTAATTTTTTGTTTTCTAGGAACATTGAAGCGCTTGAAAAAGCGGGACACATTGAACTGCAATTCTACAAGGATGAAGTAAAGTAAATATTTTATTGAATTTTTGTTTTCGAAAAAGCTGTTTGAAAATTTGAAAAATTTTTAGAATTACATTAATCTAATAGTAATAAAAAGTCAAATGACAAAAATTCTAGAAAAAAAATATTTAATATTTTAAATCATTAAATATTTTTTAATGGAATTTTTTTTAAATTTCAAATTATTAAATGATTAAAATGATCTTATTTTTCAGACCAAAATTGGAATTATTTGAATTTTTAAAATTTAAGTCAAGATCAATTAAAAGTACTTCTAGTAATTGACATTGTCGATTTCCATGCAAAAATTCCAATGAAATTCTTAATAAAAATATATATATTATACAACATGTTTTTTCTGTAAGCTTAAAAAAGGTGAAATAAACAACGTTTCTTTTAACTACTGAAAAAATTCAAATAATTATTTTCAAATAAATTGATAAAATTTTATGATAACTTAGAATTGAAAAATACAAATTCACAATGCCCAAAATATCTTTGAAAATTAAAAAAAAAAATTAATCTAAATTTTTTGACCGATTTTTTTTAAAGTTTATTTTGAATATTTTTATTGCAAAAGTGTTGGCATTCAAAATTAAATTTAAAAATTGAATTCAAATATTCAATTGCTAATAAGTAATAAAAAGAAAAGATCGATCGGCAAATTAAAGTTCATGATCAAATGTAAATTTCAAATTAAAATTTTTATCTTTTGATTTAAATAAAAAGGTATCTTTTATCAATTTTTTGATAATAAATCACTAAACTTTATTAAACATTATTTGTTTAATCTTTAATTGTGAAGAAAATTAAATGAATTTTTATCTGAAGTAGATTGAATACTTAATCAATATTTTGAAGTTTTAAAATACAAAATTTAACTTTGTTTCGCTGTAATATAATTTAATTGATATTTAAATATCATTTAAAGCGCTTATTTGAGCTATAATTTGGACACCTAAAAGTCGATTTTAAACTTGTTTTCAAAGTTTTCAAATAATTATTTTAGAAGAATCAATTAAAGGCCAATTAAAGAAAAAAGATTTATTTTTTTTAATTAAAATCATAAACATCTTAAGTTTAATTTAAAAAAAAAAGAAAAAATCTTATTTTATCATTTTTATTAAGATTTAAATCAATTAAATTCTGATCATTTGATTATGATCATGAACTTCAAGTTGCCAGATCGATCCTCCAAATTCTTACCAATCTTTTCGAAGAAAAATATTCAAATTAAATTCTAAAAAAATCATTCAATAAATTAAAATTTAAAAATAGATTTTAAAAGTGGATAGTAAAACGATTTTTTCTAAATTTTATATTTATAACCACCTTCAGGGCTGTTCAAAAGTCACCAAAGTTAAAGTTAAAGTCCGGACTTGATAATTTAAATTGACAATCAATTCAAGATGCCGTTCTTTTGACCTTTTGGTAGAAAATTTTCAAATTTCTACAAAAAATAAATTTAAATAAATCATTATTAGCTTTTTAGTTTTTTTAAGCTATTGTATCAAAAATGATTTCATATATATTATTTAATAAAATCAAAACTATCTACAATTAAATCCAATAGAAGTAAACTTATTCTAAATAAATTTTTCTTTGCTAATAGTGATCTTCCTCTTTTTATTTTTTGTCCGATCTGAACAAATTTAGCGATCAGTGGAGAATTGACTTCTTTTGATCTAAAATCCATACTAACTACATGCTTAAACAGCTAAATGGTCTGAAACTCAAACATTAGAGTAAATTTTTCAAAAAAAAAATTTTAGATGAATCATTTAAATTTTAATTTTTTAAAATGTATTTTATTTTGAAAAAAAATATTTGCCTGTGAAAAAAACCAGTTTCATCATTTTATAAAAATTAATCAATTGAGTTTTGATCATGTGATCATGATCATGGACTTCAAGTTACCTAAATTTTTTGTCTATTTTTCACCAAGAAAAAATGGTTGCAGTAAAAAAAATTTTCAAAAATTTTAGAGATTCAAAGTCTGTTGGGCTTTTGGAATTTGATGTTTTTTTAAAGAGATTTTTTATGTTTTATTAATAATATTTAGCTTTTTTTTGCAACGTTCTTTAATTTATATTAAAATCTAATTTAGAATCAAACTTAATACTTAGAAACTTGATTTCTTTTTGGCTCACTATTCTATTTCCATAAATTTAAGTTTTTTAAGATTTTTAAGTTAATTTTTTAAATATAAATTATAAAATTGGCGCACTCAAAAGACTGCAAAGCTCTTAAATTAACTGGACATATAGTTTTAAAACAATTAACTTTATTTTTGAAAATATTTATCAAATTCAAGCATATTCAAGTCTCTTTCTATAATTGACGATTCATCATAACTACTAAACGCTTGGCTTGACTTAGATTCAGAGTTGTTTAAGTTCCAAGTTAAAATCCAAGTCTCTTTTAATAAGAATAGATATTAATGACTTTCCAATAAGAAACAAAACAAATAAAGAATACTCTCGGCTTTTCGCAGATGATCTAGTTACATTCTTCATTTATAACAAAAAGGGGAACCTTGAAAATAAGATAAATAAATTCACCAAAGAACTTGAACAATGGCTTATTAAATGGAAAATGAAGATATCAGTTGAAAAGTCGTGTTCAGTAGTCTTTTCTAGGTACAAAAAAGAGAGTGATAATCTAAACAAAAAAATTTATGGAAACAGAATAGTGAGTCAAAAAGAAATCAAGTTTCTTGATTTTAAATTTGATTCTACAGTCGAGTCTGGATCATAGGATGTGTTTAGGCGGAAAAAATGTATATCGTACTAACCAATATATTATTGTCCAACAAAAATTAATCAAAATACACTAGGAAATTGTTTATCAAGTTTATGTTTTAAAAATATTTACTTAATTTTTACACACTTTGTAAAAAAAATTTAAAAATTACTGTATAAAATTTTTTCAGCTAAAATTTTTTTTATACAAAAAAAGGTATTAAATTTAAATTTTTTTTTGAATAAATAAAGTGTTAATCGGTCTTTTATGGACAGGGGCACTAGGCTGTTGATTGACCTTGAACCTCGAAACTTGAAAATAAATCCAAGTATTAAAAATTAAAGTGCTAGCACGGACTTTTTTATTTTTCAAGTCCGGCCACATGAATTTTTTGCCATTCCAGGTAGTTATAGATCACGACGTCACTAAAATTCAAGTCTTTGACTTGGGCTAAAAAAAACGGCATAAAAAAGTCCGAACTTGGACTTGACTTGAGACAGGTGACTTTTAAACAGATTTTTCATTTCATTTTTTTTGTTAATTTTAAATTTTTAAAAATAAAAAAAAATATAGAATATTATTATTTAAATTACCATGAATAATCAGGATTCCCTTTTAAGGTCCAAAATTAACACTAACTTTATTTACTTTAGAAAACACAAAAAACAAGAAGCGTCCATAAGACAAGAATTGGACAAGTTTAAAAATGAGTACCAAGAATCGGTGAAACGACTGGAATCCATCGAAAATGAGAACAAAAAAATAGTAAAATTTAAATAAAGTTTTGTTGTTTCCAATTTTTCCAATTTTTCTTAAGAAACAAAAATCGATTGCTGACGAAGAAAAGCTAAAAACCAACGAGTCAATTAGAAAGCGCTACGAAGAGGACAAAGAGCGGCATTTGCGCGAACTCACCAATCTGAGAGGTGACATCCAAACATTTTCAAGTCAAATTGGCGAAAAAAATAGCCAAATCAAACTGCTGCAAGAACAATCCAATTGTTTGGAAAAGCTGCTCAAAGAAAAAGAAGAGCAATGCGCCAAAACAAACCAAGAGCTGATAGTCACGATGGCGCACGTGGAAGCGCTCCGGCTAGAGAACCACTTTCTGAGGCAATCCTTGATGGAGAAAAAAGGCGACGAAAAAGAAATTCTGAGCATGCAAAAAAAGTACCATCATTTGCTGGACATGGCCGAGAGCGACAACAAAAGACTCAAGGGCGAAGTGGTCGCTCTCACCGAATGCATCGAGTCCTTGAAGTCAAACGGAAGTCAAAGTGGAAGCAGAAATTTTGATTTAGAAACCAGACGCATCAACAATCTGAGAGTGGACTATGAAAAACAGATCGAGTCCTTGAAAAGACAGCACGAGAACTCGGTCAAAAGGCTCAATAGCGAAATAGAAAAGTTGTACAGCGAAAAAGAGGCACTGATGAGCGACCTGGAGAGAAGAAATGACAATTTGGTTTTGTTCAATCAGTGCGAAATGGGAGATGGTGTGAAGAAGAAGCTTAATTTGACTAGTTTGTCTAATCAAGAAGTGTTTGCCAAAACGAACTCGATTAGCGAAGGAGTGCTCAGTTTGAGTCATCAAAGTTTACACTCGGAGAATGGGGCACGGAAAGAAGATGTGAAAAGTCGTCGCGTAGACGACTCGTTGACAGTGAAGTACAATAGGATGAATGATAAAAAATACGGCGCTGAGTCGCCGCCCGTTGACACAGAGCAGCGTCGACGTTTGTCGCTGAGCTCAGAGGCCAGAATGGCCGAGGATCTGCGCAAACAAAAATTCGAAGCTCTCCTAAATAATCACATTGAAAACTTAAGATCATCCAATGCTAGTGATAATTTAAAGAATAATTTTGTATAATTTTTTTTTTTCATTATTTTTCCAATTTTTTTTAAATCGAATTTTTTATTTAAATTGAATAAAATTTATATTAGATTTTTATTTTGGTATTAGAAATTTTTTTGTTAAATAACAAATTAGGACAGCTAGAACGTTTTTGTTAAAAACTAAAATCATCCCGTCTTGATAAATTAAAAAGTTATTTGGAAGCTGGAAGCTTTAGACTTTTGCTTTGAAATTATATCAGGAATTTTTCTTACTCATCAAATAAAGTCTGGATAATTGAATTTAATCCCGTTTTATATATCTCAAATGATTTCGGACGCACAATTGTCATTGATGGTATCACCTTTAACCATATTCTCCCACTCATTGCGATGGCTTATTCTATAAATTATTAAACAGACTGCTTCCTACTGGGTATTGCTTAGGATTTATTATAACTCAGCACTAGCTGTTTTATCTCTTCCAAATAATCTGACAACAAAACCCTTTAAAATTGAAACTGGTGTAAAACAAGGAGCTATTATTATTTATTTATTTTTTTTTTATTTGTTTTCTGTACCGAGCTAGAGCACCTTCAGAATAAGTTAAAAATTAAAAAAAATAAAATAAAAATGAAATAAAATAAAATAAAAATAAAATTAAAGTTAATAAAATAAGATAAAAAAAAAAAAAAAAAAGAATTAAAAAAAAGTAAATAAGCTAAATAAATGAAAATTAAGAATATATAAAATTGGAAAAGATTGTTACATGTGGCTCATGTTTAAATAGTTCAAGTTTCAGGAAAAAAGGAGGAAATAGTAAGGTAGCAATTACACAATGGAGTTGGGTATTCAATATATCTTGATTCGAAACCTTCTTTGTATTCCTTCACCAGTCTTTCAACCAATGGAATAGAATGACTCAGTCTTGTCCCAACGTATTTCTCACTCAACTCAAAAAGACGATTCGAGACTGTTAGTAATTTTAGTTTATTAAAAGCTTCATGTTGCACGATGTTTGAGGGAGTATCATATTTTAACTTAGGGATAGATCTTACTGCTGAATTCTGAATTGCTTGTAGTTTTTTGATATCATTTTCTGAAAATGAATTCAAGCAAGGAAAAGAATAGTCTAAAATTGATCCGACTAAAGATTTATATAGATTTCCTAGTGTGTTCTGATTAAGACCCCATTTTTTGTTTGACAATATCTTAATAATATTTAGCCTTTTATTGCAGCGCTCTTTAATTTCATCTACCAGTATATTAAAGTTTAATTTAGAATCAAATTTAATACCAAGAAACTTGATTTCTTTTTGTCTCTCTATTCTGTTTCCATAAATTTTTAAGTTAAGATTATCACTCTCTTTTTTGTACCTAGAAAAGACTAATGAACACGACTTTTCAACCGATATCTTCATTTTCCACTTAATAAGCCATTGTTCTAATTCGTTGAGGTATTTATTGATCTTATTTTCTAGGTTCCCTTTTTTGTTATAAATGAAGAATGTAACTAGATCATCTGCAAAAAGCAGAGAGTATTCATTATTTGTTTTGTTTCTTTTAGGGATGTCATTAATGTATATACTAAATAAAAGAGGACTAATTACTGAGCCTTGAGGAACACCTGCAGTTATTTGATATTCTTCGCTTAGGTGATCATTCACATTTACCTTAAATGTCCTAGAGTCTAAAAAGGATTTTATCCAGTTAGTCAAGTAATGAGGTGGATTTATTTTAATCAATTTAAAAAGTAAACCTTCATGCCAAACCCTATCAAAGGCTTTAGAAATATCAAAAAAAAGGCCGCAAACTCTTTTTTTTCTATTAAATGATTCCACAATTTTTTGAATTAAGAATATCTTCATAACCCCCCGATTCCCCATAAAATTATTGGAATCGTTAGATTCGAGCCATGGTTCATTGAAATAAGTTACCATTTTGACTATGACAATTAATACATTTAATTTACATTAATTTTATTGACGTTTAATCAAAATTTAATCAAAATAAATGACGCTTTAATATGCGGCCACATATATATTGATGATCTTAAAATAGAATGCCTTAACAATGAGCTTGGAGCTCTTTATAAAAATCTTAATGTTTCTATCATTGTCTACGCAGATGATAATAAGCCCATCTACAAATGCTTTTGGATATTTGTGGGTCTAATGGGAATAAATGTAGAATAAAATTTAATACTTATAAAACAAAAGTTGTTAACTTTGGCATTCAATTATTTAAGTCAATTATTTCACTTTAATGGATCCGAACTAAAAGAAGCAAATCAGTTAGAATACTTAGGCTTCATTAAAAAGAGTCCTACCTCTTCACCTAAATTCAAATCTTTTATATACAAAACATATTGCTTATCTAAATTCACAATGGTCTTGAGGCTCTCACTCTTAATTCGACCACAAATGATTCAATAAATAAATTACAAAACAACTTAATTAGACAAATGTTTGGTTTAAAAGCCTACTGTCACATGTCACGAGTCTTAAAAGTACTGAAATTATTCAACTTTGATGAACTTTATCTATTTTCAAAACTAACTTTTATTGATACAATTAAATATAATTATTTATCATCACAATTTTTAAAATGTATGCTAAATAACCCCCCCTCTAATAAATCATTTTCCTCTGACTTGGTTCTTATTTCCAAGTACTTTAAAATTGAAACCTCAAAAATTACAGTAAACATAAAGCAACTTAAAGAAAATCTTAAGATTAATCTGATTTGTAATGATGGTATATCTGATTCAATTTGGCTATGTCGTTGCAATTAAAAATTTAAACATTACAGAACTCTCTTAAATGAGCTAATTCAAAATAAAAGAAATTCATGAATTTTGGTCCAAATTATCTTGCTTTCCAACTTTCATGCCTTTTTCTATTTTCGAACCAATGTTCCTTTTTTATTTTTATAATTTTATTTTTAGGGTAATAATTTTTTTCATTTTTTAAAAAAAAACACAAAGCACAAAAAATTTTATTTTTATTTTTTGTTTCTTCTTTATTTTTTTTACTTCTCCTTAAAGGAGGTTAATTCAATTCAATTCAATAAATAAATAAATAATCTCCTACTCATTAAAAAAATTTGACTCGAGTGAATTAAATATTTACTTTGATTTTAAAATCTATCAATTAACAGTTAAATCACGCAAAAAATACGGAGGAGGAGTAGAATTTTAGTTAAAAAAGGAATTGAAATATTTACAAGATTTTTCATTCGACAAATTTAATACAAAACCTTTTTTTATTAGATTGAACTTCAATGATCAACTTTATCTTTAGTCTATACAACCCGCCAAATACTCTCATTAACTTTCAACTCTTTGAAAAAATTAGAACCCACATGACAAATGATCATTTTCCAATTGAGATAATTCTTACTTGAGATTACTCACATATAAATTTAAAAAAAAGCAAAAAATTAAACTTTAAAAAAGCTAATTTCCTCAAGAGATCCTTAAGAAATCTTGTATTTTTTCATCAGAGGCATCAGTTGAAGAGCGAAATGAAATAGAAACACAAAAAATAATCTCAGCAGCACAACAAAGTATACCTTTCCATACGCAAAAAATTTATAAAGTAAAAGTCATGACTTGACTTAGGATTTTTTTTTCAAGTCAAAGCCAATGTCTTAAAAATTTTTTTCATTTTTTTAGTGAAGTTTAGTCGAGTCAACTAATTTTCTGATTTTAAAACTAAACTTTTTTTAGATTAAAATAAAAAAATCATATTTATTTTTTAGTTTTAAAATCAGTAAATTACAGTGCTGCTACGATACCTTGAATTTACCATATTTTACGTAAATAATGATAAATTCACGATATTTTACCATATTTACCGTAAAATATGGTAATCTAAAAAAGGGGATTTTTCGTAAAATAACGATAATAATCGTAAAATACCGATAATTACTGTAAAATTCAGTGAAAAAAAAATTACAGAAATTTCTCGAAAAAAACCGATTTAAAAAAAAAAATTTTTTTTTTGAATTTTTGAAAAAGGAAAACAAAAAAAATTTAATTAGATTTTGTGACAAAAATTGACGTAAATTTCGGTAAATTTTTTTAAAAAAAGGTAAAAAATGGTAAAAATTCAAAAGAAAAGGAAAAATAGATTTTTTATTATTTCATTCAATTTTTTTTCTAAACAAATTACGAAAATTAATATTTAAACATTATTTACAAAATAAATTTCATTTTCTAGCTTTTTTTGCTTTTAAGCTGTTAGCTGTCTTGTCCCAAGCTTCTTTGAATGTTGATCCTTTTGGAATAAATTTTACAAGCCCAGCTTTTTAAAAAAATTTATGTCTAACTTTTGATTTCATTTAAAGCATATTATTTTACTTTTGATTTTAAGCATTTCAAAAAACTTTGACAGTTGAAAAATGTAAGAAATATCAATCATCTTAAATATTTAAAAAATATTAAAAAATTTTATTATTTTAATTTTTTAATAAAACATTTCTTGGTTGTTGAGATTGTAAGTGAAAGAAATTGTGACTGGCCAGATCATTAAATTCTGATTGTATATCTTTTTTTTTTAAAGAGCCTTATATAAATGATTTTTGATAATTTCTGTATATAAGAAAATAATTTAACATTTTCTTACTTAATATTTTCAAATACTGATTTAGGAAAACAAATAATTGACAAATAAATATTAATTTTCATAGTTTGTTTAGAAAAAAAATTGAATGAATTTTCTGTTGAATTTTTACCATTTTTTACCTTTTTTTACAAAAATTTACCGAAATTTACGTCAATTTTTGTCACAAAATTCAAATAAAATAGCTTGTTGATTCAGGAGCAATCAGGATTTAGGAAACACAAACGTACTGCTGATAATTAATTCTTTCTTATTCAAAAAGTTGTTGAATCTTCCAAAAGAAAGAAAAAAGTTAAAGTTGCTTTTTTTTTCTATATTTCAAAAGCATTTGACAGAGTCTGGCATGAAGGTCTAATTCTAAAGCTTATCTAAATGATTATTCCGCACTATTTAGTTCTGAAGCCCGTATAGCCGAATGGTTTGCGTGTTAGTCATGTAAGCAGAGAGTAAACATTAATAACAACTTAAGTGATGAACATCCGATCATAGCAGGTGTCATTAAAGGGTCAGTTATCTTGCTTTTTAGCATATTTATCAAGAAAAATGGAAAATTAGAAAGTAAGATGAATAAATACTTAAGTGAATTAGAAAAATAGATTTTCAAATGGTAAATGAAAATTTAAGTTGAAAAATCATGTTTAATGTTCTTCAGGTGGAAGATGAAAATATCTGTTGAAAAGTCTTGCTTGAATGTCTTAACTAAATAAAATAAAAAATTCAAACTTAAACTTAAAGATAAAATTGAGAGCAGAGTTGGTCAAAAGTCAAAGTCAAGTCTGTACTTTACACAATTGGATATCTAAATAAGTCTTTAATCGGATCTATAATTGATTACTCTTTTCCATGTCTGAATTAACTTTCATTGAGATACAAGTCTAACAAAACTCAGCAGTTCGTTTTATTTATTTATAAATTTATAATTAACCTCCTTCAGAAGAAGTAAAGTAAAGATAAAAAAAATTAGAATTTAAATTAATGTAAAAAAGTCAATTAAGTTCTGATACTCATGAAAGAGCTCATGCTCGATACATAAAATAAGTAAATAGATAAAATAAGTAGTCAAAAAAAAAATAAAAAAAAATAAAAATAGAAAAAGGAAAGAAAAAGAATTTACAGTTTAAGTTTAGTAAAATTTAGTTGACCAAGAAAGGTGAGTCTCAATTAGGTTCAATAAGTTGGTTTAATAAAATTCTATAGTTTTTAAATCTTATGTTGTTCAAACACAGTTCAATTGAGTCAGAGACACCATCACGGAGGCAGAGATGCCGCTTCATCTCCATTTTAAGCCAATTTACTCCCTCAAGTAGGGAAGATAAATTTAAATTAAAAAATGAACATTATTGAATTTAATTGAATTTAAGTGATGTAATAAATGATAATTTTGAGTAAAAATTTAGTTGATCATATTTGAAGATTCTTAGTACTTTGAGGATGCCAGACATGAGGAAATTCCATTTTAAAATTTAGCATCTGTCTTAATTGCTGTTTTGGTATTAGGTAGCTGCTTTAAAAAAAATAATTAAAATAATGTTGTTAAATTTTATTGTTTAAAGTTTAATTTAAAATTGTTATTTTTTTCTTTTTTTTCGAGCTTCGGAGCGACTCTTAATAAAGGGGGGAGTCATGTTGTGCTCGCATGGACAAATATCGTGCTTTATCATATATATTTTGAAATTAAATTTCTTGGTCTTTACAGAAATAAATAACATCGTGTGAAATTTTAATATTCAAAGGTGCTTCATGATTATCAAATGTAACAAAATTAGCATCTTCATTTCTACTTAAAAATAATTCATCAACATTTTTACATACTTATATAAGTCCAACGGAATTCTTGGTTTAATACCGAAAACAATTTCAAATGGTGTAAAACCTGTACTAGCATGAACGGCGATGTTATACGCGAAAAGAGGGGTAAACACAGTGTTAATTGATTTAGAGTGTTTTTTTCGAACAAAGAAACAATTAAGTGAGTGCTTCGTCTAATAGCGGATAGCTTGAAGTCTAAAATGTGCATCTGATCGCACACTTGGATTATCGTTTCTGAATTTGCTTAGTTCTGCTGAACCTTTGGCGATAATGTAATAAATTGTAGTGAAGCCAACCATTTAATCTAGCGCAAGTTTTTTGGGCAGTACCCATTCTTGTTCTTAGTGATGATCTCCTCCCGTTGAAAAAAGTTAAGAACAACCTTCCTGCGTTTTGCAATCGTAGTATCAATAACTTTTTTACTAGCATCTTGCAAGGCTGAGGGACTGAAAAATATTTGGTTTTTCTCTTTATTTATTAAATAAATAAATAAAATAAGCTTATGCTGTTTAATAATTTATTGAAATCTAAAATAGAAAGTGGCCACTCTGTGGCAAACGCTTAGTATGTTAAATATAAAAGAGAGAGAACAAATAATAATTTTATAGAGAGAAAAAATAAATATGTTTCTTATTTAAAATTGTAACTAGTTATACAAGAATAAAACTAATGCCGTGCGCAAAATGTTGTTTGTTACCACTGCATTTAGGGTCGGCACCTAAATGTAAAATTTCAAATAATTTTCATCACGAATTGACAGTGTGTTAATCACGTGACGACACTTCAGGGACTTGATACATAGGTCTTGTCATTTTAAATGCGAATAACAGAATTACTTTATTTTTATTTGTTTATTTGTTTTCTCTACCGAGCAAAAGCCCTTCAGATTAAAAAAAAAAAATCAAAATAAAATAGTTAATAAGATAGAATAAAAATTAAAAAAAATAAAATGTAATTAACTGGTTTAAAATAAAGGAAAATTAATGAAATTGAACTAGAGAGTTAAAGGATACATATTTTAAAAAATTGATTGTTCAGGGAAAAAAGAAGAAATTGTAAGGTAGCAATTACACAATGGAGTTGGGTATTCAAAAAATCTTGATTCGAAACCTTCTTTGTATTCCTCCACCAGTCTAACTACCAATGGATTAGTTCGTTGGTGTATTAATTTATCTTATTTTCAAGGTTCCCTTTTTTGTTATAAATGAAGAATGTAACTAGATCATTTGCGAAAAGCAGAGAGTATTCATTATTTGTTTTATTTCTTTTGGAGATGTCATTAATATATTTACTAAATAAAGGAGGACTAATAACTGAGCCTTGAGAAACACCTGCAGTTATTTGATATTCGTCGCTTAGGTGATCATTCACATTTACCTTGAATCTCCTAGAATCTATAAAGGACCTAATCCAGTTGGTCAAGTACTGAGGTGGATTCAATTTAATCAATTTAAAAAGTAAACCTACATGCCAAACCCTATCAAAGGCTTTACAAATATCAAAAAACAGGCCGCAAACTCTTTTTTTTCTATTAAATGATTCCACAATTTTTTGAATTAAAAAGAAAAGATTATCTGATGTTCGCCGGTGTTTTCTAAATCCAGACTGCTCCTGGATAAGGAGTAAATTTTGTTCCAAAAAATTGTTTAATCTTGAGTATAGTATTCTTTCCAGTAACTTTCCCAGACAACTCGTTATGCTAATTGGTCTTTAATTTAAAGGATCTTGTAAAGAAGAGGCTTTTTTTTGAATCATAGTAATGTTCGATGTATTCCATGCTTTAGGGACTCTACCTTCTCGAAGAGATAAATTAAAAAGTTCAATAATTTCTATTAATGAATTTCTAGGTAAGTTTTTTAACATTAGATAATGAATTTGGTCAGGTCCTGATGCCGCTTCATTTTTCAATCTTTTTAAAGCCATAATTAATTCATTTATACAAATTGGATCATTAAAATTACAGTGATTATTTTTTCTAAAAAAATCACAGTTAGAATTTAGTATTTCGAAGTCTTTCTTAGTATCAATTAAATCAGAGTTAGGACTAAATATTGAAGATAAAAGTTCTTCAAAGCATTTTCCCTTTTCTTCAATAGTTTTGAATTCCTTGTCATTTATAAACAAATTTGGGATTAAATTTGATCCTTTTTTTGTTCTTAAATTTATTAATTTTTTTCAAAAAGGTCTACTTGTCAGTGGGTTTTTTCTCATCTTCTTGATAAAATCAAACCAATTTTGATTCCAGAATTTTTATAAAGAGACTTTTAATTCAAATGTCAGTTGATTTAAATTTTTGCTTGAACTTTAGACAGCGAGTTTTTTGAAAGTTTCTTCTTACTTTCTTGCGTTCTTTTATCAGAATAACAATGTTCGGGGGAAGACTGGTTTTGTAGATTTTCTGAAAAAGATAAGGAATGCTTTTATGAGTAGCAGAAATTTTTTTTTTCTTTAATTTTATCATTTAGTTGATCTATAGTGATGGATCTTTCAGGGAAAATAACTATTTGAGAATTTAAAAATCTCGCTAAAGAATTGACAGTTTGCTTTCTTAAAGTTAAGTTTTTAGCTGTAGATTTATTTTTTAATTAATAGCCCATAGAAATTGATGCTTCGATTTGGAAATGGTCACTAGTCATGTCTTGACTATTTAAGACATTGAAGTCGGTAATTTTGTCAATTAATGAAGTTGAAACTAAAAAAAGATCAAGAATTTCAAAGTAATTCCTTTTGTAAATATAAAAAGTAGGCGCTTATCATTGATTACTGAAAAGTCTAGCTCATTAATTATTCTTTTCAGCATTATTCCATTTTCATTTTCCCCTACGCAGCCTATTTGCTTTCTTAAGCGTTTTGATCACCACCTAAAATGTAGTTTTTTCATTTATTATTATTTGTTTTAAAAAGCTCAAAGTTCAGAAGAAAAAAAAAAAAAAAAAAAAAAAGAATAATTATACACGAAATTTAAATTGAAATTTTAAAAATTATAATAAATTATAATAATCTCTATTGAGATCAAAATCGTCGTTAACTACCGTTTTAAAACAAACTTTAGCGCTAATCGATTGTTTCTCCTTAATAAAATGACAATTGATACAAAAAAAACTACGCTTGACCTTGATGACCATGAATTAAAATCTAAACTTGGATTCATTGAAAATAAGGTAAGTAAAATTCTTTCTTTTTTTTCATTCGTATTTCAAGACGATCAAGAAGCACTCAAAAAAAAACTCGAGCGAACTAAATTAAACGACATTAATCAAAATATCCCAGAACTAAGCGAAAAGTTCAAACTCGAAATATTAGAATTAATAACCGATGAATTCAATACACGATATGAACGCGAAAATTTTGTTATAATAATCGGTCTCCCAGAGAATGGACGCGACCATTCTGCTATTCGTTTTCTATTTAACAAAATGAATCAACAATACCCGTTGCAATTTAATCGAATAGATAATTACAATAGCGATTCAAGTTACCCAAGACCTATTGTTTGTGAACTAGAAAGCAGTTGGCATGTTCACCATGTTCTAAAGAATGCAAAAATTTTAAGAAAATTAAAAGGTTTTGAATTCGTTTACATCAATCAACATCTAACCAAATACCAAAGAATTTCGAGTGCGAAAAGACGCACGAGCAAAAAATGCCTCAATTACCCGAAAGTCCTGAATCAGCTGCCAAGCACAACACCGATTGGCACTGAGAGTACCAAGACCAATCTGAAGCCTGTCCCAGGTCCTATCAAAAAAGATCCAAATCATTCGAACCCGACTCCAAATGGCTCTGAACCAAGTCAAGTTTCAAATCAGCTGCCAAAAACAACACCAATTGGCGCTGAGGTTACCAACATCAATCCGAAGCCTGTTCATGGTTCAATCCAAAAAGTTCCAAATAATTTGAACCCGACTCCAAATCGCTCTGAACCAAGTCAAGTTTCAAATTAGTTGCCAAGCACAACACCAATTGGCGCTGTGGTTACCAACATCAATCCGAAGCCTGTCCCAGGTCCAATTCTAAAAGATCCAAAACGTGTGAGTCTGAATTCAATTAAACCCAAACCAAGCCATGCCTTGAATAAGCCGTCAAACACAACATCAATTAACACTGAGATTACCAAGACCAACCCAAAGCTTGCCCCTTGTGCAATTCCAAAAGATCCAAAACGTTTGAGTTTGAATTCAGTAAAATCCAAACCAAGCCAGACTTTGAATAACCGGCTAAACATAACACCAAATGGCACTGGGATTACCAACATCAATCCGAAGCCTGTCCCAGGTCCAATCCTAAAAGATCCAAAACGTGTGAGTCTGAATTCAATTAAACCCAAACCAAGCCATGCCTTGAATAAGCCGTCAAACACAACATCAAATAACACTGAGATTACCAAGACCAATCCAAAGCCTGCCCCTTGTGCAATTCCAAAAGATCCAAAACGTCTGTGTTTGAATCCAGTAAAATCCAAACCAATCCAAGCTTCGAATCAGCGGCCAAGTACAACACCGATTGGCACTGTGAGTACCAAGACCAATCCGAAGCCTGTCCCAATTCCAATCCAAAATGATCCAAATCACTTGACTCAGACTCCAAATGACTCTGAACCAAGTCAAGTTTTAAAGCAGCTGCCAAGCACAACACCGATTGGCACTGAGATTACCAAGACCAATCCGAAGCCTGTCCCAGGTTCAATCCAAAAAGGTCCAAATCACTTGAACCCGAATCCAATAGAATCAAATTCGAGTCAAGTTTTGATTTCAGCTCCAATAGCATCAAGTCAAATCTTTGTTCAAACGACAAGCACGACATCAATGGACACCCAATGTTATAATTCTTTTTCTTGTATGAAGATCTACCCTACTCAGGAAACTGATGTTAGTATCAATCAACCTACACAACTTGATCCGACTACCATCACAGCTTATGGCTTTACAATAGATATGTCAGACATCTATTCACTTGTATCTGGAGCGCGTTTAAATGATAAAATCGTTAATTGCTATATGAAAATAATTAGCAACTCATCAAAAACTTCAGCAAAGATTGAAGTCATCGATTCAATTCTTATACATAAAATTTTATCACTTGACCACAGAGGACTTCCAAAAAGTTTAGAAAAATACAAAAAACTTAATTTCGATATTATTTTGTTCCCATTATTTATAAAGACGAATCACTGGGCTCTTTATGATTCTTTATACCTGATTGATTTTGAACTTGTAGTAAAAATCAGCACTATACTATCAAAATAAATGCTGCAGCTTAAAAGTGCCAATCATTGGAAAGTTGTAAACGACCAAAATCACCCAAAACAAACTGGGAATTATAACGACTGCGGTGTATTTGTCTGCCTCTTTGCAAAGTATATTGCTTTTAATGTTGGTTTCAACTTTTCACAGAACGATATCCCCATAAAAAGAATTGAAATAGAAAGTGAAATTAGAAATGGTGAGATCAATCCAATCCCAACATCCAACTGACAATTAATCCAACCACTCGAAAACTGCAAAAGAATGAAATATTTAAACGAACTTTTAAACTTTAATAAATCAAGCTCCAACTTTCAAGCACTACACTTAAATATTAATTCAATCCTAAATAACCTATATGAAGTAAACGAAATACTTAACTCAAAAAAATTTGATTTTGTTTGTTTTAGTGAAACAAAACTTGATGAAACGATTCCTAACACATTCTTTAAAAATAACCATTATAATAAAATAAGACTGGACAGAACGAGACACGGTGGCGGTCTACTGGTTTTTATAAAATATGGATTGTCCGTAACAAAAACTATTCTTGTTGATGAACTAGAACTTATTTACACCCAATTTAAAATTAATAGTCAAAGATTTAATTTTGCATATTGTTACCGACCACCCAATACAAAAGAAAAAGATTTTCTAGATAAATTGGATGATTTTATACATATTCTGAACTTGTCTGAACCACTTTTTTATCTTTGGAGATTTAAATATGAACTATGACCCAAAGCTCACCTCCAACATTACTGATTTTTGTACAAGTAATGATCTAATAAATTTTATTCACAAACCGACTAGAGAATCTTCCAAGTACTACAAAAAAACAAACAAAACCAAAACAACATCAACCCTAATAGACTTATTACTTCATAACGGAAATTTGATAGAAGAAACTGATGTTATTCCATGCCCATTCAGTGATCATAATTTCGTCGTAGCAAGCTTACTAATTAAAAAACCAAATGAAACGTACAAAACAATTAAATGTAGAAACCTTTGCCAGTCGAACCAACTTGAAATCAGTTCACAAATTGAAAAAGCCAATTTCAAACCACTCCAATCACTTAAAAGTATTGATGAGAAATGGCACTTTGTTAAAGGTGAAATCTTAAATGTAATCGATCGAATAGCTCCAGAACGAATTGTAAAAATTAAAAATAGCTCGTATTTTCCTTGGTACGATGATGAATTGATCAAACTGAAACATCTTAAAGACTCGGCATATAAAAGGTCTAAAAGAACACTTGATCAAAACGACAAAGATATATATGAATATTACAACAAGCTTTTCAAAGATTACAATGATCAAAAACTTATCGAATACTTCAAAGATAAGTCCCTAAATGATTTCAAAAACTCCAAAAAGTTTTGGGAGTTCTACAGTTCAAAAATTAATATAAAATCCGACAAAAGCGAAAAGAACCCAATTAGTCACATAAAATTAGATGGCCAAGTTTTTGACAACAAAAACGAGTTATCAAACATATTCAACTGTTTTTTTACGTCAATCTCATCATCTTCTGATTCAACCTTGGACGAATCCATGGAGTTTATTGAAAGAGTCATCCCTATCAGTGAAGTAAAAAAAGAAAATAATTTCAAATTTAGTCTTACAAATTCGAACGAAATAAATAAATTACTATCTGACGTGCAATCTTCCAGTGCGCAAGGTTGTAGTGGCATCCCAACCAAAATATTTAAACTACCATCATCAAAACTTAAAACTATAATTGCATATCTTTTTAACTATTCAATCATTAGTTGTACTATTCCGGCTGAATGGAAAACTGCTGTAGTTACTCCACTCTACAAAAATAAAGGTAGTGCCGAGGACATAAATAACTATAGGGGCATATCTATTCTTCCCCCGATTGCAAAACTATTCGAAAAGTTATTACACAAACAACTGCTCTCATATCTCGATTTAAACGAATGCATATCGAACGAACAACATGGATTCCGATTAAATCACAGTTGTGAGTCAGCCCTACACGAAATAATCTCGAAAATGAATGAAATCAAAAGTAAACGCCTAATCGGACTTATTTTATTCATTGACTTCAAGAAGGCCTTTGACTCAGTTGAATCGAAGTTATTGTTAACTAAACTCAAGCGTTATGGATTATCAGATTCTGCGATTGATCTCCTCAAGTCCTATTTTACAAATCGCATACAATATGTTAAGATCGGTGATAGTACCTCAGGTCCACAAAATATTAGACTTGGGGTTCCTCAAGGGAGTGTACTTGGGCCGCTTCTATTTCTTATATTCATAAATGACATTGTTAGCTATTTAAATGATTTTATGGTCAAACTATTTGCCGATGATACCACAATTCTAAAAACTGGGCAAATATTGTCAAACTTATTTGAGGACTTTAACAGGTCAATTCAGAAGCTAATATCATGGTGTAGATTTAATCGAATAGACATTAATTGGAACAAAACAAAAATAATGTTTATCTCGAATAAGAAAAACTGCGCAATCCCAAACTCGATAGTGATAGGAAACAATGAAGTAGAAGTTGTTAATCACTTCAAACTACTTGGCGTTACGATTGACAACAAACTTACATTCATCAATTATGTAGCTGACCTTCGAAAATCCATCAATAAGCGCATTTACTCGATCAATCGTTTATTCTACTTGTCTCATAGAGTGAGGCTGCAGTTTTATAAATCTTTCATATTACCTCACTTCGACTACTGTATGTCAATTCTTATCTATTTCCCAAAAAGGGCATTGCAAAAATTAGCAAATACGTACTACTATACCCTTCTTAAATTGCTAAATATTCGGTTTAATGTTGCTAAACTGGATGACTTTAACGAACTAAATATTACGCTCAATAAATTCAACTTAGATTGTTTTCAACATCGTGTAATCAAAAAACTATCTGTATTCATCCACAAAATTTTTGATTCCAACAATTCGCCTTCAAATCTCAAGTCAGTATTTGTGAAAAATCATTCAATCAAACAAACCCAAATGGATTTAAGAAACAAATCTCATTTCGCTATACCATCCAAAGGAAAATTCAATGATTTTGGTGAAAATACATTTGGGTATTTTTATTCGAAATTCATTAACCTTTTTTTAATAGATAAGCTTGGAGCAAGACCTAACAATTTCAAACGTAGTATTGAAGAAACAATTGGGCCAATGTTTATTAAATTCAGCAAACTTTTTCAAAAATTTGATTTAAATTATAAACCATACTATTATTATTTTTGAAAACTTTATTTGAACAATTTATTTTTATTTTATCTTTATTTTAATTTACTTTCAATCGACCCATCTGGGATCGACACTAGTCTCTTCGATTGAAATAAACTACTACTATGCTAAAAAAGGAGGACTAATAACTGAGCCTTGAGAAACACCTGCAGTTATTTGATATTCGTCGCTTAGGTGATCATTCACATTTACCTTGAATCTCCTAGAATCTATAAAGGACCTAATCCAGTTGGTCAAGTACTGAGGTGGATTCAATTTAATCAATTTAAAAAGTAAACCTACATGCCAAACCCTATCAAAGGCTTTACAAATATCAAAAAACAGGCCGCAAACTCTTTTTTTTCTATTAAATGATTCCACAATTTTTTGAATTAAAAAGAAAAGATTATCTGATGTTCGCCGTTGTTTTCTAAATCCAGACTGCTCCTGGATAAGGAGTAAATTTTGTTCCAAAAAATTGTTTAATCTTGAGTATAGTATTCTTTCCAGTAACTTTCCCAGACAACTCGTAATGCTAATTGGTCTTTAATTTAAAGGATCTTGTACAGTAGAGGCCTTTTTTTGAATCATAGTAATGTTCGATGTTTTCCGTGCTTAAGGGACTCTACCTTCTCGAAGAGATAAATTAAAAAGTTCTTTAATTTCTATTAATGAATTTCTAGGTAAGTTTTTTAACATTAGATTATGAATTTGGTCAGGTCCTGATGCCGCTTCATTTTTCAATCTTTTTAGAGCCATAATTTATTCATTTAAGCAAATTGGATCATTAAAATTAGACTGATAATAATTTCTAAAGAATTAAGAGTTAGAATTTAGTATTTCGAAATCTTTATCAAGATCTATTAAATCAGAATTAGGACTAAATATAGAATATAAGAGTTCTTCAAAGCATTTTCCCTTTTCTTCAATAGTTTTGAATTCCTTGTCATTTATAAACAAATTTGGGATTAAATTTGATCCTTTTTTTGTTCTTAAATTTATTAATTTTTTTCAAAAAGGTCTACTTGTCAGTGGGTTTTTTCTCATCTTCTTGATAAAATCAAACCAATTTTGATTCCAGAATTTTTATAAAGAGACTTTTAATTCAAATGTCAGTTGATTTAAATTTTTGCTTGAACTTTAGACAGCGAGTTTTTTGAAAGTTTCTTCTTACTTTCTTGCGTTCTTTTATCAGAATAACAATGTTCGGGGGAAGACTGGTTTTGTAGATTTTCTGAAAAAGATAAGGAATGCTTTTATGAGTAGCAGAAATTTTTTTCTTTAATTTTATCATTTAGTTGATCTATAGTGATGGATCTTTCAGGGAAAATAACTATTTGAGAATTTAAAAATCTCGCTAAAGAATTGACAGTTTGCTTTCTTAAAGTTAAGTTTTTAGCTGTAGATTTATTTTTTAATTAATAGCCCATAGAAATTGATGCTTCGATTTGGAAATGGTCACTAGTCATGTCTTGACTATTTAAGACATTGAAGTCGGTAATTTTGTCAATTAATGAAGTTGAAACTAAAAAAAGATCAAGAATTTCAAAGTAATTCCTTTTGTAAATATAAAAAGTAGGCGCTTATCATTGATTACTGAAAAGTCTAGCTCATTAATTATTCTTTTCAGCATTATTCCATTTTCATTTTCCCCTACGCAGCCTATTTGCTTTCTTAAGCGTTTTGATCACCACCTAAAATGTAGTTTTTTCATTTATTATTATTTGTTTTAAAAAGCTCAAAGTTCAGAAGAACATTGGATGGATTATAAAGACAAAAAACAACTAATTCATTATTCTTTCCCAAATATAATTTTATACAAAGCAGTTCGGAATTGAATTCCTCATAAGAAAAATCTTGTATAAATTCAATTCCTTCCTTAATTAAAATAGCCTCCTCCAGACTTGTTGCGTGGTTTTGCTACAAACTGAAAATTCATAAAAACAAGATTAATATTTGCCTCACTCAAATCTATCTTTAATTCATTGAGCAAAACAATGTCGGGAAATTTTTGAGCTAAAAAATTTCCTTAGAGATGAACCCTACTGGGTGAAGGCAATTCCAGTGTGTAATTCCTAACCTGTTCTTAGAGGAAAGTTGACTTGATTGATGTTTTTTCATTGTTTATTTGAGTAAGACTGTTGTTGTATAAAATCGGTATTGTTTCCATTTGAAGTCGGTCCAAAATTATTGTCTTGAAATATGTCATTAAGTTCACTGTTATCTTTGTCATTGGCTTGGTCTTTAATTTTTTTCTATTCTGCTGTTTGTGAATCGTCGGATTCTGAAACGCGCTTGATTTGCTTCCTTGTTTGAACATTGGAAGAGAGGTATTTTGATGGCTTTAAAGTCCCTTAATTTTTCTAAATTTGATCATATTATTTGATCAGAATCTTTATTAAGAGAATTACTTCCATCGTTTATGTCTATATTTTAAGTTTTAACAGGAAGTAATACGTTAGTATTGCTGTTCTAATTAGCTCAAAGCCTAAAAAGAAGGAAGCTAAAAAGCTCAAAGCAAAAATCAAAAATTGCTGGCCCGAAACTTGATTCCGGATAAAAAAATTTCGAATAATCTTTTGTTGACTGTATAAAGTTTTAAATCGAAGTCCATTTCCATTTTCCATAATTTTATCTTTATAATTTGATATCTATGTCTTCTAAACTTTCATTTTTTTTTTTTGCTTATTTACTTTATTTTGATTTTTTTTATCTCATTTTATTACCTTTAATTTAATTTTTTATTTTTATTTTGAATTTTTAAATTTATTCTGAAGGAGCCATAGCTAGGTACAGAAAACAGAAATAATAAAAAAAATAAATAATCTGTTTTTTCCATTTTATGCTTTAACCGCGAACCAACAGGTCCTAAAAGAATTGCATAATGAATAATAAAATAATTTGGTTTTATTAAAATTAATTAAAAAATTCATTTTTTAAAAATTTGTTTACTCCAATTTCAACTAATTTTAATTTCTTTAAAGATTATTTATCGGCCAGTTTTAGCATTTGATTTTAATTTAGATGATTTTTAGGCATCTTGAAGTTGATGATCAATTCAAAATATCATTTCAATTCAAAAAGTTTAACATTAGATATTAAAAAAAATCTTTGAATTAATTTAAAAAATTTTAATGTAACATAGTTTACATGCTATGTAAATTAATAAAATAAAAAATTTTTTTTCTCAATCTATTGATAAAATGTTTTAATTGTCTATTTGGCTAATAATCTAAAATTATTTGTAAAAATTTACTTAGCTCTAGTTTTTTGAAAAATATTTAAAATTGTCTTTGGAATATATGATTGCTTTTGGATTTTTTATCTGGAAAAATTTCCTTTTAACTTGAGTGGATTGTAAAACATTAAATATTGTTTTTGGAAAATGTGAATGCTTTAAAACTTTGAGATTAGAATTTTTTAAAATCGATTTTAAAAATTGAAATTTTGAAACTAATTTTTTTTTAGGTTTATTTTGAAATTTTTTTTAATTTTCAAAGTTTTAAAGCATTCACATTTTCCAAAAACAATATTTAATGTTTTACAATCCACTTAAGTTAAAAGGAAACTTTTCCAGATAAAAAATCCAAAAGCAATCATATATTCCAAAGACAAATTTAAATATTTTTCAAAAAACTAGAGCCAAATAAATTTTTACAAATAATTTTAGATTATTAGCCAAATAGACAATGAAAACATAGTTGACTTTGTAGTTGAATGGCCACTTGATACCATAGCCATCACAGTTGCCGGTTTTTACAAGCTTAGTCCGTCATACCTAAGTGACATTCTAGTCAGATATTTAAGTGATGTCCGAGAAACAAATGAAGAATTTAGTAATTAAAAAAAAATTTAAACAAAATTTTATTTTAAATTTCTAAAGGCTTCTTTAAACGCAGCCTAAAACAGCCCCATTTCATACCAATGATGGCATGAACCCTGGCGATCAAGTCAAAGCCACAATATCCTGGTGCAACACATTGAACGGCTTCTATCTTAAATTAATATAGATAGAGCATAAGAGAACGGAATAATCAATCTTGCCAAATCAAACGACAAAATAATTAGAAAAAATGAACTTGAATGAGAAAAAAATGCGTTAAATATCTAAGAAAATGATGATTTGATTTTCTTCTGACCTCAAATTATCAAATAATTAGAATTTATCGCTAATATTTTTTCCATTTTAAGAATAATAACAAGCATACATTTATTTTGCTTTTTTGAATTTTGAAACAAGAAATAAAAAAAAAAAAATTTAAATTTAAATAACTTTTTTTCTAAAGGTCTAAAAATTATTCTGCATAATGTATCAACTGATACATGGTTTTTTTCTTCCAAATTTTGTTTGTGCAAAAATTATGTAGGTCTGCAAAAACTTCGTCTTTGGTCTTTGTTTTCTGTTCCAAAATTCACAAAGCCGATTTATTTAATAGACAGTAAAACGTAAGTAAGTATCGAAAAGTGCCATCTCCGCAAATTTCAATGGCGTTAGAACATTTAAACAATTTTTTTTGAATAATTTTACTAACTTTTTGTTTTAATCTTTGTCAAGCTCTAAAAATGTTTTCATTTAAACCCAAAAAAACATTTTATTTCCGAAAGCTCATTTGTTTCTACAAAAATCTGAAAAATTGTTGTCAACAATGACAAGAAACAAAGTGGCAAAACAATTTATTTTTAGAAATTTTAAAAAGTCCAGACAAACCAATGGTAATTTATTGTAGACAGTCAATTAGACAGTACTTGTATGAACAAAATTTGGATTATAAGAAGTTTCTAATTGAGATTAAATATAAAATAACTTCTTGACTTAAAATTGCTTATTTGCTTTTTTAGTAACAGTTTTCAAATAGTGTAAAATATATCTTTATAATTTAATAAAAAATATTTGTATATTTTCATTGATTTAGATTATTTCAAAATATTCAAAAGAAAGATTTATTGAAATCAAAAAAATGATGAATTTAAAAAGAAAAACTAATAAAATAAATCAAATTATATCTGAAAAAACAATGGTTTTGAGAGAGTCCCTTAAAAGGTATCTATAAAAAATATATTTCCCTTTATAACTATAATACAAGTAATTTAATTTTTAGTAAATTAGACTCTAAAATTCAAAGAAAAAACGACGATATTACTAAATTTGTTTTCAAAAATTCTCGAGAATTTGACCAGATATCAGAAAATAGTTTTCAGAGGCAAAATATTTCTGAGCAAAAAAAAATTCCAGCTATACCATTTTGTCAAAAATAAAGGACCAAGCCATAAATTTTTCAACAATAATAAAAAATTTATTTCTTATTTCAATTAATGATTAAATTGAAAATAATTAATTCTTTATTTTGAATTATAAATTTTTTGATCAAGGAATATTTTGAAATAATTGTTAAAGTTTAGATCATTCTCTTCCGATTCCTTGTTGAATCCTTAGCTAATTTATTAATATTTTAATTTTGTTATATCATTTAGAAAAACAAAATTGAAGAATCTGTTTTAGAACAGAATTCCAAAACTGGAACTGAATTTATTTTTTACGAAAAAATTAAAAAAAGTGCAAGCAATCTTATGTTATCATTAGTAAAAATTGATATATTTTTTTAATAATTTTTTATTATTTAATCATATAAAAGAGTCCAAAAGAGACACATCAGTCAATGAGCAGATTTTTCTCCAGTAGATCTCTAGAAGAAATATCTTCAAAAGATTTAAGCGAAAATTAAAAATTTTAATGAACAAAACAATGATAAAAGCCCGTATTAATTAATTATGGGTAAAATGGGTCGAGTAATCAAAAGAAGTGTACAAGAGCTCGTACACTTAATAAAGACACAAAATGGGTCTTTTGAGAATGAATTCCAGAAATTAGATGACGACAGCGAATTGGTAAGCTGTACAGAAGCCGAACAAATGGAATGGCTTCAAAATGTTCAAAATTCAGGAAAACCTAAGAAATTGCTTATTGAGCTACTTTTCAAAAGAGCTGAGCTATTGGCCAGTATCAAAAAGATGAAAATAGAAGAAGATAGTTTTAGGAATATAAATCAATCAAAACAAAGTGAGGAAGGAGCAAAAAGCACCCTTCAAGAAATGGCCACTTCATCGAAAACTTTAATACATGAGGATGTATTACGAGAAAACTTAGGATTCGGACTTAGGGAAACACGAATCATACATTTTAAAGTCGACGATATTGCTACTTAATTGTATATTATAAACCGGTTACAAATTTTTAAAATCAGTAAGTTTAGACTTAGATAAAAATTATTTTAAAATCGATGAGTCCGATTAAATAAATTTCCAAAATGATTTTAAATATAGTTCAAACATTAACTTCGAAAGCGAAAAATTAATCGACATATTGAAGGACGAAAATAAAATCTTGAGAAAACGACAAGAAGAACAATTTGAATTAAATAAAACTGAGTTAACCAAACCAAAAATTAAATGCTCTCTATTTTTTAAATGTCAAGGAGAAGGTTATCTCCGAAATAAAAAAGCGATTCATCATTGATCAATCGAAAACTGTCCACTTTTGGAAAATATTGAAAATTATGATAACCTTATATCTAGTTATAATAAGCTACACGATGATAATAATGAATTAGCAGAGCGAAACAAAACATTATCTGGAAAATATTTTGATTTGGAGCAAGTAATAATGGACCCTAAAAAATAAAAGGAATTTTTGAGGAAGAGCGAAAGTATAAAAATTTTAAAAAAAATTTTAATTTATTTTAATTTTTTTCAATAATCAAGATCTCTTACAATCAGTCTGACAAAAACTTAGAAGTTTAGTAAATAGTTTTATAATTTCAAAAAAATTTAGTTTTTACTTTTTTATTTAATAAATTAAGATCTCTTACAAAAATTGATAAAATTCAGAGAAAAGAAATATTCGAGTTAAAGGAAAAAATTCAGTACTATTAAGGGCAAATTTTGATTCTCCAACAAAAAAATCAGACTTTACAAGATAATGACGCCGAAAAAATCCGGGAAAACATAAAATCTGGCAATGAAATGGCTCAAATGAAACTAGACTACGAAGACCTGTTATTTTTTTTTCCTTTATTTTAGAAATTGATAATTTTATATAAAATATTTTTGATAAAACAGAATCAAAAAACATCTCGATCAGTAAAATAAAAAAATCAATGATCTTTATGAAGACGGGGGTTGTGAAGTTTATTTCAATTTGATCGTTTCAATTCAGAAAAACTTGAATAACTTTTTTACTAAAAGAGATAATTCAGTTCTGTGAAATGCTTAATTATAAGCAAATTTGCTTAATGCAGTAAAATAAGTCTGCAAAATAATCTGCAATTTTCTGCATTTTGCACCCCATTAAAAAGTATTCCAATCAAGTGTGCAATTTCATTGCAGAGTTTTTGCAGACATATATTTTTGGATTAAGCAAAGTTGCTTAACCATTAAGCATTTTACAGAACTAAATTATCTCTTTTAGTAAAAAAGTTATTCAAGTTTTTTTGAATTGAAACGATCGAATTGAAATGAACTTCACAACCCCATGAAGACGGTATAAAAGTAATTTCCCAAAAAGATGAAAAGATTCGAGTTCTTCATCAAGACGTAGAAAATTCACAATATGAGCATAGAATAGCAATAGAACAAATTTCAATTTTAAATAGGTAATTTTTGAACAATTAAAAATTTTCTAAAAAATTTCAATTTTTTCTTTATTTTTGAGAAAACAAGATCATTTTGTCTCTGGAATATTCTTTTTTTCTTTGTATCCAAGGTAAAAAAAATCTAATGAAAACCTTAATTTATTTATATTTTATTGGATTGTTTCTTGGATTTATTTAAATGAAGTCGAGAAAACACTCTTTTGAAATCAAAATTTTCCTGAAAACTAGATAGGTTAAGAATCAAATATGGACTAATAATTAAAGTAACATTGATTGTTATTATCAATGTTACTTTAATTGGTTCAAATCAGCAGATAGACGGAAAAAAAATTTACCATTATGGTCGGGAGTATATAAATGTATAAAACAAGAATGTAATCAATCAATATATACTATTATACATGGAATAAATAAAGATAAAGTAATTGTCCAAATCATATATTCGAACAAGGCCAAACATCAAAGAATTTCGAAACGTAAGCGAATAATCAGCGAACAAAAAGAATTATTGGCACTCAAGTTAAAAGCAGAAGGCGTTTATAATTGTTGGGATTCCTGTAATGATGGTGTGAAAAAAAAACCCTTCAAAAAATCGTAAATGAATTCGATCATCGCTTTAGACTTAATCGGCATATAATTTTCGATTTATAAGCAATCAAAACTCTTTGCCAAAATTAAGGTATATCATCAAATACTCAATTTAGAGGTTTTGTTCATAAAATATCTCTAGGTTATTACGATTGAGCAAACGACAAAATCAATTTCAAATTATTTACATCTCATCAATCATAATATCTTTGACCATCATAAGAGTATTGAAAATAAAATCCCGCCAATTATCGTTTGTGACTTTTAATGGGCAATTAACAATTCTATTTTAAGTGTGTTTAATAAAATGTCCATTCGAACATACTTAAGTTGGTGTTTTAAAGTAATAATTCAAAATGAACAAAAATCAGAAATAAAACATTACTTAAAAACAATGGTAAAAAAAGTAAACAAACTTAATTTCGAAATAAATGTGAAAAGTTTTTTTAATTTTTGTTTTTCAATGTTACAAAATTCAATTACAATTAAACAGTTCAACAATTATCTATTAAATATTTTAAATATTTTAAATAGCCCGAATAAAGATGAAGCATTAATATACTCGATTGAAACTATGAGAAGAGAACAGAAATTTAAGTACATTGAATTTTTCTAATTTTACTGAAGAACAGATGAGTGAAAAAGGAAAAAAAGACTGCGAAGATTTTTTACGAAAATGTGTCAACTGAGACAATCGAGTCTTTGAAAAAATTTCTCCCTTTACAAAATATTTCGAAACTCTTACTAATAATTTGAGAAAAAAACATTCTGAAAATAATTCGAAAAATTCGAACATAACATTTTCTAAAAAATTATATGAATTGGTAGCAGATCAGCTTTATTTAATGCCACTATGGTGTGGCTTTATTCCTGAAATACTCAACAAGTCAAATAATAATTATTTATCAGATATTTTTGAAAGCAGATTAACAAATAATCCGGGAGAAAGTTATTTCGGAAATTTAAAAAAAAATATTCTTCAGTAAAAAAAATGTTATGCCAGTGAATTTGTTAGTTTGAGTTTTATGCGAATTAAATCAAAATATCTTAAGTTTTATTTGAATAAGCCTGAAAAAGACTTTAAAAATAAAGGTGAACTATTAAAAAAAGAAGAAGAATGGTCTGACAAGAAAACAAAAAAAAAAAAAAGCAAGGATATAGTTACTATTCAAAACCTGCTGTGGAAAAAGTTTTTTATTATCAAAATTTTGATATTTACAAATTTATCAAAATTTATTTGAATATGATCCAATTTTTTTTTTTTTTTAGCGAATGTTACCCCCATCTTCAAGAAAGGTACAAGAACCGACCCAGTCAACTACAGACCTATATCCCTCACAGCGGTGCCATGCAAGATAATGGAACGCATCATCAGAGACATCATGATGGATCACCTCATCATTAACCAGCTCATCACTCCTCAACAACACGGCTTCGTATACAAAAAGTCATGTGAGTCGAACCTACTGGAAACCCTCGATATCATAACCGAAGCTTCCAGCCGCGGATTCACCTCGATCATAGTCTTCCTCGATTTTGCCAAAGCCTTCGATAAAGTGTCCCACTCAGCACTGCTGTCCAAGCTAAAGTCTTACGGTTTCGACGGCCTCCTCCTCGTTTGGCTCTCCGATTTCCTTTCCGACCGAAAACAACGAGTAGTTATCGGCTCCAGCTCTTCAGACTGGTGCCAGGTCACGAGCGGTGTACCTCAGGGATCCGTTCTTGGTCCTCTACTATTCACCCTGTTCATCAACGATATGCCAAACGGAGTACACCACCACTGCAAGCTCTTTGCCGATGACACTAAGATCATTGCCACCATCAAGAACGGCCTCGATATCGCCCAACTACAGTCCGATATAGACCTGCTCGCGACGTGGGCTAACACCTGGCACATGAGTTTCAACGTCGAGAAATGCAAATTCATGGTTTTCAAAATAAAACTAATCACTTTTGCACTTCTCTCAAGCTCACCATGACATCAGCTGAAACCGGTTCCAGACTGACACTTGAAGAGATCAAAACGGAAAAGGACCTCGGCGTATATTTCTCTAGTGACCTGAAATGGAGAACCCACTGCCAACACTCGGCGGCCAAAGCCAACTCCATTCTTGGACAACTCCGCCAGGCCTTCCATGCCTGGAATCCTCAATCCTTCAAGTCCCTGTACACTGCTTTTGTCCGACCCCACCTCGAATATGCCACCTCAGTATGGAATCCCATAGACGAGCATATGTAAGGATCATCGAAAACATCCAAAGGAGAGCAACCAAACTAGTAGGCCGCATCAGAGACCGAAGCTACCAAGACAGGCTCGCCATCCTTAACCTAACCACCCTCGAATCACGCAGATCAAGGGGTGATCTCATCTCCCACTACAAGATCGCAAATGGACTACTTGACGTCAAATGGCTAGCCTCAACCAATTTTATGTCGTCCATCGCCTGCCACGGCCCAGCCAACGCAATCAGGGGTCACAAAAAACGCCTTTTTGTCCAACTATCCAACTGCCCGGCGCGAACAAACTTCCTAAATAACAGAGTTGCGTCTATCTGGAACAACCTCGCGTCCTCGACAGTCAACGCTCCAACTCTTAACAGCTTCAAGGCCCGCCTCGACATACATCTTGCCCGCACGAACACCACCACCACCTAAACCTCAACGACCAACCATGGCCAAGTCAGTGAGACGGTGAGTCGAAGGCCTGGGCACTCCCCAGAAGCGTTTACGCTAGGACTGGAGTGGCCTTAGCTAGAAAACTCATCGTCCCACATTCCTTCTTGCCAAACGCACAACCAGTCATCATAGCGATTCAAGTTGTTTTGGATTGCTTGCAGGGTGATTCCTTGCTATGACTCAATTTATTATTATTATTATTATTATTATTATTATCAAAATTATGATATTTACAAATTTATCAAAATTTATTTGAATATGATCCAATTTATTTACAAACTGACAGGAATGAATTCATTAACTTATCACATAATGTTGATTTGTGCGTTGAATAAATATGCGAAGAGCCTATGGAAGTGAATGAAGAACCAATAGAATTAAATAAGAAAATTTTTGAAGAAATTTATCAAATTATTTGTAATAAAGTGTGGAATTTTGATGAAGTAAGAACATTTTTTGTAAGCAAACCTACACATTTTACAAACATTATAAATTATCTCAGAAAAATCAAGAAAGCAATATTGTTTTCAGGTCAAAATATTGATGAAACCAGTTTTTTTAGTAAAATTGTCGAATTATTTAATCTAAGTGGTTATGTCCCTATTAAGACACTAGGTGATGGTAATTGTTTTTATCGGTCAATTTCATTTCTTCTATTCGGCACAGATGAATTTTTTTATATAATCAAAATTGGATCAATCTTCATTCTATTGGAATACCAAAATTTATTTTAAAATATAATTACAAAACATTATTATGTGGGATCATTCGAAACAATCATCTGTAAATCTATAATTAAAAATGAATGGGCAATGATGTTATATATTTTAGCAACAAGCATCTTACTGAATAAAGAGATTCTTATTTATAATCTTAACACTGAAACAATGGTGCCCTTTTGTTATAAATATTCAATAAGTGAAAATGAACTTGAAAATTTAAAGATTGGATTTGCAAGTAGCCATTTCGTGCCATTAGTCAGTGAGAAAATCAATAATTCTACTCCTTTTAATAATTTTAGTGATTTATTTTTAAAATTTTAGACAAAATATAATTCATTATTAAAGGCAAAAATAATCTTAGATAAAAATAAAAACATTAAATTTTTTTTTTATCCATCTTTTTTACAAATAAAACTGTAATAAAAATATGATTTCTTTTGATAAAAACATAAAGAATTTGCAGGTTTTATTTTTTAATTTAGAGACAATTATTTTTAGAGACAGATGTAAAAAATAAAACAAACTCAAATCCAATAAAAATTTTTTTAACACTGTTATATGTAATAATTTTTTTCTTGAATACCACTTGAACAAATTCTAACCATTGGTGTTTATGATTAATTTTTTTTAAAAAACTTTAAATTTTGAATAAAAAAATTATTAAATCAATAGATGTTTAAAAATATAGCTATGTGAGGATCAACTTTATAATTAATTAAATAATTTGAAAAAAATTTTAGGATTGCCATTTTGTGCCATATATAAATTGTACTTTGATGCCGACTTTATTTCTTTTTGGGCTTATAAATATTCTTGTTTTTAAAAGAATAGTTATTTATGGAACAATTATGTTATAAATTGAATTTTTTAACGCTTAAAAGCCCCATAATTTAGGTTCCAACAAAGATTCAATTTTTGGCATAATTGATCCCCTAAAAAATAATATTTTGAAGCATTTTTTTTATTGAGGTGCTTTTTAGCAACCAAAAAATTCAATTCAATTTCGAAGTTTTTTTTTTTATTTCAGGTGTATTTTGGTGCCAAAAAAATTCAATTTATCTGATTATTGATCTCCAAATAGCTTTACTTTTGAAAACAAAAGGATTTTTATTTCCAAAAAAGTCGTATATTAAGGATCTTATCTGAATACAAATGCATTTATCGTGCAAAAATGATTCTGTTATTAAATCTAAATATTTTTTGAAAAAATAGCTAAATGATGTTGAATATTGCCAAAAAAAATCATTTATTTGATTTTTTTGGCAATGTTAAAAAATTTATTTAAATTAAAAATTTTAAAAAATTATTTTTGTAAAAAATCAATTTATTTAACAAAGAAATGCACTTAATAATTGGTTCTTACGTCTTGATGACTTTGGAATCAAGTTATTTGTTCTCTTTAAAAGAGAGCTAATAAAAGAAATCTACAGACAATGTGTGTCACTGGCGAAAGATTTCAATTCAATGCTTATTCATTGTTAACTTTGGGTTGGAGTTGAAATCGGCGGCCAACGATTGTTTGTACATGACATGACAGCGTCGATCAGCGTGAGCCAGTCGAAACTTTTATTAAATTTTAAAATAATAAATTTATAAATTTAAATTTTTTTTTAATTTAATTTAATTTAGTTTAAGTTTATTTTTGTAAAATTATATTATCAAAAAATTTTTAAATCCAAATTTTTATTTATTATTTATGTTGGCTCTAAAAACTGATTTAAATTTTACCTCATAATGACCAAACGCTATTTTTTTGACATTCCTTTGAAAAATTTGACTATAATAATATACCCTTTTTTTAAAGCATTAAAAATTTTTTTAATAATAAAACAAATTAGAAAATTACAAAAAATACAAAAAATAATTATTTTAATCACAAAAAATAATCATTAACCAAAGACAGTCCGAGGTGTTTTAAACCCTCTTTTAAAAATTTTAAACTCGAATAATTTACCCTAAATTTAGTCTCTCTATGCAGGTTTAATTACTCAAAGTAACTAAAAATTGTATTGTAAAACTTAAATTTTTTTTTCCTATTTTTTAAAATTATTTTTATTTATTTCTCTTAAAATTTTGATTTGAAAAATTTGTAATTAATTTGTCGAGAATTTTAGTGATAAGAACAAAAATTTCTTGAACTTTAAATTAATAATTCAATTTTTCCAGTGCTTAAAATGATCAATGAATTATTCAAAAAAATTGTTGATTATTAAAATTAGAAGAATTAAAATTTCTAATAAATTTTAAAATTAAGTTTTTTTTTTTTGGTTTTATAAGAAAAAATGTGGCTATTTAAGTCGAAAAATAATCTATTCATTTGATAATTTGAGTTCATTAGAAAATCAAATCATCATCTTTGATATTAACCGAAATAATAATTTTATTTTATTTTTTTACTTTAAAAATGAAAATAAACTTTAATATGTCTCTGTGTGTACAACTTTAATAGAAAAAAAATACCTTTTTAGCGGTGAATTTTCCGTCGGATAAGAGTTGATCTTGAAATCGTCGTAACATTTGCATTTGTTTCGTTGCGTTATGGTCGACGGCTTGTCAGGGTGAGACGTTTTGCAGCGATAAATTTGCAATTATTGCGCTGTGAGCGTGATAACACAGAGTATTACTTTGTTAAATGTTGCATTCCGAATCAATTCATCATTTTGTTCATCAAATTTCATCAAAACTTTGCGATTTTAAGTTTGATTTATAATTCCTTAGATTTTAATAAAATGAGCATAGAATTAAAATTTAAACAAAAAAAACGACATTATTTTGTAAATTGATTTCAATTAGCCTTGACTAATTTTAAAAGCTCTTTAATCTAAATCACCTGAAATTATACTTATAATTGAATTTGAAAAAGAAGATATTGATACAAAAACATTCAATTTATTTCAAATTTATTTAGATATTATTAAAGAAAAAATACAAACCAAAAACCAATTCATAATTTAGAATTAAATTAAGCTGTTAATTATTAACATTTATTTTCAATTCTCTTCTGTTTCCAAATTAAAATCATTTCCACTAATCCATTTTAAAATTTCAGATTTTTTTCTTTTTTTTTGAGATTTTAACAAATCTTACAACAGTTCATGACAATCATTTGATTGACTGATTGTTGGGCTATCCAAAGGCTTTTGATTATGTAAAAGGTCTGACATATGGAACCATGAAGGATCATAATAATTAATAGAAACTCCTTCAAATGAATGTTGATTCAAGTGGGTGTGAACGAAAAGCTAATCTTTTCTATTTATTTTTTCAAAGCCGAATTCTTTTAGAAAAGTTAAAATTTTATATAATTATTTTTGTTTATTTTTTTTAATTATCTCTGCAATCTAAAACTGTATATGTTAAATTAGCCGGTTTCTCTTGCCGTTTTTTCGCAGGACCCTCAAAATTCCAATCTTGATTGTCCCAGATATATCCACTTGAAGATTTTGCATTTTCTAAATCGTTTTTATTTATTTTGTTTGGAGTATATATATTAAATTGATCAAAATCTAAAAAAAATTTTAATAATAAAAATTTTTACAATTTTATCAAATTAAATTTTATGATTACCTTTTTTATTAAAATTTTTTGGATGAGGAAATTTTGTTTTTGTTAAAAATTCTAAATAGCATCTTTTGCGAGCCAAATCTTTTTTGGTTGATTTTTCACTAAAAGTTTCAAAGAGAGATCTATTTAGAATTTTTTTAAGTAATTAAGTTAATTTAAAATCGGAATAAATTTTTAAGTCACAAATCTCTAATTAATTTTAATATGTACTAGAATTTAATCGGTCTTGTAAAATTTCAAACCTATTCTTTTATTTCTTTAATGATTAAATTACTTAGATAGTTATTTTTTAAATATTGAAGCCACTGGCATTTAAATTTAATTGATTTAAAAATCTATTTTGAACAATGATTATTTAAGTTCGTTAATTTTTACCTTGTGAAAGTTGTAAAACTTTGAATAAAGGCCTCCAAGAATAACTAAATCTTGGTCTTGTTTATTTACATTTATGGCTTAAAAAAAATAAATATATATATTTTTAAAATTTATAATTTTTCCATTTGCATATTATTTTAAAAATAAAACAAACTTATATTTATTAATTTCTCAAAATAGTAGTAGGAGCAGATATATTTTTCACTTTTAATAAATTTTAAAAAAAGCCTAAAATCAATACTAGAATAGAAAATTAGTTTTTCAAAGCTTAATCAAATATCAGTTATTAATCGAATTTATTTCTTATCGAAATTAACTTTTAGTTTGAATTATTTTTAAATGGAATAGGCAGCAGTAATTAAATAAAATGTGAAAAAATTTAAAAATTTTTTTTTTGAAACAAACATTCTTTTTTCGAAATTTTTGATTTTTCGTTAATGATTGTGTCAATTGGTTCTGATGATTTAAGCAAATTGTTAGTGTCAAAACGAAGTTCTCCATTTTGCGGAAGTGGTATTTTTGATTGTTTAATAAATTTTTCTTTGGCATCCAATTTTTCCTCGTATTTTGAAGCCTTTTCACTAAAAAAAATACTCGTTTTTTGAGTTAAATTTTCGGTTAAAGTTATTTCATATCGAAACAATTTTGTCTCTGAAATTATTTTTTCAGCTGTTTTAACTGAGTAATTATCCTTAATAAAAATTTAATTAAGATTTATTCTAGCTTAAATTTTAAAATAAAGAAAAACATACATTGCAGTTGTAATATTGAAGATATTTATTAAAAGTCACATGCAAATTTTCATTACAAAATGTTTCAGTTTGCTTAGACAATTGTTCAAATAATTCCAATTTTTGAGGATCATCGTTTTGATTGTTCATTTTTTAAAATTAATAAAAAAACATGTTTAATTTGAATAATCAAATTTAGAATAAAATTTAAAAAAAACTTACAGAACTAAAATTTGTTTGAATGAATGAATCACAATCTTTTAAATATTGTTTTAAATCTAAAAAATAAGAAAAATCTAAAAAATCTAAAAAATAAAAAATAAGAAAAGTCATCGGTCAAACTGCTAGAGCATTCAATGCTCATTTAAAGGCCTTGACTGGTCTCGATGCGAAACCGGCCAAAATTTGTTCTCAACGTCAATTTGTGCAAGTCGAATAGATTGTCGACGGGAATTTATGTCTCGGCTATGAACTGTGTACAAGTTTGAACGTTTGGTGTGGATGAATTTAATTTCGATTTAATTTAATTAGGGACGGATTGGCGGCGTACTTGAGAGAAAAATGCGCACAATTTAACGTCGGCACCCTTCGACGCTTTTAACTCGACCGAATTGATTTAGATTTTTTAATCGATAACGACAAAAATAATTAGAAAAATGTACTTGAAACAGAAAAAAGATTATCGATAAATTCTAATTATTTGATAATTTGAGGTCAGAAGAAAATCAAATCATCATTTTCTTAGATATTTAACGCATTTTTTTCTCATTAATTGCTACCTTACTATTTCTTCTTTTTTTCCTGAAACTTGAACTATTTAAACATGAGCCACATGTAACAATCTTTTCCAATTTTATATATTCTTAATTTTCATTTATTTAGCTTATTTACTTTTTTTTAATTCTTTTTTTTTTTTTTTTTTTTTTTTTATCTTATTTGATTAACTTTAATTTAATTTTTATTTTATTTCATTTTTATTTTATTTTTTTAATTTTTAACTTATTCTGAAGGAGCTCTAGCTCGGTACAGAAAACAAATAAATAAAAATAAATTCAAGTTAATTTTTTCTAATTATTTTTGTCATTTGATTCGGCTAGATTGATTATTCCGTTCTAGGCATCTTCTATCTAATGATTTTTAATTTGTAATAATAGATTTATTTAGTAAAATGAATTATTCATTTCTTAATTGCTTAAGTTCTAGAACATATTTATGGTTATTATACAACTTATAAATATTTATTGAACCTCAACTTTACACTACGTTTTATGGCCGCATGAGAATATTAAATTTGACAAAATAATTTTTTCAAATTTGACATTCCTTTGAAAAATTTGACTATAATAATATATCCACGTTTTATTTTTAAGTGTAATATTCGCTTTGAAAGTGCATTTTTGTCTTAATAAGTGTGTTTTTTCTCATTCATCGTTCCAAATATCCCATTGAAATTTTTTTTTCTTACAGTACTGCTACGATACAGTGATTTTACTAAAAATTACGTGTTTTTACTAGATTTTACGTAAAAATCGGAAAAAATCTGTGAAATTACGTAAAAATACTAAAGTAAAATAATGTAAATTTACCAGATTTTACGTAATTTTACCGGATTTTTCGTCAATTTTGGTAATCTTCAAAAGGGCCAAAAAAGTCCAATTTTTGGTGAATTTTTGAATTTTTTGATTTTTTTTATAAATTTTATGAAAAAAAAACAAAAAAAAAAAACGTTTTTTTACGTAATTTTACGTAATTTTTTATTATAAAATGGTAATTTTAAGTAAAAAAAAGTAAATTTTAGTAAAAAACACTAGTAAAAAATAAAAATTTTTAAATTAACGCTAATAGCTAAAGTTTTAATGGTCAGACCAATCACCATTTTTATCTATAACAATTTTTATTACCTAAAATATATAAGATTTAAACTTCATAAATAAAATAAAAATTGAATAAAATTAAAACTTTTTTTAATGGTTAATATAACTTTGACATTTAACTGGTGTTAAGGTTTTCTCGAATTCTTTTACCCCAATTGTTGCATCTGATTCTGATAAAATCATTTTTTTCTTACGTAATTTTTTAAGTCGTTCCATAGCAACTCTATTGGGTTTAGATCAGGAGATTTAGGAGGGGATTTAATCTTTTATTAGAGAATATTAAATATATAGAATTTTAAATATATAACATTAAAAAATTATAAATTTTAAGTACCCATTTTACATTATTTAAGTCCAAAAAAGAAGAGCACATCATTGAATTATGCTTGGGGTCATTGTCTTGATGTCTTGTAGTAAAAGAATTCGAGAAAACCTTAACACCAGTTAAATGTCAAAGTTATATTAACCATTTAAAAAAAGTTTGAATTTTATTCAATTTTTATTTTATTTATGAAGTTTAAATCTTATATATTTTAGGTAATAAAAATTGTTATAGATAAAAATGGTGATTGGTCTGACCATTAAAACTTTAGCTATTAGCGTTAATTTAAAAATTTTTATTTTTTACTAGTGTTTTTTACTAAAATTTACTTTTTTTTACTTAAAATTACCATTTTATAATAAAAAATTACGTAAAATTACGTAAAAAAACGTTTTTTTTTGTTTTTTTTTTCATAAAATTTATAAAAAAATCAAAAATTCAAAAATTCACCAAAAATTGGACTTTTTTGGCCCTTTTGAAGATTACCAAAATTGACGAAAAATCCGGTAAAATTACGTAAAATTACGTAAAATCTGGTAAATTTACATTATTTTACTTTAGTATTTTTACGTAATTTCACAGATTTTTTCCGATTTTTACGTAAAATCTAGTAAAAACACGTAATTTTTAGTAAAATCACTGTATCGTAGCAGTACTGTATATAAAAAGAAAATGTGAAATTTGTTGAAATTTTGTGGTTTTGAATTAGGCAAAATTTAAAGTTTTGATTTTCTCTTTATAAGTTCGCCAACCTTCCTCACACAAGAAAACACTTGAATCCTTTTCAAATCTCAAAATAAATTTTTGAAAGAAAGTAATATTGGTGAAATTGGTTTTTTAAATATAAAATTAACCTTAAGATTAAAAATAACTCTCAATTCGACTGAAAGTGAATCTGAAGCCAGTGAAATACGGCAAGAATTTCCCTTTCTAATTCTAATAAAAATAATTATTTTACTTCATTTTGAATGGTTCTGAATCCAAAAACTAAACAGACAATTATAAATTCAAAATAAAAAAAAAGCTTTCGATGAAAGTGATTGCCAAATGCAAATATTTTGCTTTTCGATGTAAATCAGGAGAAGGCATTTTTATAAAATCACGAAAAATTCAAAAGACAAAATGCATATAAAGTGACAAGAAATTCCTATAAATGTAAATCGAATGTATTTTTAAAAGGAAACAATCAGATTGAGGAATTCATATAATCCCCAGGACTTTGATAAGTTTCTATTTGTATACGTTTGGGATAAAGGAACAAGTGAAATGAATAAAAAGATTGTGCTAAGGCCTCATGGGAATTATACAAGAACTCAAAACAAGTACATTCGTCTCGAACGCCTCTAAATCAAATCAAGAATGATTCATTTAAATGTGGAAGTGCTGTTGCTAAATATTACCAGTAATCAAAAACTGGATCTCTTTCAACTCTAGCTCGATCAAGAAGTCAGCTAACAACTCATAAATTTTTATTTATTTTATTTATTTTCAAGCCTTTTTATTTTAAAATTATTCACACTTTATTAGATGATTTTGATTTTTCAATTTTATATTCTAGAAAAAAATGAAAAAAGGCAACAAAACCAGGGTTGTATTGTCGAAGAGTAAAAATAACTGTTTATACGATTTTTAATGGCAAAATCATATTATTTAATTTATAAAAACTACATTTTCTTGTAGATATTTTTATGCTCTATTCAAAAATATAATCAGCTTTGGGGTGTATCTGGAAAGCTTTGAGTGTGTTTTTGGGTGTTGTGTGTTGTCTTTTATCCATTCTAAATTTAAAGGTGATGAAATTTTTTTTTTAATTGAAAAGGGGTGAACAGTAAAATTCAGATAATTAGGAATAAATGTATCAAAATACTTTGAACTTTAATAAATATTTTGACACCCAGTGTTGTTTTATTGCAATTTTGATGGGTGTATGTTTTAGACCTAACCCTCTACCTCGGTACATAAAACAAATAAATAAATAAAATAAAATTTAAGATAATGAAAAATTAACTTTAAAATGTCAAGTGCTAGCGTTTTAGAAAATAACGACACAGTTGAAGATGCTGAACTTCTACGAGAAAACAAAAGAAGCTCAGTTAGGACTTTTGATTATTCACGAGATTGCGATTCTCTAGATCAATTCAATAATTTAATTTTTTTGTTTTTTTTTTGATAAAAAATGTTTTGTTTTTTTAAAGAAAAAATTTCTTTATATCAATTTTTTGTGGGGATAAAAATATTTTTGTGTATTAAAAAATATTAAAATTTTTTTTTATTGATAGATGTAATTTCAACATTGGATACATTTTGTAATTCAAACACAAAAAATTAAACCAAATGCACTTTGGATTAGAAAACAATTGTAGAAATTTAAAGGACTACAACATTTAATTTAAATCTGAATTTGAAATAATTGAAAAAGTAATTCTTTATTCCGAAAAAAAAAAATTATCCAGAAAGTGCCGCATCGGTCATTTTGGCACTTCAATTTCTAGAGCTTTAAAAATTTTTTTATGTGAATCCGAATAAATTTATTTAATTCGATAATTTAATATCTACTTATTCATTTTAAATCACAAAGCTTTAGAATTTTTGAACCAAGGTTAAGATAATGACTCAAATGCTGAGAGTGAAAACTAAGCTGATTAAGATGATGATGAAGATGAAGATAATAATTCGAGAATGAAGATGATACTGAATCAACTAAGCCAACTTTCTTATTTTGATTTATTTTATTCTTATTAAAATAAGGTGTTATTTGGACAAAATTAAAAGATGGGGAAAAAAGTTAAATTAGAAATTGAACAGTTTGGCCCAACTAATTTTGATTCCACAATGATAATAAAAGAATCAATATCAGCTTTACTAATTGTTTAAATTATTCAATGCTTGGACTCATCTTAGAATGTAGAAATTTGTTTGTTCAGTCTGAGGACATAAAAATGAAACTTTTAAAAAAATTTAAATTTTCAAAAAAAACTTTGTTTATTATCATTTTATTAGGAAAAAACTAAAGAGTGTTCAGAATGTGACTTATTTTAAAATGACACTACTCAGGATCACATACAAGGGTAAGGTAGACCGAATTTAATTTTATTCTGGTCACAAAGCAGACAAGACTCCCCTTTACTCTAAAAAAATTTTAATTTTTTATTAGAATAGAAAGATTCTGCTTTAAGGTAAATTTAGCTTAGACGATATAGCTGCGTTTAGTTAGAACTTCTTATAGGAGCTATTCCCTATACTGTACCTGTTCATTATTTTTTGTGACAAAAATTAAAATTACGATTTGATTTTTTAATTAATCATTAAACAATCTTTTTTCTAACGTCAGAAATATCTATGATTAAAAAAAGAACAAATTTTCATTTAAATTTTCTTTTTCTTCGAGATCTAATTTTGAAATTTTTCAAATATTTGAAAAAAGATGTTTTCTGATTTTTGATTTTTTTTAATTAGTAATATTTATTTATTTTTTGACAATTTTTTAAGTAAATTGCCGGAAACAAACTCAATATTTACAAGTAAATTCACGTAAATCAAATAAGTGTGCAGATCTAATTGAAGAAAGTTCTGAAAATATTTCAAATTCTTTCATCAAATAATTACTTAGGTTTGCATTAAATCGATCTCTAGATTTTGCTTTGTAAATTTAAATTAAATGATAAATATTGACAAATCACCTAAGTATAAATTTAAAGTAAAACAGAAAAAGAAGATTTTCTTTTGCTATGGTAACTTTAAAATAATATTTGTTTTCTGTGTGGAAACTTAAGATGATTGAGAAAGACAAAATTATGGTATAAATATTCGAAGGTTTTATAAAACTTTGAAAAAAGAGTATCTTAAATAATCAAAGAGTTTGGGTACAGAGATGAAGAATTTGATCTGTTTATCAATTATTTTTTCTATTTTTTTAGGTAATTTTGATGAAAAGGTAAATTAATAAATTCGGCCTGTTTAATTATTTTATCTTAAGCCCAGCTGATTGGGGTGTATTCAATTAAGTGCAAAGTTGGCTATGGAATTAGTGCGCCTGGCACAGAAGATGTCAAATATTATTTTAATAGCGAGAATTCTGAAAAAGAATGTCAAATAATTGTTCCTAAAAATCCGGCACTACAATACAATAGCTGCTATGTATATTTTTTAATTTAATTGATTTTTAAATTAAATGAATTTTTTTTAGAAAAATGTTTTTAAATTATCGGGAGGAAATCTTTACGTCAAACTAGGCTGTTTCAGTAATGAAAATTTATTAGTGGAATCAAAAGAAAATTATGGTTCGAAAATATTTCAACACATATGCACTACTGACAATTGTAACTCATCAACTAGTTTAAAAATGGGCTTTTGGGTCCTAACTACATTTATGTTTTTTTCAATCGCAAAATTTTTTTAATACTAAGAATTCATAAATTTGATTTTTTAAAATTAAATCAATTTCTTTTGAATAAACCAAATTGATAAAGAATTGACATTTTTATTTTCTAAAATTTCAAAATTAATTAGTTTGAAAATAAGGTGCTATGAAAAAAAGCCTAAGGTCAAAAATTAAAGTCTGCCAAATGTTGGCGATTCAAGAAATCAAATAAAGAATAAAAAAGACGTAGATTTGATCGTTAACAAGCGAAAATAAATTTACCAAAGAAATACCTGATTTGATCCAAGCTCAATTTGAAAAGAAATTTTTTAAACTAATAATGTAAAGTAAACAAAAAAGTTGAAAAAAGATCAAATAAAAGATTATTTTATTTATGTTGGAAATACTTTAGCTTCTTTTTTAAATTCTTTTAAAAATTTGTACAACTTGTTTCATTATTTATTTAGTAAAAAATAATGAAATTATATAAAAATTGATTTTAAAAAAAAATCATTGGTGTCAAGGTGGACCGTTGTCTCCAAAATTTTTCTCAATTTATGTCGAACAATTGATTGAAAAAATTAGAAAGACAAATCTAATAACAGAAGTGAATGGAATTCAAACTGGAGTGCTTATGTACGCTGACGACTTACTACTAATTACCGATAGCGCTGTAAAGCTCCGAAAAGTCCTCAAAAAATCAAATACCTTGGTGTTACAGTTACACAAAATAACAAAAGCAATACACATCTTCAAGAGAGAAGATTGGCAAGTTGGAAAGCATATCATGCACTTAAGTCACAAATCGAAATTGTGACTTAAGTGACTTAGTAAAATGTTACATCCAAAAATGAACCTCAGTATTAATTATATTAAGAATTAAAAATTCATTTCTTTATCATAAAATTCAAAATGCCGATCAAACATTAATTCAACTGATAAAGAGATAAACAAACGTCTGAAGCCAAAACGTAGTATTGAGTACAAGAAAAAGATTTAGTTGGCGTTTTTCAATTTATGATATTTACAAAAAGAAAGGATTATTCCGAATCACAGTGGATTACAGGCCAATTGAGAATGGAGTGTTTACAATGGAAGATAAGATATAAGATTCTGATCCGATCAAAAAAAAACATTAAATTTCTATTGAGGAGAAGTAACTTTAGGATCTTCGTAGTAATAGGAGAAAATCAACTGAAGCATTGTTTAATTGTAAATTAAATTTAGTTAATATTTCAAATAATGAAAAATTTTACAATTTTTATTCTTAAGAATGTAATATAAAAAGTTTTTTTCCAAATTCAAATAATTTTTTTTTCTTTTTTCTCTTTTTTTCATGATAATCAATAAATCATTTTAATTCTCGGTTAACTAGATCTTGACGAAGGCCTATCGGTCGAAACGCGTCGTTTCCTACAAAATTGTTTATTTTTTTTTCAAATAAATAAATTTTTAAAATAAAATTTAAATTGTTTTATTCGAAATTTTCATCATCCTCAACTCAGCTCAAGATTTAGTTGCGCTATTGTAGCCATCAATAACATTTTTACAATTTAAAAAAAAATATCAAGTTTATTTTTAAAACTAAAAGCTTAAATTCACTTATAATTTAACTAGGGTTTCAAATTCACTTATAATTTTTTTTGCTCTTTTTTGAACACCTTCAATAGCCGCGATGTCTTTCTTAAAAATGGATTCTAGACTTGAACTACGTACTCTAAATGTGGTCTCACTATGGAAATGTTTGCTCTTTGATTGTGTTCTTTACTCATGATTAAAACGAACGCTTTATTAACCCGAGTACCATGTTTGTGTTTTTTTTGATGCAAAAAATAACTCTGGCTGCCAAGCTGAACGGCTAAATGACCGCCCGCCACAATGTTGACCGTATCTTTGACTGCCCGCTTTTTTTTTTACCGATTTTTTAAACGGTCCAAAATTTTGACCGTCAAGCTGACTGGCTTTACTTAGTCTTATTAAATTTTTTAAGTCATTGACTTTGACTTAATCAAAAGTCAGTTGATAAAAATCAATTTATCAACTGAATAAAAGATCAACAGTATATTTTGTCAACAATTTTATTTAAAAAAAAATTACAATTTGTAAACTAAAAAATGTGAAAAAAATATAAAGATAATTTAACGAAATAAAAAAATTTAATTTTAATGTTATATTTTACAGTTTTATATTCCCGGATATGATCTAAGGGGTTTGAAGGAAATTCTGTAAATTTTTTATTTTTTAAACATTCATTAAAATGAGCTCGCATATCACATTGAGAATACTTGAGAGTTGACGGGTTGAGATTACGACACAAATCGAAAGCATACGCTATCGCAAGAAGACCACAGTCTATTCCGCCAGTTTGAGCTTCAACTTGAATGGTTTTAAAGACAAATCTTCCTGATATTTTCGATGTTTGTTTTAGGTTTTTGAATACCGGACGTAATTCGTTTAAGGATAACTCGTTGTTGAGACTATCGTATACAATCCAATCTTGACTTTGGTTTAAAGTGGTCAATACAAGCCAATGAGTACAAACGTTATTTATTTATTTATTTATATGTTTTCTGTACCCAGCTAAAGCTCCTTCAGAATAAATTAAAAATAAAATAAAAAAATAAAATAAAAATAAAATTAAAGTTAATAAAATTAGATAAAAAAAAAGAATCAAAATAGAGTAAATAAGATAAAAAAATGAAAGTTGAAAAAACTTTTATTATTTTTTTTTTTTTTTTTTTGATAGTTTATTTAATAAAATTTTTTTTTTAAATGGCTTTGAGTAATTAAACTCCTTTCACCATTGTTAGAAGAATTTTTATATAGTGTTAGAGTTTAAATAATTTCAGAAAGAGCAAATTACAAATACATTTTAGAAAAGTTACAAACTTTGAACTATCCACATTATAAAGTGTGGGTGTTTTTATAAGAGGATACTAGAAGTTTTCGGGACATTTCAAGCAATCTCACACTTATTCTTGAGTATAAAACCTTTATCATTATCAAAAGTAAGCCGGGTATAATTCAAAAATTAGAATCTACTTGCAATATTCAAAATCTTAATAAGTTGATAATTAATACTCTATTTATCTTTTCAATTAATTATTAGTCGACAATTTGTAGTCTTTAATTTTTATTTTTATTTTTTGTTGATAAATTATACTATTGATATTTTATTTGTTGACAAAATATACTGTTGATAATTTAATTGTTGACAAATTAATTTTGCCCTACAGTAACACTGTAAAAAATTTAAAATTTTTTTATCAATTAATTTTATAAATAAAAAAAGACAAAATTTTGTTCATTGCTATTTTTAAATCAATTAAGATTAAAAGAGTATCTGCAGGTATTTTTTTTTAAAAATTGAGCCAAATTAAATCAAACAAATATAATTTAGCTCAAGAAGTCGATAAAAATTTTAAGAAAATCAATGAGAATGGTAGGTAAACGTTTTATTTATAAATTAAATTGGCTCGAGCTTGCGCTCCTTTGCCAAACTGGAGAAAAAAATTAATCAAAATACATCTCTACATTTCAAAAATAAAATCGCCTAAATACAAGGTTAGAAAAAAAAAAAAAATATATAAAAATAAATAAAAAAAAGAATGAAAAATTTAGAATAATTACAAGAACTATAACCTCTAAAATTTCTTTATTTATGGCAAATTTTGGTCACATAAAATTGTTTTAAAATTGAGCTTTCTACTTCCTTTAAAATTTTTATATTCTTTAACTAAATCTGAAATTAATGGATTTTTGTTTTCTAGAGACTCATTAATGTAATTACCATTAAGAATTTTAGCCCTATCATTTAATAATTCAATACTCGACCTTCGATTAATGTCGGCCGCATTTTCCCGATAATTAAGTTTATAAATTACTTAATTGCACAGTTTTGTATTCTCTGTAGTTTTTTAATATTAGATTTTGCTATTCTAGGAAAAATGAGAGACGAATATTCAATGACTGATCTGACTAGTGCAAAATAGATTTACTTAAGTGTCTCTATTCAGAGTCGCCACGATTTATGTGCTAGAATTTTAAGGTAGTTTTGTTCATTGCTATTTTTAAATCAATTAAGATTAAAAGAGTATCTGCAGATATTTTTTTTTAAAAATTGAGCCAAATTAAATCAAATAAATATAATTTAGCTCAAGAAGTCGATAAAAATTTTAAGAAAGTTAATGAGAATGGTGAAAATTTATCTTTTAAATAATAATGTAAAGTTTATATATTGTGATTTTTTAAGGAATTGGATGATAGGAGTTATCTTTCAATTTAGAAAAAATAATCAAAAATATTCAATATTCTGTGAATTTGAAAAATGAAGTTAAAATAGTAAGCTTTTTAAAATATAAATTAATGATTGTTATTACATTTTATTTATAAGAATTTTATTAAAATAGATCAGAAGGAAGTCAACGAGAAAAAAAACAAATCATTTCTTCAAAAGAAAATCCATCTTTGCTGAAAAAATCAAATTCAAATTAGTAATTTAAGGTCCAAATTGTTAAATAAAAACAAAAACAAAAAAGGTATTCTAAAATCGATAGCACTAAATTCTGTCAATATTAATAGTTTTTAAATAATGTCGAAAGATTTCGATATATTATCGATAAAATATAAAATATTGACATGTTTCCCAAAAAGCTAAAATTATAAAAATGCAGACCTTTTTTACTTTTTTTTTTATTGATTTTGATTAAATTAGATGTTAAGTTGTGAACTTTTTGAAAATAAGTTGAATAAAAAAATTAGATAACAAAATTGAATTATTAATTTTATTAAAAAAAAATTATTATTTGAATTAAATAATTTTTTCAATTTTTTAAAAAACACTATAACTTTGTCTTTTTTATTACATTTTATTCTTTTTATTTTTTTTAACATTGCCTTTAAGGCGATCATTGAAATAAATAAATAAAAAATGCAAATTTTTACTTCAAAATGAATTAAAAATTAAATGTCTTTTTATAATTGATTTTATGATTATAATGGTTTTTCTTCATTTATAATTGATTTTCTTAGTTAGTTATCAAAGTATGCACTAATTATGTTAAATATCTTAAAAAATATTTAATCTGTAAAGTATTTGTCGGAAATTTCTAAATTCTAATTTTAAAAAAAACAAAAAAAATAAAAGTTTATTAATAAATTTAAATGACTAAAAATCCATTTTGAAATTTATAATTTTTTTTTAATATTTTTTTAAAGAAATTTATTTATACCAATATTTATTTTGAAAAAGTTATTTTTATTTGAAAAAAACTGCTCTGCTCCTAAAAATTTCTTCCAACTTCACTCTCTCATAAATCTGTTTATTTGATTTTATTTAATAAAATAACTTATAAAATGAATTTAAACAAAACAGGAGGCTGTATTAAAACAATTAAAATGGTCGATTCCAAAAGCAATGAAAGCTTAAATAAATTAAAAAAAAATTGGTTGAATATTTGATTGAAAAAAATTTTTTTAAAAATTTACGTAAAAAAGTGATGTTTGAAAAAAATTTGATTTAATTTTTTTTATTAAAAAAGTTTGAAAAATTCAAATAAAATCTACAATTTTATAACAAAAAGGTCCAAATTGTTAAATATTTTCTTTTAAGTAAATTGTTAATTTTGTGTGTGCTATTTTAATCTTTGAAGATAAAAAATTTTAATCGATAAATTTTTTGTCCCTTAGAAAATTTCAATAAAGTACTGGACCCCTAAAAAGTAACTAAACACTATCAGACGATCTAGCTAAATTAATCTAGAAAAATCAAAACAATACAAAAATAAAATAAAGAAGATTAATTTTACATCAATTGTTTTTAGGATCATTATCTTGATTAAGTTTAAAATTTTCATTTTAATTAGTAGCAACATGCGAAAATAAATATTCTGCCAAAATATCTCTTTACAAAAATTGATCCATATTTTCTATAAATAGCTTTTTAATTTAGAAATGATAACTAACAAAATTTTTTTTAGAAATAAAATTACGTAAATTCACTTTTTGTTATAAATCGGCACTGTATTAGAAATCATTTAATTACATTTTACAAATTAATCGTTCATTTTTATAAAATATAGTTTTCTTTTGAACATTGCCAAACAAAATCAGACTTCAATAAAGTCAAAAATTTACCAAGAAATTTACAAAAATTGTTCAATGTTCAAAGTTTCAGTTTTTTTCAGATTAAATAGGAAAATTATTTTTGAAAAAAATATGCCTATTTTTTATTTGAAATGTACATAAAAATATCAATAAATTAAATATTTCTATGTCATCAATAAATCACTTTTTTATACACTCTAACTTAATAACTAATAAAATTAATTTAAGACAAGATAAATAGTTTTACTCAAACAATTGGAATGGTTGAAACAAAAAGCAACGAAGACCTAGGAAAAAACCTGAATGAAGAATGCGGTATTTTTTTTCTAATATGAATATTTAAATTTAAATAGGCATTGATCTTTTTCTCTTCAAGTTTAAGTTTTATTTTATTTAATTATTCAAAATTAATCTAAACAAAATAAAATATTTCTGTCAATTATTGAAAAAATCTTTGATTAAAATTAAAATAAAGGGTCTGTGAATTTCAAATACAAATTGAACAAAATTCTCCACATTTTCTGCAAATCGTTTACCTAAAATCAAATAAAGATTTTTTAATTTTTTTAGGAGATCGAACCGATAATTAATTTATACCTTGTTATAATTTTGGCAATTATGAGAAAAATTATTTTAAGGTAAAAAAGTTATTTTAAGGTAATTTTTTATATATATTTTATTATCATCATTTAATTTAATTTATCAAAAAAGAAAATATTTTTGTCTAATTTGTATTCGAATACCAGATTTGGAAAAAAAATTAAAAATTTTCATTTTTTAAAATAATTACTTTAGTTTTATTTAAAAAAATAAAATCTAGATCAATAATTTACGGTAGTTATTTGATAATTTAAATCTATAAATTTATTTCAAAACAGCATCGATCTATTGGCTGTGTTTTTCCTTATATTATTTGTTGATTATAGTTAAACAAGTAATTTTAAAACTAGCTAAAATTTTAATTGTTGTTTTTTTTTACTAATAATTTCTTAATTTTAGCTTTAAAAAAAGTATTCAATTATTTTTTTTCTCAAATTACCAAACAGAAAATTGAATGATTTTTTTGTTCATAATTTAATTAATTAAATTAATTTTTAAAAAATAAAATAAAAAAATTCTTTTAATTTTTGTTTAGTTGATTGTAATTAAAAGTTTGTAACAAATCGATACAAAATTCGTCATACAATTTTTTTGCTCTATTTTTTTTTTCTAATTTCTTAATTTTATCTTACTTGACTTGTTGTAAAAAATCTTTTTATGAAAGATTCTGTCTTAATGTACCGACCATTTTTTATTTAATATTTCCAATTATTTCTCATATCCTGAATTATCTTATTTTATTTGTGTATAATTATGAGAACCGATTTACTTAAATTTCAATTGTAAAAATGAACTAAAACCTAAACCGTTCATGTTTAATTTGAAATTGAACCATATTTTCATTAAGCTATTTGTATCAATTATTAAATTTTTATAAACTTTTGCTTATTTAAAAGATTCTCTAGTTAAGTTTGAAAAAAATTTTTATGTTAATGAAAAAATGAATTTGCTTTCTGTTTTTAATAATATTATTAATAATAATATAATATAATATTATTTTATTCCTTTCTATTTTCTAAATTTTGTAATTTTTAATTCGAGTACATGATAGCAATTTTGGCTTTTTAAAAAACTAAATTTATCAAATATTTTTTTTTCTATAACGAATTTTTTTTTTTTTAAGATGTAATTTCAAGCAAGTGGTTGAAAGCGAGGACTAAGTTCCATTCCAAACTATAGTTTAAATAAATAAATAAAATAATAATATTAGCTATTTTTGATTCACCAATTTTAGCTGGCTCTTTTTTTTTTCCTTTCAATTCTTTATATGTGAAAATTTTTTCTTTTTTTCTGCAATTTTTCGCTGCTGACTTAAACGATGTGGACCACCCCATTATAAACCCAGCCGGTTCTGTCTCCGTTAGTGAGTTGGCAGGCATGAAACCAATAAACTTGATTGGAGCCCTTGACGAATTTAAATATATATATCTGTATCATGTCTCGTCTTTCTCTCCTCTCTTTCAAATTGAAGAGCTAAGATTATTTGAGCAGTAAATAAAATTATTTCACCCCAAAAAAAAATCTTAAAAAGCAGTAAAATTAATTAATGTGCAGGAATAAAAAATAAAAGTGATGATAACCTTAAGTTAACCGCTAAAAGAATGAAATGAACAGAAACTATACTTAACTGAACCCAATAAAATGTATTTTGATCAGTTAATTGAATTATTAAACCCAATAAAATGAATCTTGATCAGTAAATTGAATTATTAGTTAATAGTCCAATTATTTTCGGCCCCATCTATATAAATGTCTTTCTTTTTCTGTTGTAAATAAATTCAAAAAATAAATTTTACAAAAATATATTTCATCAAATAAAATGAGTGATGACGAGTACGCCCCACTTGAATTAAATGAATCGCAAGAGTCTGATTCTGAAGAAGTGGAAGAAAGAAACATACTCAAAAAACGAAGAGGGATTAATCGAGAATGGATATATGTGTTGGCATGTGTTGGTTTCACATGCGAAAAGCAGTTGATAAAAAGATATCAATATTAGGTGATTTCAAGCTTCAACAAACTATACTTGCAGATATTGGTGTTTTACAAGTTTCATCATCAACTGACATGTTTAAGGTTGCATACACCTTGTTCAAAAAACGTTATTTATCACATGATAATCCATACATGAAACAATTTATGAATTATTTTGAAAAAAAATGGATTAATCAAATGGGTGATATGAAAGCTACATTATTGGTCCGTCAACAAACAATGGCTTAGAATCTCTCAATGGTAACATCAAACAAATGCAAACATTGAGAAGGCGTTTTTGGATTGATAGAATCATGGTCATTAGATAGTGATCCAGACACGGTTAATGCAAAGTTGTTTTCAAATGAACCAACAATGACAACTGAACAATATCGCACTGCATATGATTGGTTAAGACGCAAAGATAATGTCATAACATCAGCTAAAAATGGCTCTACATGTAGTTACTTTAAATCAGGCCCTTCTCAACATCAAGTAACGAATCAAATGATAAAAAAATAGAATGAATCCAATTCAAATCTACAATCGAATCTCGAGTCATTTGATCATTATCATTTAATTCTGTTTTACATGTGGAAAATGACATTAAACTCTGATAATTGGAAGAAAAGTCAATGCAATTGTCCAGCATTTTTAAAAAGAAACATGTGCAAACATATAATTGCAATTTCAGCAATGAAACACTTAGTTACAATAACAATTGCAATCAAACAAGTGTTGATTGATGGTAAAAAACCAAAAGGGTGTCCGCCGTTAGCAAAAAAGGCATTGGTTTATCAGTCTAAAGATATTATAATGTCACAAGCAACAACAAGTACTCCAGCAACGAGTAAACCAACCGCTAAGCCTGCTCGCAAACGAAAACAGACTGAAGTTACTGAAAATACTGATGAAATCAGTAATAAAAAGCCTAAAATAGGTGAAAATCAGGTAAGTGATTTAATTCTTAAAGCTAAAAGAGGACGTGGTAGACCTCGCAAAAATTAATACTACTATTACATCTTACACTTCTTTTTTTTTTAAATGTTACTTGATTTAAAAACTTTTTCTTTGAATAAAAATTACTTTTTATGTTCAATAAAATTTATTTTTACTACCGCTTTTATTTTAACTTTTATAACTATTTTTTGGGTCCTATTAATTATTTATTTTCTGCTCATATCATTTAATATCCGTTTAATAATATTTACTGCTCAATTAATACCGGTCCAAAATTGAATAGTTGAATCAGATTCATTTAAGTTGTATAATACAAATTATTGTCCATGAATGAGGAATCAAGTCTAATTGCCAAATAAAATATAATGAATTTTAATAAGTTCTAGTTGATAAATTGTTCAAGACATCAACTAATAAAATGACAATCTCTCATCATACATCATATGCCTAAGATGATTTTATATTTTTTATTCATAAAAAATAAATTAAAACAAAATTAGTCACTAAAATAATTTCCTATGGCAGCATTTTGGTTCCTCGTACGTAGAAGCTGACTGGTTTTGATGTGAAATTTACTTACAGGTAAGCCCGTTTAGGTCGATTTCGGTTTAGGCAAAATTTCGTTTTAATCGAAAAATATAAAAAATGTTGCTTGGTTTACATTGACATCATTACATTAAAATTATTTAAATTAAATCAAAGATTAATTTTAATATCTAAAGAAAAACTCTTTGAAATGAACATCAAATTCAATCATGAAAAAAAATATTGCACTAAATAAATGTGAGTATAAATCCAACTAGGATCGATTCTTCCATTTCAGTCGAATATTAGGTTACGCCAATTAATTTTTATTTTATTTCAATCAATATTTTTTGTTATTCAGAAAAAAAATTTTAAAAATAAAATAAATTTTTGTTCAAAAAAAAAATGAATTTAACCTTTACCGAAAATAGTGATTATATCAAGTGGGCAATCGATACAACTAAATCGATTTTGTTCTATTTATCAATTAGTCTGTTTCCACTAGGAATTCTTTTTAACACAATTGAAATTGTCATATTCCAAATGGGAAAATTTCAGAAAACAACAATGGGCTTTTTTTTCTCCATTAACTCATCGCTCAACATCATAACCATATTGTACCTACTTACTTTTGTTCCTGCTGCCACATTTAACTTCTACCTTCATTTGCAGTCGGACACTTCTTGCAAAGTGTACTATTTCCTATTGCGTGCATTGTACCAAGCAAGTTCATGGCTCAATGTGGTCATCACTGCCGACAGGCTTTTGTTCATCCTGTTTCCCAATCGATTCAAATTTCAAAAAAACAAAAAAATACTAACTATCATATTGTTAGGTGTTTTTTGTGTTATTTTAATATTGAACATTCCCAATCTGATGCTTTATCGGAATGTAATTCTGACCAAACAACCAGCTAGCCAAACACTAGTGACTATTTACTGCACTGCTGAGTCAAAAATTCTAATAGCCAGAGACATTTTACTGATATCAATGCGAACTCTTATTCCTTTTGTTCTAATGCTGTTTATGAACCTGCTGCTAGTTTATAAAGTCAAAAAGGCTAGAAATAGACTTAAAAGAAATCACAATGTGAGAAATGAATTCAGATTTGTGTTTACAGTCATAGCCACAACATTCATATTCCTGGGTATATTTGTTCCCAATGTGATCTACATTGTTTTGTCTGATTTGTTTCAGAGTAGCCAGCACTTTCAATCAAAGCAGACTTATAGTGCTTTTTTGGTCTTATTCGAAACAGTCTCTTCGCTAGGATATTTTGCCTACTATTCACTTAATATATTTGCTCAATTCATGTTCAACAGAGCTTTTTCGAATCAATTTTTCCTCCTAGTCAGAGTGTTGATTCATAAAAGACAATTTGCAATTGAACTGAAAAATTTTAGGAATATAAATAAAAATTTTGTTGATAAATTTTGAGATGAAATTTTAAAGTAATTTTTTAAATAAAAGAAATGATAAATTATCAACTTTGAATGCGAAAATAAATAATAAAAATAAATTTTTTCTAAAAACATTCATACTATTGCATTATAACTGTTAACACTCAAACACCCAATTTTTTTTATACGTTAAGTACTTAAAGGGTTCAAAAACCCCTTTAAAAAAATATCCTTTTTTGATAATTATTCAAAATATGTTTAAAAAAATATATACAATGAATTTAAAAATAAATGCCTCTTATTAATTTTTATTTTAATTTAATAAAAAATTATGTTTGTTTTTAAGTTTAGTTAAAATTTAAAATTATTCATAAAATAAATGAGATACGGGGAAAAAATTTTGCTGAAAATTTTAATTCGTATTACTTGTTCTTAGCAATTTTTAAAGATCGATTTAAAAACCTTCTTTCCTACACAAAGACCACATGTAAATTGTTTACATTTTTTACAGGTAAAGCTGGATTTTTACAATAAGGAAACAAATTGAATTTTATAAATTCTTGACCACATGACTTCGGAGGAACATCTTGGCATTAAACACTTCTTGCATAAAAGATGATTTTTGTGATTGTTAGTTATAAAAAAAACAGTTCAAGTCATAACTTTGACTTGCGGATGATACCCAATTATCAGAGACTTCTTGTTGGGTATTATCCTCATTTCTAAGGAGTTCAAGAACTTGTAAGGTAGCTTTCATCGAGACTTGGTTCAAAAAGCTTTTATTTATTACAGGAGTTATTGAAATTTCTTTACTTCATTTTACCAAAAAAATAATATAATATTTTTGGAGGGTCTAAAAAACTCTTCTCCTGGTTTAACGCATACTTTTTTTTTTGCATGAAAATAAAAATATTTTGTAATCAAAATTTATTTATTATAACATTTTTTAGATTTTAATTTTGATGGAAAAAAAATCATCAAAATAATTAAATTTATTGAGCAATAAGCAAAAGGGATTTTATTTTTCGCTTTACTTAAGCGCTAAACATTAATTTTATCAAATATTTATTAAACGCACACATAAACCAAAAAAATGTTATTTTATTTGATTTTTATCTATTAATCCATAAAATTAAATTAGCAATTTTAAAAAAATTAAAAAAAAAATGAATATGAAAATGATTACAATTTATTTCAATATAATTCCAATGAATCGGTTAATCAAAATGAAGAAATTGAAAAACCAAAAATAGTCAAAAACTTTAAATATTAGTTTTTAGTTTAGAATATACCTATAAGCTAATAAGAAGTACACAAGATGGCCAAAAAAGTCGAATAGAGATGTAATTAAGTTCAATGCAGGGATCAATGAATAGCTGCTTTAATGATGCTCTATAATGCACATAATTTACATGTGACAATTTTTTCAAATTAATCAGTACACACATGATGAAATTCTTGAAAATATCTCATCCAGGGGCATAAATAATGCGACCAAGGAAAAATCGTCTCACTGATCTAGGTGTTAGTGGACCAAGATATAAACAATAACGTTTACGTCTGAGAAGGAAAAAAAATTATTATTTTTTAAAATTTTATTATGAAATTAGTTAAAATTTTATGAAAAAAAGCAGTTAAAAATTAACTATTTAAACAGTTTTGAAAAATAACGTTTTTATTTGTTCCTGTTAAATAACTCCCAATAGGGTATTAAAATGTCAAATAACGATTATATTTAGGAAGATGCTACATATAAGTAAAATATCTTTCCGTATCATTGTCTTACGACAGATAACTATCTGAAAAAAAATTTTCTACAGGTAGATAAAATATGTGTAAAAATTTATAAGAGGCTAGAAAAAGATAATTAAGTTTGAAAATTTTATTTAAAATAAAAAAAAATAAAAAAAAATAAAGAAAAGAATACAAGATTTAATTGGATTTCTTACAACCCTTGCAAGACCAAGATTTCTTTAATGGGATAAAACCCTTAACACAAGATCTATGAAAAGAAAAGTTACAAGTACTACAATTAAGAGGATTTTCTTCTAACAAATTTTGACATAATTTGCAAGTATTCGACTCTTCATTATGTGCTTGATCAACAACTACATCATCCAGCTTAGCTTTCTTAGTTTGTTTTGATTCGTTCTCTTTTAGTTTTCTCTTTCTTTGTGCTTTTGTTGGAGCTCCTCGTTTTGAAGGACTTTTAACAAGACTTCTTCCATTCAAATTTATTTTGACGAAACAACCTGACTGTGAATCTGTTGGATTTCTTGATGTTGTTGATGATGATGTTGAATTGACTTCTTCTAATTCTTCTTCACTCTCATTTGGTTCGCATGGTCCAGCTTCTTCGATCATACTTTCGTAACGTGATAAATCTTCTTTGTTCACTTCATTTTCTTTGAAAATATTGATGCTCTGGATCGGCAAATTTTTCTCCTAATTGTATCTGTGACATTTTTAATTCTTTAGAACAAAGTGTTAAGCTTACAGTATTATTATTATTTTTTTATTTATTTGTTTTCTGTACCGAGCTATAGCTTCTTCAGAATAAGTAAAAAATAAAATAAAAAAAGTAAAATAAAAATAAAATTAAAGTCAAAAAAATTAGATAAAAATAAATAAATTTGATAATTAGATAAAAAAAAAAGAATCAAGATAGAGTAAATATGCTTAAAAAAATGAAAGTTGAAATTTTTTCTCCTAATTGTATTTGTGACATTTTTAATTCCTTAGAACTAAGTGTTAAGCTTACAGTATTATATTTATTTATTTAAATTTATTTATTTAAATTGAATTAACCTCCTTTTAGGAGAAGTAGATGTAAAAATTTAAATTTGAAAAATTAAAGAAAAAGAAAAGAAAAAGACTTAAATATTCAAAAAAATAGATTAAATACAGATAAAAATACATGTTAAAAAATAAACATAAATTTTAAACATTTAAAATCAAAATGATTTAGTTAATTCTTGAAGAAGAAGAAAATATTTTATATTATTTATATTGTTTAAACATAAATTAATGGAGTCAGTTAGTCCATCTTTTAGTTTAAATTGTAATTTAAGATCCCTTTTTAGGACTCCAGAATTATTATATACCGTAAAACCTTGCAAACTACCCCGGGGTTATAGTGTGTAATTCGCTATAGCCCCCCCACCATAATATATGATATAACCCCATGGGTTTAAAAAAAAAATTCTGTATTACACCGGGGTTGTATTAAAAAATTAATTAAAATTCTTATAATAATACTAACAGATTTTCAGTATAACCCCATGGGATAATTATAATAATTATGATATTGTCTCATGGGATTGCATTATTAAAAATAATACACACCCATGAGCTTAAAATTTTAAAAAATTTGCATCAGCATACCCACGCTTTGAACATCAAAATTTAAAGTCAAGTCAAGTTAAATAGACGTATTTTTTTTATTAATATTTTAATTCTCTTCTAAAATTTTGACTTAAATAAATTTACTTAAAAACTAACATGAAAAGTCCACAACTACCACCTCTTCCTAAAAGAAAACGAGGTAGGCCGACTAAAGAAGAAGCAGCTGAAAGACAGGCATTACTTCATGCAGCCAACGAAAATTGTCTTAATGAACCACTGTCATCAACTACCCATTCGGCAGCACCGACTATTGTTGAAGTAACTCTAGCCAGCACTTCTTCTTCATCATCATCGCCAACTATTGTTGAAGTTGGTGCTCAATCAAGTTCATCCTCGTCTATTCAAAGTGCACAATCAATTAGCCCAACTACTTCAACTTCAAACACCCAATCTAATAGTCCAATAAATCGTCATGCTTATCGTCTCTCATTTAAAATTAATGTAGTAAGACATGCTGAAAATTGTGATATAAGTAAAGCAAGTAGAAAATATAAAGTGGACAGAAAAACGATCAGAACTTGGACCCGATCTAAACCTGAATTACTTGAAGAAGCCAAAAAGAGAAACAAGTTTAGAATATCTAAAGGTGATACCGCTCAATTTCCAGAACTTGAAGTCGAACTACATGAATGGATTTTGAGGAGAAGACTAAATGGAATTTGCGTGAATAAACGAATGATAATCACTAAAGCACTAATGGTTAACACACATGAAAAATTCACCGCATCGAATGGTTGGTTGCATAATTTTTTACGAAGAAAAAATTTGGTCATGCGTAGAGTCACCACAAGTGGACGTGAACTACCAAAAGAAGCTGGTAAAACAGTAATGGATCAGCTAAAGGTTTGTAGCGATCGTTTTGTTCTAAGAGAACTAAGCCGAGATTTAATTATCAATATGGATGAAACATCTATATATCTAGATAGTCCTAGAAGTACAACATACTAGTTGCTGTCTATGGTACAAATGGAAATTTTAATGAGTTAGTTACCAGTAGTCATTACATTGATAAGGTTATAAAGCCATATATGATTGTAAACGGGTTTGAAAAAGTTAATTTGCTAATTGATTGTGCACCATGCCATTGTACACCAACAGAATATGCAGATGACATTCTTTTGTTGAATGCTTTTGAGGCTGCAAATATTGATGTAACATATGTTCCAAAAAGGCTAACCAACCTATTGCAGCCAGCTGATATCGCTTGGTTTCGACCGTTGAAATCATCATACAATGAGTTTTGGACTGATTGGCTGTTAAATTCGGATAAAACCTACACAAAATCAAACAATGTTAGATCAATAGGATATGCGCTAATTATTCAATGGGTGAGTTCAATTTGGGAACAATTCGACAAAATGATTATTCAAAACTCGTTTGATCAAGCAGGAATAACATCCAACATTATCGACCTATTTCATAGACAGCTTAGGCATTTTATTATTAATCAAGAATTTATTGATGATGTAGAGGATGATAATGCGCAAGATTTGAACGCTTTTATTTCAGGGGATGAAGATAACATTCACGATTTAGATTTAGATGACTTTGACGATGATGAAGATGATGAAGATAATTCAGACACATAAATGGCTTAGTTTTTGTAAAATATTAAAACATTGTAAAACATTGTTAAAACATAGTTATAATTTCTCTTTTTTTAATATTTTTTTTTAATTTTTTTTCAAAAGTACCGAAATTTTCTTTAAAAGCCCAGTCAAAAATTAAACTTTTTTCCGTATTACCCCATCAATTTAAATATATAATTTCAATATAAGCCCGGGCTTCTAATTTATTTTTTTTTAAAATAATCTTACAGAATAAATTGCTGTTAAATTATAACCCCCCCATTTTCTCGTTTGAACCCCATGGGGTAGTTTGCAAGGTTTTATGGTATGTTAATTATGTCCAATTTAAAAAAATTTTCTAATGTTACTATATCATGATCAAATGTTTTTAATCTAGATCCGATGTCTCTAGATGTTTTAGTTAAATCGTGAAATATATCGTATGAAAGCTTATTAAATTTCAAGGTTCCTAGAAAAGAGAGTTTTGATTGAATGTAAAGTTCATCAATGTTAAAAATTTGTAAACATTTTAACACGTCTTTCATATGGCATCTACCTTTTAATCCTATTATATGTCTTAGTAGATTATTCTGTGAGGTATTTAGGGCCTCTTTTCTCTCCTCCTAAAGTTGTAGTTCCGAGTCCGTATGTAAATTGGGACAAGCAATACGTTTTATAAATGAAAGATTGTAGAAAGGGTGAAATTTTACATTTTTTTAATCCTAGATATGATAAGGAAAAATAGCTTGATGCACTTTAGAGAATTTATTTATAGATTTTGACTCAAAGTCTAGATTTGATGGAATCTCGATACCGAGATAGTCTATCTTATCTACTTTTGTTAAATGAGTATTGCCTAGATAAAATTCATTTTTAAAAATATTATTTCCAAATTCAATTATCATTGATTTAGACGGGTTAAATTTTATTTTCCATTTATTTCCATATTTATTACATATACCTAGCAGCTCTTGTAAATGCGAGTCTACTGGACTCAACAAAAGAATGTCATCTGCATATACAATTATACATACATTGTGCCTGTTAAAAAGAGCTCTTATTTCTTTAGAAATACATTCTTCAATTAAGTCGTTTATAAAGATATTAAATAGAAAAGGAGAAATAATTCCCCCTTGTTTTACTCCACATTTAATTTTGCAACTTTCTGTTTTTTTATTTTCATCAAAAAAGATAATACCTGAAGAGAGATCATAATATTTTTTGAGAACAAACCAATAATTGATATCCATTTTAGGAATCAATTTATAAAACAGTCCATCTCTCCAAACTTTATCGAATGCTTTTTCAGCATCCAAGGATGCCATTTTGCATCCTGAATTGTTTTTTAGATATTTAAATAGTGTCTCATTAACAACAAATATGGCATGGTTACACGAAGTTTTTTTCTTAAATCCAAATTGGTTTTTACTAGTTTTTGATAAATTTGGTGAGCTAATCAGTATTAATTTTTCAAGAATTGGAGCAAGACAATTCGAAATTGAAATAGGTCTAATGTTGTTCAAGTTATTACATTTTTTTAATGGATCTTTTATTATTGGTCTGATTTTTGATATATTAAGTTCTGCTGGAATTGAACAAAAGTTTACCATCTGGTTAAAAAACTTTAACAAAAAAGACCTAATTTCAATATCATTTCCATTCTTTAACATGGAGAAAGAAATCATATCGTATTATATACTTGCTAAACATTTTTATTAGTTAATTAGTTGATTAACTAGTTGTCAACTAATTTGAACTAAGTCAAGAAAGGGAAACTCAAAAAGGTAGCCATAAAATTTCAATTTTATCAAAGTATCTTTATAGAGCTAATTTAATTCAAAAAGATATTATATTTTTAATTTTTTTTCTACTAACAGATAATTATCGGTCACAAGAAAATTCTACGTAAAGAAAAAATATCTTTCCGTAGTCATTCTCTTATATTTAATAAGCTTTTATTCTAAACAAATAAATGAAAGTGGCCACTCTAAGTAACCACGCTAATTAGAGACCAAGATAAAGAGAAAAAGAGAGAGAGAGAGAAATATAATAAGAATAAAATATTTTTTTTTTTCATTAGTTGGTAGTTTGTTTAAAAAAAAAGTAAATTTAGTGCCGTTTGCAAACTTATAAAACTACAAACAACTTCCATAGAATTGCCAGTTGTTTGTAGTTTGATGTTACATTTGTTGTTTAATGATGTAAGATAGACGTTGCTGATGTAAGCTCCATGTTGTTGTTGATCTTGTATCACGACACTTCAGTTCCGAGTGATTTTCTCATTTTTATTTAATCCAAATCGTGTAATTGATAAGTTGTCAAAAATTTAAAGTTTTTATATCAATTTTTTTTATCAATAAGCATTGTTCAATTATATTCAATCTAAATTAGAATTTAAAAAACTAAAAAGATCAAAACAGTATTTTTTTTTGGACAACAAACTTTTTAAAACAATAGTTTCTGTTTTCGGTATTTTTGAAAAAACTTTACAGAAAAACAGAACAAAAAATTAATTTTAAGGGATTTTCAATATTTTTTTATTCAATTCAACAACGATAAAATTTTGAAAAATTTGCTTGGGTCATTTTTGTCCCTTTTTGGCCGGTAATAGAATATCGGGTCTAATTTGACCCGATCTTGGTCACTGTATTAGAAAAGCAATCGTCAAATTAGAATGTTGATAATAGCATATTTAAATTACCATGTTTTAATTGAGCAATTCACATTAATTAGCATGTTTAAAATAGTAGAAAAAAAGCATATGCTATTTAAATAAAAATAAAACAATTTATTAACTGAAGGAAGGAGCTTTAGCTCGGCACAGATAAGACAAATAAATAAAAACACTATTCTATTATTCTTCATCATGTGTTAAAAATGGCTTGTGCTGATGAAATAAATTAGCTTGAGAATAACTTTAATACATTTAATATTAATTCAACACCAAACGAGAATAAAGGTTTTATTTCAATGTTTTATTTCAATTTTTTTAGTTAAAAAGATCTGTCTCGGAATGGTGAATAAATTTGAAGCTTGAGTAGTGTTCAATTTTTTTTCAAAAACATCTTTTCTTGTGTTTTCAAGATCTTCCATCGAATACTTTTTTTTTTAACTTCTTTTTGTTTGTTCTGATTCATTTTTATAATTTATTGACGATTTTTGATAATACAGAATGAATATTTTTATCAAATAAAATCAAATTATTTTTGTAAAAACAGGAGAAACAAAATTTAAAATTTTTCATAAAAAATGACGTCATTGTGACCATTTTTGTCCTCTCAGTTTAATTATGTTAAATATTTTATTTTTAGGGGTAAATGGGTGGAATTTTGGGGTATTGAGGTGATACCTCATTAACAACATTAGACAACGGACCCATCGGCTATCTTAAAATTCTAGTAAAATTATTTTCTATTAATCAAGACCCGCTGAAAACAATAAGCAAATAAGGTCAGTTCAAACTTGCTCCGTCATCGGATCAAAAATTGTCAAACATAATTACTAGTTTGAAAAATTCTACCGAATTAGCCGAACAAAAACTTTGAATTAAGAAAAAAAAGGTTTAAAAATTTTTTTAAAATATTTCATATATATATTTGGATTCCTCTCTTCAAGATTTACAAGAATATATGGGTTGTTAAAAAAAAGAAAATAACGACTGATATATTTCGGTTTTTCAAATTACGTCACCGAATTTACATTAAATACAGGCTGTGTTACCATATATAAAGCTTATTGCTTTTTAAATTAGTTTCATTTTAAATGTGCTCTTTTAATCTATTTGTCTTGCTATTTTAATTGATTTTATTGTAATATATGCTATTATGTTTGAATACCCCGATCTTGGACGGATAAGGGTTAACAAATCTATCGAAAGAAATGGAAAAAGTAATAGTGCTCACAGAGCGTCAATTGTTTACTTATTTGCAAGCTCTGCGAAATAATGATGGATATGAATTTGATGAATTAAGCGAATGGTGAAAAAAACACTATGAAGTGTCAAAGGATGAAGATGAGCCATTCATTGAACATTTAAAAACTCTAAGTTTTGTTTCACTAAAATAAAATACTTGTATACTTCTTTGTAAAATATTAATTTTTTATTATAGAAAATTTTGCAAAAATATTTTTTTTTTACTAAATTAAATAAAAAAGATCGATTGTTTTCACATCTTATAGTTTGAAGAGGGCAAGTTCTAGGAGAAACGAGTCGATCGCATTTTGAAAAAAAAATTTAATAAAAATATTTTATTTATTATAAGATTAAGAGAAACAAAAGCATTCAAAAGTTATGGGTAAAAATAAAATTCAACAGATTTGAAAACTTGTCGGGCAATCATAATAATCGAAATTTTAATTTAATATAAAAAAAATTCATAATTTTGATTTTCATAGTTCTTTTTTAAATTAAAAAGAAAATTTTCATGACAACCAAAAAAGCCATTAATTACAAACGTAACAATATTTCCATTAAATGCCAGACAGAATAAGAAAATATTTTTTTCTAAACATTCTAGCCATTTTATTTATTTTTTATATCTTTATTTTTCGTTATCAACCAAAAAAAAATCCAGTCTTACCTAAATTTGAGTCTAACCACCCGGGTCATTTGAGCCAAACTGTCCAAATAAGCCCACAATCATTTAATTCAACTCTTTCGCTAGCAGCTACTTCAAAAAATGTAAATACAATTTCAATATTTGACCTGTCCAAGCCTCTTGAGCCCAATGCAACCTACGCGGACATTCAATGTGTCAAATCAGCCAGTGTGCACGTGTCGACCAGTCTTTGTCTTCACAAGTTAAACATGGATGTGCATGTGTCCGGTTCGATTTGGCGCGATGGACTTTGGGAGCCTCATTTGCTTCGACCTTTCATGGACTTGGTAAAAAACAACCCACATTGGCTAGTAGTCGACATTGGCGCTCACATCGGACAGTATTCTTTGTTTTCGGCCAAATTAGGCCGAAAAGTTGTGTGCGTGGAGCCATTTATGGACAATGTTCTGAGAATACACAAAGCTGCCTATTTGGAAAAACTCTGGGACAAAATGAGGCTGATCAATGGTGCAGTATCAAATAGGCGTCATGAGGTCAAAAGACTTTCGCCTAGTTTTGGAAATATAGGCGGACAGTCTTTGATTTACAACAAAAATCAGGTTTTTGACCAGTCCCGCTTGTCATCCGATAAATACATGGTTAGGACTATTCTGCTAGATGATCTGGTTGATTTGTTGCCAAGCAGAGAAGATGGTTCGCCATTTAAGCAGGCTATTTTGAAGATAGATATCGAAGGCTTTGAGCCTTATGCCTTTGAGAAAGCTGATAATTTATTTGATAGATTGGATATAAGAATTGTGTTTATGGAATGGGGTAAGTTGGCTGAGCAAAAAAGCGATTTTAAATTAATCGAAAAAATGATTGAGTTTTTTCAAAAAAGAAATTATGAGGCTATTTCGAACAGCATTAAGCTAGATTTGAGCAATTGGAAAAATTGGCCATGGGATATCATTTGGAGTAAAAAATGAGTTACTTTTTTAATTGCGATTGTGGCAAACAATTTATGCATTTCTATTTTTCTTATTCTTTTTATCATGGCATTAATAAAATTATTTGAAGTTTTTGTTTTAAATTTTTACTAGTCTTTAAATGCCTGATAAATTAGGAAAAGGTTTTTTTTTTAATAGTGTAGCAGAATGCCGAACAAAAGAGAATTAACTTCGCATTCAATTTTCCAAGAAAAAACATCACTGCAACGATACAATAAATTCACCATATTTAACGTAAAATATCGTAATCTAAAAAAAGGTGTTTATCGTAAAATAACGAATGAATTCTTTAATAAAGATTGTATAGAACACAACAGAAAGAAGATCTGAAACGAATTCAAAAAAAAATGCAGCACCCAGTCAATTAAAATTTGATGTTGCATCAATGAAAAAAAAAAATTCGTCGAGTTATCATCGATGAGGAGTGAGCGGATTCATTATGTTACATCGATGAAAAATATAAATTTCATCGGTTTTTCATATATTTCAATAAATTTTTTTTCATCGAGTCAAAATAAATTTAAAAGTAATTTATCAATTGTTATTTCTTTGTTTTAAATTAATTTATAAAATATTTTTGAAAAAAAATAATAAAATACTCAAGCCTATTGAAAAAAATTCAAAATTAACTATTAAAAAAATTTATTCTAATAAAAAACAAAAAATTAATTTAATAATACTTTGTAAATAAAATATACAATTTTCATTTAAATTAAGAAAAAAAATTTTACAACTTATATTATTAACAAAAGCTGTTGAAAAATTGTGATTTATGGTTTCTCATCATTTAACAATAATTTTAAAGTTCTCTTTGCCGCATTTTACTACTTTTTAAAGTCGGCATCGCTAGTCGTGTGATTTTGCTTTTTTGACCACGGTTAACTTGAGTTCTTGAATTTTTCTCAACTAGACCAGAGCATGTCGTTGACTTCAATAGTCCAAGTATTCGATTCGGATATGTGATTAGTTCCATAACTCATTTTTTCCGAAATCTATTTCTCTATTAATTTAGGCTAATCTTTAAAAAAAATATATTAATTAATCAAATTAGTTAATTGAGCAAAGTCTAATTTGTCAGAAAAAATATGGTTATTTTATTTAATGATTATGATATTTCGGTCAGGCTTGTTTTAAAGTCACAAGTTTAAGCCAAAGTCACTAAAGCCAATTTTTTACTTGACTTAAATAATCTTGAATTTTTGACCTACGTAGGGAAAAAAAAATAAGATTTCTAGAATTGCTATTGCAAATTAAAATAAGATTAACTTGAAAAAAATTTAAAGTCAGTGACTTTAGCTTGGCTTAAGATTTTTGAATAACTCTGATTAACGAATCTTAACAGAAATTGAGTCTTTCCATTGATATCGATAAAGATGTCACTGTATCACAACGCAGTTATAATTTGTGAACAATTTATTTTTCAAATCATTAACTATACATCAAAAATTTAATTTTATGCACTAAAAAAAAATTTTCTCACTTAGATTGGAAGTTAACGAAGATTTAAACGAACTTATGTCCGATGATGATGTTTCCTTCCAAAAAGTGGGTTAATGGTTTTTTTGTAATTGGCAATTATATCATAGTCCTATTGGATTCTCTAGTAGTAATAGTATTATCGAGAGCTTCAGCCGAACCATCAAGGTTTTCTTTACGGTTAGACGTAGGTTGTGGGTGTAAAAGACCCTCGAGACTCTTTACAGAAAATGTGAATTTTTTTCAAATTTAAACTTGAAAATGTGTAGCGCGCCAAAATTAATTCGAGAAATAATCGTTTAAGCTAACAACATTCAAGAAAAGGTAAGCGTAAAGTAGCTAGATGAAGATAAATTCAAGTTGACCATAAATCGGGCAAAGAACAGATTTACTGTAAATTAATGTGAAAATATTTTAATGTAAAAAAATTGATGTCAGTGTGTTTAATGTCAAATCTTAATTAAGGAATCTAACGTTAAAAATTAAATAAGGAATTAAATATTATTTGCTCCATAAGGAAATTATTGTTAAATCTTAAATAAGGAAAGTATTGCTAAATCTTAATTAATAATCTAATGTTAAAAAATGATGCTATTCCATTTTAATTTGCCTAATTAAAAAAGACCAATTGACCGCTTTCTTTCGGATTAAAAAAGCTTTGAATTAATTGAAGTCCGAAATTGTTTTGAAATCAGCATTCGTTAGATAAAAATTAAATTTTTACCCCTTAAAATATTGAGTAGTCCAAAATTTACTTAAAACTTGAACATAATTAACTTTTTTAAACAATAAAAAACTAAATTTAAATCAAATATACGAAATGGAAGACTCTGAAGAGATAATTTACATAGAAAGCAACTTTGGAATCGAGAAAGTAAAAAACTCTCATTCAGTTGTGATCTATAAAACTTCCGCTATTGGTGAAACAAAGAAAATAAAGACACTTCTGCCCGCTATGTTTGCAGCGAAAAAGAATGCTATGCCAGCATTCGTATCAAAGACAACAAGGTGACTAGACTGGGTGGCAAACATTACCACGATCCGATTACGAATGGAGAAATAGCTCTTTTATTACGAATGGAGAAATAGAAAGAGCTTTCCAAGATTTAAAAAAAAAAGTAGTGAATTTGAAAAAGCATAATTTTTATTTATATATTTTTTTTTAATTTTACTTAAGATTACCAAAGATGTCTCAAAGAGCATTCAAAGTTGTTACCAGCAAAAACAAATGAGATTTTATTCAAGCGAAAATTCCCGAGCGAACAATTGCCGCAAAGTGCCCATCTTTCAAAAAGCTTTCAAATACTCTTCACAAGCAAATAAACTTCCTTCGATACCAGACGATTTTCCAAGTAAGAAATAACGGACGAATACATTAAACGGCTAATAACAGTTTAAATGAAAATTTTTTGCATTAAAATATTTATTTAAAATATTTTTTTAAGATAATTTTAAAACCAAAATCAATGATTGCGCATTTTGAAGAAGGAAGCACATTGGCGGCCGAGTTTCATTTTCCTGGCGTAAAAGTGAAAGGCTGTTGGTTTCATTTCCGCCAGGCCATTTTTAGAAGCGCAATTCGTCTCGGCTAAAAGCAACACTATCACAAAATTGAGTACAAAGATTTTTTCAGCATGCTAAGTGGTCTTGCTTTATTACCGATAGATAAATTGTGAATCTTGAGTCCGAATCAATTAATTCAACTGAAAGTGTACTTCCGATGCAAATTCAACCGATTCTACAGCTCGAGCATGTAACTTTTTCGAATTAAGAAACGGATAATGATTTATCGGAATTGGACATGATTACACAAAATCAAAGATAATTGATGCCGACGAATTTAATTCGGAGTACGCCAAGTTAAGCTTCAGTTATACACGAAATTAATCTTGATACTTTTCAAGATGACAGTTTTAACTATGTCTGTTCGTTAATAAATCAAGACGTGTTGAGTGAAATATGAAATTCGCGAAAGGCCGAAGAAGATCGAAAAAATCAGCTGACTGAACAGTATGAATAGAAAGCGGCAATTACGCAAGAAGACATCGAAAGCTAGGTAAAGCGATTATGGGCGAAATCGAAGGATAAAGAAAACCCAAAGAGAATTGGCATTGTGAATTTTGATACAAAAAACAAATTAAACTAATTTAATTTTGTAATTAAACAATTCCGTAATTTTAAAATTTTGTTTGAATTTCTTATTAAATTATTAAATCTCTTATTGAATTCCCTTTTAAAATTTTACAAATCCAAAATTTAAAAATTCCGTTATTTTAAAATTATAGTTTAACATTTTTCCTCATTCTATTTTATAAGGTGACAATTCTTTAATTTTAAATTATAATTTTACAATTTAATAATTTTTAAAGTTTTAGTTAAACTTCAATTTTGCAATTTTTTGATCAATGATATTAATCAATAATAACAAATTTTTTATTAAAAAATTAAATTAACATTGTTTAAAATCCGATACTGAGTAATTTAGTACTAAACCAATTTTATACTTTGAATTTAGTCCAAAATTTTTATGTAAGAAACTAATACTAAATGTTTATTTCCAAATCAAATATGCAAATTAAATATGCATCTCTTAAATTTGCAGAGTTTAGCAGAAATTGAATGATATCATATGATATGATGTCACAAATTAGTTTCGGGCAGTGTAAAAGCTATTTTAAATAATTAATTGTCTTTTTGAAAAGTTGTCAAAAATCGAATTCGAATCGAAAAAAACAATGACATGTATATTAGATTTATTGTAACGTTACTTAAGTCACAATTTTGATGTTTGATCTATTGATCAATTTTTTCTACTTTTTTATTTTTTGTTTATTTTAACAACTTTTTTAATTTAAATAAAATATTTACAAAAAATTATAGTATTTAACTCGAATATTAGTTCAAACACTTTGTGTTAAACTCGCTTAGAACTATCATATTACAAACAGCCTAAAATACCCTAATTAATTAAATATTTAATAGATGATTAGCTTAGAATTTTTTTTTTAACATTTTCTTATGTCTAGTTACTAGAAATGTCAAAATATTTAAAAAATTTAAATTTAACACAGTCAATTTAAAGAAATTAATAATAAATACATAAATAATAAACTTGATATTTCAGCATTGAATACTTAGATTAAATTAAGTCAGCTATTAAATCCAAGTTTAAATTTATAATATTTGAAAAATTTTTGTTTTACGAAAATAATAATAATTTTAAAGCTGATCAAAAATAAATTGAAAATTTAAAAAAAAAATTGCTGTTCAAAATATATGAGAATTTAGATATTAAAAACGAGGAAAAATTTTTGTTGGTGCTTCTAGTGCTAACGTTTTTTTTCAACGGTTTAAAAGTCTACTATTTTTTTTTTTCTATTCATTCAAAAAGAAAAATAAGAATCTAAATTTAATTGTCCGGCTTTCAATCAAAATTTTTTTTAGAAAAAAAATATATTATTAACATTCCTGTTTTTATCTTATAAGAAATTACTGTACAGCTATGATAAACTGTTTTTATAAAATTTTACGTACTTTTTCGAAATTTTCGTGATTTTACGTAAATTTACGTTAATTAAAATTGCTAAAGTAAAAAAAGTAAATTTCAGTAAATATAAAAAGGGCTAAAAAAACTGTAAAAATTATCTATTAATTTATAATGCATTGAATTTACATAAAAATATAATAATTTAATAAGGGTTTTTTGGAGCGGTGGTGAAGGTTGGAGCAAAAAATTAAAGCAAAGCAAAATATTCAATAAATTTTTAAAAAATTTAAAATTTAAAAAAGTTTTAGCCTAAAAATCAAAAAAACATTTAGTACTGTTTTTGTCAATATTAGAACTACACTTCTGAATATAAAAATTATTTTTTCTTTAGCTTTTGTTTGAGTTTAGCAAAATTTTTTAAAAAATGTTTAAGTATATTTTTTAGATAATTATCAATAATTTATATAAAACTGGGATTTAATATAACCAAATATACTTTTCTACAGTTTTTGCTCAAGACCGAATCGCCGCAAATTTAGATGTTTCAGGTTACGCTCCATAGTTTCATGGAAAAACTTGCTCTCAACTTTTTACCAATTGTTTGCTTTTTGGACATCACATTTAGGGTGAAATTTATAAATTGGGGTCAAATTTGATGCCTAAAATTAAATTGGGAATAATTAAGAATTAATTTTTCCAATCTCCAAAGCCTAGTTTGCCTACTTTATTTGTTCTTAAGGCTGATGACGATGCAAAGATGGTGAAAAAGCGCACCAAAAAGTCCAAAAAAAAAGTCGATACAGAAAAGAGCGGCTGTGAGCCAGTGACAAAAAAGTCCTCTCCATTGCTGATATCCACTTTGCTGGAGAGACAAGAAAACCTAAAAAAACAGCACTATTTGCTGATAAAACAGAAAGACGAGTCTCAGGGAGTTCGCATAGTGGATGCCAAGATGCAGATGCAAATATGGGAAGAGCACTTTTACACGCCGAACATGCCTTGGCTAAAAGAAGAGAAGCCAAAGAGCTTGTCGCGTGAGCTGGTCAATTTACTGCCGCCGCCGGTCAAGCCGGAGAAAAAGATGGCGGCCGCGGCGCCCGAAAAAAGCGGCCGAGAGTTCGCGAGGCGCACACGGGCCCACGATGACCAAATAATGAGGAGCTTCTTGACGCTGGGCCTGGACGCCGAGGACTTGCTGTACTTGAAGCGCGTGTATGACCAAATGATCGACCAGGAGAACTCGACAGATAAAGCTGTTGACGGCGAGTTGTGCGACATTGTCAGAAGGCTCAAGTGCACCGAGCGGGCCTACGCGTACCGGGACGACGCGCTGGTCGAGTGCGCGCGCGTCCGGCCCTATAGATAGTTCACTCGCGACGAAAAAATAAAGTTCAGGGAGCAATTCAAGCAGAGCTATTTGAGCTTGTCGCTACAGATGAACGTGGGCTCGTCGGCGCTGGCGCACAACTCGTCCAGCGGGTCTAACATTGATGCTTTGGGCCAGGAGGTGTCGTCTATGTCGTCGACCCGCGAGGCCCGCTCTCTCCAACGCAAACTAATGGCCTGCAATGAAGTACACGACTTTTTCAAGTATAGCCAGCTGAAGCTGAGGAAAAAGTCGCTGAAATTCTGCAAGTCGGACATCCACGACTGGGGATTGCTCGCCTTGGAGACAATTGCGCCCGAGGAGTTTGTAATCGAGTATGTGGGCGAGACCATACGGCAATCGGTCGCCGATCATAGGGAAAAGTGCTATAACGCCCAGGGCATTGGCAGTAGCTGCATGTTTCGCATTGATCAAGACAAAATTGTTGACGCCACTAAATGCGGCATTTTGTCCCGGCTTATCAATCATTCCTGTGATGTAAATAGACATTTTTTTTACTCTTTATTTTAGTAGTAATACCAAGTAACAGGTTTATTTATAAACTAACACAGGTTTTTTTTAAAATTTTTTGAGCAGAATTTATTTTTTGTTTAGCTTTGGCTTTGTTAAGTTAGGATAATTAAAATAAAATTTTCCGAAATTTTTTTTGGCTGGTATAATTAATCAGAAAATTTTTTTGTATTATTTTCTTAATGTTTTTGATAGAATCCCATCCTAAATTTTAAATCCAAAAGACTGGCTTGCTTTAAATACTTGAGTTAAATTAAAGGTTAAAATATTTTCATTTAAAAAAAATGCAATTTTTAATTAATAATAATAGCATAATAATAAAAAATATAGAAGACTAATGGAGCTGTCTGATTTTAACGTTATCCATCATAATGATATACTTATTTGATTGAGAATAAAATTAATTATTTAGTTTCAGTAATTAAGTTTTAAAAATTAATTATTTAGTTTTGAACCAAATACAAGATTGTTTGTTTCACGTTTTAAACTTACAGAAAAATTTGTAGTCCGAAATCCATATTTTTGTTAACTATTCAAATTTTGTATTGGTATTTTTGTGTAAAAATTCACAACTAAACAAATTGGTCATAGAATTTATCGAATTGTTGCTCTTAAGCCAGGTTTTAGAATTAGAGAGTAATCAGCATTTGTTGATGAGCAGTTTATTTGTTAATATTCAACAATGGAACGATATAAGAGAAGAATATAAAGGTAAAACAATTTATATTTGTTTTTAATTATTTCAATTTTCAAAGTCAACTCAATAAGTTTTGTATCAATATCAGTCTCGGGCAAATTTAAATAAAAAAACCCAAAAAAAAAATCAGGCTTTTGATTAGGAAAGGGAGAACAATTTCATAACTTGAATGAGAGAAGTGAAATTGGTTTTCCATATTTGTTTCAAAAGCCTGATTTTTATCTAAAGTTCATTCAAGTACCTAAAAGCACAAAAAAATCAGGCTTTTGAATAAGACATGGTAAAAACAATTTCATAACTTGTATGAGAGAAGTGAAATTGGTTTTCCATATTTTATTCAAAAGCCTGATTACAGTTTTGGGCAAATTTAAGCATAAAAACCAAAAATTAAAGTCAGGCCTTTGAGTAAGATTTGGAAAAACAATTTCATAACTTGTATGAGAGAAGTGAAATTGGTTTTCCATATCTAGTTCAAAAGCCTGATTTCAGTCTTGAGCTTAATTAAGTAACTCAAAGGAAACAAAAATAATTTAATTAGAAAAAGGTTTAAAATTTGACAAAAGTGACGTAGAAATAGCCAACTTTAAGAAAGAAAAAGGCTTGGTCAATTTTTGGGTGGAGTACGATGGTAAAGAAACTTTTAAAATAAGAGAAAATGACGATGCGGTTTCACATGTCCTCAAGTCACAAGTCATGAACTTGACTTAGAGGTAAATTTAAAATTACTTTTTCTTTTGGTAATTTTTAATTATTTTTTGTTAAGAGTGAATCTTTGTATTCGGAAAATCGAACGTTAAGTACTGTTTGTGATTCGAAAAAAGTATTTTTTATCTACTAATTTTATTTTTCTTTAAATTATTTTTTAATAGATGTCAAATCGTGATCTGGATAAGGAACGAATTAAAAACTGTTTCCTTAAATGCAAAAAGCTGATGGGAAATGAGCTTGGCATTGAGAACATTGATGAAATGAACGAATATTGCACTAGTAAGTTTTACATATAATTAAAAGAATTTTTTTGTAATTTTTTAAATTTATTAATTAAGTCAGTAATATTGAACTTCCAGGCTTTCAAATGGATGATTCAATATATTCAAGAAATATTGTCGGCTTTGATATCTTTTAAGGCATCTTCACCATAAAACAAAATGATAAAACAGAAGATGAAATGAAATCGATTAGAATTGCAAATAAAAATGTCAAATCGAGTATCACAATATCAAAACTAAGTGAATTTCAAGGCAAAGATGAAAAAGATAAGCAACCCGAGATTATTGTCTCGCCAGAAGAAAATTTCAAAAGAAACGACATCTGAAATAAAAGTAATGCTTTAATAAATTTTAAATATTAATGAACTTTAAATATTTTTAGGAAATTCCCGAATATGTCCACCCAGACGATATTTATTTCGACTTTGATGAAATTTTGAACACGAAGGTCCGAAAAAATAAGCGTCAGGCAAAAATTAAGTGGTCCAAACTCGGCGGAATCGACTTCAAACCGTATTATTTTTTTTAAACTAAAAAAAAATTTCGTTTTTAGTTTTATGATTCTTTTTCAATAGTACTTGGGAGAATTTTTCAATGATAAATCCTGGCTTTCAAAATGAAAGACCTGAGAGACCAGCAAAAGAATAGTGCAATTGTCCATATTTCTGACATGCAAAGTCAGAAAGGAACTTTGAATGAATTCAAAAAAAGGCGAAAATACAAAGTTTAAATGAATAGATTTTATTTTTAGTTTTATTTTAAAATAAAATATTGATCATGAATCGTCATCTTCTAGAATTTTCTTCTTTCGTTTTCACTTTTAACTTATAAGTCTTCAATTGCCTCAATTTTCATTATAAAAGAATTATTTGATCTTTAATGCTTAAAGCAACCATAAAGGTGTTGATAAAAATGAAAAAATTCCATTTACAACAAAAAAACTAAGAAATTAGATATTTTTTTTATTCAAACTAAATTAATCACATTTTGAATCAACTCTAGAATGAAAGCGTTGTGAGTTATAAAAAATAGATCAGGCAGACCAGAAGAAAAAAAAATGGTTTATTTTTCTATTATAATTTTTATTACCAATAAAAAATTAAAAAAAAAAAAAACAATCAATAAATATTTTAAATTGAATCTTGTTCATTTTTTTAAAGAATTTTTAAAGAAATTATTTTCTTTAAAATTTTCAATAAATAATTCAAAAAGCTCATAAATAGGCTTCTTTTAAAATTTTATTTTACTTCTTTTTAATTAGAGTTCCCGCTTAGAGACAAAATAAATTTTGTTGTTTTTGAATTTAATATATTAAATTATTAATTATTCTACTTTATTTTTAGAAAATTAGAAATTAAAACCGAAAATGTCCATACATATATCTAATATAATTAATGATCCACAAACAATGCATTTATCCTATGAAATGGTTGGTGTTTTCGAATCAGATACAGGAAATATCACCAATATTCAGAACGGAAGTCCAGAAACACTGTTCCTGGAATCAAATCCAATATTTCCTATATCCGATGAACTAATTTCATGGCATACGCATACAATTTCGTCGAATATCAGGAAAAATAACTTTCAAGGACAGTTTGACGAAAATGAAATTAAAATTCATTTTGACGCATTTCCCTCGCCAATCGATATTGAAAACTTACTGAAAGCAGCCTTTCATTATGAAGCTGACACTCAGGAAATTATCTTTTCTGAACAAGGCAACTTAATAATTCAAACATTTATTTTTTCCAATCAACAATTGGATGAAATAAAAAAAAAAGAAATAGAAGAAGATATAAACGATATTTGTGATGTAATGTCGAATATTTCAGTGTCTTCTCATAATTGCGAAAGCATTTCTGTGGAGAATATAGTCGAAAACTATCTAGCAGATTTCGAAAATTCTAACATAAATTTTTTAAAATTAAGCATTTTTTTAAACTACTATTAACTTTAATAAATTGATTTAATAAAAATTTTGTTTATACCCAACCCTGAACAAATTGTATTGATGATTCATTTTAAATAAAATATTTCAAAATCTTGTTCATTTTTTTAAAGAATTTTTAAAGAAATTATTTTATTTAAAGCAAACTCTTTACATCCGATAATTAAAAAAATTTAAATTTTAGTATTTATTAAAATGCTTACAGCAAAATTCGATAACAAAGAAAAACTAAAAAATATAATTGTCAATTAAATGAAAGATAGAGGCTTGACTGATTTGAGGGGAGGACACAGAACGTCTAGTTCACATTTCGTAGAAATTTGTGAAAAATACTTCGAAAAATCAAAAGAATATTTAAAATTGGAAGCCCTTAATTTATATGTAAAATGGAAACGAAACGATAATGGGATTAAAAAATACATATTAGAAGAGCTACGTTGCAATGAAAAACTCTCAACTAATTCAGAAAAAAATCCTCAGCATCATGAATTTGTTTTTTCAAATGATGAATGGAAAAATTTAGAAGAAACAATTACTTCAGCAAGAAGGAAAAAATTTTTATCAGCAGCAAATGCATTAATATCAAAGAAAATTCAATCAGATGGAATAAATTGCTTATTCAAGCTCAAAAACAATTATTTTTGTTCTGTTAGATGTAATAATTATTCAAAAAATTTTTGAAATGGAACTTTGAAGTGTGTTCGTTGTAGCAAAGAGTTTAAATCGTTTATAAAGACAGAACCATTTGAAAATTCCAATTGCAAACTGATATTAATTTCAGAGACAAATTTTTGTAAAGAAATAGTAAATTTTGCAATTTTATCAAATAATCTATCGAGAATTGAACGAAAGGCCATTCAAAAAGATATTAATTCTAAAGGTCTTATTAATTTTCAAACCGAAAACGATTTTTAAGAAGATGATGATTTTGAAAAACGTGAAATTAGTTATACGTCTCTAAGAAAACTCAAAAGTCAATTCAGACACAGATTTCAGCTAAATAATGATCTTCGAATCGATTCTGACGCTACAAAACTAGTATTTGATCTTTTGGTACCAAAAACATCGAAGTCCTTAATTGAAGGATATATACAAGAAGTTGTTTCAAATCCATTTAGCGCGTTTTTGGTATTAGAAAAACATGCAGAAATGTGGGGCGTAATTCAAGAAAACAACCCAGTTTGGTTTTTTGATGCAACTGGTAAATTAATGCTAAAGCTAAAGGATCAACAAGAAATTTTATTATATTCTATAGTTTGTCATGATCAGAAATTTATAAACTTAATCCCTATCGCCGATTTTTTATCAAGTTCAAATGACACCATAACAATTTCCTGTTTTTTAAAGAAAAATATCGAAAGATTTCATAAATATTCTTTTTTTCGATACCCGAAATTTTTCATTACCGACTTTTCATGGGCTAACATTAATGCATCTGTGAGGGCTTTAAATAATCTAGAAATCATGGATTATTTAGTGCTTGCATACGAACTTATAGTAAAAAAAAACAGGTGGGCCTCTTTACGAATAAAAACATGTGTCTATATTTGTTCGGCTCATTTGCTAAAAAATGTTATTGATGAAACCGAAAAAATTGTTGGTAGTGGAAGTTTACAATCAAATGGTCATGTAAAAAAAACTTTTATATGTAGCTTTAGCTTACTTCAGAATAGAACATCAATCGAGGAACTTTGCCAAATTTTTGAATGCATTCAAATTATTTTCATGACAAAATTCGAAAACGAAATTTTAACCCAAAAAATCCAAAAGCTAGAATTCTTTTTATCCACTAGGAATGCAAAATGGCTAAATAACATATGCTATGATAAGAATAAGATGGAAAATGATATTAAGAAACAAATTTTCTTTTTCGAAAATAATGATCAAAATTTATTGCAGGAATCACCTTTTGCCAAATTTTTTCTCGATCTTTTAAGAGATAATCAGAAAATTATAGATAATATAAATTAAAACAATGTCTTGATGCTTAAGAACATATTTTATTCACCTAGACTTTTTGAAATTATAAAAAAAGAAGCCTCATTTGGCGCCTTTATGGACAGGTTTAATGATTAAAAGCGAATTTCATGGCAAAACTCGTTTTTCAAATAATAACGTTGAGAGTTGGTTTAAGCATTTGAAAAAAAGTGTCTTAAATATAAATAAGCGTGTTCGATCTTGTCGTTTACTATTCCTAAGTGAAATTTCTACGCCTTTGTATTTCTATATTAATCATAAGTATAAAGAATTCTATGAAGACATAGCGAATATCAGGCTCGGCACACTTCGAAAGAGAGAAAATTCAGACCATAGAGAAATGTGGAATTTTAAGAAACCGGCAAAAAATTGTGTTGGATATCATAATGTTGTTTTCAATATTGACAAGCAAAAAAATGAGGTTGATATACCAAAGGAAAACTTTTTTGTTGCATTTATAGTGAAGGGTCAAAAAAATTGGAAAATTCAGCAAATGAAATTGAAATAATCGATACAGAAGTTCCAACGGATATTGACAAAAATCATGAAAATAATTTCGAAAATTTTATCTATTTTAAAATTGAAAATTTTCTAATCCGAAAAAAGGCAATTGACGATATTTTAACAAATAAATGGCTTACTGATAATGTAAATATTTCGAAAATTATTAAGATAAATTTATTTATTTCTAAATTAAGGAATTAATGGCTTTTGCAAAATGCGTTGTTAGTAACTCTTAAAATAAAATTTTAATTCTCGATTGTTTTCATTCAACTCAGATTTTTAATGAAGGAAAATTAAATAGTGAAATTGGACTTGGAAGTTATTTTGAAGTAGGTTTCTAATTAATAAGTAAAAGCTCTAGTTAAAAATTATTCAAGTTTAAAAATTTATGTTATTTTCGGTTTTATTAATGAAAACTTAAATCATTGGTCAATGATGTTTATTGAATTAAACGGAAGTAAATTTTACTATGTTGATCCATTAGGAGAAAAAATAGAAAATCAGAAAAAATCTTTTGAAAACTGGAAGTAAGTATAAGTCAGTATTTCATCTAAAATGTATCTGTATATATTTTTTAAAGAAGATTTGCTTCTACCGTTGAATCACTGAATAATAGAAATTGGAAACAAGCAAAATGTGATCATTCACTTCAAAATGATCCTAATAATTGTGGGGTATTTGTGAGCTTCTTTCTAAAATGTCTTGTAGAGGGAAAACCGCTCTTTTTCAATACGTTGAATAGTTCACTTCAAAAATTGCGTTCTGAAATGATTCGTATCTTCAGAAAAAATTCTAGTGAAAATTTCTGTTCCAAATGTGGTTCAGAAATCAAAACATTTTAAAATATTGTGAAAGGTAATTGCTTTCATAAATTTCACCAATCATGTATTGAAAATTATGAATTAAATCAGTCATGTCCAATTTGTTTTTAGAATAAATGATTTGACAAAAAAATTTTTTTAATCTATATTTAACAAATAAATCTGTTAAATTAAATTGTAAATTTTAACTAAATAATTACGAAGGTAATAAGATTATTAACCATATTTTACTAAAAGTATATAAGAAAAACATTTGATAATTTGGCTTTCCAGCGAGTGTGCTCACTTAATAAGCTAATTAAAATTTTAATAAAGTTAACTAGAATTATTTTAGGCCTTTTAAATCCACAAAGTCTTAAAATTAAATTTTTAATCTTCTAAAATTAATTTAAAATTTAAAACTGTAATTTAGACAAAACCTATACAATATTTGAATATTTTAAATTCAAAAATGTCCGAAAACCTAAAAAAAAGATCAAATTCAAAATGTGATCCATACGTTGAAATTAAGGATGGATCAGACAATGAGAATTATTCCAAAGATGAATTCAATAATGAATCAAAGGATAAAATTATTGTTAAAACTAATGTTATTTCATCCTCACTAAGAAGCGATCTGGTCGAATCTCAACTAGTGAAAATTGATGATGGACCAAAAAAATGTATCAAAGTGAAGGAGAGTCCAATAGAATGCAAACAATTCTTTTATTTTGGAGAAGAAATACATTCAAATAGTTTAGATGCTTCTTACATAGAGACATTTGTGGTTTGTTTTTTAAAATTTATGTTTTTAAAATTTTAAACAATTTTATCTTAAGAATAAATCATTTGAGCTAGTTGAGAATATTTCAAATGGAATTTCCAATTTTTTACAAAATGTTTTTGAAAATGTCGCTGAAATGCGGGATGATCAAAATACTGTGAGTATTTATGAGTATTTGATAAACAATATTTTAAATTTATTTAGATCGACGAAATTTTTCAATCGTCAACTCCTCTTTTGAACGGAAGCTTTTCCGAAAATCAAAATGTTTCACTTATGAATCATGATAATGGAGATATGTAATCAGAGATTGATAACTTACGAGTATTTAATTTTTATTTCATCGATGATTAAATCTAATCTTCTTAAAAGGCTGCATTAAGATCAAAGACTGATCAATGGAAACAATTTAATACTGAATGTATTTTAAATGAGGAAATCCTTCAAAATGAAAATGAAGCATTAAAAGAAAAAACTTAAGGCAAAAGTACGAATCACAAAATCGACTGACTTTGATATTGGAAATAAATTAAAATGTATATTTTTGGAAATGAGATGGAGAAAAAAGAAAGAGAAAGGAAAGATTACACAATATAGTCTTTAAAAGAGATGTTGAGAAATTGATTCAAGAAAATGAATTACTTAAAGAAAAAACAACTAGGTCATGTCCTCTAATTAGATTTTTGAATTTATTTAAAAATGTTTTTTTTCCTAAAATTTTTTCAAGCAAAGAAAAGAAAATGAAAAACTAAAAGAAAAAAATCAAAGACTGAAAGAAAAATCAAGAACATTTAAAGTTAGAAGAAAGCTTAAAATTAAAAATTGAATCAAGAGAAATGAGATTTCAAAAAGAAAAAGAAGAAAAAGAAATAGTAGAACTGGAATTAATACAGAAAAGCAAAATATTAAACGAGTAATTTTAAGTCAAATAAAAAGAAACAAATTTAATATTACTGAAAGGAAATTTGAAATAATCAGAAAATATTCTCAATCTGATTCTGAAAAATCAGAAATATTAGACCAGCTTTCAAAGAATAACCATTCTCAAGAATTTCAAATGTAAAGAACAAAATGAACTGTTTTTTGCTCTAATGAAAATATTTTATTTAAGAAAAAGATTAATGGAGACGACTGAAAATTTACGGGAAGAAGGCCAAGAGTTTAAAGAAGCAAAGTAATTTAAAAAAAAGGATATCAGATTATGTAAAAATAAAATAAATTTAACAAATATTTTAAAGAGAAAATGTGACTGAAAAACTCGTGGCATTAAAAGCTCATTTTGAGGCTGAAGTGTAAGATTAAAATAATGTATAATAATCAGATAAATTTATATCTTAAAATACTAAAGAAAAGATCTAAAAGAAAAGTTAAATGCTTTTTCCGAAGAAAAAGAAAAATCTACTGAAGAAAAGTAAGTGATACAGAAAAATTAATTAAAATATTAATTTAAATTTTTTGAAGAGAAAATATGGCCAAAAAACTCAGCAAGTGTGACGCAGCTAAAGCTCATCTAGAGGATGAAGTGTAAGAATAAAAAAATATTTAATAATCATAAAAATTTTTCTGAACGAAAAACTTAACGGTATTGCTGAAGAAAATAAAAAATTAAATGCGCAAAAGTACGATCGAAAAATTTGTCTTAAATTAAATTAATATTTCTTTTTAAGTGAAAAATTACCTAAAATTTTCAACAGCAATGAAGTAAAGAAAAAAGATCTAGAAGTTGAACTGTAAGATTTAAAAATGATACAAATGAATTTATATAGAATTTTTTCTTATAATATAAGTAAAAGCCTAAATAGAAATTTAAATGCTTTTTCCGAAGAAAAAGAAAAATCTACTGAAGAAAAGTAAGTGATACAGAAAAATTAATTAAAATATTAATTTAAATTTTTTGAAGAGAAAATATGGCCGAAAAGCTCAGCAATTGTGAAGCTGTGAAAGCTTATCTTGAGAATGAAGTGTAGGAATAAAATGATATTTTAAAATCAAAAAAATTTTTTCTTTAATTTTTAAGGCGAAGTCTTAACGAAAAATTAAATGGTATTGCTGAAGAAAATAAACTTGAACTAAGTAGGCAAGAAATTGTGAAGATTCAACTTCAGGATGAAATGTAATTTTTTTTTGAAATCTTTTTTCCTTAAAATTTTTTTTTTTAGAAAGATGATGGAGAAAAAAATAGTTGTTCTTGGTATTGAAAACTCATTTTTAGATCAAAAGTTTTTATATTTTTAATACATCTTATTATTATATTTTTATTTACTTAGATCGAAAGAATTAACCTGTTTTAAAAAACAATTCATCGATCTAAATTTTGAAGGCGATAGCTCAATACGTTTCTACGGAATGAAAAAAACGAATTGTCCATTTAAGTTTTGTGGGGGAAAAGGTCATATTGATCCTAAGAAAAAGAGGCATATAAGGTTATTTTTTAATAATAATTAAAATTAAACATATTTAAATTAAAAAAATAGTTGCCGTTATTGTCCATTTAATCCATCAAATAAAAAAATTGAATACGAAAATCAGAATCAGAGACAACTAACTGAACTCAGGCAGGAATATGACGATTTGCAAAATTCAAATGAAAATTTAAAAAATGAATTAAGTATGGAAATTTAATTATTTTATTATCTTGATTAATATTCATTTAAAAGCTGAGATGAAGTTTACAATGTTCCAATTACAGGAAGAAATTATGGAAAAAAATACCTCAATTAAAGATTTAAAATTAAATCTAGAATCATCCGAAAAGAGAGCTAAAACTCATAATGGTATAATTAATTTAATTTTTTTTTAATTGAATTATTCCCGTTTAAATAAAGATTTAGTTTTTAAAAAACGAAAACAAAGACGATCCTGTCGGAACTTATCGAAGCAACGGTTCAGCAAATGGAAGTATTGTATTTAAGGGGAAAAGGGGCGGATTTTATTATGAAACCTCCGGAAAGAATCGAGTATACATTACACGTCGGGCTGAATCGTGCATAGAGTTTTTTTCGGATTAAATTTTTATATTTTTATTGTTTTGTATTTTTTAATTTGAAATTTTTCTTATCATATTAAACGAAAATTTGATATGAATATAGAAGAAGTTTTTATTATAATTCGGCATGAACCCTCCTTTTCCTGGAATCAGTCAAAAGCTTTTTCATTTTCTTTCAAAAAAAAGGAAGTGTTAAATATTTTGATCAATTAAATTATCTGCATAACCATCAAGGTTATAAGATATTATTTACCATTTTCGTTTTTTTAGGAAGGGATTGAAAAAGCTGGAGATTCTAGGAATGCTGATCCATAATGTCGGATTATTTAATTACTTCTTAAATATTCATTTCAGATTTTCGTGAGAAAATGATAAGAATTATTTCAAAATAAATAAATTTTTTAAGAATATTTTTATTTTTTTATTTATTTTTCCAATTTAAAAATTATAATTTAATAAAAATTTTTGATAATTTAATATATAAATTCATAGTGAATTGAAGAATGTTGATCTCGTTGTACCATACTTAAATTTTTGTTTTTAAATATGATTAGCATGAGACCAAAAAAAATATTTTTCAAATAGAAAAGCTTTAAATTAATTCACTCCAAATAATTGACAAGCATCGTGTATTGAAATTCATTTTTTAAAATTTGGTTTAAATTTTTAAAATATTAAAATTTGACTTGGAGCAGCCCTTAGTACAATCAAAATGTTGTGGATTTATTTTAAAATTTTCTTATATAAAATGCACACTTTAATCGAAGCACTTTCACTGCATTCGCTATTCGTTAGCTTAGTGCTATATTTTAAAGAGTCAAATCTCTTTGAGTTCGTCATAAAACGATTTCTTTTATTATTTTTTCAGTTCAAGGTAAGCAGTGTAGTTAATTGCCTCTGTGAAGGTATTTCAGTCGGTACATGAGCGATTGGAGGCCCTTGATCATCGAGATGACTTCGATTAGGGCCTATTTTTTTTAAGCGCTGAATTTTAGGACTAGGCTACTTTTTCAAAGTCTTTTGTGTGACAAAGCTGGTTTGACTTATCGTCCTACAGAGGAACCCTTTTAGATTGCTATAAAAACAATTAAAAATTTCAATTTTATTTTATAAAATCAATAATTGAATAAAAAAATCTATAAAAGATAACTTGATTATTTTTTTCATTGATTTTTTTTAATAATAAAAGACACTTTCTATTTACTATTCGGTTTATTTTTAAGTGGATCCTGTCTGGTAAAACGCTTTATTAATTTGTAAGTAGGTTTCATGTAAGTTTTTGTCACCCGAATTCGACTCCTGGCTATCTTCTTTTTGAACTGGTTTGAAAATACCATTACAGTGCGCAGCAATTTTCAAAATATTTGTTTTCAATATTTTTTCAAATAAAAAAAATATTTTTAAAACACATTTTAAACATAACAAAAGTTTAAAATTCTATACTTTAGGTTGCCTAAACAGTGGTTTAAATGCTTTGTAAGATTTTGAATTTTATATTATTATTTTTACATTAAGTGGTGGTACAGAGGATGTAGCAGTTGCTACATTCTACAGAATATTTGTTTGCTTGTCCAAAATAAATCTATGGTGTATATTATATTTTGTTTCTGATTTTGTACTAAAAATCACAAAATTCTGAATTTTGCAGATGAATTGACGAGTTTTGCAGAATCAGTTTATTGGTGGTACAAAGGATGTATCAGTTGCTACTATTTACAGAACATGTTTTGCTCCTTTAGAAGCTGAGCTTTGGCAGTTTTTATATTTTTTATTTGTTTTTTGTATCAAAATTCACAATGCCAAGAGAATTTTCTTAAAAATTAATTAAAAATCTACAAAAAATACAAATTTTTAATTATCTTTATTGACTATAGCTTTTAACACCAGAAAATTTTAACATTAAAATACTTATTTCATTTTTGACATTAAAATATTTTGACATAAAAATTTTTGACATTAAAATCATTCAACAACAATTTACAATAGACCAAAGAACAGGGTAAATGTTTCCGATTTGAGCTGTGAATGTAGGACATATCATGATCGTTCAACATGTGAACATTTAGTTTTTCCCATCATCTAGGGTTGAGTTTGGGCTATTACAAGCCGGCTTCGAAGTTTGTAACTTTAAAGAAAAGAGGTCGCCCAAGGTTGGCAAAAAATTTTTTGAAAAAAAATTAATTTGATTTAGACTTTTGATTAATTTTATTAAAATTAATTTTATTTTTTTTTTTTTCTAACCAAAATGATTATTTTATGTGTATAAATAATGAGACAAATTCGATTTTGTACAAATAAATATTTTGTATTGTGTTGTAACTCTTGTTATTGTTACAACGATTGTCTCAACCAGTCTAGTTTAGAAACTGTTAAAATTAAAGCGATTTGCTGCAGTAATGCAAAGCAAATCGCAACTTAAATAGAACATGTTTTTGTTAAAAGAAAAACATTATTATTATTATTAATTTTTCTCAAATTATTTTTTTCTTTTTTCTTTTTTTTGTGATTTTCCATTACTGGCTAGAAGTGGCCCTAATTATTATTAAATAAAATATTAAAAGAAGAAAAACTCTTAATTGTTTAATTTCCTTACTAAACCCTTCATAGAGACTAAGGATTTTAACATTGGCGTCCCTAGGTGGATCTTTTCTTTTCTATGAATAAAGACTAAGATTCGAACACTTTCAAAATTTAATACTCGTGCTTCAGGTCAATTTTAGTAAAAGTTTATTAAAGTTGAACACGTGTATAATATTAATTACATTACAGTGATCAAGTTATTACTGTGCTCTATTTATCTTTTCTTCAATTAAGAATCTAAATTTCTACTTTTTCTTCAAAAAAATGAAATTTCTTAAATTTATTGCTATTGCAATTTTTTTTCTTAATTCCTTCGAAAAAACGGAAGCATTGTTCTACAGAAGACACGTTTCGATGTATGAGCGTTTCGTATCCGCTTTAATCCGGGTCTATACAGACTTATCAAACCTCGTTTTGGGTATTACTGATGTTGTAATGGTATCAATGTCAATCGAAACAATTACAATAATCGCTTTATTACTCGTCTCGTATTTAATGTACAAGAGGTTCAAAAAAGGGAGGCATGTCACGCCGAATCCCAACAACGCACTTGCATCCGGGATTAATGTTTTTAATTCCTTGCAATTCGATAACTCGAGCAGGATCAGTACCGTGCACGCTCAAAGTAGAGTACCTTATGTAACTGCAAGTATTTTGAAAAATCCAGAGATCTTCAAAAAAGGCATGGATGGTAAAATATGGATTACCATGATGGAATCTTTTCTCAAAGAATTCGAAAAATCCGAATGGGTTCGAATTACAATTAGCTACATAGACAATTCAATTCTAAAAAATTTCAATAATCTTGACGAATTATTGAGTAACCATGAGAATGGTTTTAATCGTTTCAAAGATCAATTTATGTCGTATGTTACAGTGAACAAAGTTGATAAAGAAATTACAGTGAATTGGTTAACGTTTAGTGACTATAAACAAGGTTTAAATCAATCAATACGTGACTTTGGCAACAATATTATCAAAATGGTACATTCATTGTTCCCAAATACAAGTGATTCAAATGACTGCGATAAATTGATGCAAGGAAGGTTTGTTGAAGGACTCAACGACACTCGCCTACGAGAAGAAGCGAGGACTAAAATGCACAAAATGAAAAACTTAAATAAAGAAAAAGCGTTCACGATAAACGACTTAATAAATTACACAGAGTGTAAACATGAAGGTTATGACAAACCTAATAAAAATCCAAACGCAGCTACAAGTGAGCGTTTAACCACAAGCGATAGTGACTTCTGCAAAGCGTAATTTGAATAGCCAAAATCGAAGATTCACACCATCGGCTGAGTATCAAAGTCAACTTCGACCCTTTCCGAAGCCACCCCAAAATTATCAAAATCGCAATAATGTAACTTTCAAACCAAATTTGACTCCTGAAGTTCCAGTTGAAAGTAAACAAACAATTTTGACAAATGGACCGAATTCAAATTTAAAAAACAAACCAATCATTGGCCAAGCAATCTTTAATAATACACTTGTTAGATACCTGTGTGATAGTGGCGCAAATTGTTCGACAATTAGCCAAAAAATGTTTCGATTAATGTGTAAACATGATCCAGAAACAAAATTGGAAAGTTACAGTGGTGAAAAAATTTATACATGTACTGGTGAAATTAAAATACATGGTATTGTTCAATTAAAACGTTGTATCATATCGGCTGATAGTCAGGAACTACTTAAAGGTGTCGAATATTTGTTTGTTCAATTTAATCTAATTTTTTACTAATTTTTGTTACCGTGTTAATTTTCTCGGCATAAGCCACTTAGTTTAAGGGGGAGATTTGTTGTAACTCTTGTTATTGTTACAACGATTGTCTCAACCAGTCTAGTTTAGAAATTGTTAAAATTAAAGCGATTTGCTGCAGTAATGCAAAGCAAATCGCAACTTAAATAGAACATGTTTTTGTTAAAAGAAAAACATTATTATTATTATTAATTTTTCTCAAATTATTTTTTTCTTTTTTCTTTTTTTTGTGATTTTCCATTACTGGCTAGAAGTGGCCCTAATTATTATTAAATAAAATATTAAAAGAAGAAAAACTCTTAATTGTTTAATTTCCTTACTAAACCCTTCATAGAGACTAAGGATTTTAACATTGGCGTCCCTAGGTGGATCTTTTCTTTTCTATGAATAAAGACTAAGATTCGAACACTTTCAAAATTTAATACTCGTGCTTCAGGTCAATTTTAGTAAAAGTTTATTAAAGTTGAACACGTGTATAATATTAATTACATTACAGTGATCAAGTTATTACTGTGCTCTATTTATCTTTTCTTCAATTAAGAATCTAAATTTCTACTTTTTCTTCAAAAAATGAAATTTCTTAAATTTATTGCTATTGCAATTTTTTTTCTTAATTCCTTCGAAAAAACGGAAGCATTGTTCTACAGAAGACACGTTTCGATGTATGAGCGTTTCGTATCCGCTTTAATCCGGGTCTATACAGACTTATCAAACCTCGTTTTGGGTATTACTGATGTTGTAATGGTATCAATGTCAATCGAAACAATTACAATAATCGCTTTATTACTCGTCTCGTATTTAATGTACAAGAGGTTCAAAAAAGGGAGGCATGTCACGCCGAATCCCAACAACGCACTTGCATCCGGGATTAATGTTTTTAATTCCTTGCAATTCGATAACTCGAGCAGGATCAGTACCGTGCACGCTCAAAGTAGAGTACCTTATGTAACTGCAAGTATTTTGAAAAATCCAGAGATCTTCAAAAAGGCATGGATGGTAAAATATGGATTACCATGATGGAATCTTTTCTCAAAGAATTCGAAAAATCCGAATGGGTTCGAATTACAATTAGCTACATAGACAATTCAATTCTAAAAAATTTCAATAATCTTGACGAATTATTGAGTAACCATGAGAATGGTTTTAATCGTTTCAAAGATCAATTTATGTCGTATGTTACAGTGAACAAAGTTGATAAAGAAATTACAGTGAATTGGTTAACGTTTAGTGACTATAAACAAGGTTTAAATCAATCAATACGTGACTTTGGCAACAATATTATCAAAATGGTACATTCATTGTTCCCAAATACAAGTGATTCAAATGACTGCGATAAATTGATGCAAGGAAGGTTTGTTGAAGGACTCAACGACACTCGCCTACGAGAAGAAGCGAGGACTAAAATGCACAAAATGAAAAACTTAAATAAAGAAAAAGCGTTCACGATAAACGACTTAATAAATTACACAGAGTGTAAACATGAAGGTTATGACAAACCTAATAAAAATCCAAACGCAGCTACAAGTGAGCGTTTAACCACAAGCGATAGTGACTTCGCAAAGCGTAATTTGAATAGCCAAAATCGAAGATTCACACCATCGGCTGAGTATCAAAGTCAACTTCGACCCTTTCCGAAGCCACCCCAAAATTATCAAAATCGCAATAATGTAACTTTCAAACCAAATTTGACTCCTGAAGTTCCAGTTGAAAGTAAACAAACAATTTTGACAAATGGACCGAATTCAAATTTAAAAAACAAACCAATCATTGGCCAAGCAATCTTTAATAATACACTTGTTAGATACCTGTGTGATAGTGGCGCAAATTGTTCGACAATTAGCCAAAAAATGTTTCGATTAATGTGTAAACATGATCCAGAAACAAAATTGGAAAGTTACAGTGGTGAAAAAATTTATACATGTACTGGTGAAATTAAAATACATGGTATTGTTCAATTAAAACGTTGTATCATATCGGCTGATAGTCAGGAACTACTTAAAGGTGTCGAATATTTGTTTGTTCAATTTAATCTAATTTTTTACTAATTTTTGTTACCGTGTTAATTTTCTCGGCATAAGCCACTTAGTTTAAGGGGAGATTTGTTGTAACTCTTGTTATTGTTACAACGATTGTCTCAACCAGTCTAGTTTAGAAATTGTTAAAATTAAAGCGATTTGCTGCAGTAATGCAAAGCAAATCGCAACTTAAATAGAACATGTTTTTGTTAAAAGAAAAACATTATTATTATTATTAATTTTTCTCAAATTATTTTTTTCTTTTTTCTTTTTTTTGTGATTTTCCATTACTGGCTAGAAGTGGCCCTAATTATTATTAAATAAAATATTAAAAGAAGAAAAACTCTTAATTGTTTAATTTCCTTACTAAACCCTTCATAGAGACTAAGGATTTTAACAATTGTATCTTTTTTATTTGTTGTATAAAGAAAACTGGAGGATGTACAAATAATATTTACTCAAAAGGAAATAAACATCATACCAGACTTAAAAGAGACAAGATTTAGCCAAGAAGAACCAATGAATGAAGAATGGTTGGAAACATATTTCGAATTTAATTTTAATTTATATATTTATTTTGTTTAAGTTGCTATTATTTAATTTTTTTTTATTTTTAATTGCTTTTATTCTATTCCCTTTACAGTTAATTATAATCTTATTCAGAGTTTTTCAAAAGTCACAATATTTTTTAATTTTTTTTGTTGAAAGTCCAAAACTTACTTGGCCACCATAACAACTATCTGGGACGGCAAAAATTTAAATTATAATAAAAATATAATTTTTCTTGATTCTGAATGATCGGGAATCGACTAAAAAAATTAATCGATTTATGAATTTTATCAATCGATTGGAGCCGATTACCAACACTAGTTTTTGGTGGTGTCTCCAGGTGTCTCTACCCGGGAACTTGAAACCTTTACCGTCTGCCGAAAAAGTCAAGTCTAAATTTAATTTTTTCAAAAAAAATAATTAAAAATTTTTTTACGAATAAAACTAGAAATTTTATTCATTTTTTCGAAAAATTTTGGTGAAAAAATGATAAATTTTATTTTAATTTAACAATAACTATTTTACAGAAAAATCTATTTCGGATTCAGTTTCCATTCCGATTTAGGTAATTTTGTAAGCTTTGAAAATAATCTTCTAAAACACAAGAACCATATAACTCCTATGAGAAAAAAAACGCCAACTAACACATAAAACGCATCATATTCAGTAGTGCAACTTCCACCCATTTTCTTACACTCCTTTAAAAAAAATTCAATCAAAAAAGTGCCAAAGAAATTTTCAATTACTTTTATGTCATTTGACGAAGAGCATTTATTGTCTGTCATAATAGAACTCTGATTACGATTTGGCAAAATAAAAGTCGAATTGAAAGTTTCACTAGAATTAAAACCACTTTCCAAGTTAATAATGAAACAGCGTTTTTTTGAGAAAAAATTGAGCAAATAAAGAGCCACAGTGCTTGGATATGTTCCGCCAAGATTTGACAATGTGGCCAGGAGGGTCATATAAGTACCGCCAATAGATGCATCAGATATGCTGGCAAAAAACGCCATCTGAGAAATAAACATTATAGTTTCGACTAATGTTTGCACGGCCGATATACAAAGCAGAATAAGATAAAAATTGAGTGCATATTCACCATTTTGATCTCTAAATTTAGGGGTAAAATAAATAACTAGAGCGACCACCAAAGTAAATAATAAGCGCACAGGCAGTGCATGTACATAAGGCTTAAGTGGTTTTTTCTTTATGCATTTACTGACTAAAAATGTTACTATAATACTGTAAGGCACCAAAGGTATTGACAAAAGACTGAGTTTTTCTTTTGAAACGCCTTTTTCTATCAGTTTCAAATTGCTGATATTCTCCGCAGCCATGCCAATCTAGACAAACGTTTTTTAATTTTTTTATTTTTTTATTGTAAAAGATTCTTAAATCTTTTGAGAATTCAGAAAGCTAACTTTTCATGATTTTTTTCCAAAATTAATTAATAATTTTGTTATTGATCGTCTATGTTTATCCTTCAATCATTTCAAAACATCTATTTATAACAATATAAATATTATCTTTCTTAAATCAATTAAAATTTTTGATAAATTTTATTTTGGTTTACAAAAAATTTTACAAATCAATTAATTAAATTAATTAAATTTTTTTTTTTTTTTATAATAATCTTTTTAAATAAAACATTTTGATATATTGTATTTTAGTGAATTATTTATTTTAATTGAAATAAATGAAGAGTTAATCAGTCTATTCAGTAGATAAGGGCACCAGCCTGTTGATTAACCTTGAAACCTAAAAAAAACCTAGAGAGAAGAAATAAAAAAAAGTAAAAATCACTAAAAGTTCAATTTTTAGATGAAAATTTTTAAAATTACACAAATTAGAATTATTTAAGTGTTCAAACTTACATTTTTCCAAAGTAGTTTAAAAGTCACAAGTCTCAAGTCAAGTCCAAGACCGGACTTTTTCAAATAAATGTCTTTGACTTGGACTTTTGAAAATAAAAACATTTAAAAAAGTCCGGACTTGGACTTAAATTTAAGACTTTTAAACAACTTTAATTCAGATGGCATTGTAGAGAGAAGTGGAAAAAAAGCAAAAAATGTTTTTTTGATCGTCTTCTTTAATTTAAACTTTTTCGGTGTCCCGTTACAAATCTCATTTTTGTAAGCGTGTTGAAGACCCGATTTCGACTCTTTATTAAGACAAGCTCATAGGTTTACAGTCATTTTGAATACACTGGTTACTATAAACATCGTTAAAGACAACATATTAAGAAAACTTATTTTAAATAAAGTGTTTAACTAAATACTAAGCTAATTATTTAGCAATAACAATTCAATCTCTTTTCTTTTTTTTTTAATTGTTTATTTATTATTTAAATAGACTTTGAATGAAAGTCCTTTATATAGTATTACAACAGATAACAGATATATAGTATTACAAAGTTGGGTTCACAATATCTAAAAACATTCAGTTAGATATGGTAATATTAAGAAGGGAAATGTTTGCAAATAAAAAAAATGATAATTAATTTTTTCGAATAAAGAAGGTCCTTTGTGTAATTGCTACCTTACTATTTCTTCCTTTTTTCCTATAACCTGAACTCTTTCTATTTAAGTAACAAGTTATATTTATAGTCTGATCATGTCACCATAATACAGATGTTTTTCTTCTCTGCTTCTTTATTGTAAAATTTTTCCATCAAAGTAAAAGGATTATTATTATACCATTGGGGTAAAGGTAAATTTTGAATCAAATTTTATACCTAAAAACTTGATTTCCTTTTGACTCTCAATTTTTATTTTCATATATCTTCACTTATTAAATTAACTGAAGACAATGAAGCAAGACTTTTCAACAGATATTTTGATCTTCCGCTTGAAGAGCCATTTTTCTAGTTCGTCTAAGTATTTGTTTATCTTTTTTTCTAGATTTCCTTTTTTTCTTAAAAATATAAATTGTTACCAAGTCCTCAGCAAAAAGAAGAGAGTATTCACTATTTGTTTTATTTCTTTTATTTCTTTTAAGGATATCAAAAATGCTAAAAAGTAATGGACTAATTACCGAGCCTTGAGGAACACCTGCAGTTATATGGTATTCATCACTTATGTGACCGTTTACATTTACTTTAAATGATCTTGAGTCTAAAAATGAATTAATCCAATGTATTAGGTAAGAGGGAAGGTTCATTTTTTTTATTTTATAAATAAGACCATCATGTCAAACTAAATCGAACGCTTTGGAGATATCAAATAATGGGGAACAAACTTTCTTCTTTCTATTTAATGATTCTACAATTTTTTGAATAAGGAAGAAGAGATTATCAGCGGTTCGGGGGTTGTGAAGTTCGTTTCAATTTGATTATTTCAATTCAGAAAAACTTGAATAACTTTTTTACTAAAAGAGATAATTCAGATCTGTAAAATGCTTAATTATAAGCAAATTTGCTTAATGCAGAAAAATAAGTCTGCAAAATACTTTGCAATTTTCTCCATTTTGCACGCCATTAAAAAGTATTCCAATCAAGTGTGCAATTACATTGCAGAGTTTTTGCAGACTTATTTTTCTGCATTAAGCAAATTTGCTTATAATTAAGCATTTTACAGAACTGAATTATCTCTTTTAGTAAAAAAGTTATTCAAGTTTTTCTGAATTGAAATGATCAAATTGAAACGAACTTCACAACCCCAGCGGTTCGTCGATTATAAATTATATAGAATTTTATATGGTTTAATTTTTTGTGTTTGAATTACAAAATGTATCCAATGTTGAAATTACATTGAAAAAGTGCGATGTTTCAAATATTTTTTTCAGTTTCAAATAAAAAAATAACTTTAAATTAATATTGCAAGCATGAAAAACTCGGTAATTTTTTTAAGATTTTTGACTTTAGGTTTGTGATATGATGATCCTTTAGATAATATCTGTAGTTTAAAAAACTGTCTACGCTCTGTTTTCCATTTTTTTATCAATTTTTCAAATCGAACAGCCAAAACAGTCAAGAGGACGCCCAAGAAAAAGGCAGGGAGAGAAGCTGTCAAATAATTTGAAGAAATGTCAATAAGTTTTTTTGTCAATTATATTAAATATTTGTAACTTAAAATAAATTATTGTGAATTAGATTTAATTTTTTGTCAATTAAATTTAATTATTGCAAACTAAAGCCATTAATAAGGATTTTGTCATTAAAAAACATGCTTGCATATTGAAAAAAATGATTATTAATATTTTCGAATAAAGAAGGTTTTGAATCGAGATATATTGAATACCAAACTACTTTGTGTAATTGCTACCTTACTATTTCCTTCTTTTTTCCTGAAACCTTAACTATGTAAACATGTGCCACATGTAGCAATCTATGTCTTCTTAACTTTAATTTTTTTATCTCATTTTATTTACTTTCATTAGAATTTTAGTAAATAAGGGCTTTTTTGAATAAAAAAGTTTTTTGAAGCCTCTAATAGAAATACATCTATTTAATTTAAGTTTTACTAATTCCGAGTCAACACTTTTAATCACAATGAAAAGATGGTCAATTTCTAAAAATTTATAAATAGTATTAATATCTAAATGCTGCTTGATCAATTATTTATCTTTTATTATTTATCTTGATTTGAAATATTTAAACTACTTACATTTTTATCACACTGTAATATACAAAAAAAATTTTCTTTAATAAATAATTTAATAGAATTAATTTGGTCATTTGATAATTTTTTTTTTAATTTTTTTATTTGTTTTATCTGTGCCGAGCTAAAGCTCCTTCAGATAAAAAAATAAAAATAAAATAAAAATGTTAACAAAAAATATAAAAATTAAAATGAGTTAAAATATAATAAAAATAAGAAAATTAAGATAATTTTTTCTTTTAATATTAGAATATTTGAACAATTTAAATTTTTTGAGTCAATTTTTTGCAAAAAAATTCTACCTTTTTACCAGTAGTCTAAGTTATAATATGTCCTCGTCACAAAATGCTCAAAAGCATTATCAGAAAATGGTCCAAATTTTTTTATTTATTTAAAATTTTAAACGACTTGCTAAAGGTAGCTTTCTTTACATAATAGTAAAATCTTTTCTTTGGATAATATAAATTATAAATGATTCTAAATTTTTTCTAATTTGTGAACTGCTTATTTAAATTTTCAAATTTTGCAAAATTCGAAGAAACTTAACTTCGAGAATCAGTGTTTGAAAATCTTTTAAATTTTTTTCTTTTACAACTGAAAATTTTTTTCTGCCGCATTTCAAAAAAAATTGAGTAAACTTCTCCATAATTTTCAAAAAGAAGAGTGACAAGCAATTTCAACTTACTTTAACTGTTAGAAAAATTAGCGCCACTTTTTGAATTGACTTAAGAGACAGAAGTTTTTTTATGTTCAAATAGGACTCGATTAAACTGCTGGACTGACCGTCCGATTCATGTTTGTCTAGTTCTTTCTTGAACATGACTAAAAATGAAGTGGCTAGATAAACAACACCAAACGCGTACATAAATTCTGTTGATGAAAAAAAATTAAACTTAAAAAAAAGAAAAATTTTCATTTTACTTTCTAATGAAATAATTCCAGAGTCCTGAGACGGCAGATTAAAAAAAGGCCGGATATATTTATTACAAAATTTGGCTGACTCAAAAACAATTATTGAAATATTTCCGATAAAAAATCCTGCTGTTAGTCCAACTCCATTGCATGTGGACTGCCAGGCGACATTTTCTTTGGACAGCATTGAAATGGCCCATCCGTCCAGCGCTATGTCCTGCGTGGCAGCCAAAAATGTAAAAATGGTAAATATTCCAGTCAAAATTACTATATCAGCTTTGGAATTAAGATTGTAAGCAAGAAATTGGGCATAATTTGCCGAGGCAATCATGAAGACTCCAATTAATAACTGTACTGGTATCAGCCAGGATTTCCTGCGGCCAAATCTGTTAAAGAAACAAGAGTCAACAATAGGAGCCCATAAGAGTTTGATTGAGTATGGATAGAATGCAAAGCTAAAAGTCCCTTGGTCCGCATAGGAAACTTTTTTTGTTGCCAATAAAAACGGTATGCTCGCCGCTAGACCTAAAGGTACACCCTGTAGCAAGTAGAGATAAATAAGGAAAAATATGTGCTTTAGATCTTTTTTAATGCCGATGGGTTTCGATGATGCATTCTTGTCCGGTTCCAGGAACAAACTTGACTCGATCAGGACAGCTTCGTGATTTATTTGAGATGAATCCATTTTTTTTTTGCTTTAATAAAAAAATTTTCAAAAAAATTAAATTTTCTTTTTTCGTTTTAAGGCCTAGTAATTGCTATTTCTTGATAGATAAAAAGGTTAATAAAGATAAAATAAATTTGTCAGTCATAAAAATTGTTGAGATCATTAAGCAAAAAAAAAGAGTTTCAAGGACTCTTATCAAATATAGTCAAAGAAATTACGACTTTAGTTTATCAAATTTAAGACATCACTAAATAAAGTAGGATTTTCTTTACTAAAAAATTAACAAATTTTATTTTATTAAATCTTTATTTAAAGTTGGTTTTTATGTGATAAATTTTAATAACAAAGTTGATCTTGCTTAAACAGCACTTTATTTTCTCCGCTTTCCTATCTAATTAGTTGTTTTGTATTTGTTACCTTTTCCTGTGGTCCGTGTATATTACATATTAATTAAATACAAATAATACGGTTTGCTCCTCCTTCTCTTTGTTTTTTTGATTCATATTCCTAAGGTTATCTTTCTTAGGTTTTCCGGAATTTTGAACATTTTGAAGCCATTCCATTTGTTCGGCTTCTGTACAGCTTACCTATTCGCTGTTGTCATCTAATCTCTGGAATTCATTTTCAAAAGACCCATTTTGTGTCTTTATCAAGTTTTTCTAAGCAATCTTATGATATAGGTTCCATAAAGAAGAGCATTTTATCGCTGTTACCAATTGTAACCGGTTTATAATAAATACAACGTTATTATTTTAATGCCTGTATTTTATTATTGAACGATCTGAAGTTCTAAGAATGGAATTCTTATTTAAACTTACTAAGTTTTAATAATATGCTATGCATATGATATGCATAGCATATTATTAAGTTAAGATGTGAGCTTAGTACTAAATGCATTTGTCAGCATTTCGAAGTGTCTAACTTCTGAGATACGTGACAAGTATAGTTCTAAGTTATCTTTGTGCATCAATTTACAAGCTGATGAATAAGTGATTATTCAGGGAATAAGTGATTCCTAAATATTATTTATTTTTTTTCTGTACCGAACTAAAGCTCCTTCAGAATAAATAAAAAATAAAATAAAAAATGTAAAATAAAATTAAAGTTAATAAAATTAGATATTACTGAGCCTTGAGGAACACCTGCAGTTATTTGATATTCTTCGCTTAGGTGATCATTCACATTTACCTTAAATATCCTACTATCTAAAAAGGATCTAATCCAGTTAGTCAAGTAATGAGGTGGATTCAATTTAATCAATTTAAAAAGTAAACCCTCATGCCAAACCCTATCAAAGGCTTTAGAAATATCAAAAAACAGGCCGCAAACTTTTTTTTTCTATTAAATGATTCCACAATTTTTTGAATTAAAAAGAAAAGATTATCTGATGTTCGCTGGTGTTTCCTAAATCCAGATTGCTCCTGGATAAGGAGTGAATTTTGTTCCAAATAATTGTATAATCTTGAAAATACTATGCGTTCCAGGAGCTTTCCTAAACAACTCGTTATACTAATTGGTCTATAATTTAAAGGATCTTGTAAAGAAGAGGCTTTTTTTTGAATCATAGTAATGTTCGATGTTTTCCATGCTTTAGGGACTCTACCTTCTCGAAGAGATAAATTAAAAAGTTCTATAATTTCTATTAATGAATTTCTAGGTAAGTTTTTTAACATTAGATTATGAATTTGGTCAGGTCCTGATGCCGCTTCATTTTTCAATCTTTTTAAAGCCATAATTAATTCATTTATGCAAATTGGATCATTAAAATTACAGTGATTATTGTTTCTAAAGAAATCACAGTTAAAATTTAGTATTTCGAAGTCTTTCTCAGTATCAATTAAATCAGAGTTAGGACAAAATATTGAAGATAAAAGTTCTCCTAAGCATTTTCCCTTTTCTTCATTAATTTTGAATTCCTTTTTATTTAAAATCAATTAGGAATCAAATTGCAACCTTCATTTGAGATATCAATTGACTTAGCATTATGGAGCACACTTCCACCCCATAACACAATAATTTACCGTGATTATGTATGCGTTGACAATCAATTAGTCACATTTTTTTTTATATCATTCTCATCTAATTGATAATCTAATAAACTAATAAGGTTTAAAATTAACAACACATTTTTATCTTATTTTATATTCTCTTACAGTCACATACGGATAATCAAATAAGTGCCTAAAGCGCACTTTTTTTGACTGCGGTTTAGTACTAAATGGACATGCTATAGTTGTTTTCATTTATAAATTTTAAAATTTAATTATTTTCTAGGATTTAATTCAATAACTTTAAAATAATCTTTTATTAAAATCGTCCTGAACAAAATTTAACGTTAGACTTGAATACGAGTCTACAAAAAAGTAATGAATATTTGTTTTAGAATTTATTTGTTATTTACTAAAAAAAATTTATTTGTGAAAATAAAAAAAATTTAATTAATTTTATGTTTGTTATTTTTTTACATTTTTTTCATCTTATGAAATAAAAACTAAATTTAAAATCTTTAAATTCTATTTATTTTCAAAGCTGTTTTAGCTGATTTTTAAATTTAATTTTGAATCTACAAAATTAAAATCTAGAATAAAATCGATTCTGTTTTATTTGTAAATACGAATCAATTTAAATTTAAATTTTTCAATTGTTACATTAATCTTTTTACAAAAGAAGATTATTCCCTTTAAGATTCAAAGAAATAATTTTATCAAAGTCTTAATTAAGATCTAAAAGAATTAATAAAATATTACGATAAATTTTCGTCACTTAAAAGTGAATACCTTCAATTCTTTGAAAGTCAATGGTAAATATCCAAATTATAATAAATAAAAAAAATTTGCAGGCATTTAGGAATATTGATTTGAACAAAAAAAAAAATAAACATTAAGTTTGACTTTAGTTGGTAAATTACAGAAGTATAAATATATATTAAATTTTTATTCAAATAAAATATTTTTGCTTGGTTTTTAGAAAAATTTAGCCAAAGACAAAAATAAAAAAGCCGAAATGGCAACCAAGTTAAATTTCAAATTATGGGAACTGTTGCAGTTGTCAGTGGTACAAACATATGTGTAGATATGACGATCATATTGAACTTCTGTGGCTTTGGTAGTGCCAGTAAAGCAAGCATACTCCACATAAAGATTTCCTCCAGACAATTTGTAAACATTTTTCTAAAAATAAACAAAAAATAGAAATAAACAAAATATAATTTATCTTGAGAATCAAATTACCATGCATCCTTTTGGTTCGGATGATGGATTGCTAGCACCTGAGGCACCACAGTTATTAGCAGTAACTGTGTTGTCAAAATATGTTTTGAGCTCATGAGATCCAGGCTCACTGATTCCAAATCCAACTTTACATGAAAGCGACTGAACACTCTCTAAATGAGCTTTTGGAAATCAAAAAAATTAAAAAACAAAACATAAAACAAATTTTCTTTTTTATGATCAATACCATAGATGATGCAAAAAATGGCCAAAAAAGCTTGATATCCCTTCATTTTTTCTATTAGAGAAACTTTTCTTGATTTTTTATATTTTTTGTTTTAGTGATACAAAATCAAAAAATTTACTAGTCCTTTTATAGCAAAAAGGTAACTAATGAAAAAGGTATCAAACTGTATCAAATGGTTCATAAGGTATCAAAAAGTTCAATTTGTTTTCCAGTTGCCATAACATAAATTCTGCTCAATAATTTCATCACGGTTTATTTCAATGCTTGAAAATGTTTTATTTAAATTTTTTTTTTTTAAGGTTTTTAAACTTTTGTTTAATCTTTTTTTAGAAATTGACTCTTTCACAGGCTATGTTTTTTTTTGAATTTTTTTTCAAATAAACATTTTTCATACCAGTTTTTAATTTTTTGTTTTTTTGTTAAATTTTAAAAATAATTGTCACTTTTCTTTCTTTACGGACAATAAGGTGGCGATCGTCTTTTTTTTTAGTTCCTTTTTTAGCAAAGGTTCCGGTCTGACAATTAAAATTTTTTTGATTCATTTATTTTTTTAATTTGAAAAATTCAATTTGATTTGGTTTAATTTTTTGAATAATTTTTTTTCCATTAAAACTTTTAATCCTGATTTAACTTAATCATCTGATAACTATTTTTCTAATTTAAATGCAAATCCAAACCATTTTTTATAATTTTGCTCAATTAATTTAAAATTTTTTAATAAATCAGAAAATATTCGTATAAATTGATGCTTAGAATATTTTACATCTAATGCTTGAGTAGACAATCTTAAAATTTATTTAGAAAAAATCCATAAAATTTAGCTTGATTTTATTGAATAAAGAACAACTTGATTTAAAAAAAATTAACATTCATCTTTTAATTAGATTTTAATTAAATTTATCTTAGATTGAAAAAATTTAATTTCTCTATTAAATTTTTTGACTATAGATTTGCTGAAATGAAAGCTAACTTATCTTAGTCAATTTTTAAAAATTATATCTTAAAATTCCCAAGTGAGCAATGAGGTCTTTTTGTTTGCAATGAGTAATGAATGTTTTTCCAATTCGGAGGGAAAGTTTTTTCAACTGAACTTCTTTTTCTTAAAGTTTCATAATATTTAAACAACTCTGGACACTTGCTCTCTAAAGAATAGCCCATGCGGACGTTTTTGTCTAAGCTGGTCAAAGATAACTTAAGGAAGGATTCATTAAGATGAGAATGCAGATGAATTGATGACAACAAAATAAGCGAAATGTATATGCCCCAGGCGAACGACATTTCCAGTCTCGAAATTTCAAGAAATAATACAGTCACTTCATTCACTAGGAGCTCATTGGATTCTTCGATTCCAGTTTTGGAACCAGAATCTTTTTACTTTTTCTTCTGGTCCAGTAAGTCCTGTAAGAAAGCTGAATACAGTCGAGTCTGGATAATACGATCTTTTTGGGCGGAAAAAGTTGACATCGTATTAACCAATATCGTATTAATCAAATTTGCATGTTAAAGGATGGGAAGAAAAAAATTGAAAAAATTTTTTTTAGGAATTATTGTTTATTAAAAAATAACAAATAAATTAAAAAGAAAAATATTTATCAATTTTACTTTGAAAAGACTGATCGACGCTACAAAATTGATCCATTTCAGACAACTGATCAAGGAATAAAGAACAGTCTTCGTCCTCTTAGGCAAAATACAATCGTAGTTTATCTATGCAATAGTTTTAAAGGTAATATTATGCCTTTTTTTTAAATCCATTTAACCATCCATTGCTAGCTTTAAAATCAGTTTGGTTTAACATAGTTGCATATTTAATAGCCTGGGCTTGAATCAATGGACCGTTAAGAGTAATATTTTTATATGACATAACTGATTTAAACCAGTGATCAAGGGCTCTCATTCTTTTAGAGCTAGGATTTGAGTAAATTATTTTCACATAAATTTTTTATCTTTTTCTGATTCTCTACCTTAAGAATAGAAGAAACAGGACTCTGAGGTCTATTATATCTTTCACAAGTTCTGTGACAATGAGATTATTTTTATTAAAATCATTCGAAATTTCAAGTTTTTTTGTTTAAAAGATCAATATCGTATTAAAAACGATGAATTATCTCTGATTTGCTTGTTTTGTTAAAAGAGAAAACTAGCTTTAGATCGAGCAAATTTGTGGATTTTCTATATTTTAATTTGAAATTTAAAATAAATAATTAAACTTTATCAATTTAAAATATAATTTAGAAATTAAATAAAAAATAAATCGTTTATTTGAAAAAAAAAAACATTTACTGCGAGGGATTAAATTTCAAAAAGTTAAAAAATATTAAACAAAACCTTAAAAAGAACAAAATTTTAATTATACATTTTCAAACATTGAAATAAAACTTGATAAAATTATTGAGCAGAATGTATGTTATGGCAACTGGAAAACAAATTGAACTGTCTGATAGTTACCTTTTGGATATAAATGGAAAAGAAGAATTAAATTTATTTTGTATCACTAAAACAAAAAATATAAAAAATCAAGAAAAGTTTCTCTAATAGAAAAAATGAAGGGATATCAAGCTTTTTTGGCCATTTTTTGCATCATCTATGGTATTGATCATAAAAAAGAAAATTTGTTTTATGTTTTGTTTTTTAATTTTTTTGATTTCCAAAAGCTCATTTAGAGAGTGTTCAGTCGCTTTCATGTAAAGTTGGATTTGGAATCAGTGAGCCTGGATCTCATGAGCTCAAAACATATTTTGACAACACAGTTACTGCTAATAACTGTGGTGCCTCAGGTGCTAGCAATCCATCATCCGAACCAAAAGGATGCATGGTAATTTGATTCTCAAGATAAATTATATTTTGTTTATTTCTATTTTTTGTTTATTTTTAGAAAAATGTTTACAAATTGTCTGGAGGAAATCTTTATGTGGAGTATGCTTGCTTTACTGGCACTACCAAAGCCACAGAAGTTCAATATGATCGTCATATCTACACATATGTTTGTACCACTGACAACTGCAACAGTTCCCATAATTTGAAATTTAACTTGGTTGCCATTTCGGCTTTTTTATTTTTGTCTTTGGCTAAATTTTTCTAAAAACCAAGCAAAAATATTTTATTTGAATAAAAATTTAATATATATTTATACTTCTGTAATTTACCAACTAAAGTCAAACTTAATGTTTATTTTTTTTTTTGTTCAAATCAATATTCCTAAATGCCTGCAAATTTTTTTTATTTATTATAATTTGGATATTTACCATTGACTTTCAAAGAATTGAAGGTATTCACTTTTAAGTGACGAAAATTTATCGTAATATTTTATTAATTCTTTTAGATCTTAATTAAGACTTTGATAAAATTATTTCTTTGAATCTTAAAGGGAATAATCTTCTTTTGTAAAAAGATTAATGTAACAATTGAAAAATTTAAATTTAAATTGATTCGTATTTACAAATAAAACAGAATCGATTTTATTCTAGATTTTAATTTTGTAGATTCAAAATTAAATTTAAAAATCAGCTAAAACAGCTTTGTAAATAAATAGCATTTAAACAACTGCAACAGTTCCCATAATTTGAAATTTAACTTGGTTGCCGTTTCGGCTTTTTTATTTTTGTCTTTGGCTAAATTTTTCTAAAAACCAAGCAAAAATATTTTATTTGAATAAAAATATAATTTATTAATACTTCATTTTTTGCTTAACTTAAGTTTAATGATAAACAAGTACATAAATTTAGTTTTTTATTTTGTGGATTACATTGTGACATTGTACATAGTATTGTGATTCGACTCTGATTTTTAGCATATCAAAGATGTAACCATACCAGTAAAAATCAAATTTTATTCAGCAAAAAAACAAAAGTATGAAGAAATTGCCATTCTTTAGGTTTTTAGACTAAAAGAAAGAATAAAATTTTTTAAAAAAATGTTTTTAAAATGAAAAAAGTAGAAATGAATTTTCAATTTTATAGAATATAAATAAATATTATTCAAATCTCTCACAAGGAAAATTACCTTTAATTTGGAAAATGGCGAATGTGATACCCCTTTTTAAGAAAGGAAATAAGCTTTATTCAAGCACTTTTCGTTAGGTCTCTCTTACAAGTAGTATTTGCAAGATTCTCGAGAGTCTGGTCAAAGATCACATGTTAGTTTTTCTTTTAAATGATAATCTTTTATCTGACGCACAACATGGATTCATGGCAAAAAGATCATGTTCAACAAATTTACTTGAATCACTAGATTATGTCACATCAGCTCTCAACAGAGGTTTATCTGTTGATATAATTTACACAGATTTTTCGAAAGCATTTGACAGAGTATCGCAAAGATTATTATATTTAAGCTTAAAAGATATGGTTTTATCGATATGATTCATTTTTGGATTAGTGATTTTCTCAGCGAGAGGAAGCAAAGAGTTATTTTGGGTTCATCTATGTCAAGCTGGTTAAATGTAACCAGCGGAGTACCTCAAGGTTCAGTATTAGGACCTCTATTATTTTTGATATTTATAAACGATTTTTCGAATCGTTTAGATAATAAATGTGAAAAATATGCCGATGATACTAAAGTTTTGTCTGTAATTAAGAGCTCTCAAGACAATCTCGTACTTCAAAAAGATATAGACTTAATTTCAAGCTGGTCACTTACTTGGTCCTTGGATTTAAATATCGAAAAATGCAATGTAATGCATGTTGGTTCAAAGAATCCTTTGTTTAACTTTACCATTTTTAGCAGAAATGATACAAAGAATTTATCTAAAACAATTCTCGAAAATGATTTAGGTATATATATTCAAAGTGACTTGAAGTGGACTAACCAAGTAAAATATTGCACGAGTCGAGAAATTCGTATTTTAGCTATGATTAGAAAAAGTTTCAGGTATTTAAACATTGATACATTGAGAATGCTCTACACAGCACTGGTAAGACCTCATTTAGAGTTTGCCATTAGTTCATGGTGTCGATTTCTTGAAAAAGATATTCATGAAATCGAAAAAGTACAAAGAAGAATAACAAAAATAATCCCTTCATTTCGAAAATTTGACTACTCTAAAAGACTTGAAATGCTAAATTTAACTAATCTCAAAGTTAGAAGGATGAGAGGAGACTTAATCCAACTTTTTATAATTATTAAAAGATATGAAATTATCAATTTTGAAAATGGCATCAATTATTTTCGAAATCAGTATAGCTTAAGAAGATATGACAAATGTATAGTTAGAGAAGATGTGAAAAGTTGCATGCAACGATATCATTTCTTGACAAATCGAGGAGTTAATGTCTGGAATAGTCTACCTCAATACATCGTCAATTCTGAATCAATCATTAACTTCAAAATTAATCTGGACAAATGGCTCAAGAAAAAGTCTACTTTACTGCCATAGCCTCGAAGAAGCTTAACCCAATACTACTAAATTATAAACAAAATAAATAAAACATAATAAAAAATTTACTAGTCCTTTTATAGCAAAAAAGTAAATAATGAAAAAGGTATTAAACTGTATCAAATGGTACAAAAGGTATCAAACAGTTCAATTTGTTTTATAGTTGCTATAACAAACATTTTACTCAGTATTTTTGTTCAAGTTTTTTTTCATTATTTAATCATCTTAATTTTATTAAGTTCACAGACCGCGTCTTTATTTAAAAACACGACTTAGGCGCTTTATCCGTTTAAAAACGGGTAAAATTACCCAATATTCGGTCAATGACTGAAATGGGTGAATTTTTACTCAAGCCTCTTTTTACAATTAAAGCCTTGATGTCAATTAAATAATTTTCTTATTTTTTCGATTTTAAATTTTTTTAATCTAAATAAAAGTCCCTAGATTATTTTCAGTCCCTAGAAATATAATTTAACAAATTTTTTTATTAATTTTTTATTTTTTATTTTTTTTGGATTGATGGCAAATAAAAAAAAAAAAAAAACTCTAAATTTTTGCAACTGGCATCAATTAAATAAAAAATTTCTGAGTAAATATTGTATATTGACTTTTGTGTTGAGAATAATAATAGCTTTTGACTTTTTTTTGCGGGAATTATTAAGAAATTGAATCACTTAAGAACTAGTCTCTTCATTTCGTTTTTTAGTTGAAGAGACTCATTTTGGAGACTGACAGACTGGCTTCCTCATTTTGCTTTTTGTCTCCACTTTTTAGTAGACCCACGATCTGCAATTTTAGTGAGATTGAAACATTTTTTGGCAAAATAAAGATTTTATGGTAATGTTATTTTGGAAGGACATATTTTATTTATTTAATTATTTGTTTACTGTATCGAACTAGAGTTCCTTCGGAAAAAATTATAAAAAAAATAAAAAAAAAGTAAACAAATTAAAAAAAGTTTAAAGAAAGTTAAAAAAACATATTTTGAAATAGATTATTACGTGCGACACATGTATACATAGTTAAAGCTTCAGGAAAAAAAAGAGGTAAAAGTAAGGTAGCAATTACACAAATGAGTTGGGTATTGAATATATCTTGTTCGAAACCTTGTTTATATTCCTCCAGTAGTCTGATAATCAATGTAATAGAATGTCTCAATCATGTCCCAACGATTAAGTGTTAGTAGTTTAAGTTTATTAAAAGCCTCATGATGCAATATGTTGGAAGGAGTATCATATTTTAACTTAAAGATAAGATCTGACTGCTGTATTCTGCATTGCTTGTAGTTTTTTGATATTATTTTCTGAAAATGAATTCAAGCAAGGAAAAGAATAGTCTAAAATTGATACGACTAAAGATTCATTTAGTCGTTCCTTAATTTCGTCTACCAGTATATTAAAATTTAACTAAGAATCAAATTTAATACCAAGAAACTTGATTTCTTTTTGGCTCACTATTAGAATCAAGTACTAGTAACTTGATTCTAATAGTGAGCCAAAAAGAATCTCATCCATTTTACATAGTGAATGGAGTTTTTGGAGGTTTGCAGACAAGTGTGTTGAAAATGTTGAAAGATTGTCCATATGATGGAATAATTTAGTTAATTGAACTTGGTGATGGTTTTCAACATCATGAATGGATGATGGTTTTTAACATCTTGGTTCTCCAACTTTTTCAATTGAAATAGTGTTAACTTTAGTATAGGTAAATTTTGGCATTTCTTCATACTTTTGTTTTTTTGCTGAATAAAATTTGATTTTTACTGGTATGGTTACATCTTTGATGTGCTAAAAATCAGAGTCGATTCACAATACTATGTACAATGTCACAATTTAATCCACAAAATAAAAAACTAAATTTATGTACTTGTTTATCATTAAACTTAAGTTAAGCAAAAAATGAAGTATTAATAAATTATATTTTTATTCAAATAAAATATTTTTGCTTGGTTTTTAGAAAAATTTAGCCAAAGACAAAAATAAAAAAGCCGAAACGGCAACCAAGTTAAATTTCAAATTATGGGAACTGTTGCAGTTGTCAGTGGTACAAACATATGTGTAGATATGACGATCATATTGAACTTCTGTGGCTTTGGTAGTGCCAGTAAAGCAAGCATACTCCACATAAAGATTTCCTCCAGACAATTTGTAAACATTTTTCTAAAAATAAACAAAAAATAGAAATAAACAAAATATAATTTATCTTGAGAATCAAATTACCATGCATCCTTTTGGTTCGGATGATGGATTGCTAGCACCTGAGGCACCACAGTTATTAGCAGTAACTGTGTTGTCAAAATATGTTTTGAGCTCATGAGATCCAGGCTCACTGATTCCAAATCCAACTTTACATGAAAGCGACTGAACACTCTCTAAATGAGCTTTTGGTAATCAAAAAAATTAAAAAACAAAACATAAAACAAATTTTCTATTTTATGATCAATACCATAGATGATGCAAAAAATGGCCAAAAAAGCTTGATATCCCTTCATTTTTTCTATTAGAGAAACTTTTCTTGATTTTTTATATTTTATGTTTTAGTGATACAAAATCAAAAAATTTACTAGTCCTTTTATAGCAAAAAGGTAACTAATGAAAAAGGTATCAAACTGTATCAAATGGTTCATAAGGTATCAAAAAGTTCAATTTGTTTTCCAGTTGCCATAGCATAAATTCTGCTCAATAATTTCATCACGGTTTATTTCTTTGTTTGAAAATGTTTAAGTAAAATTTTTGTTTTTTTTAAGGTTTTTAAAGTTTTGTTTAATCTTTTTTTAGAAATTGACTCTTTCACAGGCTATGATTTTTTTTGAATTTTTTTTTCAAATAAACAACATTTTTCATACCAGTTTTTGAATTTTTTGTTTTTTTGTTAAATTTTATAAATAATTGTCACTTTTCTTTCTTTACGGACAATAAGGTGGCGATCGCCTTTTTTTTAGTTCCTTTTTTAGCAAAGGTTCCGGTCTGACAATTAAAATTTTTTTGATTCATTTATTTTTTTTATTTGAAAAATTCAATTTGATTTGGTTTAATTTTTTGAATAATTTTTTTTTCCATTAAAACTTTTAATACTGATTTAACTTAATCATCTGATAACTTTTTTTCTAATTTAAATGCAAATCCAAACCATTTTTTATAATTTTGCTCAATTAATTTAAAATTTTTTAATTCATAAATTCTGCTCAATAATTTCATCACGGTTTATTAATAAACCCGCATTTTCAAACAATTAAATTTAATTGTTTGAAAATGTTTAATTAAAATTTTTGTATTTTTTAAGCTTTTGTTTAATCTCTTTTTAACTTTTAGAAACTCTCTCCCTCGCATTCTTTGATTTTTTTTAAAATAAACAATTTCTTTTTCTCCAAGTTCCAAGTTTATTTTTTATTTGTTTCGATTAACTTTTATTTAATATCACTTTTTTATTTATTATAAATTATTTAACCCTTGAATTGTCGTATTAACATCTAAACACAACATTCAAATATGCTTTTTCTAATTTAATTTTTAACCTTTTAAATTTACACGATTCAGGGGCAGATGATCTTAACAGATTTTTTATCAAATTGTTTTAAAAAAAATAAACCAAAAATAATTTTTAAAAAGATTTGAAATTAAATAATGTTAAAAAATTCTATAAAAAAAATTATAATTATCTAAACAATATCTTGATAAAAATTTAAGAAATTTGGTGTACATGAAATGCACATTTAAACATTTAACGAATTCAAAATTTTATTTCATAAAATCATCTCAGAATGTCTCAAGAAATATTGTTATACTGGGGTTCAGGATCGACTCCATGCTGGAGAATTCAATTAGCTCTTGAAGAAAAGAATTTACAGTATGAGCAAAAACTTCTCTCGTTTGAAAAACAAGAACACAAAAGTGAAGAAGTCATGAAACTAAATCCTAGGGGTCAGCTCCCGACATTTAAAATTGGCGATTTGGTCATCAACGAATCAATAGCTGCATGCCTTTACCTAGAAGACAATTTTAAGACTCAAGGAACTTGTCTCATTGCCAAAGAAAACCAGCCGTTCATTCTACAAAGAACTTTTGAAGCCTTAAATCTGCAAAAATTTTGTAATGAAAACATTGTCTATTATGTTTGGCGCACACCAGTTGAGAAACAAGATGGATCTTTGTTGATTCAAAAAAAGAAGGATTTAAATGTTGAAATGGAAAGATGGGAGAATTATTTAGCTGAGCAAAAAACACAATTTATAGCTAGTAATCAGTTCAGCATGGCAGATGTGATTTTTTTTCCCCAGCTTGCGTTCACTGTTCGCATGGGCTATCCTTTAGAGAGCAAGTGTCCAGAGTTGTTCAAATATTATGAAACTTTAAGAAAAAGAAGTTCAATTGAAAAAACTTGGCCTCCGCATTGGAAAAACACCCAAAATTCAACCATGCTCTCAGATTGCTAATTTACAAATAAACATGGTTCTCGTAGTAATAATGATAATGAATAATTGATTGAAAAATTAAGGTTATAATATGTATTGAAACTTATTAGTCTTCTAAAAATTTAGAAATCAAATAAAAAATTCCTCTAATTTTTTTATTCTTAAAGTCATAATTGATTTCTGATGTCAACCAAAAAATAATCAAAGAAAAAAATTGAATTTTATTTAAAAATAAACAAAAAGCTTTTTGTTTTGAAGATCGATATTATTTTTTCATATTTAAAAAGAGTAAATCTAAATTTTATAGATTTTGTAAAATATTTTTAAAATAGTTAACTTAGATTTTTAATTTGGCTTTATAAGCATCAATTTAAAATATATTTTTGGAACAGCTTAAATTTTTTGGGGGTGACAAATTTAATTTTTTTTAAATGACTATAAAAAACCAATTATTCTGACAAAAAAACTAAATGACTGACAAATATATATATTTAGATGACTATTTGTTAATTTCGCACTGACAAAATAAAACCTTTTTTAAAGATTTATTTATTTTGTTTATTTGATTTCTGTACCGAGCTAACTGATGTGAAGTTTTGACATGTTTTAGCTCATTTTTTCTTAATATTTCAATTCAATATTTTGGATTAAAAAAAGGTGATTTTCACATTGGTGTTTTTAAAAAAAGAATAATTGTTCAATTTAAGTTTTTATTAAAAAGAAAAGGATTTAAGCAAATTTTACAAAAAAAAAGATAATTAATTAATTGAATATTTTTGATTTAAACTCATTAAGCATGTCATTTCTAACTCTGTCGAGTTGAGCCAAACTATTTTTTGAAACAAAACATAAGTTAAAATTATCATTAATTAAATGCTTTAAGTATTGACAAATATAAACGCTGCAGTTGTAACCATCTAAGTCTTTTTGAGGTGTGATATTCAAAATCCCTTTAAGTTCCATTGTTTGTTGACATTTAAATAATCCGCAAATTTTTTCCAGTTTTGGAAAGCCACCATTTCATTGTCTGCATTTTCTGTCTTTGGATCTAAATAGACAAAATCTCCATTTTCGCAATTTACATAAGCCCTGGTCTGTTTCAAATCACTTGAACAAAATCAGAGTAAAGAGATTGGTAGACAGATTGCTACCAAATTAAATATTTCAAAGGCTTCGTTTCAAAATATTTTAAAGGACTTGAATTTGAAAGTAATTTTTAATTTACTTACTTTTGAAAAATAATTTGGTTTTTATTTAAAAAAAGGCTTACAAAAAGAGAAAAATACCATTCATAAAGAAAGGCCATGTATCAAAGCGCCTAAAATTTTGTCAATTTTGGAGAAATAATAAAAACCAACTATTTAAAAATCTTCCGATAATGTTTTCGGATGAAAAGATGTTCACGGTAGACGGTGGTATAAATAAACAAAATCACCGAGTTTATGCAGTATCACGTGAGGGAGCTGACAAAAAAGGAGGTAAAAAAATCTTTTTATTTTGTTTTTAAACTTAAATGTAAAATTCAAGAATTATTTTTAAGGATTATATGGAACATCAAAATTTCCTCTTTCTGTAATGGTGTGGATAGGATTGACGGAAAAAGGTGCTACTGAACCATTCTTCATTAAAAAAAAGTACAAATTATAATATTGTTTAGATAAATTAAAAATCTTTTAAAAAATTTTAGAAGATTTTTAATTTTAGACAAGACAATTAATTCGTTATATTATCAGCGTCGAATTCTTCCATTTGCAAAGAGAGAAGGACAGCGAATTTTTGGTACTAATCAATGGGTTTTTCAACAGGATGGTGCTACATCTCATACATCAAATACCAGTCAAAAATGGTGTGAGAAAAATTTGTTCAATTCTATCAGAAAATCAAATTGGCCACCGAATTCGCCAGATCTAAATCCATGTGACTACTTTTTTGAAACGAAGTAGTATGATGATGAATGAGGCCAAACAAATTCAAAAATAGGGAAGAATTTATTGAGGAAATTAAAAGAGGTGTCGGACGGGTAAAGAAAGAACATATTGAAAAGTCTTTAAGATCCTTTAATCAAAGGGTGAGGAGTGTTGAAGAAGCTAAAGGGGAATATTGTCACAAATAATTTTAATAAAATAAAGAAATAATTGAAATTTTTCTATCTTTATTTTTTCATATTAAGACAAGGCCACTATCACATATTTTATATCAAAATAAAGGATAAACTTAAAGCTTTTAAATCAGGTATTTTATTCAGTAACTTTCCCTTGTTTTCTCGGAAATTTTCAACTAAATGATATATAGAACTAAAGTTTAAAATACTAAAAATCAAGACTTAAAAAAAAAAATTTTTTTTTATAAAGATATTTATTTAAAAGCTTAAATCCAATTATATATGTGTTCAACATTTTAGGATAATACCTTAAATAAATTAAATGTTATTCGATAAAAACATAAAACACCCAAGTTTTTTAGATTTTAGAACAATGGTCATTTTTTGGTTTTATTTGATTCTATCTTCTCGAAACTAGACGGAATAAAACAATCTATAGCTTATTTTAATCATAAAAAAATTCTCTACAAAATGATTTAAAAACTTTTATTTTATGATTTATGAGGACAATCTGGTCGCAGGTAGGGGTCAATTAGTAGGCCAGAGTGGACTAATTTTGAAAAGAAAGTTGTATAAAAATATCAATTTAAGAAACTACAGAAAAAAAGCTGTGAACCCTCAAAATTTCACTATTATATCATTGTCCGTTCACTATTTTTTTTCTCAATGAATTTTAAGACAACCATTTTTTGCCACCCGTTAGTATTATTGAAATCGCTCTAAAATAGTTCGAAATTGTTATTAAGTCCAGAGAATTGAACAGTTAGCTGAATATTTATTTATTTATTTATTTATAATTAACCTCCTTCAGGAGAAGTAAAGTAAAGATAAAAAAAATAAAAAAAAAATTAGAATTTAAATAAATGCAAAAAAGTTAATTAAGTTCTGATACTCATGGAAGAGCTCATGATCGATACAGATATACAAATAGATAAAACAAGTAGTCAAAAAAAAATTAAAAATAGAAAAAGAAAGAAAAAAGAATTTACAGTTTAAGTTTAGTAAAGTTTAGTTGACCAAGAAACTTTACTATAATTTAAAAAAATTGGTTATATAACATGCATATTTTTAAAAAGATATGTTTATAATCAACGGCTTAATCGAGTTACAAAAAATTTGTTAAAAAATCAACGAGAATTTTGTTTGAGTGTCTCTAATTTCTACACTTGTAGTTGAAATTTGTGGCTCGCTTGAATTTTTTTCTTCTACACTGATATCTGAATCATTTGTTAAAAAAAATTTTGCACTTACGTTTACACTTTTTAGTTGATTGTGCTCCGAGTTACATTTCCTTAAAACTAATTAACTTGGAGGGTCAATTCCCCTAGCTTTTTTATTTAAAAATTATTTTTAGACGATTTATTAAACTTTTTGGTGATTTATACGGCTGTTTTTTCTCTATTATCGACCTTGAGTGTAATTGTATTGTCGTGTGTGTGGACCTGACACTGTGATAAAAACATGAGAGAGTCACGGTTAGCCGGTGCATTTATAAATGGATCTTCGTCGATTTTATATTTGCACGTATCACTACAAATCTTGTAATTGGCATTAACTCTCATAAATGGCGTTGTAGATCTCTCGGTTGTCGTGTAAATAACAGAATTTGTTTGTTTTAATTCGACTTGAGTTTTTTCTTTTTCAATAATATGTTTGTCAAAAATATGCATAAATTTGCCACGAATGTGGTATTTATCTTTGATTGATGGATCTATCACCTTTTTCTCCAAGATCTGCTAAAGAACGTGGAATATTTTGTTTCCTAAAAGGCTTTTTTGAAGCAGTCCATAATTCCGAACAACACAGTCCGACAAAAAAGTCGACCAAATCGAGCAGCAAAAAAGAAATCAGGATCGTGTCAACAACATCAATCATTTGTCTGTATTCAGAACGAAGAAAATTCTATTCTTGAATCTAATGAAGACTCAAATGTAGAATCAGAATCAGCTCCAAAATCATCTAATTATGAAAACTGTTCAGATATTGACATTGAACCAAATGATATAAGTTATGAAGTGGTTTATAAAAAATTACAAGACCTTAATCAAAATAAATCATTTGGTGTAGACAAGCTTCATCTGCTATTGCTAAAAACTGTGCAGACGCCTTTACTGTTCCTTTAACTTTAATTTTCAGAAAGTCTTTATCTAATAGTCAGGTTCCAATACAATTTAGATCAGCAAATATTACTCCATTGTTAAAAAGATGAAAAATCAACGGCCAGCAATTATTGTCCCGTGTCTTTAACTTCAATTCCGTGCAAAATTATGGAAAGCATAATAAGAACCAAAATGGAAGACTATCTTTATAAGAACAATATTATATATAAAAAACAGCATGGATTTGTCAAGAAAAAGTCATATACATCTAATCTTATCGAAACTCTAAATTTCATCTCAATGAGTCTAGACAAAAGTATTCCTGTTGATGTAATTCTGCTAGATTTTGCGAAAGCATTTGATAATGTTCCGCACAGACGACTAATAGCTAAATTGAAAGCGTATGGCTTTGATGGTCTGACACTAAAATGGATTTAAGCTTTCTTGAAAAATAGAAGACAACGAGTTGTTCAAGGTGAAATTTTGTCGGATTGGGTTGAGATTTTTAGCGGTGTACCACAAGGATCAGTGATTGGTCCACTTTTGTTCGTTTTGTATATCAATAATCTACCAAAAGGAATAGAGAATATTGTCAAAATGTATGCAGATGATACAAAAATATTCTCGCAAACGGTATCAGAAATAAGCGCAGTGAAACTTCAATCAGATTTAGATTTAATTTTCAAGTGGACTCAAGATTGGCTTCTTCTCTTCAATACATCAAAATGTGTGGTTATGCATTACGGTCATAAAAACAAAGAATTCACTTATTCTATTAATGGTAAACAGTTATCAACGTCTGAAACCGAAAGAGATCTTGGAGTTATCTTCAATACAAATCTCAAATGAAAAAATCAAGTGATAGAGGCTACAAACAAAGCAAATCAAATGTTTGGTCGCATCAGGAAATCATTCGCTCGTTTTGATTGTAAGTTTCGATCATTGTATTTAACTTTTGTTCGTCCTCTTTTGGAATTTCGGATTGTGAGAATCTTGAGAGGATTCAACGCAGAGCTACGAAATTTGTTTCTTCAATTAGAAACAAACCTTATGAAAGCAGATTGAAGGCTTTGAACATTCCAAATCTGGTGGAAAGAAGAATAAGAGGTGATCTAATTCAATTATACAAGTTCATGCATGGAATAGAAATGGTTGAAAAAAGCAACAATTTTAATGTCACCAAAATCCAAGGAAGAGGTCACTGCTTCAAATATCACAAAGAATTTTCGATGCTCCAACATAGAGATAACTTTTGTTTCAACAGAACCGCTAACATATTCCTATCTTTATTTTAAATTTGTAAATTTAATTAAATGTTAAAAAAAAAAAAAAAAAATAAATGCAGTAACACATGTAACAATCTATTACAATTTAAGTCTTCTTAACATTCATTTATTTAGCAAATTTTTTTTTTTTTTTTTTTTAATCATAAAATCAATAATCAATTGTAACTAACCTATTTATGAAATTAATCATCTCTTAGTTTTTTATACTATTGAACCATTATTTAATTCATTTCTTATTTATTTCTTATTCATGACTAATTTATTGAATTACTTTTAATCTACTTAATCACATTAATCTGTATAATCTCTCGTATTCGTCTTGTACCTCAGTTTCGTCTCTGTTACTTTCATTGTAGTTCCTTAATTAATTTCTCGATTTTTGCGCAATTAGCTACCATAGATGGCTTCCGATTAAGTCATCTCCGCAAGCTCGCTTGCTGTAGCTTTTTATTATTATTATTATTATTATATTAAGAGTCTTTTTTAAACGATTCAAATGTATTCCACATTGACTTAAACATAAATTGTGTGAAAATTAATAAAAAATCCGAGTCCTAGTACAAGTTTTAGATAAATTTAATTTGATAAATTAGATAATTTTTTAGCAATTTTGTTAAATTAATCAAAATGAAATGTCAAACGTCGGTTTTAATTGTAAGAAGTTATTTTTTATTGTCTTGAAAAATTTATGCCATACTAATCAGGACTCGGATTTTTAATATTTTTTTTCAAAATTCAAAATTTAAAAAATAAAAGGTGACATTTAAAATAGAATTAAGATAAGACTAAAAGATCAAAGCTTTTACATTCTATCAAAAAATAAAAATAATTAAAAGAAAAATCGAATCGCAATTTTTTTAATGTAAAATAATTCAATTTTATTTAAAAATTTGTAAATTAAAATAAACTCTTCAATTTGACATTTTTATTTTTACTTCAATTAACGTAAAGATCCAAATCAAAATCCAAAATTTCCACACTTCCTTAATGATTTAAATATTGTCCATTATTTAATTGTTTCGATGTTCTACGTATATCTAAAAAAGTGTGGGTGAATTGATTACTCTGTAATCGTTTAATAAAATAAATTTGATTTAGGAATTCAATTTTGAAATAGTATATTAAAAATTACATTTTGATAACTAAAATTTAAGTAAATTGATACCAAATAACTGTATAGTAATAAAAGTAAAGTAAATTAAAAAAAAACATAACAAAATAGGCTAAAAAATTTAATCGACTTTTTTTGAATTTATTTTTTGAATTTATTTAATTATGAATTTATTTTATTTCTGTTTCAAAATTTGAGAAAAAAATTAATAGAATACTTTTTTTAAAGCCTTAAACAAAAAAAAAGTTTTTAGTTAGTTTTTAAAATAGATCGTTAAAATTTTACTTTTAATAAATGATATCTTACATTTTTACCAAATAAATTATTTAATAAATGATATCTTATCTTAATGAATATTTATTTTCGATATTTGACTTAAAATTTTTACTTTTCCTTAATAAATTTAAAATTAAATAATAACTAAATTTAATTATAGTGTATTATTACTATCTGACCAAGCAAATGTCAAGGATCAAAGTGAGAGAGAACTTTCTAACAAACAGAGTGCTTGGAACGAGTTACCGATAGAGGTTGTAAATGTAAAATCTAAAAATGAATTCAAAAACAAACTAGATATCTTTTTGAAAAAAAAATAATTAATTTTTTCCTATTAACATAATCTTTTTAAGACATATTTTAAAATCAGACAGCTACCATAGCAAGGCTAGATATAGCATTGCTCCGCAGTTACTCTGCTGTAGCTTTTTATTATTATTATTATTATTATTATTATTATTATTATTATTATTTTGTAAAACTAAAACAAAATTTTGACAACACAGTTACTGCTAATAACTGTGGTACCTCAGGTGCTAGCAATCCATCATCCGAACCAAAAGGATGCATGGTAATTTGAGATAAATTATATTTTGTTTATTTCTGTTTTTTGCTTATTTTTAGAAAAGTGTTTACAAATTGTCTGGAGGAAATCTTTATGTGGAGTATGCTTGCTTTACTGGCACTACCAAAGCCACAGAAGTTAAAAATAATGTAATTATTACAAGTATTTTTTGATTAAAGAAGGTTTATTTTATCAGTCAATGAATTATGGCAATTTTTTATCAATTAACCTAAAAAAATTTTCAATTTTGAAAAAAATTCTTGAAAAAATTTAAACAAAAAAATTTTTTAGTAAATCTTAATTTATTTTTATTTAAAAAAAAGTAAAAAGTCAACAATGATGCAAAATTATTTAAAAAAATTAAACAGTGAAAAGTTGAAATGCATAGTAATGTTAAAATTAAAATAAATTTTATTTACTTTAAAGTTTTATTGTAAAGCTTTTTCTAAACTTATTAATGTAACCATAACAAGCAATTTAACTTTTATTTGACACTTTAGCAAAATAAAGCCTTAACGTCATCAAAATATTCTTAATTAAACCCAGGTAAATAAGTCCAAACAAGGCTACAATTTAGAAAAAAATTTTTTGAATCTAGAAAATAATAACTTAAAAAAAGGAAAATAACATTTTCAAAAATATTACTGATTTTTATGACTTGAATTTTATTTGGTGATTTTAATAAATATTATCTTATTTTTATGGATAATTTTTTTTGATTTTAAACTTAAAATTTTTGCTATTCCTTAATAAATTTAGCTAATAAAACTTTTGATTAAATAAAAATTAATATTCAAAAACTGATTTTTTTAATTTGATATCTTAAAAAATTTTCTAAATATAATTTGAAATCATTATGAAAAATTATTTAATTTAAAAACAAGAATACAAGAAAAAAGATTCAAAATTGCTATCAATATAAACACCTTTTCCTGTTATTGTTTAATTTGTCTCAAGTAAAGCTAGGACCTTTTTGTCTAAATTTTGGAGTTGAATCAGGGTTTGCATCTAGAAGAAACTTGAGTAATTGGAGCTGTAGGCTGTAGATTATTTTTTTACCATTTCTAGATTTTTTTACTCTTTTTTTCTTGTTTTCATTGTTAATTAATTTTAAATTTTTATTATTAAAAATATCGCATTTTTTTATTTGTAATCAAATTGAAAATAAAACAAGGTATTTGTATATTTCACAAAAAAAAAAAAGATTTAAAAATTTGTTTATACAATATTTTACTTTTTTTTTGATTAATTTAGCGTTTTAAATATGAGTATTTTGGTACGGCAGTTCCCAACAATATAATCCTTTTTTAAGCCTTAATGATTGATAGAGAAAAAAAATTATTTTAGAGAAACAAAAAATTTTGTTTAAATTGTAATTTTAATAGCTCAAATATTTCATTAATATTTTATTAACGGCAGTCAATCAAAGAATTTTATAAGCAATTTTAAAAATTATTTTTCTTAAATAAACAAAAATAAATTTTTAATTTAAATCAATTTAATCAACAAAATTTTAGTAAAAAATTTTCTAGGGATAATCAAAAATAAAGTAATTAAATAAAATTTTTTTAAATGAAATTGATATTTTATTTCGATTGTATAATATTAAATTTAGAGAAATGATTTAAACTATCCATCGCTATCAAATAACTTTATTTGTTTTCTAGTTGCTATAAGACATAGTAAACTCGATTATATTTATCAGAATTTTGAATGAAAAGTAAATTTTTAAAATTAAATCAAAAATCAACAAAAATAAATAAAACATTTTCCGATATTTTGAAAAAAAAAATGTGAGGAAATTGTATCTTATAGCAACTAAGATACGAATTGAACTGTTTGATAGTTACCGTCTAACTATAAAAAGGTTAGAAAAAAAAAAGTTTTAAATTTCAGAACATACAAGAATTAAAATCAAGTAAGAACAAAACATATTTTGACAACACAGTTACTGCTAATAACTGTGGTGCCTCAGGTGCTAGCAATCCATCATCCGAACCAAAAGGATGCATGGTAATTTGATTCTCAAGATAAATTATATTTTGTTTATTTCTATTTTTTGTTTATTTCTAGAAAAATGTTTACGAACTGTCTGGAGGAAATCTTTATGCTGTGTATGATTGCTTTAGTGGCACTACCCAAGCTACACAAGTTCACTATGGTCGAAAAATCTTCACATATGTTTGTACCACTGACAACTGCAACAGTTCCCATAATTTGAAATTTAACTTGGTTGCCATTTCGGCTTTTTTATTTTTGTCTTTGGCTAAATTTTTTTGAATAATTTTTGATAAAGTATTAATTTGATAAAGATGCATTGTCTTATTATGGTTCCTCAATTTTTCTCGAAAAAATTTCAATATTTTGAATTTTTATTTTTTTGATTAAAATAAATAATTTAGTTTGGATTTAATTTTTACCAGAAAAATTGGAAAAAAATTATGAACCACCTTTAAAAATAATTTTATCATCGACCTTAGAAACTTTTTTTAAAATGATTGCAAAAATAAAATTTAAATTTCTGGTATAATCTGTTTGAAACAATTTTTCTGTTAATTAAAGAAGAAGAATAAACAGTCAAAGTAAATATCCATATTTAAGTTCTGTACTTTTTAAACATTATCTACATTGTTAATTTTTTTAAAATTTATGTTACATACATTGAAAAATGCTAATCAAATTGTATTCAAAAAATTTCAACCACACTCAAAAAAGGAAAATCAACACCAAAATTTAAGTTCAAATCATTTCACGAGTCGAAATTGAAAGTTTTATAAAAAATGTTGATTTTTGAAATTTCTTATTTGTAAGATGCAATTTAGAATATTAAAGACCGGCGAGACAACCAAAAATTGTCAAATTTAATGAATTTGGAAAAAATTTTATTTGCTTTCGAATTTAAATTAATTAAATTTTTTATTTTTTAGAATTTTTGAATATTCTTTTTATTATCTAATAAATTAAAATTATGCTTGATCAATTGCTTTAATTTTAAAACCAAGCTAACCTCTAAAACAAAAACATGGTTTTTGGTCAAAAAAGAAAATTTGACCTTTCGCTTCAAAGCAATTCAAGGAAAAACATTGAAAATTTTGTATAATTAATTGAAGAAAATTTTTTTTAAAATTCAAAACTGTATTTGTAGAAATAAATTTTAAGATTGAAACAAAATATAAATTAAGAACAGAATATCAAGGTTTAAACTTTATGTTTCTGTTTCTTCCATTAATCATGAATTCCATCCGAAGAATTAAAGTAAATTTAAAAATAAATCCAAATATAATTTCAAAAACAAAAATAAAGCATATTAATTAGTATATAGATAATTTTTGAGTTTTTTAATTAAAGTACAGAATAGGTTTATTGTTTTTGATCAGAAGTCAAGAGTTCAGGCTAGATTTAAAAAAAAAATTTATTAGAAAAGAAAAAACAAAAGTGAACTTTGGAATATTTTCAAATAATTTATTTGATCAAATTATAACAATGCTCATTGATTGCGTATAGTTTAGCGTACGCTTAGGCATTTTAAATTTTAGTTTTTAAAAAAAGCCGAACATTTTTGTTATTTTTTTGTTATACACAAAAAAGTTAGATTTGCTCGAAAACAAAAAAAATAATAGGCTTTTTTTAAACCTTTTTCTGTTCTAAAACAAAGATTTTTTTCGCTAAAGCGTTATGTATTTGTCAGTTTATATGAATGTAGTGTGCTGTAGATTTTCATTCCAAACAAATTTTACTTAATCGGCTTTTTAGATTCTGTTCGAATAAGAAATTCTTTCGAAATGGCCAGCAACATCATCCGATCCTGTGCTACTCGCACTATCCTCTTCAACAAAGCTTCTTTCAAACCAATCGCTACTCTCCCAGCTGCATTGAACAAAATTCAATCAGCTTCAATTCAAACAAGCTCTGTCCGAAGTGATATTGACTCGGCAGCTAAATACATTGGAGCAGGAGCCGCCACTGTCGGAGTTGCCGGAGCCGGTAAGAACATTTTATTTTCTTGCTCTTTTTCATTAAAAAATTGAGTTCTTTTTTTTTTTGTTTAATAAAGGAGCTGGAATTGGGACAGTTTTTGGTAGTTTAGTCATCGGCTATGCCCGTAATCCAGGTCTAAAACAACAATTGTTTTCCTATGCCATCTTGGGCTTTGCCTTGTCCGAGGCCATGGGTCTTTTTTGTCTTATGATGGCTTTTATGTTGCTTTTCGCTTTCTAAATTAGATCAAGTACACGAGACTACATTTTAACACAAAAAACAATAAAAAAAAACTTTTTAGAATAAAATGGAATAAATTATTTTGAACTTCTTACTTTTTCTACATTATATTGCCTTATTAAAACACCTTAATTTTTTTAAATTAAATTAATTACAAATTAAAAACGTGCTTTTATTTTTTATTTTTTACATGAATATTATTTTTTTTTATTTACAATTTTTTTAATTTCTAATTTTTTTAAGCAATTGATAAGAAAGTCTCGATTTGTTTCTGAAAATGGTAAATTAATTTAATTTTATATCATTTATTGGGTTTTTTATTATTTTTATATATAAGTAAAAATAAACTTAAACCCAATTATGTCTAGGGTAATCGGTCGAAAAATTGATATCCCTATATTTTATGCTGTGTGAATCTTTGAATTATTAGAATTTATACTTTCTGTTCGTTTAGTACATTCAAATAAGGTCTGGATCATTTTTAATTTTTCCAAGCAATAACTCTTTAAATCTGCAATATAAAGTTGTTATAAATCTAATAAATAAATAACCAAACATCGTTTCAGTATAAAAGGTAAAAATTAAATTAATTAATAAATGGTTTAATTTTTTGTGTTTGAATTACAAAATGTATCCAATGTTGAAATTACATCGAAAAAGTGCGATGTTTCAAATATTTTTTTCAGTTTCAAAAAAAAAAAGTTTAAATTAATTTTGCAAGCATGGTAAACTTTTTTTTTTTATAAATTTTGACTTTAAATTTTCGATATGATGATTCTTAAGATAATATTTGTAAAAAAAATATCTACGCTCTGTTTTCCTTTTTAAGATATTGAGTTTTTGTTAAGATGCATCAAACGAAAGTCTAAAAAGAAAAAACAAAGTTTTTAAGGTTTAATCGGTTAGCTAAACTATGGTTCGCCTGTTACTGGAACAATTATTTTTTTCTCAGGTTTTATGAACTATTAGTTTGCCTAATCTAAAAATTAATCACCTTATTTAAAAAAGCTAATGATAAAAAATATGACAGAAAAAGTAATTACATAGAAAATTTAAAGTCGGGTGGAGTAGGTAAATTTTGCGAAATAGATGAATCTTTGTTCCGCAAAGTCAAACACTTAAAGGGTGGAAAATAAATTTTAATTTTCTTTACTTTTTAAAATTAATGCTGAAAGGCAAAGATTTAAATAAGGAGCGCAATTGGGTATTTGGGATTGTTGAAATGCTAATACCAAGTCAGCCCGATCAGAGCAAATGATAAGCTCCTTCAAATTAAAAAAAAACAACAAAATTATTACTATTAATAAATATTATTGTTTATTATTTAATATTAATATTATGTAAATTATTATTAACTTTAGTTGTTTATTTTTATTCGAGAATTAGGCATTCTATTAAAGACTTTTATTTAATTTGTTCACATAATCTAAAAATTTTTCACCTTAACGAACTAAAAACTTTTACTCTAAATGAATTATTTATCTTATTTTTCCTTTTTATTAATTTTTTATTTTAATTTTTTTTTCATTTATTTTTATTCTGAAAAAAACGCAATTTCAATTAAAAAAGTTTATCTTTTTACTTGTTGATTTTCTAGTAAAACATTCAATTTTATATATTATAGATTTATTCGATTTATCGTCATTAAAAGACTGATTTTAATAAAGCCAAAATTTTACAGAAATTCAAAATTTTTTCGGGGTTGTGAAATTCATTTCAATTCGATCATTTCAATTCAGAAAAACTTGAATAACTTTTTTACTAAAAGAGATAATTTAGTTCTGTAAAATGCCTAATTATAGGCAAATATGCTTAATGCAGAAATATATGTCTAAAAAAACTCTGCAATGTTACTGCACACTTGATTGGAATACTTTTTAAAGGCGTGCAAAATGGAGAAAATTACAAAGTATTTTGCAGACTTATTTTACTGCATTAAGCAAATTTGCTTATAATTCAAAAATTTTTAGATAAATTGAATCATTCTTTAATACAAATTTCAATTTAATAACTATTTAATAAAGATATGAATTTAAGGCAAAACAGAAGGTTGTAATCAAATAATTGAAATGGTTGATTCATAAAGCAACTAAAGCTTAGGAAAAGCCTGGAAGAAGATAGAAGTATTTTTGTTTTAAATTTTTTTGGTGAGAAGATTAGTTGTTTTTCATAAGTCAAGTTTTATCAATTTTAATTGCACCTTAATTTTTTTTAAATTAAGCAAAATATTAAAAAAAAATTAAAGAAGCTTTGGATAAAATAAATGAGGAAGCTCCGTTTAAAAATCAAAAAATTGTAAGCTTTGCTTTAAGAATCAATGGCTGTTTGGCTGAAAGAAATAAAAAAAACATTTAGTTAGAAGTTTATTTAATGGAATTCAAAGTTATAACAAAAGAGGTAGTGGTTTAAATAGTAGTTAGTTGTGAGCGCGCTGCCTGCAGTTATGACTATACCACATTTAAAATAGTACCTTAGAGAAAGATTAAGAGATGTAAAAACTCCGGTCTTAACAAAGATATAAAATTTTTTGCTCCATTTGGCAAGTTTTTTTTTCTATTTTATCTAAAAATAATTGCGTGATTATATTTCAAATTTTAGCTTGCTTAAGTATTGAGTTTTAATGAAACAACGTAATTTCAAAATTTCAAAAAAGTTAAATAGAAAAAAAAAATTGCCAATTTTTGTTTTTTAGATTTTGATTAACAATATGGGTATTTTCAAATTATTTTTATATGACTCATTTTTTTTTTATTAATTAATTTTTATTTCTATTCTAATTGCTCAATTCTAACTATTTTCACCGGAAATTTAAAACCATCGTAATTCAGTTAAAATAACAGGTAATAATATAGAAGGTTTAAAATTAAAAGAAAAAGTATAAATGACCGAATTTTTATATCGCAATTCCAGACTTAAAGCAAATGTTTATTTTGTTAAAATGATTATATTAGCTTATAAAAGCCATGATCGATAAATTATGATAGAACAATGATGATTTTAAATTATTTTTTAAAAACAGCATCGATCTATTGGCTTAGTTTACTCTAATATCATTTAGAGACTTTTTTTAAACTAAAATTTTAAAATTTTTTGTTTTACTTATTAAAATTTTTTTATTTTAAATTTTTAAAATAAATTTCCACATTTTAGATTTAGAAAACAAACTTTTTCTTTACCAAACGAGTCAATTCTATTAATTTAATTTGACAAATAAAATTTTCTCAAGTTTTATTAAAAACACCGCTATTACTGAAAGAGATCTAATTAATTTAGTCCACCTTTAAGTTGCATCGACTGTCAAAGTCTGAAAAAAAACTTTGCAAAATGCACCGGACTTGAATATGTCGAAAATTAACTTTCGAAGAACAAACGCTTTTGCATTAAATTTTTGACCTTTTACTTTTCACTGAACAAATAATAACAATTAAATGAAAGCTTTATCATTCAAGAGATATTTATGAGCTATCGGCAAAATAAAAATAAATCAGAAAATTCAGCAATGAAAAAATTAACAAGAAAAGCAATGTGTTATTTTTTTGTCAGATTTTATTTTATTAACTTTGAAAAATATTAAAAAATTTAATTTAATTTCATAATTCAAATAAAGCTTCCATTAATGGGCTATTTGAAAATTTTTTTTAAACTAATGGCCAATCTGGATAACAATTTTCAACAATTTTCTCAATTATTTCAATTATTCAACTATTCCAAATGTACAACTTTCTTCAAATTTCCTCAACTATTTCAATTCTTATCCCTAAAAATCCCTTCAATTATTTCAATTATTCAACCTTCTTCAACTTTCTTCAACTTTTTCAATTATTCAATTATTCAATTATTCAATTTTTCACTTATTCAATATTTCAACTTTTCATTTATTCAATTTCTAAACTTTCAATTTTTCAAATATTCTTTCTTTAAAACTAATTCAACTATTCAATTTTTCTATTATTCCAGTTTAAAACTTTATTAATACAAAAAATATATAATAACCCAGTTTTGGTTTATTTTGAATTTTCAATTAAGTGTTTATTTTAAAATTAGATTTATTTAACAAAAATTTTAGATAAAATCAAAGGGGTCCGGGGCGTTGCCCTGGTTTAGACCCAGTAAATTTAAAAAACGAAAAAAAAATGTAAAATCAACGAAAAATAAAAGCGTAAAAAAACGCCGAAGATGGTCATAATCTATGCAAATTTTTCGAAATAACTTGTTGAAAATTTTTCGCAAAGTTAAATTGACAATTTTACATAAAATTAAAGTGAAAATTTTACGAAAAATCTTAATCATTAATTTTAATGCATCTTATTTAGTTTTAATTTTAGTTCATTAATTTAAAAATTAAATTCAGTTTTTAAGTTGAATAAGTTTTATAATCAGACTTGAATTTTTAGATTTTTAAAAAAAAGATAAATTCATTAAATTGAATCGAGAAAGCCAAAATATTTTTAATTAGAATTAAATGAATAATATCCTCGCAAATTTTTAAACAGGGTAAAATTTTGATTTGAATCATAGTTTAAGTAAAAACTCAAATTTTGAACTTTTGAATCAGATAAATTGGTCAAATTTAGAAAAAAGTTCTAATTAGTGATCTTTCGGCTGATAAAATATCAAATCAAGTTAAATTTATATTCTGAGAGCAATTTTCTGATTTTCGACTCAACACTTCCGGCTTTCAGCAGCAAAATTCTTGTAATTAAAAGAAATAATCTAAAATATAGATATAAAAAATATTTAGCAAGATAAGTTATTTTGAAAATAAGAATGTGAATATAAGCAGTAATTTAATATAATTAAGATGTGTGTTTATGAAAGGCTTAATATGAAGGATTGAATAAGAAAAAAGTTATAATTTTACTTAATATTGAAAAACGTCTTTTAAATTCTAACAGCCAATTAAATATTTTTGTTGAGTAAACACTTGGAAAGTACAAGATTGAAACCTAAAGAAAAGACTCCTCCCACTAATAAAAATTGGACTGATTAGATAGCTATTATAAAAATTTATCAATAATCAATAAAAAATTGTGCGCAAGCCGTTCGAAACAGCCCTGGTCAGTGGCGTAGCGCTATTGAGGCGAAGTGTGGCGGCCGCCCCACCATTTTTTTAGTTTAGATGAGAATACATATTGAACTTGTATTTATTTTTTAAAAATTTATAACTTGACCTTGCATGAATTAATAATTAAAATAATATAACCCCTCCTGTTTTTCATTATTATGGTTAAAAGTGTTTAATGCATTAAATATTTAGATCTTGTGTTTATTTAAGTTAATTATGAACATTTCAAATTTCAAATTTAAGTTAAATACAAACAAACAAATTTAAGAACAAACAAATTCGAATTTTTTATATATTTAAAATTCTGCTCCAAAATAAAACAAAAATTTATTATTTATTCAATTGAAAAATGAATAAAAAATTTTAATGAGAATAAAAAATGTAAATATAAAAATTGATTTCTTCTTGCCATTATTGTGATTAAAATTTTAAGCTCTAATTATTAAAAAATTTCTAAAAAAATACTTATAACCTTAAAGCTATTAAAAAATTTTTTTATTCCAAATATGCTGCTCAAATTCAAAATTTTTTGAGAAATAATTTTGTATTTTTTTCAGATGAAACAGGCTAAATTAAATTTTAAAGTCTTTAGTCAAACTCCGCCTCTCGTTTCGTGTATTTTACAAGCATCAAACTTGCCTTCGGGCTCAATTAGAAATGTATCATCTATTACAATTACAAAAAATTTCACCTTCTATTGAGCCATCTTCTTGTCTTGTGAATGAAACGAATTAAAATTTCTTTGAAATAAAAACTATCACGTCTGTTTCTTCGGAAAATACACAAAACAATCAAACCCCAATTTCATGTATTATTGAAAAAATGACCCCAGATCAACCGAAAGATTTTAAGCCGATTAAAGAAAAATATGATCGATATTTTAAAGAAAGGTGGTATGATAACTTTAACTGGCTTGAATACAACCGCGCTTTTTGTTTTATTTGCCAAAAATTTTGTCGAAATGAAGCCAAGATGGATTCTTTTGTCTCTACCGGATTCAAAACTTGGAAAAATGCCTATGATAGGTTCAGAGAGCATGAGAAGACCTCAGCTCATCAAACAGCTAAAAAAAAATGGCATCATGCAAACAAAAAAGGTCCTTCATGTGCAAGTCTTGTTGCTAAACAACACGAAGACGAGATTAGTTTTAATAGAAAGTGTCTTGGTCAAATAGTCAAAGTTATAATGTTGCTAGGAAAGCAGGGATTAGCTTTTCGAGGACACGATCAGAGTATTAATTCTGATAACCGTGGAAATTTTATAGAATTTATAAAACATCATGCAAATAACTACTCTCCAGACTTAAACAAATTTATAAAAAACTATTCAAATGCGAACTATCTTAGTCCTGATATTCAAATCGAAATAGTTGGAATTATTTCAAACGAGATTCGTAGTTGTCTAATCCAAAAGATTAAGCAAAATAAATATTTTTCAATTATTGTCGACGGGACAAGTGATATAACTAAAAAAGAGCAAATAAGTTTTTGTGTGAGAATTGTTTCAAAAGACTTAACAATTGATGAGCATTTTTTGGGTTTTTATGAGGCGAAAGACACTACCGGTTACACATTGTTTAACTTATTAAAAAAAGCTTTTGTAGACCTATCACTCTCATTTAAAAACTTAACCGGAGAGTGTTTTGACGGTGCTTCAAATATGTCTGGAATTTATCAGGGACTAGCTATTCGAATCAAGAACAAAGTTCCCTATGCACTCTATGTTCATTACTATGCCCACCGATTGAATCTTGCTTTACAAGACTCATGCAATGAAATTCAAGAAATTCCAAATTTGTTGGGTCAGGTAAACTCCATCTACGTTTTGATTGAAGGTTCTTCAAAAAGAAATTACATATTTGAATCGCTCAGAGTAGACTCAAATAAAAGAAATTTACGTTTAAAGTTGCTTTGTGATACTAGATGGACATCTCGATCACCAGCACTTAAAAGTGTATAGGAAAATTATGAGACTATTTTGAAAAATTAAAATACTCAAATTTTAGGATTTTAATAAAACGAATTAGGTCTTTTATATGACAAATGTTGTCAAAAATATTCTTTAACCCTTAATAGTTAAATTAAAAGTTTATTTTTAAGGAAATAGACAATACTGATTAACAATCGAATGCTATGAGCTTGCTTAAATCGATTAAAAAATTTGAGTTCTATTTTTTACTCGAAGTTTTGACAGATATTTTTATTAAAACAAACATACTTTCAGTTCAACTTCAAAGAGTTTGTTATGACTAATTAAATGTAAGATTACTAGCTGAGGCTACAATCGCCCAGTTAAAATGTTTAAAACCAAGAGAGTTTTTTGATGAGAAATATGGGCTGATAATGGAAAAATCAAATGATTTGGTGCTAGAGCCACCCAAAAGTCGACGCGTTACAAGACTACCTAAGTAGGAAAATAATTTATCTTTTATAGTTTTTATTTAATATAATTTTTATTTATAATATCAAAAATAAGGCGATACAGGACTGAATGCTATAAAGAGCCCACTGAATTGAGCGCAAAAGATACAATTTTCGAAATCTATACAAAAACAATAAATATTTTGATTGAAACAATAAGCTCAAGATTTGAGATTTAAATCATTGGCCGGATCGAAACCATCTATTCGTTATTTACTGAAACAGAAAGACAAAACAACAATTTTAAAGATCTATTGAGTATTTACAGTAATTTTTTCAATTTAGAAAATCTAAGCCAGGAACTAGATCTTTGGTATTCTTTCATAAAACAAGTTGGTTTTGATATCAAAAAAATCCATCCAGAAAATAGACTTGTGGAGTTGAAAAATTTGTTTTTGAGTCCAAATGTGTCAAAAGTTTTTCCAACTATATTCGATTTATTTAGAATATATTTAACATTTCCGATTGCTAACTCGGAGTATGAAAGATCTTTTTCAGTCTTGAAGAGGATCAAGAACTGTTTACGAAATCGCATTGCACAAGATCGACTAAACGAATTAAGTTTGATAAATATTGAGTCATTAGAGCATAAAAATCTATATGTCGACAAAATAATTGATATTTTTGCTAGGCAAAAAAAAAGAAGACTTAAATTTTTTTAAAATATACATTTTGTTTTGTATTATCTCTTTCTAAATTTTCTATCCGATTTGTAAATAAAAAATTTTTATAAAAAAATTTTAAATTTTTTTATTTGACTCCCTCGGGACCCCCCTTCCCCCATTTTGACCACAAAACTGAATCTCGCCACACCATTTTAAAAATCCTGGCTACGCCACTGGCCCTGGTGGTCTTTCACCCAAATTTTTTTTAATATATTCAAAAATTAATTTATCAAAATAAAAATTTAAAAATTATGTGATTGATATTTTTACATTTCACTTCTCACAAGTTTTTTGAATGCTTGAGCTTTTGATTTCATTTTTTTTTTCCATAATTGCTCTCTTGGTCGTCGTTTTGACAACTTCATCTTCTAAGTCATCGTCTTCGAATGATTCAATGCCAATTTCTTTGTTTGAGACTAACTCAGATGGTTGAGATTCGAGTGCAGATTTTGTTTTGATAGGAGCTTCTCATTTTCGCTTGTTGCTTATAGGAATATCCAGACCTATCTTATCAAAATTCATTAATTTCAATCTATAAGCACAACCATATGTAACCATATGTTTTCCTTGTTGATATTTATTAATTTATTTAATATTTAATTTAGAGGGAATAGTTCCTCTTGGCAGCTCCGAACGGCGTAGTGCCTTCTTTTCAGCCAGCCTGTTAGGAATATTTTGTAATTAATTATTATTATTATTATTAATTTCAGCCTCATAGACAATTCAAAATTGAGAAAAAAAACAAAAAAAAAAAAAAAATTTAAGTTAAGTTACATTGAAGACTTTGAGTAAAAAAAAATTTAAATTTATCACTGTAGCTTGTCAAAAACTGTTCTGAATTTTTGTTGTGATTCATTTGGTCTTTTAGAAAGGTAATCGTGGATTTTTTTTTGCGATTAATTCATGTTGAGCTCTCGTTTTCATAAATTTAATGAATAGTTGGTTTGATCTGTCTTCTATTTTATCAATTTTAAGTACTTTATGCATTGTATTAATGCTTGTTTTAAGAGGAAAAAATTTTATAATTCTTAGAATCCTGTTTTGCATTTTTTGTAGTTTAAGCTTTATTTTTTCTGTTCCCGAATTTAAAATAATGAAACAGTAATCAAACAATGAGCGAATTAAAGTTTAATAGAGGGTTAAATTGATTCTTAGAGATGAACTCCATTTAAAGCTTTTAATTTTACGGAATAGATTTATTTTTGACGTCTGTTTCTTTATAACGTCTTGTAGATGTGCTGTGTAGGCAAGTTTTGGATCCAGTCTGATTCTTAAAAAGGTTGGATTCTGCTCTAAAAGGACCTCTTCTTGCTCAATTTTGATATTTAGCTTGTATTTTCTTACGTAGTTGCTTCTCGCACCAGCTCTTGTGAAAGTAGTGTGGCATGTTTTTGTTTTATTTATTTTGAAGCCCCATTTTTTGCAAAACTCAACAATTTTCTCTATTGCATCTTGAAGGAGACGCTCAATTTCTTTTTTAGAGGTTCTTGTAATCCAAATACAAAGATCATCCGCAAACAGTGCAATTTTTACTTCCTTTGGCAGACTGTAAGCAATGTCACTAAAGAAAAGAATAAACAGGATCGGTGAGAGACAACTACCTTGAGGGACTCCACAAGTTATTGACTTCTCAAATGATAAGGTTTGGTTGTGACAAACTTGGAATGATCGGTCATTTAGGAAGTTTTTGATCCAGTTTAACAACAAGCTGTGGATATTTTGGTCTTTTAATTTGGCTATCATTCCACGATGGGATGTCTTATCAAAGGCCTTCTCAAGGTCAAAAAAATTAGCTCCAGTTAATTCATTTCGATTGAAGCCATCAACGATCGATTGATTAATCCTAAGAATGTGGTCTTGGGTACTTTTGTTTCTCCTGAATCCAGATTGACTTAGCGGAAGAATATTTTCACTTTCTGTCCAAGTTTGTATTTTAGTATTGATTATTTTTTTTGAGCCACTTCACCAAGCAGTTTAGAAGTGAAATCGGTCTGTATGATGTTAAATTGTCAGGTGGCTTATTCTTTTTCAATATCATGACTATTTTTGATTTTTTCCATATTGATGGTATGTATCCAAGTCTGAGAGATGCGTTGAAAATTGCGTGGATCGAACATGAGTTAAAGGGGAGATTTTTGAGAATTTATTAGATGCCATCGAAGCCAGGTGACGCTTCTGTTTTGGTGCCAGTTAACGAGTCAATCATTTCTTTTGGTGATATGTTTATTGCATGTTTATCTTCATGTAGATATGTAGCTGTGTCGTCAATGCCATTGATGTTGTCCAACTGTAGTGAGTTATCGGTGAAGATACTAGCTAAATTATCTGCGAATTGGTTTGAAATTTCCTGACAGTCGTTCGTTAGGTTGTTGTCTTGACATCTGATTGTGAATTTTTTCCCCAAAACTTGATCAGTTGTACGGCTTATACTATTCAATAGTTTCCAGTGCTTTGTCTGTTACTGGTTGAAATTTTTCAGCTTTATTAGTTCGCCTACAAGTTTGGTTGATTTATAAACTCTTATTTCTTTCTTTAGTTTCCTTTCAAACATATTGAAAAGTGTTTTGTGAGCAGGATTGTTTGAGTTTTTATAAAGTTTTCTAAGCTTTCTTTTTTGCTTGATATGTTTTAAAATTTCAATTGGGACTTGAACCATTTGTTTTTGGGAATTTTTTATTTTGAATTTTATAGTTGCTTCAGTAAGTGCTGACTTAATATTATGGGTTACTGATGCAACTTCGTGATCAAGATCTGGTTGACTGCTTAGATCGCTTTGTTTGATTCCATCCTGTGATTTTCTGGATAAAATCTCTTTAAATTTTCCCCAGTTAATTATTTTGAATTCACGTTGTTCTACTTCTAGGTGAGATAGACATGTAATTGTGGGCTGGTGGTCACTGATCAAATCAGGTAAGACTTGGTAAGACTTTTTTCCTTGTTGATGTTAATAATGCGAATTTGGTTCATTTCAAGGATCATTGTATCAAAATTCGATCATGGCTTTAACTCGAGTTAAATCGTGTACTGTTATTTTTAAAAATTTATTATAAGTTAATTGAGTAATGTTTTAGTTGTTTATTTATCAACTTAGTGTAGGTTTTATTTAATTGGTGAATTAATATAATAATTTGTGAGAGTTTCGCTTTATTAGATACTTCAAATAATAAATATCTGTTCTTTAGATAAAAAATATTTTTTTTATTCAAAATACAAATATTAAACCAAAAATATTATAAAAAAATTTTTAATTTAAACAAAAACGAAATTATTTTATTATATTAATTGACGCGTTTCAACCAAAATGGCCTTCTTCAGGATCTAAAATGACTAGTATTTTAAGAAAAGTTAATTAATAAACCAATAAAATAAAATAAAAAAATAAAAAATAAAAAAAAAAAATAAAAATTTTTTGAAAAAATAGAAAATTGAAAATTTTTCAACATAATATTACATAATTTTTAGAGTAATATTTAATAAGAAATTAAAATATAATAAAAAAAAAAAGTTTTTCAATATTCTTAACTAATTTTAATATTTATTTACATTTTTATAAAAAAATCAAAGTTTTAATATTTTCTATATTTGGTATTTTTACATTTATTATAGGTATATTTAAACTTAAAAAAAAGTGTATCAAATCTGTTTCAGTCGATTTACTAATTAGATCATCATTTAGGTCTGATTTAAAAATATAAAAAATAAAATCTTCTTTTTTGTGACCAATTATGTTAAAATGAATAGCAACTTCAGAACACTTTTAAAATTCAATACAAAAAGTGAACCAATATTTTTATCTATTCTATTTACAACCAGGAGGTTTTTATCTTTTTTAAAATTGGAATATTTTTTCACCTTAGTAAATGATTCATATATTAATTTCTTTAAATTTGAAAAATTGTTATCATATTTAAGAAAAAATTTTAGGTTATCTTTTCGTTTATTAATTTTATTTTTATAAGGAAGTAATTCAGATCTATCTTTGATAGCCAAATTCCTACATATACCTGATATTTTATTAAAATTATAGCCTTGTTTTACTAACTGAATTAGTAAATTTCGTGAATGACTTAAATAATCTTTAAAATATGAACAAATTCTCCTTATTCTAGTAAAGAGAGATATTGGGATATTATCAAATATATGTTTCGGGTGATTCGAGATAGGCATCTAGTAAGAACAAGAATTAGTAGGTTTTATATAAAGGTCAAAAATTAAGTTCTTTAAAAGCGGCTTTATTGATTTTGTGAATAAAAAAGCAAATTAGTTTTTTTTTAATGCAATAGTAATATTTTTACTGAATTTGTGATTTTTTTTTCTAAATTTGTGGTGACGTTTACTGACGTCCTAAAAAATCGATTTACGAAAAAAAAATTTTTTTTACGTATATTCTTGAAAATTTTCGATAATGTATTTTACTGAGGAGATTTCTGTTCAGCAAAAAGAGTGATGTTTTTTTCTTAATTAATGCTTTATTAATTAATTATAATTAATTGTTTAGTGATTGATTTTTAAAAAAGAATAAACACCCAGTAAAACATTTTACAAAAAATCACTTTATTTTCTTTTTTATTTGTTTATTTCAAGGATTAAATGGAAAAAGATGCCTAAGTTTGGAAAAGAATACAGCTATTAATAAATAAAATTAAAAATTTATTATTGGTTTCAATGAAGCGAAGTGGGAAAAGTTGAACTATTAATAAGAATTGGAAAATTGATAGGTTGAATAAAAGAATAATTAAAAAAGTTGAATTACTGTAATAGTTGAATAATTGACATAATTGAAAGGGTTTTTATATTGATAAAAATTGAAAAAGTTGAAAAAGTTAAAGAAAGAAATTCAATTCTAATTGAATAATTGAATTATAACAGTAAATTGCCCATTAGTCGTCGGCTTTGTTTGGCTCAGAATGTCTTGTCCAAGGGCAGATTAAGAAAATTAATTTTACAAGACTTATTTATTTTATATACAACAAATATAGAATAAAATACCCCAAAATCTAATTTTTACACACCAATTTTATTAGAATAACACCAATTACAGTCATCCCTCGATAATCCGAACATTAAATATTTCTGAAATTTTCTTCGGAATAGCGAAATTTCGGATATGCGGTAATCCGAATAATGGTAAAAAGTAGAAAAACTTCGGATTAAGAAAATTTAAACTTTATTTATACGAAAAAAAAATCTCTTTTTTGATCATAATCTAATTCAACTCTTTTCCTTGGCGGAGTAGGTGACATTTTTTTCTGAACTTTTGACTTATTAAATAAACACTTGTTTTTTTACTTTTTTTATAATTGAAAATAACGTAAGTAATTTTCGAAATGATTTTATAACACTGAAACAATAAAATTATATAAATTTTAGCAGTTTCAACTCAACATTTTTTCTAAATTTTCTTCGGATTAGAGAATTTCGAATCTTCGGATTAAAGAGTAAAAATAACATGTATTTTACATGTAACAGCTTTTATTTCCTAATTTTTCTTCGGATTTGCGAATTCTTCGGGATATCGAACTTCGGATTAAAGAGTTTTGACTGTAATAAGAAAAAAATAAGAAAATAAAATGACACTTTTTTCAAATATCTACCACAAAAAATTTTATTTTTACCACATTTATTTGAACAAGCCCAGTATTTTATAATTTAACTTGCGTTCAAAAAGCCATTGCTGTAAAAACATCTGTTTAAATATATCAATATTAGTAAATTAAAATAATAAATTTGAAGCTCCTTGAACCATTATAATAATAAAAAATTAGTAAATCTTTGGAATAGATTTTAAAAGAATTTTGAAATGAATAAAAATAATTCTTGTTATCAAAATGTTCTTCAAACACTTACGGTGCAAGGTCCAGTCAAACTGGAAAATTTACAAAAATAATAAATATTTTTGATAAAATTAAAAAAATTTTTTTAAAATTAAAACATAGAAAATTAAACATCAAAAAATAAATTAATCATATGTTGAGGAAAAAAAAGGACTTCATTATTTTTTCCTAGAAAATGAACAATATAAAAGCTATTTTACAATTTTTTATTTTTCTGATGACTTGAATGATTTGAAGATTACATTTTATTTGAAAATCAGCATAAAATAATTTAGTTCATTCGATTTTATTGATGAACAAAGAATATATTTTAAGGTTTTGTGAAATTCAGTACAAAAAGATAAAAGGATAATTTTTTTTCACTATTTTCTGTTCTTTTGTACCTAATAGACGATTTAATATTTAAAAAGGAGAAAAGGAGAAACAAGGGATGATCTATAATTTTTTTTCTTTGTTTTAACTTGCTAACCTTGTTCTAAGACATTTAAAAAATTTTAATATATTTATTCCACTGAAGTTTAAGATTTACTTTATTAAATAACACCACCTTATTATAAACTCTTATCCTTCTTTATTTTTTATTATTTGTTATTAATTTTGTTTCTTTTAAATAGAAGATTTAATTTAAAGATAAGATTTCAAACAAAAATTTAAAGAATTAAAAAATCACTTGATTTTAATTGAAGTGTTTTGGACAAAGATTAGATTATATTTCTGTGCACAGAAATAATGAATAGTGCTCGCTGAGAAACTTAAAATTTGATGATCGAAAAAAAAACCTTGTCTAATGATTAATTCCCAAAATTCTGGAAAATTTTCTTAATAATAATAATAATAACTTCAACAGGAACCGAAGTGTCCTTAATTTTCCGCAAGCAATTTAAAAGAACACTAAATTAATATAATTAATATAGAAAAGTGTAAAAATAGTTAGAAAGATAAGGTAAAAAAGGTTCAAAATTCAATGAAAAAAGCTTATTGTTCTTTGCAGACCTTAATATTCTATTCGACTTTGGGTCTTGCATTCATTTTGTAATCACGGGACTAATTAAAAACTTTAAGATAAATAGTTATACAATTTTTAATAATTTGATTCTCTTCTTTTTATTGTGCACTGAATCTGATAAAAAACCAATTTTATCATTTAATTTTTTAGCAGTTTAGTCTTTTTTAATCGAGTAAATTTATTAGTTAAATTAAAGCATAAACAAAAAATCTACACCGCAAGGGTGAAGATTAATTGCGGTGTAGATGATCATCTCGATGCAGTAGCCTCTGTGTCAGATCGAAGCCGTTGCTCTGGTACTTGAATGTTTTCTCTACACTTTCTTGGTTTTTGGCATCGGAAATTTTATTATTTTAAATTATTTTTTTTTCTGTTTTGTCTAAAATATATTTTTCTTTTTATTATATTGAAAAATTTGTCAGATTTTTATATTAAAAAAATTCGAAAATTTTGTTTGGAACTAAATTAGTCATAAATAACTACTACTTTTTTTTAAAGGCATCGGTTTAGAATTATTTTTATGACATTTTGACCATATATTTTCTGGCTTCTAACCATTATTCTAGTAGATTTTTTTTTGGCTAATTGTTTTCTAATCTAAATTGTTATTATCCAAAGCATTGAGCTTTGGTTCTCTATCATAAAATAAAGCAAACGGCAAATGGTGAACTAAATTACTAATGTGGCGAAATATATACTTTTACATAATAAAAAATAATAAGATTGTATTTATAAAAATAATCCTGACGAAATCAACAATTTAATACTCATGTAAAATATAAAAAAATAAAAGCACGTTTTTAATTTGTATTTAATTTAATTAAAAAAAATTAAGGTGTAATTAAAATTGATAAAACTTGACTTATGAAAAACAACTAATCTTCTCACCAAAAAAATTTAAAACAAAAATACTTCTATCTTCTTCCAGGCTTTTCCTAAGCTTTAGTTGCTTTTTGAATCAACCATTTCAATTATTTGATTACAACCTTCTGTTTTGCCTTAAATTCATATCTTTATTAAATAGTTATTAAATTGAAATTTGTATTAAAGAATGATTCAATTTATCTAAAAATTTTTGAATTATAAGCAAATTTGCTTAATGCAGTAAAATAAGTCTGCAAAATACTTTGTAATTTTCTCCATTTTGCACGCCTTTAAAAAGTATTCCAATCAAGTGTGCAGTAACATTGCAGAGTTTTTGTAGACATATATTTCTGCATTAAGCATGTTTGCCTATAATTAGGCATTTTACAGAACTAAATTATCTCTTTTAGTAAAAAAGTTATTCAAGTTTTTCTGAATTGAAATGATCGAATTGAAATGAATTTCACAACCCCAACAAAAATTTTGAATTTCTGTAAAATTTTGGCTTTATTAAAATCTGTCTTTTAATGACGATTAATCGAATAAATCTATAATATATAAAATTGAATGTTTTACTAGAAAATCAACAAGTAAAAAGATAAACTTTTTTAATTGAAATTGCGTTTTTTTCAGAATAAAAATAAATGAAAAAAAAATTAAAATAAAAAATTAATAAAAAGGAAAAATAAGATAAATAATTCATTTAGATTAAAAGTTTTTAGTTCGTTAAGGTGAAAAATTTTTAGATTATGTGAACAAATTAAATAAAAGTCTTTAATAGAATGCCTAATTCTCGAATAAAAATAAACAACTAAAGTTAATAATAATTTACATAATATTAATATTAAATAATAAACAATAATATTTATTAATAGTAATAATTTTGTTGTTTTTTTTAATTTGAAGGAGCTTATCATTTGCTCTGATCGGGCTGACTTGGTATTAGCATTTCAACAATCCCAAATACCCAATTGCGCTCCTTATTTAAATCTTTGCCTTTCAGCATTAATTTTAAAAAGTAAAGAAAATTAAAATTTATTTTCCACCCTTTAAGTGTTTGACTTTTCGGAACAAAGATTCATCTATTTCGCAAAATTTACCTACACCACCCGACTTTAAATTTTCTATGTAATTACTTTTTCTGTCATATTTTTTATCATTAGCTTTTTTAAATAAGGTGATTAATTTTTAGATTAGGCAAACTAATAGTTCATAAAACCTGAGAAAAAAATAATTGTTCCAGTAACAGGCGAACCATAGTTTAGCTAACCGATTAAACCTTAAAAACTTTGTTTTTTCTTTTTAGACCTTCGTTTGATGCATTTTAACAAAAACTCAATATCTTAAAAAGGAAAACAGAGCGTAGATATTTTTTTTACAAATATTATCTTAAGAATCATCATATCGAAAATTTAAAGTCAAAATTTTTAAAAAAAAAGTTTACCATGCTTGCAAAATTAATTTAAACTTTTTTTTTTTGAAACTGAAAAAAATATTTGAAACATCGCACTTTTTCGATGTTATTTCAACATTGGATACATTTTGTAATTCAAACACAAAAAATTAAACCATTTATTAATTAATTTAATTTTTACCTTTTAGACTGAAACGATGTTTGGTTATTTATTTATTAGATTTATAACAACTTTATTTTGCAGATTTAAAGAGTTATTGCTTGGAAAAATTAAAAATGATCCAAACCTTATTTGAATGTACTAAACGAACAGAAAGTATAAATTCTAATAATTCAAAGATTCACACAGCATAAAATATAGAGATATCAATTTTTCGACCGATTACCCAAGACATAATTGGGTTTAAGTTTATTTTTACTTATATATAAAAATAATAAAAAACCCAATAAATGATATAAAATTAAATTAATTTACCATTTTCAGAAACAAATCGAGACTTTCTTATCAATTGCTTAAAAAAATTAGAAATTAAAAAAATTGTAAATAAAAAAAAATAATATTCATGTAAAAAATAAAAAATAAAAGCACGTTTTTAATTTGTATTTAATTAAATTTAAAAAAATTAAGGTGTTTTAATAAGGCAATATAATGTAGAAAAAGTAAGAAGTTCAAAATAATTTATTCCATTTTATTCTAAAAAGTTTTTTTTTATTGTTTTTTGTGTTAAAATGTAGTCTCGTGTACTTGATCTAATTTAGAAAGCGAAAAGCAACATAAAAGCCATCATAAGACAAAAAAGACCCATGGCCTCGGACAAGGCAAAGCCCAAGATGGCATAGGAAAACAATTGTTGTTTTAGACCTGGATTACGGGCATAGCCGATGACTAAACTACCAAAAACTGTTCCAATACCAGCTCCTTTATTTAACAAAAAAAATAAGAACTCAATTTTTTAAAGAAAAAGAGTAAGAAAATAAAATGTTCTTACCGGCTCCGGCAACTCCGACAGTGGCGGCTCCTGCTCCAATGTATTTAGCTGCCGAGTCAATATCACTTCGGACAGAGCTTGTTTGAATTGAAGCTGATTGAATTTTGTTCAATGCAGCTGGTAGAGTAGCGATTGGTTTGAAAGAAGCTTTGTTGAAGAGGATAGTGCGAGTAGCACAGGATCGGATGATGTTGCTGGCCATTTCGAAAGAATTTCTTATTCGAACAGAATCTAAAAAGCCGATTAAGTAAAATTTGTTTGGAATGAAAATCTACAGCACACTACATTCATATAAACTGACAAATACATAACGCTTTAGCGAAAAAAATCTTTGTTTTAGAACAGAAAAAGTTTAAAAAAAGCCTATTATTTTTTTTGTTTTCGAGCAAATCTAACTTTTTTGTGTATAACAATAAAATAACAAAAATGTTTGGCTTTTTTTAAAAACTAAAATTTAAAATGCCTTAGCGTACGCTAAACTATACGCAATCAATAAGCATTGTTATAATTTGATCAAATAAATTATTTGAAAATATTCCAAAGTTCACTTTTGTTTTTTCTTTTCTAATAAATTTTTTTTTTAAATCTAGCCTGAACTCTTGACTTCTGATCAAAAACAATAAACCCATTCTGTACTTTAATTAAGAAACTCAAAAATTATCTATATACTAATTAATATGCTTTATTTTTGTTTTTGAAATTATATTTGGATTTATTTTTAAATTTACTCTAATTCTTCGGATGGAATTCATGATTAATGGAAGAAACAGAAACATAAAGTTTAAACCTTGATATTCTGTTCTTAATTTATATTTTGTTCCAATCTTAAAATTTATTTCTACAAATACAGTTTTGAATTTTAAAAAAAATTTTCTTCAATTAATTATACAAAATTTTCAATGTTTTTCCTTGAATTGCTTTGAAGCGAAAGGTCAAATTTTCTTTTTTTGACCAAAAACCATGTTTTTGTTTTAGAGGTTAGCTTGGTTTTAAAATTAAAGCAATTGATCAAGCATAATTTTAATTTATTAGATAATAAAAAGAATATTCAAAAATTCTAAAAAATAAAAAATTTAATTAATTTAAATTCGAAAGCAAATAAAATTTTTTCCAAATTCATTAAATTTGACAATTTTTGGTTGTCTCGCCGGTCTTTAATATTCTAAATTGCATCTTACAAATAAGAAATTTCAAAAATCAACATTTTTTATAAAACTTTCAATTTCGACTCGTGAAATGATTTGAACTTAAATTTTGGTGTTGATTTTCCTTTTTTGAGTGTGGTTGAAATTTTTTGAATACAATTTGATTAGCATTTTTGAATGTATGTAACATAAATTTTAAAAAAATTAACAATGTAGATAATGTTTAAAAAGTACAGAACTTAAATATGGATATTTACTTTGACTGTTTATTCCTCTTTTTTAATTAACAGAAAAATTGTTTCAAACAGATTATACCAGAAATTTAAATTTTATTTTTGCAATCATTTTAAAAAAAGTTTCTAAGGTCGATGATAAAATTATTTTTAAAGGTGGTTCATAATTTTTTTCCAATTTTTCTGGTAAAAATTAAATCCAAACTAAATTATTTATTTTAATCAAAAAAATAAAAATTCAAAATATTGAAATTTTTTCGAGAAAAATTGAGGAACCATAATAAGACAATGCATCTTTATCAAATTAATACTTTATCAAAAATTATTCAAAAAATTTAGCCAAAGACAAAAATAAAAAAGCCGAAATGGCAACCAAGTTAAATTTCAAATTATGGGAACTGTTGCAGTTGTCAGTGGTACAAACATATGTGAAGATTTTTCGACCATAGTGAACTTGTGTAGCTTGGGTAGTGCCACTAAAGCAATCATACACAGCATAAAGATTTCCTCCAGACAGTTCGTAAACATTTTTCTAGAAATAAACAAAAAATAGAAATAAACAAAATATAATTTATCTTGAGAATCAAATTACCATGCATCCTTTTGGTTCGGATGATGGATTGCTAGCACCTGAGGCACCACAGTTATTAGCAGTAACTGTGTTGTCAAAATATGTTTTTAGCTCATGAGATCCAGGCTCACTGATTCCAAATCCAACTTTACATGAAAGCGATTGAACACTCTCTAAATGAGCTTTTGGTAACCAAAAAAATTAAAAAACAAAACACAAAACAAATTTTCTTTTTTAAGATCAATACCATAGATGATGCAAAAAATGGCCAAAAAAGCTTGATATCCTTTCATTTTTTCTTATTTTAAATTTTTTTCTTACTTGATTTTAATTCTTGTATGTTCTGAAATTTAAAACTTTTTTTTTTCTAACCTTTTTATAGTTAGACGGTAACTATCAAACAGTTCAATTCGTATCTTAGTTGCTATAAGATACAATTTCCTCACATTTTTTTTTCAAAATATCGGAAAATGTTTTATTTATTTTTGTTGATTTTTGATTTAATTTAAAAATTTACTTTTCATTCAAAATTCTGATAAATATAATCGAGTTTACTATGTCTTATAGCAACTAGAAAACAAATTAAGTTATTTGATAGCGATGGATAGTTTAAATCATTTCTCTAAATTTAATATTATACAATCGAAATAAAATATCAATTTCATATAAAATAATTTTATTTAATTACTTTATTTTTGATTATCCCTAGAAAATTTTTTACTAAAATTTTGTTGATTAAATTGATTTAAATTAAAAATTTATTTTTGTTTATTTAAGAAAAATAATTTTTAAAATTGCATATAAAATTCTTTGATTGACTGCCGTTAATAAAATATTAATGAAAGATTTGAGCTATTAAAATTACAATTTAAACAAAATTTTTTGTTTCTCTAAAATTATTTTTTTTCTCTATCAATCATTGAGGCTTAAAAAAAGGCTTATATTGTTGGGAACTGCCGTACCAAAATACTCATATTTAAAACACTAAATTAATCAAAAAAAAAGTTAAATATTGTTTTAACAAATTTTTAAATCTTTTTTTTTTGTTAAATATACAAATACCTTGTTTTATTTTCAATTTGATTACAAATAAAAAAATGCGATATTTTTAATAATAAAAATTTAAAATTAATTAACAATGAAAACAAGAAAAAAAGAGTAAAAAAATCTAGAAATGGTAAAAAAATAATGTAAAGCCTACAGCACCAATTACTCAAGTTTCTTCTAGATGCAAACCCTGATTCAACTCCAAAATTTAGACAAAAAGGTCCTAGCTTTACTTGAGACAAATTAAACAATAACAGGAAAAGGTGTTTATATTGATAGCAATTTTGAATCTTTTTTTCTTGTATTCTTGTTTTTAAATTAAATAATTTTTCATAATGATTTCAAATTATATTTAGAAAATTTTTTAAGATATCAAATTAAAAAAATCAGTTTTTGAATATTAATTTTTATTTAATCAAAAGTTTTATTAGCTAAATTTATTAAGGAATATCAAAAATTTTAAGTTTAAAATCAAAAAAAATTATCCATAAAAATAAGATAATATTTATTAAAATCACCAAATAAAATTCAAGTCATAAAAATCAGTAATATTTTTGAAAATGTTATTTTCCTTTTTTTAAGTTATTATTTTCTAGATTCAAAAAATTTGTTACTAAATTGTAGCCTTGTTTGGACTTATTTACCTGGGTTTAATTAAGAATATTTTGATGACGTTAAGGCTTTATTTTGCTAAAGTGTCAAATAAAAGTTAAATTGCTTGTTATGGTTACATTAATAAGTTTAGAAAAAGCTTTACAATAAAACTTTAAAGTAAATAAAATTTATTTTAATTTTAACATTACTATGCATTTCAACTTTTCACTGTTTAATTTTTTTAAATAATTTTGCATCATTGTTGACTTTTTACTTTTTTTTAAATAAAAATAAATTAAGATTTACTAAAAAATTTTTTTTTTTATATTTTTTTAAGAATTTTTTTCAAAATTGAAAATTTTTTTAGGTTAATTGATAACAAAATTGCCATAATTCATTGACTGATAAAATAAACCTTCTTTAATCAAAAAATACTTGTAATAATTACATTAGTACCTTTGGGCCTTGACTCAAAGTAAATTAAAGGGATTATAAATGAAAAAAAAGAAAAAAAAACGTATTGCTTCAAATAAAAAATTTTAAAAATTGAAATTAAATCAGTTCAAATCTGTAAATTTAAAAATCGATTGTTTTAATAGATTGAGAAAATTTATTTAAATTTTTTAAATTTTACAACTATTTTGTAAACTCGTTGTCATTGATTTAGATTGATAAAAAAATTACTTTGGTCTTCCTAAGTATCCGGGATCCAAAACAAGATTAGTACCAAAATTATGAAAAATTAATTTAAAAAAAAATAAAGACATTATTTAAAGTTTTAAACTGATTACCCATTAAATTTGATATTAAAATAATTTTAATAAATTTTATTTGACAAATGAAAACTTTTGCTTTTTTTTTTAAACTTTTCTTTTTCATTTTTAACAATTTTCATTTCCTTAAATAAAAAAAGTAAATCTTTCGAGAAATAAATAATTCGACAAAAATTAAAAAAACTTTTAAATGATTCTTTATTATTTTGAATTTTAGAGAGAACTGGGCAAAAACATATTTGCTTCTTTGGCAACAATTTTCTCCTATTGCTCTTGGGACAGCGCTTCGCCTTCTTCCTTTTCATTTGTCATTTCGTGTCCTGTTGCCAAGTTGTCGACAGCAATGGCCAAGAAAACATTTAATAAAGTATCTAAAAATTAAAAATCAAATGCATTCCTATTAAAATGTCAAACTAAATTGTTACAATTTCCAAACATTACAAGCACTATGAAGTAAACACTTGCAAGTGCTCTCCAAGAGTACGGTCCTCCTCTTGATCGAATGCAATCGTACATTATTTGAAATTGAAATACTGTTAACAACGCAATCGAAATCTGTTAAAGTTGGCTGCCGGACTATCGTCTTTAAAATTCCATCTTTGTTTACAAAAAAAATAAAAAAATTTTATTTTGGCTAACATTCTGAAAATTCAATATTTTTCACTTTATCATTTTTGGAAAAAAACAAAATTTTTATGACCCCCTCTCTCAGTTTTAAAAAAGTCGCTTGATGATCGTATCTGACCGATGTCTTTGCTATTTGATAATTAATCATTTACAGTATGGTACAACAATGTTAAATTAATTTTTATTTTTTCTAAAATCAGAGTTGTATAAAAGTCACAGGTCAAGTGCGAGTCAGGACTTTGACTTGTTTCAAAAATTCAAAGAAAAACAAGTCAAGATTTTTTCTTTTTTTAAAAATATAATTAAAATAAATAAAAAAATTATAAGTATCGAATTTTTTTATTCAGGAAAAAATAAAATTATTTGTTTAAATTTCTTTTTTCAATGAAAATATTGAAATATGATTTTTTAAACGATTCACATAATTGTCTTATTCTTTTTAAGTGAATTTACTAATTAAAAACAAAAAAGGTGTGCTTAAAAAATTTTTTTAAATAAATTAAACAAGAAAAAAAATATTAATAAAAGATATTAATAAAAAATATAAAAAATCAAGATAAAAAAAAATACATGACTTGTTTTTTTTAAATTTTTGAAACAAGTCAAAACTTGTTAATTTTAAAAAGTATATTTTCAAGTCCAAGTCATACTTTGGCTTGTTTTTGACTCGTTAAGACTTTTTTTCGTGACTTTTATAAAAGTCTGTCTAAAATTGTTTATTTATTGAATTTGACGAAAAATTGATTGCAAAAGAATAAACAAAAACACTAATTTGTAGAATTTTTTATCTCTACAATTTCATCAAACTCGGCATAAAAATATAAATAACTTTTAAATATTTATTATCAAAAACTTGTTCTATATAAAATTAAAAAAATAAAGTTTGTTCACTGGTAATAGGTCTGATCGAAGCCGTCCTGGTAGACCTCGCATTTATCTTTTTGTGATGAAAGTTACATTTTTATTGAGATTAGAATTAAATAAGGTTCGCGCGGAGCAAAACTACAGCACATAAAAGTTTAGAGACTCTTTCGGGTGTTTTAGGCATCTCAAAAAATATTAAGAAAAAAAAATTAGAAAACTAATTATTTAACAAAAATTAAATTAAGTATTGAAAACATTTTACTAATTTGACATTTAATTCTGACGTTTTACATAATAAAAAATTATGATTATTCAAAAATTAGTTTCAAACTCATTTTATTCAATTTTTTTTGGCTTTAAATTCAATAAATAAAAAAAGTGGTCCCAACATTTTCTTCAGAATTTTCTCTAGTTTCAGAATCTGTATAAAAAAGTAGGGGTCGGGGGGTAAACCGCGGACTAGATACAAAAATAGTGAAAAAATACCATTTTTTTACCATTTTTTGCCAAAATATTGATCTATTGGTACAATAATAGATTAAATTAATACACCATTTTGTTGATGAGACTATTTGCTTTCAGAATATATATATATTAATAAGGTTATGTCTATTAGAACATGAGATATTTTAGCTCAAAGGTAACTAACTTTTGTTTTTTTTTCGATCTTTGAGGGGGTGGGGTCAAAAAATTTTTTTTTTGATCCCACCCTAAAAAACCGTTTTTCTAGGTTTTCAAGTATGCAGATTAATATTTTAAAGTCGGTTTGCCGAAATTCATATAGTGCTGTAGTTTTGCTCCGCGCGAACCTTAAATATATTATTTAAAAGTTAAAAAAAAATTTTCAATATTATTTACAAATTTTCAAATAATGAATAAAATCTTGAATTGGTGGTTGATTTTCTCTCTGTCGTTGTTCTCTTTAAGCATCGAGTTGTTTAGCAAATATATCCCTTTGCCGTTGGACCTGTTGTTGAGAGTCGGCTCTTGGAATACCAGGACGTCTTATTTGGCCTCTCGCATGTTCAAGTTGCATCTCAGATTGAGTTTCCTTCTTGTCTGATAGGACGGAATCAGAAAATAGTTCAGATGGTCCAGATCTTTGGTCCGACATTCTAAACATTCTTTTTATAGGAAGAAATTTTCCTAAAAAATTTTATTAGAAAAATAATTTGAACAAAAAAAAAAAAAAAATTAGAAATATTAAGTGTATAGATAAAGATATTCGAAATCCATGAACTTTTGAATCTTCAATTAACATAACAACTCCAAATGTTGATCTTTGCACACACTTTTAGCGTTTGAGGTACAGAACAATATACAAAAACAATGAAAAAAACTTAAATTTTCTATACTTGAGTCTTATTATTCAATTACTTCTTTGATTTATGGTTCTTAATTGATTTTAATTTTGAACAAAAATTAAATGTAAAATTTCAAAAAATATTCCTTATGAGAAACTAACTTTTTATGATAAACCTATTGAAAAAAAATTTAGGTTAATATTGAATGCATTTTAATATTTGTAATTAAACTCTTTAGGGAAATACGATTTTAAATTTTATTTGAAAATTTGTAAATAATATTGAAATTTTTTTTTAACTTTTATATAATATATTTATTTAATTCTAATCTCAATAAAAATGTAACTTTCATCACAAAAAGATAAATGCGAGGTCTACCAGGACGGTTTCGATCAGACCTTTTAACAGTCTCTGAAAATTGTTTTTTAATTAAAGAGACACATTTTGGAGATACGCCTAACAGCTTGGGCTTTCTTATTTTGCTTTTTATTTACAATTTTTAGCAGACCGGCGATCTTCCATATTGGTGGCCTAAACAAATTTTTTTTCTCATATTTTGGCAAAATAAAGATCTCTTGGTGATTTTATTTTGAAATTTTATTAAATTTAAGCAGTTAATTCAAGCAGATTTACTCAAAATTGGAAGATATGTAATAGTTAATCATAAGGTTCATAATTGTTATAATTGTTTATTTACGGTGAGGTTGCAAACAGAAAAGTGGGATATATACTGCCAAACACAGATGAAGAGTCGGAACCTGGAATGTCAGAACCAAGTTCGAAACATCAAGATGCGCTCAAGCCGCACTGGTCATGGAAAAATACGGTTTAGAGGTGCTAGGTATATGTGAAAGTCGCTGGACAGGATCAGGCCAAAAAAGCAACAGTAGTTGGACCTTCCTGTATTCTGGATCTGAAAACACAAGACAACATGGCGTAGGGATAATGCTTTCAAAGTAAACCAAGGATGCCATGATGGAATGGGAGCCTATAAGTGAAAGACTGATTCGCACACGGCTAAACGGGAAGCATTGTAACGCATCCATCATACAGTGCTATGCTCCAACAAACAAAGCAAGTGAAGAGGAAAAATCTATATTCTAAGAACAGCTACAAGGAACTTTAGATAAAGTGCCTCGACATGATCTCATGATAGTCATGGTCGATATGAATGAGAAAGTTGGAAGCGATAACTATGGATATGAAAAATGCATGGGAACCCACGGTTGCGGAGAAAGAAATAACAATGGTGTAAGACTAGTAGATCTGTGAATGAATAACAACCTTTGTATAGGTGGAACAATGTTTCAGCACAAAAATATACACAAACTGAAATGGCGATCTCCAGATAAGAAAACTTTTAACCAAATTGATTAAATAATGATCAATAAGAGATGGAGGTCTTCCCTAAATGACACCAAAGTCTTTAGAGGAGCCGACATATATAGTGATCATTATCTGGTAGGAGCGTGTATAAAGCTGAAATTAAGTAAAGACTATCAGAGAAATGCAGAAATTAAATACGATGTTGGACGTCTAAATGACCCCAAATCAGAATACAGCACAAAGCTTATAAAGAGCCTCCAAAAAGTTGAACAACAAGAGGGTCGGATATACAGATAAGATGGTCACAAATTCGGGAAGCCTATTGTAAAACAGCAGAAGAAGTTCTCGGTTTTGTAAAACATCAAAGGAAAAGATGGATATCCGACGAGGCATGGGCACTGATAGCTGAAAGAGGGGATATCAAAGCGAAAATGTTTCAAGCAAAATTTGACCGAATCCACGAAAAACTAGAAACATCATATGGAATAAAGAACAGGCTTGTAAAGAAGGGAGCAAGGCGTGAAAAGAGGAACTATATAAACCAGTGTGCAAGCGAAGCAGAAGAAGCCAGCTCAAAAGGAGACCTACATAAATTACACAAGCACACTAATTCGATATTTAGCTCCTCACAGAAAAGAACATCATTAGTGACGGACAAAAAGGGTCGTATCCTAACGACTGAAAGATAGAAAGGGCAAAGATGGGTTGAGCACTTTAGAGAAGTTCAAAATAGACCAGAACCTATAGAGTCTCTAAAACCTGAAGCAGCTAGCACTGACCTCGATATTAAGACCGAAGTGCCAAGCCTAAAAGAAATTGAAGCTGCGAAAAAGGCTTTGAAAAACAGAAAAGTCTCGGGTATTGACGGAGTCACAGCAGAAATGTTAAAAGCTGACAGCAGGATCGCCATAGGGATGTTACAAGACCTCTTCAGAATGATATGGCGGCAAGAAATTATACCAGAGGACTGGTCAAAAGGCCTAATAGTCAAGCTTCCTAAGAAAGGTAACAAAATGATTTGTGACAATTGGCGAGGAATAACACTGTTACCAATAGCAAGCAAGGCGTTCTGCAGTATAATATTGGAAAGAATCAGAAACTCCTTGAATGTTCTACTTAGAGAAGAACAAGCGGGATTTAGACGAGGTAGAGGAACTCTTCCATGAGAAATTCGAGTGTAGCGTGATTCTGGAAAAAGGAATATCTGAGAGCTTTAATGCGTGTACAGGAGTCAGACAAGGGTGCGTTCTCTCTCCGTCACTATTCCTAATACTGATTGACTATTTCATGGAAAAGCAACACTGATGTACGGAAGTGAATGTTGGGGGATGTGTGAATCTGACAGGAAAAGTCTTAACACCTTCCACACGGGAAGCCTGCGGAGGATTCTCGGGAAACACTGGCCTGAGCCATTGTCGAATGCTGACCTATACAGAAGAACAAATTCAGAGCAGTAACATGGAGGTCAACAATCACGAAAGAGCTCATCGAAATGGGAATGACATGGGGAGAAGCTAGGGTAAAGGAAAAAGATCGACTTGAGTGGAAAATCAAAAGTAATGACCCTATTCTCCACAAGGAGTGAATAAGGAAAAAAAAAAAATTCGATCAAGAGGAGGACCGTACTCTTGGAGAGCACTTGCAAGTGTTTACTTCATAGTGCTTGTAATGTTTGGAAATTGTAACAATTTAGTTTGACATTTTAATAGGAATGCATTTGATTTTTAATTTTTAGATACTTTATTAAATGTTTTCTTGGCCATTGCTGTCGACAACTTGGCAACAGGACACGAAATGACAAATGAAAAGGAAGAAGGCGAAGCGCTGTCCCAAGAGCAATAGGAGAAAATTGTTGCCAAAGAAGCAAATATGTTTTTGCCCAGTTCTCTAATAGTTGCTTCGACTAACTCAAATGATGTGAATCAGTGTGACGATGATAGAAAAAAAAATCTCAACAAAACATTGAATAGCTAGCCAAATGCTTACTCAGCCTTGGAAAAAAATTTCCTATCAAATTCAAACTTTTTTAGATGTGAGAGAAAAATCCACAATGAGCTGAATGTAGAATAAATGGTCTTTTGCAAAGTTGATCTAGACTACATACCTGGCCTTGATGACGACTTAAAAGTCATACTTCCAGCATCGTATGAGACCTCATTTGCCAACTGGGTTTTTGACAGTGTTAAAGAAAAGTTGAATAGCGAGAATGTATCTTTTTAACTTTATTTTTGCTGTCATTGCGGTTCAACTTTTTCTACTGTACAGATTTGTCCAAGTTGACCGAGCAGGAATGTTATTGACAGTTTTTTTCCTACAAAGATCGCCCAACAGTTCCAAAAATTAAGCAGCGCAACTGGCAAGGATGGGAATTTCATTATGGTAATGTTTTTTTGCTTTTTTATCTCATTTTACTGTGCAAAGAGGAGAGGGATGGCCAGCGTAATTTTTTTATTTTTTCCAAAAAATTATTTTTATTTAATTTTGATTCTTTTAAAAAAGAATATTGGAGCATTCAATCGAGTCAACTAAAGTTGGCTATGGACCTTTACCTCAGAATAGAATGGAAACGGCCTTTTTCTACAACATTTACTTTATAGTTTTTCCTTTCTTTTTTGTGCACTTGATCATTATTACATTTCAAGAGCAAGGTGAGAAAGAACTCGAAGATGCAGAAATCAACAAGAATCAAGTAAGTTGTCTGTTAATTTTCATAAATGCGCGGGTATATTAAAACATAGAAAAATATATTTAAAATAATAAAGATTTGCCAAAAAAAATATGTAGAATAAATAAATAATTTAGGGAAATTTAGAAAAACTCAAACTTTTTTTGTTAAAAAAAATTTTTTTTTCAAGAATTGATTTAAGAAATTAAGCTCAATTAGAAATAAATCAAAATTAATTTCACAATCGAATCAAAAACAATTGAATTGCATATTAACTGAATTGCTTGTTTAATTAATTAAAGAGTAATATTTTAAGTTGAAAATATCTTATTCTTCATTTTATTTTTCAAGATAATTGGCTTTTCTTTATTTTATCAAATTCTGTATTTTATTTTTCAAATTTTTTTTTCCATGTTTTGATAGATCCCCCATAATTTCTAATTGATTAAACCGTTAACCAATTAGCAATTATGGGGGATCTGAAAATACAAATTAATTTAAAGGGTCCAATTTTTGTGTGTGGATAAATTGCTTTTTTAGTAGATAATTTTTTAAAAATAATAGATGAAAAAAGTTAGGAATTTGAAGAGTCATGTTTTCAACTAGATTTTAACGTTTTTATATTCATATTTTCAAGTGGAATTTTTCAAGAAAAATCGTCCTTTTTCAGACTAATTTTTGAGTTTGAACAAAAAACATCTGACAGAATTTATTAAATTCAGACCCAAAAGTTCTAAAATATCAAAAACCATTAAAATTCACCACAATAAAGAATTTTTTGAAATTTTTATAGTGCCACAAATTATAATCTGTAGCCATACATATAAATTTTGAGTCTAATAACCTGCGTTAAATTCTATTAATCTTAATGATTTTAAATTTCTTCACATTTTTGATTATTGTGGTAAAATTCTTCACAATTAAAGAAGAAAATTTTGTTTATAATTTTATATTATTTAAGTTTAAATTTAAAATTTCAAAAATCATTTAAAATTCAACATAATAAAGAATCATTTCAAAATTTTTTATTTTTGTCGAATTATTTATTTCTCGAAAAATTTACTTTTTTTATTCAAGGAAATGAAAATTGTTAAAAATGGAAAAGAAAAGTTTTAAAAAAAAGTTTGGTTAAAAAACACATTTGTTTTTCTACACAATGATTTATATAGAGAAGACTGTTTTAAAATTTTTATGTTACTAGAAGTAGTAATAGTAAGAAAAGCTGTGGCAAAAGAAAAAAGAAGTTTTTTTCTGGAGCAGTAGCGACAGTAGACGCTCTGCTTTAACAGCCTTAGACCAGTTTTTTAGCAATTTTTATTATATTAATAGTTCTATCTTAATTACAATTTCAATATAGAATAGCAAAAATTGCTTCTAAATACTTCTCTAAAAATAGTTTTTGTTTTAGTTGTAGATTAAATAATAGATTATAATTACACAGAAAATATAAAATTTTATCAATTCGGTTTTTGAATAAGTTTGTGTTGGTGATGCTTCTGGTACCCGGATCAAGTGTGTTCCAATAACCAGCTATTCGATTGTTAAAGAAGTGATACCGAACACCACAATTTCTTATCAATATTCTAAAGGGTAAAAATTAATTTTTATCAAAAGAATGTCGATTTCTGAAAATTTTCGGACTCGTATTTTTATTTATTTGTTTTCTGTACCGAGCTAAAGCTCCTTCAGAATAAATTATAAAAAAATAAAATAAAAATAAAGTAAATAAGCTTAAAAAAAGTTAAAAAAAAAGTTAAAAAAACATATATTGAAATAAGAGGAAATAGTAAGGTAGCAATTACACAATGGAGTTGGGTATTCAATATATCTCGATTCGAAACCTTCTTTGTATTCCTCCACCAGTCTTACAACCAATGGAATAGAATGACTCGGTCCTGTCCCAACATATCTCTCACTCAACTCAAAAAGCCGATTCGAAACTATTAGTTACAGTGAAGTACGGTTAAAACGAAGTCACTGGGGGAATCCAAAAGCAGTTCGTAATAAACGAATTTCGTTATGTCCAAATAAGAGAAATTAATGTTATTTTTAAATTTTTTAATAATAAATCATAATTCATAAATCAGAAATCAAAAAAATTATTTTTATGCAATATTGTTTTTTGTTTGACCATTAAGCCTAAAATTTCGGTTTCAATGCTTTCCAAATTTTCAATAGACGATTCAAAATTGTGTGTAGATTTTGAAAGATGTTTTCTTAATTGATCAATTAATTTTAAAGCTTGTTGATTTGATATATTTTCGTCCTGAAATGATTCGATAGCATTTGAAGATTCGTTATCTGATTCGTCATCACTTGACTAATTAATAAATTAGTACTTATTCTTTAAAATCAAACAAAAACAAAGAGACCAAAAATATTTTTTTTCCTAGCTACGTTATAGACCAAGAGAAATTCACTAATATTTGTTAAAAAGTGATTCGTAATAACCGAATTTTCGTAATATCCGAACTTCGTTATATCCATAAGAAATTACATTGAAAAGATTCTTGTTCTGCCAAATATAGAATTTATTTTCGTTAAAAACGAATTTTCACTATAAGCGTGTTCGTTATAAACGGATTGTTCTGTATTTAAGTTTATTAAAAGCTTTATGATGCACGATGTTGGAGGGAGGATCATATTTTAACTTAAAGATAGTTCTTTCTGCTGTATTCTGAATTGCTTGTAGTTTTTTGATATTATTATCTGAAAATGAATTCAAGCAAGGAAAATAATAGTCTAAAATTGATCCGACTAAAGATTTTAATAAATTTCCTAGTGTGTTTTGAGCAAGACCCCATTTTTTGTTTGACAATATCTTAATAATATTTAGCCTTTTGTTGCAACGTTCTTTAATCTTGTCTACTAATATATTAAAATTTAATTTTGAATCAAATTTTATACCAAGAAACTTGATTTCTTTTTGGCTCATTATTCTGTTTCCAAAAATTTTTTAGTTAAGATTCGTACAAGCGTACACTTAACCGGCCAAAATTTTGGACGGTCAGCTAAAAAACGGTCAAAAAAATGACCGACCAAATGATCCTCCGCCAAAAAGTTGGCCCTATTTTTGGCCGTCCTTATATTTTTAACCGTTTTTTTGGCGGTCCAAAAATTTTACCGCTCAAAACCGTTCGTGCATTGGATCGGTTTGTCTTGACCGTATCCAACACTAGTTGAAATTACCACTCTTTTTTTTGTACTAAGAAAAGTATATTGTATTTTTCATTTAATAAGCCATTTTTCTAGTTCGTTGGTGTATTTATTTATCTTATTTTCTAGGTTCACCTTTTTGTAATAAATGAATGTATTATTTATTTATTTGTTTTCTGTACCGAGTTAGAATTCCTTCAGAATAAATTAAAAAATATATATAGAAGTAACAAAATAAGATAAAATAAAAAAAAAATAAAGTAAATAAGTTAAAAAAATTGAAAAGTAAGAAGACATATATTGAAATAGATTGTTAAATTAACAGATGTTTACATAGTATTTATTCTAAGATTTTTTTTATCCGAAAGGAAGCGGTAAATTAGTTTTTTTTTTATTTTATTTAACATCAATAAAATATAGCATCATTTTTTTAACATTATATAGTTAATTAAGATTTGACAATATTTTCCTTATTTAGCAAATAAAATTTAATCCTTTTTTTAATTATTAACAATAGAATCCTTAATTAAGATTTGACATTAAATTCACTGACATTAATTTTTTGACAAAAAAATAGTTTAAAATTAATTTACAGTAAATCCTTTTTATTTCTTAAACCAATGGTCTCAAATTCTTACTTGATTGGATTTTTATTTAAAAAGTATTGCCAGTCTATTTTTAGACATGTACTTGACAACATTTTAATTCCGAATAGTATGCTGAGTGAACTGGACACAAGACATAGTTTGTTACTAAAAAAATCATTGGGCTGAAAAAGTTTACCCGTGTCAGTCCTTTGTATGATGCGCTTAAGTTAGAATCACTTAGTGAGATCTATTTTAACCATTAAATTTATTTTTTAGAACAGCTGATGAGATGCCCACTATGTAAAGAAGTTTTTCACCTAAGTCGTGAAAGTCAAACCACTTCGGACAAGAAAAATACATTGTTTTGTGAACAACTTAACCGATTAGAAAAGCGCTTGTTTATTAACTGCCTAGAGTATGAATCCAAAATTGTAAAAGCTTTGATTTCATTTAGTTTTAGTAGTCTCAAAATGGACCTTGTAGACTCTGCTAAATTTATTATATCAAATATAACTTATAACTAATTATATGGAAACAAATCAAGAATTTTTTTTATCTATATAGAGTGTAAATAATGGACGATAATAAAATTATTCAAAAATTTTAACAAAACTTTCTTTAATTATAATATATATTCCACAAAAATAATGTACCTATCACAATTTTAATATTTATTTAACTGAAATAAAAAATGATTACAAATAAATTATTTTGACATATTAAATTAAAATAATTGCACTTAATTGTTAATTATTCACAAAATTAAATAATTTCAAACAAAATAAATTAAATGAGAAAAAAAGAGTACTAGAGATAATTATTTTTAATAAGTGTTGACACTTTATAATTTTTTGATAACTAAAACATTCATTTAAAAAGGCTGTCTGTATCGAACACAATAAATTTTGTAAAAATTTCCACAAATTAATATAAAATATCAACAAAAATTATATATTTTTATCTCTTTATTTTTTTTCCGAACATATTATAAAAAAAATAATTTAATTTATAAAAACATAACACGAAGAAAAATTCCAAGCAAACGAAGAAAAATTTCGAAAAACAAGTAAACAAATTAATTAAGCTCTTTAATAGAGCCGTTTAATTTTTTTCTCACATTTTTATTATTTTTTTTTACTTGAGTGTGATATTTTATTTTTTATTTGATACAAATATTATTTTATTAGATATTTTTTTTTTTTTTTATTAGATATGGATTAAAATAAATTAGATACTAAAAAAATTTGAAGCCTAAAAAAAACTCGATTACAATCAGTCATACTCAACATGCAATCCGTCGATCAGACCAAATCAAATGAAAGCGTATTACTCAATCCTGAAGACGAAACTCTTAATGATGCGGAGTCATTTCCATATCAAAAAAAAAATAGTCAAAGTCAATCGTGAAAATTGGAAACTAAGTTCGTGCACTTGTTCATATTGGCTAAAAAATTATTATTGTTGTCATTCAATAGCATGTTGTTACAGGCTTAGTAAGTATTTTTTTTTTAAATTTTTTCTTTAATTTAATTAATATTTTTCTTTTTTAGAATTGATGAATTTCAATGATATTGGAATGGATATACCATTGAACAACAAGCCAAAGCGAGGATCAAAAAAGAAAACAAGATTGCGTCTACAACATCAACCATTTGACTGCATTCAGAACGAAGAAAATGCTATTCTTGAGTCTGACCAAGACTCTGATATTGAATCAGAACCAACTCCAAAATCATCTAATAAACTAAAGCCAAATGATGCAGTTTTATCTATCCAAAATATTTGTAAAACTTGTAATGCTGTCATGAAGGAAAAAAGAGGTTTTTACTGCCCAAATCGTTGTACTAAGAAAAAAAATTAAATTTTTTTGTAGATTTTTTTTAAGTTTTCTTTTACTAAATATGTTTTTTTTATTGATTAAATGGGAAAAAAAAATTTTTTTGGTATTTTTACTTATTATGCTTATTTTAAATTTACGATTTAATTAAATAAATAATTAAAAATTAACTTTATTATTTTTTTATTTTTTTTTGGGATTTTTATTAATTCTGTGGAATTTTCACTAAAAATATTGTGCACAAGTATTAAGACTCATTTAAAAATCTATACTATACTCTTGAATGCCAGTGTATTGTTAAAAATATCCTTTATTTTAACCCTAAAACGAAAATGAAAATGAAAATGCGAGAAATATCTGAAGGAGCCTTAGCTCGATACAGATATACAAATAAATAAAATAAAATAAAAACATAAAAATGTTAAAAAATCGAGGTTTTTACTGTCCAAAAGGTTGCACTAAAAAGGTAATAAAAATTAGTCGGTATTCTTTTTTTTTTGTTTATTAATAAATTTACGATTTAATTAAATAAATAATTAAAAATTAAATAATTTTTTTATTATTTTTTTCTTTAGTGACAGTTTAATAAAATAATTACACAACTATTATTATTGTTTTATTCTTATTATATTTATTATATTTTTATATAATTTGTGGTTGTTTTTATTATTTTTGTGGAAAAAAAAATTATCTCTCTTAAATGATTTACTAAAAGTAAATTATGAATTCGGATGTAATTTTTTTTAATTTCTATAAATGTCAATATGACTTAAACTTTAAATAAATAATAATAATAGTAGTAAAAATGTTAGCCTTGAAGGTGTGAAAAAAAATTATTTCTTATACACAATAAATTAAATAATATGACATTAATTTACTTGTTTTATTTTTGACTAATTATTCAACTAAATACCAAAAAATTGCCAAATTTCTAATTAAAATGTTTTATTAATTTTTGAAAAAAAAATTGAAAGAATTCAAGCGAATTTAAAGACTTATTTAAAAGTTGATGAAAAAAATTCAAAGTCACGTCGTGCTGAAAAAAGATTCATGACCTGACATTGGACTGTGCAATGAACATGAAAAAAAAAAAAAAAAAAAAAAAAGTTGCGCACAAATATTTCTTAACAAAAAGAGTAAAATCAAACTGCATGGTTCGTCACGACAGGTCAAGGTCAATTGAAAGCAAAATTCAAACGATCTCAACAGCGCTCATTCATCTCACTCATTTAGCCATCGACAAGAACCACAAGAACGACAAGAACAACAAGAACAAGAAAAAAAGCTTAGCTTTGCCAACAATCAATTCACTTTAAGCTCTCTTAATTCGTCTCTGAAATGAGTAAATTGAAAAAATCCAACTTGGCCACATTCAGCAACCAGGCCGTAGTGTCAATCAACCACCACCACCACCAACAACAACAACAGCAACAGCAACAGCAGACGGAGTCATGTAAAAGCACAGTGGACAAGGCGGGCTGCTTCCAAGCGCCGCCCCAAATTCAAAAAAAAAAGCGCGCCGCTCTCGAAAACATATCGAACTCGAGCGTGGGCCTGACCACGTTCGCGAGCGAACACGCGCACAAACCCGCCAACGCCAAGTCCGACCAGTCGAGCTCGAACAAAAAGTCGCGCTTCGGCGCCTCTGTGTTCGGCTCGCAAAGATCAGGCCTGAAGGCATCAGCAGCGGGCCGAGCGCCCGGCGACAGCGTGAAAAAAGCGGGCGCCAAAAAGACCAAGGAAGAAGAGCTGCGCAGCGACGTGGCCTGCATCGAGCAAGCCACCAACGAGCTCGACCTGCAGAAAGAGGAGCGGCCGAGCGAGCCGGAGCACGTGACCGGATGGACGGACATTGACGCCGGCGACGACAACGACGAGTTCACCGCTGCCGACTACGTCAAGCAAATATTCAAGTACTATCGGCAGCGCGAGCTCCAGTTTGTGGTCACCGACTACCTCAAAGAACAGCCCCATCTGAACAAGCACATGCGCTCGCTGCTCGTCGACTGGATGGTCGAGGTGCAGCAGCAGCTGGAGTTCAATCACGAGGTGTTGTATCTGAGCGTCAAGCTGCTCGATCTCTACTTGAACAAGCGCGTCATATTGAAGGAAAAGCTGCAGCTGTTGGGCGGCGCAGCGATGTTTATCGCGTGCAAGTTCGAAGAGCGCATGCCGCCCATCATAGACGACTTCATATTCGTCAGCGACAATGCCTACGACAGAAAAGAGCTCATCAAAATGGAAATTGAAATTTTGAAGACGGTGCAGTTCGACATCGGCGTGCCGCTCAGCTACACGTTCCTGCGCCGCTACTCCAAGTGCATCCGCGCCGACATGAAGTTTTTGACGCTGGCCCGCTACATTCTCGAGCTGTGCTTGCAGGACTACCAGTTCGCGTATGTGCAGGACTCGGTGAAGGCGTGCGCCTCGCTCTACTTGGCCATGAAGATGGCCGTGCAGTTCGAGAGCGACAATCCGGCCCAGGAGATCGTGTCCTCGCAGCACTTGACTGCCACCGAGTGGAACGAAACGCTCGTGTACTTCACGGGCGCTTTTCTCAAACAGTTTGTGCACTTGGTGCCCGCCATGAACCAGCTGGTCAAAGTGGCGCCCCAGTCAAAGTACAACACCATTTACAAAAAGTATTCGCATCAGGTGTTCCACGAGGTGGCCAAGGTGTCGTGTCTGACCGACGCCCAGCTACAGCACTTGATCAAAGACTGTCAGCTCAACAGCATCGGCTCGCACTCATCATCCCACTAGCTTTTTTCTAAAATTTTTTCCTCTTCTTCTACACCCCCCTCCCCCCTCTCTGCCTGTCTCTCTCTCTCTCTCTCTCAATTTTATACTCATCAATGTAGACTTAATTTTTTTAATTAAATTAAAATTTGTATCTTTTTTACATATTTTTTTTGTACTTTTTTTTATTGACTTTCAATTTGAAGTAATAATAGAGAATTTAGGATGACGACTGCAATTTATTGCATGCAAAACAAGGATGTTCAGCTAGTGGCCAATTATTGATTTTTGTTGGAAAATTTTGAACAAGTGGCACACATGCCGGATTGCGCCGCACTCGATTCTGCTTCTCTAGTCACACTTTGTGCCTTTCCCAGTATGTTAGTTTGAATGAAGTAGATAGTTCCGTGTTAAGAAGAAGCCGGCTCGGTGCGGCCCTCCAATATGTGTCATTTTTTAAAATTTCTTATTTTCTTTTTTTAAATATTTTAAAAATGATTAAAAATAAATTTTGTATTATTTTTTTAATTAATGAACTCTCTGTGTCACAGCTTGATGAGCTCAAATTTTTCATCTTCTTTTTTATGTCTTTCTTAATATTGTGCTAAAATATAAATGAATAATGTCAATTTTATAAAACATTTTTTCAGTCTAATAAAAGATATTTTAAAATCTAGTGTTTTTCTACAAGATCAATATTTGATTTATTCCGTGAATATTTTTTTTCTTAAAGTTCATTTCAAAATTTATAAAGCTGTAAAGAAATAAAATTTCTCCGCCCGCGAGATTAAAGTGCATGATCAAATGTAAATTTCAAATACAAATTTTTAGTTTTTAATTTTAAAAAAAGGTAATTTAAAAATTTTTTAATAATAGATGTCTAAATTTTACAAAAAATAATTTATCTAGTCTTTTATTAGAAATAAATTAATTAAATTTATCTCGTAGTCAATATTTAAAAATATTCCAAAACAAAATTTAACCTTGTTTCGTGCATATTGAAGTTGATTATCAATTCAAAATATTATTTCAATTTAAAAATATCAAAATTAATCTTTGAGTCGATTTTAATTATTTTAATGAAACATCCTATACATGAAATGAAGATTTAAAAATTAAAAAAATTAAAGAAAAATTTTTTCAACACATTTATAAAATCAATTTTCAAATATAAATTCATAAAAAAGTTTATTTTTTGGATTTTTAATTTTTCGTTGCTAGTAATGTTGGCTGACCGGTGGCTTGACCTCGATTCTTTATTACTTACTTGGAATTAAAAATTTTAATTTAATTTTGAACGCTAGATACAGTGCCGCAAATTAACTTGTCACATCACTTGTAATGTCATTTTTTAAACTTTCCTCATGTCAGCTGATGTGGTTTTTGTGAAATTCAGTATAAATAGTTTAAAAGAATAAAAATAAATGTAAAAAAATTGATTAACTTTTTTCTAAAGGTTTAAACTTAGTTCTGTAAATGCAACATAGTGCAATATTCAAAGTTGTATCAAATATTTATTTATTTATTTATAATTAACCTCCTTCAGGAGAAGTAAAGTAGAAAAAAAATATAAGAGTTTAAATAAGTGTAAAAAAATCAACTAAAATTCTATAGTTTTTAAATCTTATGTTGTTCAAACACAGTTCAATTGAGTCAGAGACACCATCACGGAGGTAGAGATGCCGCTTCATCTCCATTTTAAGCCAATTTACTCTCTCAAGTAGGGAAGATAAATTTAAATTAAAAAATGAACATTGTTTTTTAATGTCTGTTTCATAGGAGACAGAAAAACATGGGGAATTAATTGAGGCATTAAAACAGAGTGAACTAAAGATAGAGGAGCCGATTCCATTGAATTTAAGTGATGTAATAAATGATAATTTTGAGTAAAAATTTTGTTGATCAAATTTGAAGATTCTTAGTACTTTGAGGATGTACATTTTAAATTTAGCATCTGTCTTAATAAGTTGTTTTGGTTTGTGTTTAAAGATTTAAGGCATCTTGAATCCATAGTAATATTCTCTAGACCATAAGTAAATTGTGATAAGCAGAATGTTTTAAAAATGAAGCTTTTTAGGAATGGTGATAGGACACTGATTTTCTCAAAAAGAAAGGAGGCTGAATAAAAAGATTTTTGGACTTTTTTGAATTTATTGGTCCCTGCGGACTTAAATTCTAAGTTTGAGTTAAGTGTAAAGCCAAGGTATAGAATACTTTCAAGTTTATTGAGTATTGATTCGAGAATTGATTAATTAAAAGTCATTAGAAAATAAAGGGGAACCAAAAGTAATTATGCTTGATTTAGAATTATTAAATCTGAGTCGCCATTTAAGCCCAAAATCGCCATAAAGGTCTAATAGGATTTGAAGATATCTATCTTTGGGGCTAATAAGTAAAATGTCATCAGCATAAACTATAATAGAAACATTCATATTTTTAAATAAATATCTAAGTCTGATAAATTTGCAGAGTTTAGCAGAAATTAAATTTCAATATAATCAAGCGAAGTGCATTTTGCACACCTTTAGCAGACCTTTACAGTTGATGCAACTTTGAATGTTGCACCATGCTGCTTTCACAGAATTAATTTTAAACCTTTTTGAAAAAAGTTATTTAATTTTTTTACACTCTGTTCTGTTCTTTTGTACTAAACTTCACAAAACTTCATTACTTGACTAACTGGATTAGATCCTTTTTAGATAGTAGGACATTTAACGTAAACGTGAATGACCACTTAAGCGACGAATATAAACTGCAGGTGTTCCTCAAGGCTCAGTAATTAGTCCTCTTTTATTTAGTATTTATATTAATGACATTCCCAAAAGAAATAAAACAAATAATGAATACTCTCTGCTTTTCGTAGATGATCTTGTTACATTCTTCATTTATAACAAAAAAGGGAACCTTGAAAATAAGATAAATAAATACGCCAACGAACTAGAACAATGGCTCATTAAATGGAAAATGAAGATATCAGTTGAAAAGAAGTGTTCAGTAGTCTTTTCTAGGTACAAAAAAGAGAGTGATAATCTTAACTAAAAAATTTATGGAAACAGAATAATGAGCCAAAAAGAAATCATGTTTCTTGGTATTAAATTTGATTCTAAATTAAATTTTAATATATTAGTAGACAAAATTAAAGAACGTTGCAACAAAAGGCTAAATGTTATTAAAATATTGTCAAACAAAAAATGGGTTCTTACTTAAAACACACTAGGAAATTTATATAAATCTTTAGTCGGATCAATTTTAGACTATTCTTTTCCTTGCTTGAATTCATTTTCAGAAAATAATATTAAAAAATTACAGACTAGTGGAGGAATACAAAGAAGGTTTTGAATTGAGATATATTGAATACCCAACTCCATTGTGTAATTGCTACCTTACTATTTCCTTCTTTTTTTCCTGAAACCTGAACTATGTAAGCATTTGCCACATGTAACAATCTATGTCTTCTAAACTTTCATTTTTTTTTATAAGCTTATTTACTTTATTTTTATTTATTCTGAAGAAGCCCTGGCTCGGTACAGAAAACAAATAAATAAATAAAAATAAATAAAACCGCTGATGCAAGTTATTATCATTTGACATCAGATAATATCAGGTGAATAAAAATTTTGAATTTCTAAATGTAAAAATATGTAAATAATTTTTTTTTCCTTATATTAACCGATATCAGTTGATATCATATAATATGATGTAACATGTTAATTCCCGGCAATGTACAAATACTTTTGAAAAATTTCAAAAAAAAACTTAACATAAAATCATAACATAAGTTTATAAATTCAAATTTGCCAATCGATTTTGTGTGTGTTGAAATAATTTAATTTGTTGAAATATATTTTTCAAACATATATAACAAGAAAAGGATGCTAAATTAAATTATTAAAATTAATTGAGAGATTAATCTAAAGATAAAATTTTAAATGAAATGATATTTTGAATTGACCGTCAACTTCAAGATGCCTTGTTTCGCTGTAATGTATTTTATTTAAAATATTTAATTTGAATACCTAAGAGTGAATTTTTAATTTTTCTGAAATTTTTCAAATAAATATTTTAGAAGAATCGATTAGAGATTAATTGAAATAATTTAAATTTGATTTTTTAATTACAAAAAAAATTTTTGTTGAATTCAAAAAAAACACATAAATTTTTGAAAAATTTCAATTATTGGCTTTATTATTGCGAAATACTCATATTTTGTCATTGCATCAAACCATTTATTTAAAATAGGTGGAAAAAATAATTTTTTTAATAAGACAAAAATAATATTTTTGATATTAAATATTTTGTTTTTTTTCTATTCAACTAGAAAAATTCTCAGTATTAATTAAATTGATTTCTAATTTAAGTAACTAATTAAACTTCAGTCTTGATGTGCTGTTTAATCTTGAGCAGGGCTAGATCGACAAAAATAAGAATAAATTTAAATTAAAAATTATTTTAATTGTTTTATAAAAATATTTTCCCTCAAACTTCGAACAAGTCAAAAGGCGTATTTTTTGGTCTATTCTATTAATTTTTTTAAATTAAAAAATGTTTTTCTCTTCAATCTATTTTTGATTAAAAATTATTTATTAATTATTTATTTATTAGTATTATTATGAAAATTTGACAAAATAATTTTTTTAATAAAAACAGGTTAACAAAATTGAAATTCACAAGAAACAATTTTTAAAAAATTATAAAATTAACTTACAATCATGTGACTTTCTTAATAAATTATTCAATCTACAAAAAATATAATATAAAATTAAAATTAGTAGTCATTTTTTTTTCAATCACCCAAAAAAAAAAAAAGAAATTTTAAAATTTTTAAATTTATAGATTTATAATTATTGTTTTCAAAATCCGTTTCAAAAAGCATTTAAAAAATAACTATTTAAAACGGCTCTAATAAGTTTGCTCGAATCAGAAGAAAAATTCAATTTATTTAATTAGACAGACAATCATCTAAAGATTATAAAATTTAAAATTTTTTGTTTTTACGGTATTTGACAAATGAATAATAGGGATCTACATATGACATATTTTTGTTAAATTCAAATTTTTCAAATTTTTTTAATTACCTTTTTTATATTTCTATTTGAAAATTAATTATTTTTAAATCATTAAAAAAAATACAATTTAAAATAGCTGTCATATTCAAAATTTTTTTAAGTTTTTAAAGTTTCAAGGTAATCAACAGGCTAGTGCCCATATCCATAAGAGACCGATTAACACTTCATTTATTCGAAATAAAATTTAAACTTAATACATTTTTAATAAAAAGAATAAAATTAAAATTTAGTTTAATTGTGAATAAAAAAATGAGCTGCAAAAATTTAACATTTAAAATATCTGTCATTTTCCAAATGATCAAAACTCTTAAATCTAATAGTTTAAAAAAATTCAGTAAAAAATCAATATCAGCGATCTGTTTTGAAATTTTTGAGATGATAGTAAAAAATTTTATTAAATAATTGCTCAATTTGTATATAATTTAAATTAAATTTATAAAAAATCTTGTTTACTACAATAGTTTCAAGGTTAATCAAGAGGCTGGTGTCAATCTAAAAAGACTGATTAACCCAACATTTATTTAAATTTATTATAAATATTGATAATATAAAATAATAAAAATATAAAACGCGAAATATTTATTGATACTAGATAAAAAGATGAATCTTCTAAATAAATAAGATTATTTTACTACAGTGCCGTCATTAGGTTTATAACAGTCCTCAGCTGATGTCATGTAAAATAGGTTATATTAGCTCACAGCTAATTATATCAGATTATATTTTTACTAATTTTAATTTAGTAAAAATGACCACAAACGAATCTTTTTAATATTTTCTAGCCAGAATTCAGACTCAACCACCGAAACTACTATCACCTACAAGGGATAATTTACAAGCTATACTATCATGTACTTCAAGTCAAACTCAAGAAGATTTATTTGAAACTCTAAATGAGCAAAAAAAAAGAGCGAAAAACAAAGATTATTAACTCCAAATCAAATGTCAAAGCCTAAAAAAAGCAAAAGATTATATCACCGAATTAGACACAGTTAAATAGATTCGATCGGATACAATATGAACAAGAAAAAGTGAAGTTACTAAAGTTGTTCAAAAGGGTGTACCAAAAGATTTTATCTTCTGTTGACTTTCAATTCCGATGTAACATATGTTTACGTCTCGAACGACCAGCATCAACACCGGGATAAGCCTAATACTGCCGAAAATTCGTTGCCAAAAAAGACTAGAGAGTTTTTTGGATTTTTCTTTAATTAATTTTTTTTTCATCTTTTTATCTTGCATTTTATTTTTTATTCTGTGAAAAATCAAAATAAATAATAGATTATCCGTTTATCTAGTGTTTTAATCAAATATCTAGTAAAATTAATCAAATTAACTATTTTTTATTAGCTACTGATATTCATCCTTTTAGCTAGTTCAATTGATCCTATGCAAATTTAAAATATAAAAAAATTTTATTCTTTCTATTTACATAGTTATTTGAAAAAACTTAACAACAAGTTATTCAAGCTAAATAATTCAAATTTCGAAACAATCTCTAAAAAAATTAAGTTTATGCTCCTGAAAATCGAAAGTTTGAATGTCGAATATTTTATCGTTGATCTCTTGATGACAAATCAATTCATTAATGGATATGCCTTGTTTCGACAGAAAAAAAAACTTGACATGTAGTGTTTCGACAAATATTCACACTTTTTTTATTTCTTTTTTTTTATTTTATATTCTAGTGGATTCATTGACTCTTCAATTTGAAAACTTAAGCTTAAACTTAATTGTTTCATCAAGAAAAATGACTTTATTTTTTATATAATTTATCTTTATTAATTGAATATTAATTTTTTTTACGAATTGTTTTTTTATTATGTCTAATCTTGTCTAATTTTTTATTTGTCAAATTAATGTAATGTCGAAATAAAATTTTTTTAAACAAGCACGTGTCGAAATTTACCTGTCTAATTTTTAGCATGTCGAAAATTGTTTGTCGAAATAATGATATACCTTCATTAATCTTTTATTGCTGTTCCTTAAATTATATTTCAAATTTTTGAGCCATTTTTCTTTAGTTTTTCTTTTAAATTAATTGATGAGTTATTATAAAAAAGACTTTATAAGTAAAAGAAATCATCCTTTCAAATTTTCTATGCTGGAAAAAAGCCACATTTTTTAAAAAAAATTGTTGCTTTCATTAAAGTTATTTGATTCAAATTTTAAATTTAAGTGTTTTGTGAGGAATAAATAATAACTTTTAGCTAGCTTTAAGATTGCTTTGGTTGTCATTTAAGATTAAATTTTATTTTTTCCGCTTATTTTGACATGAAAGATCATGCAATAAGTATAAGATAAATTGATACCTATTTTCTTAAGTAAAACCATTCACTCAAAGTTTTTGTTGAAAAGTTTAAACTAATCAAAACCATTTCAAGATCTTTATCAGGGATGCTTAATGTTGTATTATCTGCAAACATTTTAATATTAAGAATTTTTAAAATAAATGGTAAATGATTCACAATTATAATAGACCCCTAATTTTAGTTTTAGTTAGCTCAAAAAGTCGATTTGAGACTGTTAATAGTTTAAGTTTAATAGCGGATGGTGCAACATTCAAAGTTGCATCAACGATATAGGTGTGTAAAATCTCTGCAAAATGCACTTCGCTTGATTATATTGAAATTTAACTTCTGCTAAACTCTGCAAATTTATCAGACTTAGATATTTGATGCAACTTTGGATTTTGCACTATGTTGCATTTACAGAACTAAGTTTAAACCTTTAGAAAAAAGTTAACCAATTTTTTACATTTTTTTTGTTCTTTTAAACAATTTGTACTGAATTTCACAAAAACCGCATCAGCTGACATGAGCAAAGTTTAAAAAATGACATTTAATGATATCAGATGATAAACAGAAAATCTTTTTTGAAAATCTTTAACTTTAAGAGAGTTACTTAAGAGTTTGGAAGCAAGCAAATGTAACACTGTTACATAAAGGGGGCTCTAGACTCTCTCCCAGCATTATCGCCTAGTATCTTTAATATGTAGTGTATGCAAAGTCTTGAATTAGTCATTATTAAATAACCAATTTCAAAGCTCTTCCATAAAAACAATTTACACGGTTTCTTACCAAAAAACTCATGTCTGACCAATTTATTACTATGATTATAGATATAATTTATTGGAAACTTGTTGAATATGTCTAAAAAAATTGTGAAGCTTATGTTGATGATGTAAAGATCTTATCAACAATTTACAATTTTAACTCGATTTTTTTTAATTTTTTTAATTTTCAAGGTTAATCAACAGGCTAGTGCCCTTATCATAGTCGACTGATTAAAACTTCATTTTTTTAATTTAATAAAATTTTTAATTATTTAAATTATAATTTTTATAAAAGTAAAATTATCAAAAATTGCGAAGCTTATGTTGATGATGCGAAGATCTTATCAACAATTTATAATTTTTACTCGATTTAAAATCAGATAAAGAAAAAGTGTGTAAATTGTCAAAAGAGTGGTTGACTTAGTTAAATGTGGATTAATGCAAAGTTGTTCATTTTGGAAATAAAAATCCAGTTAATTTAAAAGATTGGTACAAAATCTTTGAGTAAGTCAAATGTTGAAAGAGAGAGATTTAGATAAATACTGGATAAAATTTCATAGCCTTTGATTTGAGGAACATTTTTTTCCAATTTAAAAAAAAAACATTACTTTTTGAACATCCGTTAAATAAAATTTTTAATATTTAATAGTATTTTTTTTTCCAGAAAAACCAGAGCTAAACATTCCTAAAATTTTATTATTTTATTTAAATTAAAATAAACTCAAAAGAAGTATTTATTCAGATTTGTTGTTTAATTCCTCTTGTTTACGTTGTGAGTACTCAATCCAAGATCCCCGATAGACTGGAATTTTTTCATGACCGATAAGAAATGCGGCGAACGCAACTATCGAAGCAGTAACACTAGTATTACAATAAAAAATTACCGGCGCTTTCAAATTAATACCAGCTTTCTGAAACACTTAAAATAATAAATAAATTTAAAAAAAAAAAAAATTTTCTTGTTTTTTACTTTCAATAATTTGTGCCTGGTCTTTAATTTTGCCAGTATTTGCATCAAATAATTCAGGAAAAGGAAAATTTTTTGAAGTCGGAATATTATTTTGGCCCAAAACTTCATTTTCTTTGTTAAATTCCTCCGCCGACCTCACATCAACCAACTGAGTTGATTTTGCATTCAAACTTCTTACAATATCATCGTAATTTTTGACCAGAGCTTTGTTTTCTTTAATTTTAAACTCCACTTTCTAAAATTAATAAATTAATGATCTAATTAAATTTAACTAAATTACAGGATAGGTCTTAATATCACTAGTAAGCTCAAAGTTTTTGTTTTTCCAAGCATTAATTCCACCGTTCAAAATCGACACTCTTTCATTGCCAAAAGCTCTTAAATGAAGCCAAGCTCTGGAAGCAGCAGCAAAACCGTACTGGGATCTGTCATAGATAATTACATTGTGCTTGTTTGATATTCCCAAGCCACTTAGGTATTCGGCAAATTTGTCTGGTTGAGGCCAGTCCTTTGGAAAGAGCTTGGTCGGCTCGAAGCCAGAGAATGTGTCAAAAAATTGAGCATTTTTAATATGCGATCTAAATTTGGGGAAAAAGATAAGAAATTTTTTTTCCAATTTTTTTGAATCTACGCTTCGTAGTCTGCACGAGCGCTAGGCCCAAGATGAACTTCTATGATTCGGTTTTTCTTGTCAAAATCGGGCTCTTTTAACAGTGCGTCAAGCGATTCTGGTTCAATTAGAGTTGGCAGTTTATTTCCCATTTCTGAATCCATTTTAAAATAAATTTATAAAAGACAATTTTTATCATTTTAAATGATGTTCACCTTTTTATATAGATAGATAAAACGTAAATTAAAATTAAAAATCAACTAATTAGTTTAACTATTTTTATAATAATTTATTTTTTCTGAACGTTTCCAAGGTTTAAATATGCGCTAATGTTTATGCCAAACTTTGTCGTTCTAATCATGACAAAGCTGGTTTCATTTAAGGAAAAACTTCTGTTTTAACCATTTAGAGACATTATTTTTTTCAATAGAAATTTTTTAAAATATTTATTTTTTTATTTTTTTTGCTGTAATTAATTTTTAATTTAAGCATTTTGTTTAACTAAAATTTTATTTATAAAAGCTAGAGGCTTTAAAAATTTTTCAATCGACTCAATTTAAAATTAATAATTTAAATCTATTCGAAAAAATACTACATTAACAAGCATTTATATGCAAAAAGTTTGAAATCATTTAGAAAATACATTTCTTATTAAAAAATAAAAAAAATTTTGATTATTTTTAAAGAATTTAATTTAGTCAATTGAAAAATTTTTTGGGACATTTGATGTAAAATCGATTGATTGATTTTACATATATGAACTCAATAGACTTCAATCATTCATCAGTTAATAGACATCATAGGTTTTGTAAAAAGAGGATTCAATTTTTGTTTAAAAAAGCCAAAAAGTTTACTTGTGTTTACTTGTTTCTTATGTTTAAAACTTGTGCGCAGTACAGGTGAGTCTTAAAAGTGAAAATAGCTAAATTTCATTGAAAATTATTAAACTAAAAATATTTTACCTTTTTGTTTAAAAAAGCTGCATAATTATTTTCATTTAAACATCAGGAAACTTTTTCACTTAATTTAATTTAAAAAGACTTTTGGTTTGGAAATTACTTCAGTCTCAGGCAGCTAATTCTCTTGAAAAACCACTCTGTTTAAAAAGAAAACATATCACATCAGATCCAAAATCATTTCTCAACATGAGAGGAAAGCTTTCGCTATGAACTCTCATGCTAATGCCTCTCACCGTATTCCCTCGTTCGATTATGCTGCACTACAAATTAAGACACGCTTTTGGACCATGCATCAAAGTAAATCTCGCCCACGCTAAAACATTTTTGATTAAGAACGCATGGTCTAATAGTATTATCACGGGTTTAGGGCCTCATCAAACTTAAAAAATTCGAATATTTTATTTTATTAATTCTTGGTGCTGCACCAAATGCATAATAAAAAAAATTATTTTTATTTTTTTTTCTTAAACTCAAGTCTCAAGTTATAACTCAGCAGTTTTTTGTTTTACTGATATAGATAATGAATCTCTTCATCTGATTCTTCTTTGGCTTTGTTTTATTTATCTTGTATTATTTCCAGACTTGTTTTTAAGTCACAAGTCTTAAGTCAAGTCAATGACTTAAATTTTTTTTTTTTTTTAGTGAAGTTTAGTCAAGTGAACTAAATATCTGATTTTTAACTAAAAAATAAATATGATTTTTTATTTTAATCCAAAAAAAGTTTAGTTTTAAAATCAGAAAATTAGTTGACTCGACTAAACTTCACTAAAAAAATGAAAAAATTTTACAACAATTGGCTTTGACTTAATAAAAAAAAATTTAAGTCATGACTTTGACTTAGACTTAAAACGGCATGTTGAAGTTTATGATCAAAACTTTATATCAAATTGCTCATTTTATATCATTGATCGATTATTTTTGATTTTTTGGTAATAATAAATTTCCTGAAGATTTAGGTAGAATTTTATAAAATTGATTAACTTGATGTAACATTGATTAACATAGTTGGTAAATTTAAATTTTAAAATAAAAAAAAATTTTAAATTAAAAGTATGTTCTAAATTAACTAAAATGATCGATTATTTTTGATTTTTTGGTAAAGTTAATAATGCAAATAAAAAAATTTTTTTTTAACAGAAAATATTATTTGGTTTTTTAATTTTATTATCTTTGCGAAGTTAATTTTTTTGTCTTTCGGATTTGGTACTCTTTTTAATTCTAAAAATCGATTATTAATCCATTTATTTTATGATCAACTTAAAATAATTTTTTGAGACTGAAGCATAATATGTTAAATCATTACCAAATTAAAAAAAAATCATTTCGTTAATTTAAAAAATATTTATGCTTACTTTTTAATTGAGCATTTGATCATTTGATCATAAACTTCAACATGCCCTTAAAACTGTGACTTAAAAACAAGTCTAATTATTTCAAGGTTAATCAACAGGCTAGTGCTCATGTCGTGAGAGACCTATTATAACTTCATTAATTTAATTTTATATAATAATTATTACAAATTATAAAATAAAAATTTATTTGATTGATTTCAAAAAAAGAAAACAAAAAGAAAAAAATATTTAAAAAAGCAAAACATTCACAGTCAAAAACAAATTTTCAAGACTTCCTATTTAATAAAAATTAGAAGTAAAGCAAGTCTTCAATTATACATGCATAAATCTTTAATTTTATCGATAGACATTTCGATGTATTTGGTTTTTTATTGATGACCACTTTTTTCGACTTTTGATAAATATTTAAATAATTATTTAAAAGAATAATTTTTAATAAATTAATAAATTAAGAATCGGTAATTAATAATTTAGAAGTGTTCTCTAAAATCTAGACGAATTTGAAGGATAAACTCATCACTCCAAAAAATTAACTGAATATATCATTTATTATCATTGATTTTAAATTTATTGATTATGAATATTTGTTGTAATTTTTATGATAGATTTATTATTTACTATTTGATGAAATTTTCAAAGTCTCTTTAAAGGTTAGCATGCGAGATTAAGGCTTCATTTTTTATTTAGTAAAAAAACGATATATTCCAAAAAAAGTTTATATTTGAAAGACAATTTTTGATTCATTATCAAGATAATAATAAATACGGACAAAGATGTTTTAATTGAAGAAATTAAGTCAAAATTAAACATGATTGATTTAAATTTGCATTGTGAAAAACTTTTGTTGCCATTTAAAATTTTATTAAGAGTTTAATTGAAAATTTTCTTTTTTGCTTTTTACGTCAAATAGGATATTTACCTTTTTAGAAAAAGAAAATATATTTGTTGAAAGCATAAAAAATGTTTTATAAAAGTATTGCTCTAGAAAATTTAATTCCCTTAAGATGCACTTTTAAAAGTTTATATAAAAAAAATATTTGAAATGAAGACGTTTTTGAAATTACTAAACAACAAAAAAATTAAAATTTTTGAAAAAGCTTGAAAAAAATTGAATATCTAAAAGCAAAGCATTTTGTTTGCTCAATTTTTGTATTTCAATGGGTTGATTTTGACTTGATTAACTTGATAAAAGATTTATTTCTTTTATCTTTTTTTTTTAAATAGAACGGATTTTTTGATTTATATTTAGCCCTGTGGAACAACACTTACATATTTAAAGCACTTTGTTGTTCCTCTACCAATATAAACCCAATATAACCTAACATAACCCAAAATAATTATTTATAAATATTTAAAGTTAGGAGACGCTTAATTTCTTAATCGTAATTAAGAAAATAGAAAATTAAAAGAATCCTCTTAAAGAATTACAGTTTCCTTTTATATTTAGTAGTTACATCTTAAAAGGTGATTATTATTTAAGATGTTAAATCAAAAAAAAATGTGAATTAAATCGGTAATAATGATTTAAGACTTATGAATATTGATACATAAAAGCAAGAAGATAAAATCAATTTTAGTTTTAAATATTGATAAACATAATTTAAATAGATGAAACGGCTATTTTTACACCGGAATAATACCCTTCTTTGAAAAAATCATACGTCTTCGAATGGACTAACACAAGGAGAGTTAAATAAAAACTTTAATTTTTTATAAAATTTGATGATTTGTGATTGAGTCAAAACTTTTTTCGCTAATAAATGGATTTTAAATGTTGGGCTCAACAAATTACTTTTCTTTTGAATAAGATCAAAAACAGAAAAATGCAATAATTCAATATGCTTTCGTTATAACCATTTTAAAACTATTTTTTAAACCATTTTATTACCATTCTTGTTTCGATGACTTTCGCTTTGATATTAGAAGAAACTGATGAGTTTGAAACCAAGTTCTAGCTGACATTTCATGATTAACTGCTTCTTGAAACATTTGTAGTTGATCTATTCTATCAAATTACATTGAATAATGATGAGCGTAAAATTATTTTATCCTATTTCACTTTTGTTTACCAATTGTATTTACTGCATGGCTCTATTAAAAATAAAAGGTTGATCTGTAAAGCATAGCGAACTATTCTCATTAAGTCAATCCGTCAAAATATCTATTTCGCTTACAGACAGACAGTCAATTTTAAAAATTGTACCCATAAATTTTCAATTTTCTGAATTTAAAATCAATATTGAAGGTTAATCAACAGGCTAGTGCCCATGCCGCATGAGACTGATTAAAACTTCATTTATTTAATTTATTATTAAAAATAATATAATTATTAAGAATATAAAATAAAGATTTATTAAAATAAAGAAGAGTTTTTGATTTAAAAATGTAATTTGAAATAATTTACAATAAGCTAATAAGGTCAATGTAAATTCGATTTTCATTATTTTAATGTATCATTCCAAAAGAAATTTTAAATAGATAATATTTTTAAATAGTTAGGTCGATGAAAATACAATAAAAATTTTTAAAAAATTACATCTACTAATATAAATAGAGTTGATGTTTTAAAAATTCTTAATTTTCTTATATAAAATTAACAAAATTTTATATTTTTGTAAACTTATTTTTTGTTTAAAGACTTTATTTTGTTTTTATCAAGAATATCATAATCTTATATATTTATTTAATAAAATTTCCTTTGAATACCTTTCAATTATTCAATTAATTTCTAAATCCAAGATTTTTGAAACTTTGTCAATAAACCTCTTTTTGTCATTCTTTTTTTGGTTCGTTTTTTCAACACTTTTCTGCTTTAAAACTAAATTTAGTTTTGACTAAATTTACAGGCTCTATCATAAAATAGCAATCAATAAATTAGTTGATGTTGAACCATTGCTTCATCAGCCTACTGAAAACATTTTAGATGATTTAATTAATGGTTTACAAAATAAACATGGTTTAGTCGGCCAGTGGGATTGTAAATTGGGAATGAATTAAATCATAGAACATAGAAAAGACAAAAAACGAAGAATCATATCTTAAGATAACATTAAACATAGAATTAGATTAATTTATTCTATTTGCATAGAAAATTTTAAAACAAAGAATTAAAATAATTCATTGCATGTACTTAGAAAAAAAGAAATTGTGAATTCTGAAAATTCAAAAATTTAATATCAGCTCTCATTCAAATGAATTAGAAGAAATTTAAACGTTCTTTTAAATTACTTGAATTAAATATGAATCATCTAGCTTTAGAAAAAAGAAGCATAGACTCACCATTTTTAAGCTTAAGAAATATAAAATAAAAAAAAATGTTAATATATTAAAAGATTTCTCTCAAGATTTAAATAATGCTCTTTCGGAATCAAATCAGGATTTATTAGGTGAGTTTATTACTTTTGATTTCGATTTTTTTAACGCTTAGGAAAATGAATCTGATAATGAAAAAAATGATGATGTATTTGAAATTACTCGACAGAAATTGTACAATGAAGTTTTTCAAGAAAATTCTACTTTGACTTGGACCTTGAATTAAACACAAAAAGAAGGCTTTTAAGTTTTATCATGTGGATATGCTTATACAGTTGACAAGCCAAGATTATCCAAAATACCATCAGCTAAAACTATATACTGGACGTGCGAATTGCACAAAAATTGTACAGGACGTACAAAGTCAAGCGGACTTCAACCACCATTAGTACCAACAAAAAGCATAACCGCCTGCCTGATAAAAATCACAAGGCCTCCCTTGAATTAATAGAGAAAATTAAGCTAAAATCATTTAGCACAAATGATTTAATTAATGATTTACAAAATATACATGGTTGAGTCGGCCATTGGGATTGTAAATTTCAAGTGGCTAAAATAACAAACTCTCAAAAAAATTTTCTAATGTTTTCTTATGGCGGTTTCTTGTTTCGAATTTCATCTAAGTTAAAAACAAAAAAAAACAGGCGATATTTTGAGACAAAACTTTTTTTTTTAAGTTAAAAACTTGCTAATTTAATTGGTGCGATTTTTTATTTTGCTATTTTTATTTTGCCATTTTAATTTACTTTATTGCTTTTTATATTTTGTTTTTGTAATTTGTGCTATCACTTTTTTTTGCTCAATTAACCTGGCTATCTTAAATATTGCTATTTTAAGTGACTCCCAAATTTACAATGGTAAGTTGATTTCCATCAAAGTATAATAGTTATTTTGATAATATTTTCTGGTATAAGGTGGCAACAAAATTACTTGGCATTACTTTCTTCCTATTGAGAATATTATTTTTCAAATGACTGAACCTGGTTTGAACAGTATTATTACTTAATCTAAATTTTTTCAAATTTTGATCATAAATAAGCAGTCCTGACCATTGTGAAACCTATTAAATATATTTCTCTTTGATTTTAAAAAGTTGTGGATTGAAGAAAAAATTTGAATTCAACGTAGTTTGTTCATTCAAATACTAAAACTTTCAGACATCAATTTAATTAGACAATTCAGAAAAATTCCTATTTAATTATTTTCATTATCCAAAATAGGATAACTGTTAGTCTAGGGAATTTTGAATGAAAAATTCGATTAACTTCAGAGAAGATAAAGAGAAGAAAAAGTTTGAAGAAAGAGGAGTGTTTCGTAAAATCTTGATAATGAAGGAATAACGAATTTAGAATATATTGAGTATTTTTCAAATTTTCAAACATGATCGTAAATTTTTGCAAATTTTTAAGATTTTAGTAAAGGAAACAAATTTTTCATAAAAAAAAGTCTTTAATTTTGAATAAGAAGGAGAGTTCCACTGTATTTTCTCTTTGAGGCAGATGGGTTTTTTATATCTTAAATTTTTTAGAAAATTTGAAATTTATTTTGGACTTTATTTTTGATTCGAAAAAGCTAAACTAAAAATCAAACTTTATTTAAATGCAAGTTAGTTTGAATAAATGCAATAAATTTACTAGGTAATTTAAAAAAAATTAGAAAGTGATAAAATTATAAAAGCAAAAATTGCAATCGAATCAAATTTCAAATAATGAGATTTATTACAATTATCAGTTGTACAAACATATTGAAAAACATTACGGCCATATTGAACTTCTTTAGCTAATTGTGTTAATTGAGGGTTAAAGCAGCCATAGTCAACATAAATATTTCCTCCGGAAAGTTTGAAAACATTTTTCTAAAAAATTAATTAAAGATTTTAAATTATAAATAATTATAAATAGAATTTTTATTTTTAGAATTACATAGCATCCTTTTGGTTGGTCAGCTGGGTTTGAATCGCCTGTTCCAGTGCAATCTGTTTGAGGATTAGTGTTATCAAAATATGTTTTCAATTCATCCGATCCAGGTTGACTAATGGCAAATCCTGATCTACATTTTAAAGTATGGACATTAGTTAGGTGCCCTTTTAAAAGTCAAGAACAATATTTTAAAAATTTTAAAAAGTTGCTGCTTTTTACCAAAAATGATACAAACAATAGCCAAAAACACTTGGTATCCTTTCATTTTTTTTTATGTCGAAAATTTCTTAGTTTTTCCTTTTTTTCATCGTTTAAATATGATCAATTTTGTTTTTTAGTTGCCATAAGATACAGTTTCTATTGAATTTAAACATATTAAAAAAAGGAATTTGAATTATCGAACATTATTTTGATTCATTGTTATATTTTAAGAGTTCAAAGAAAATAATGAATTATATACTAATGGCAGGACAATTTTCCAATCAATCTAAAATCTAAAAAAAATTCTTTTTCTCCATTTATTAGAAATTATATACAGTCTTTCAGTTAAGAGTGTATTTTCCCTAATATTAATTATCAAAAGGAAACTTTATTTTTTATATTCACGAAAAAAAATTTTCGTGTTCAATTTTTTTCTGAACTATAATTTTTGACTTATGAATTTTGACTGAATTAATTTCGATTAAAAGTCGAATCGGTAATTAATAATTTAGAAGTGTTCTCTAAATTCTAGACGAATTTGAAGGATAAACTCATCACTCCAAAAAATTAACTGAATATATCATTTATTATCATTGATTTTAAATTTATTGATTATGAATATTTGTTGTAATTTTTATGATAGATTTATTATTTACTATTTGATGAAATTTTCAAAGTCTCTTTAAAGGTTAGCATGCGAGATTAAGGCTTCATTTTTTATTTAGTAAAAAAACGATATATTCCAAAAAAAGTTTATATTTGAAAGACAATTTTTGATTCATTATCAAGATAATAATAAATACGGACAAAGATGTTTTAATTGAAGAAATTAAGTCAAAATTAAACATGATTGATTTAAATTTGCATTGTGAAAAACTTTTGTTGCCATTTAAAATTTTATTAAGAGTTTAATTGAAAATTTTCTTTTTTGCTTTTTTTACGTCAAATAGGATATTTACCTTTTTAGAAAAAGAAAATATATTTGTTGAAAGCATAAAAAATGTTTTATAAAAGTTTTGCTCTAGAAAATTTAATTCCCTTAAGATGCACTTTTAAAAGTTTATATAAAAAAAAATATTTGAAATGAAGACGTTTTTGAAATTACTAAACAACAAAAAAATTAAAATTTTTGAAAAAGCTTGAAAAAAATTGAATATCTAAAAGCAAAGCATTTTGTTTGCTCAATTTTTGTATTTCAATGGGTTGATTTTGACTTGATTAACTTGATAAAAGATTTATTTCTTTTATCTTTTTTTTTTAAATAGAACGGATTTTTTGATTTATATTTAGCCCTGTGGAACAACACTTACATATTTAAAGCACTTTGTTGTTCCTCTACCAATATAAACCCAATATAACCTAACATAACCCAAAATAATTATTTATAAATATTTAAAGTTAGGAGACGCTTAATTTCTTAATCGTAATTAAGAAAATAGAAAATTAAAAAGAATCCTCTTAAAGAATTACAGTTTCCTTTTATATTTAGTAGTTACATCTTAAAAGGTGATTATTATTTAAGATGTTAAATCAAAAAAAAATGTGAATTAAATCGGTAATAATGATTTAAGACTTATGAATATTGATACATAAAAGCAAGAAGATAAAATCAATTTTAGTTTTAAATATTGATAAACATAATTTAAATAGATGAAACGGCTATTTTTACACCGGAATAATACCCTTCTTTGAAAAAATCATACGTCTTCGAATGGACTAACACAAGGAGAGTTAAATAAAAACTTTAATTTTTATAAAATTTGATGATTTGTGATTGAGTCAAAACTTTTTTCGCTAATAAATGGATTTTAAATGTTGGGCTCAACAAATTACTTTTCTTTTGAATAAGATCAAAAACAGAAAAATGCAATAATTCAATATGCTTTCGTTATAACCATTTTAAAACTATTTTTTAAACCATTTTATTACCATTCTTGTTTCGATGACTTTCGCTTTGATATTAGAAGAAACTGATGAGTTTGAAACCAAGTTCTAGCTGACATTTCATGATTAACTGCTTCTTGAAACATTTGTAGTTGATCTATTCTATCAAATTACATTGAATAATGATGAGCGTAAAATTATTTTATCCTATTTCACTTTTGTTTACCAATTGTATTTACTGCATGGCTCTATTAAAAATAAAAGGTTGATCTGTAAAGCATAGCGAACTATTCTCATTAAGTCAATCCGTCAAAATATCTATTTCGCTTACAGACAGACAGTCAATTTTAAAAATTGTACCCATAAATTTTCAATTTTCTGAATTTAAAATCAATATTGAAGGTTAATCAACAGGCTAGTGCCCATGCCGCATGAGACTGATTAAAACTTCATTTATTTAATTTATTATTAAAAATAATATAATTATTAAGAATATAAAATAAAGATTTATTAAAATAAAGAAGAGTTTTTGATTTAAAAATGTAATTTGAAATAATTTACAATAAGCTAATAAGGTCAATGTAAATTCGATTTTCATTATTTTAATGTATCATTCCAAAAGAAATTTTAAATAGATAATATTTTTTAAATAGTTAGGTCGATGAAAATACAATAAAAATTTTTAAAAAATTACATCTACTAATATAAATAGAGTTGATGTTTTAAAAATTCTTAATTTTCTTATATAAAATTAACAAAATTTTATATTTTTGTAAACTTATTTTTTGTTTAAAGACTTTATTTTGTTTTTATCAAGAATATCATAATCTTATATATTTATTTAATAAAATTTCCTTTGAATACCTTTCAATTATTCAATTAATTTCTAAATCCAAGATTTTTGAAACTTTGTCAATAAACCTCTTTTTGTCATTCTTTTTTTGGTTCGTTTTTTCAACACTTTTCTGCTTTAAACTAAATTTAGTTTTGACTAAATTTACAGGCTCTATCATAAAATAGCAATCAATAAATTAGTTGATGTTGAACCATTGCTTCATCAGCCTACTGAAAACATTTTAGATGATTTAATTAATGGTTTACAAAATAAACATGGTTTAGTCGGCCAGTGGGATTGTAAATTGGGAATGAATTAAATCATAGAACATAGAAAAGACAAAAAACGAAGAATCATATCTTAAGATAACATTAAACATAGAATTAGATTAATTTATTCTATTTGCATAGAAAATTTTAAAACAAAGAATTAAAATAATTCATTGCATGTACTTAGAAAAAAAGAAATTGTGAATTCTGAAAATTCAAAAATTTAATATCAGCTCTCATTCAAATGAATTAGAAGAAATTTAAACGTTCTTTTAAATTACTTGAATTAAATATGAATCATCTAGCTTTAGAAAAAAGAAGCATAGACTCACCATTTTTAAGCTTAAGAAATATAAAATAAAAAAAATGTTAATATATTAAAAGATTTCTCTCAAGATTTAAATAATGCTCTTTCGGAATCAAATCAGGATTTATTAGGTGAGTTTATTACTTTTGATTTCGATTTTTTTAACGCTTAGGAAAATGAATCTGATAATGAAAAAAATGATGATGTATTTGAAATTACTCGACAGAAATTGTACAATGAAGTTTTTCAAGAAAATTCTACTTTGACTTGGACCTTGAATTAAACACAAAAAGAAGGCTTTTAAGTTTTATCATGTGGATATGCTTATACAGTTGACAAGCCAAGATTATCCAAAATACCATCAGCTAAAACTATATACTGGACGTGCGAATTGCACAAAAATTGTACAGGACGTACAAAGTCAAGCGGACTTCAACCACCATTAGTACCAACAAAAAAGCATAACCGCCTGCCTGATAAAAATCACAAGGCCTCCCTTGAATTAATAGAGAAAATTAAGCTAAAATCATTTAGCACAAATGATTTAATTAATGATTTACAAAATATACATGGTTGAGTCGGCCATTGGGATTGTAAATTTCAAGTGGCTAAAATAACAAACTCTCAAAAAAATTTTCTAATGTTTTCTTATGGCGGTTTCTTGTTTCGAATTTCATCTAAGTTAAAAACAAAAAAAAACAGGCGATATTTTGAGACAAAACTTTTTTTTAAGTTAAAAACTTGCTAATTTAATTGGTGCGATTTTTTATTTTGCTATTTTTATTTTGCCATTTTAATTTACTTTATTGCTTTTTATATTTTGTTTTTGTAATTTGTGCTATCACTTTTTTTTGCTCAATTAACCTGGCTATCTTAAATATTGCTATTTTAAGTGACTCCCAAATTTACAATGGTAAGTTGATTTCCATCAAAGTATAATAGTTATTTTGATAATATTTTCTGGTATAAGGTGGCAACAAAATTACTTGGCATTACTTTCTTCCTATTGAGAATATTATTTTTCAAATGACTGAACCTGGTTTGAACAGTATTATTACTTAATCTAAATTTTTTCAAATTTTGATCATAAATAAGCAGTCCTGACCATTGTGAAACCTATTAAATATATTTCTCTTTGATTTTAAAAAGTTGTGGATTGAAGAAAAAATTTGAATTCAACGTAGTTTGTTCATTCAAATACTAAAACTTTCAGACATCAATTTAATTAGACAATTCAGAAAAATTCCTATTTAATTATTTTCATTATCCAAAATAGGATAACTGTTAGTCTAGGGAATTTTGAATGAAAAAATTCGATTAACTTCAGAGAAGATAAAGAGAAGAAAAAGTTTGAAGAAAGAGGAGTGTTTCGTAAAATCTTGATAATGAAGGAATAACGAATTTAGAATATATTGAGTATTTTTCAAATTTTCAAACATGATCGTAAATTTTTGCAAATTTTTAAGATTTTAGTAAAGGAAACAAATTTTTCATAAAAAAAAGTCTTTAATTTTGAATAAGAAGGAGAGTTCCACTGTATTTTCTCTTTGAGGCAGATGGGTTTTTTATATCTTAAATTTTTTAGAAAATTTGAAATTTATTTTGGACTTTATTTTTGATTCGAAAAAGCTAAACTAAAAATCAAACTTTATTTAAATGCAAGTTAGTTTGAATAAATGCAATAAATTTACTAGGTAATTTAAAAAAATTAGAAAGTGATAAAATTATAAAAGCAAAAATTGCAATCGAATCAAATTTCAAATAATGAGATTTATTACAATTATCAGTTGTACAAACATATTGAAAAACATTACGGCCATATTGAACTTCTTTAGCTAATTGTGTTAATTGAGGGTTAAAGCAGCCATAGTCAACATAAATATTTCCTCCGGAAAGTTTGAAAACATTTTTCTAAAAAATTAATTAAAGATTTTAAATTATAAATAATTATAAATAGAATTTTTATTTTTAGAATTACATAGCATCCTTTTGGTTGGTCAGCTGGGTTTGAATCGCCTGTTCCAGTGCAATCTGTTTGAGGATTAGTGTTATCAAAATATGTTTTCAATTCATCCGATCCAGGTTGACTAATGGCAAATCCTGATCTACATTTTAAAGTATGGACATTAGTTAGATGCCCTTTTAAAAGTCAAGAACAATATTTTAAAAATTTTAAAAAGTTGCTGCTTTTTACCAAAAATGATACAAACAATAGCCAAAAACACTTGGTATCCTTTCATTTTTTTTTATGTCGAAAATTTCTTAGTTTTTCCTTTTTTTCATCGTTTAAATATGATCAATTTTGTTTTTTAGTTGCCATAAGATACAGTTTCTATTGAATTTAAACATATTAAAAAAAGGAATTTGAATTATCGAACATTATTTTGATTCATTGTTATATTTTAAGAGTTCAAAGAAAATAATGAATTATATACTAATGGCAGGACAATTTTCCAATCAATCTAAAATCTAAAAAAAATTCTTTTTCTCCATTTATTAGAAATTATATACAGTCTTTCAGTTAAGAGTGTATTTTCCCTAATATTAATTATCAAAAGGAAACTTTATTTTTTATATTCACGAAAAAAAATTTTCGTGTTCAATTTTTTTCTGAACTATAATTTTTGACTTATGAATTTTGACTGAATTAATTTCGATTAAAAGTCGAATCGGTAATTAATAATTTAGAAGTGTTCTCTAAATTCTAGACGAATTTGAAGGATAAACTCATCACTCCAAAAAATTAACTGAATATATCATTTATTATCATTGATTTTAAATTTATTGATTATGAATATTTGTTGTAATTTTTATGATAGATTTATTATTTACTATTTGATGAAATTTTCAAAGTCTCTTTAAAGGTTAGCATGCGAGATTAAGGCTTCATTTTTTATTTAGTAAAAAAACGATATATTCCAAATAAAGTTTATATTTGAAAGACAATTTTTGATTCATTATCAAGATAATAATAAATACGGACAAAGATGTTTTAATTGAAGAAATTAAGTCAAAATTAAACATGATTGATTTAAATTTGCATTGTGAAAAACTTTTGTTGCAATTTAAAATTTTATTAAGAGTTTAATTGAAAATTTTCTTTTTTGCTTTTTTTACGTCAAATAGGATATTTACCTTTTTAGAAAAAGAAAATATATTTGTTGAAAGCATAAAAAATGTTTTATAAAAGTTTTGCTCTAGAAAATTTAATTCCCTTAAGATGCACTTTTAAAAGTTTAAAAGATTACAATCGTCTACGGCCATATTGAACTTCTATTGTGTTGATGAGACGTGTAGATGAGCTAAGAGACTGTGAGTAAATTAGTGAAAGTGGTTCGGCAAGCTCCTTGGAACACATCTTAAGCGCGTGCGTTCCTACTTGGTCGACTCCTGCGGACTTGTCACTGCACAATTTCATGAGCTTAGCCTGCACTTTATAAGGAGCTTCGACTTCACTGATGCTAAAACAAGGATCGGCTTGAGAGCGCATCTTGAAATTTTCTTTAGCTCGCCTTATGTCTTCCCGTAAAGTTGGAGACCCGAAGACCGAAAAGAAAAACATGTTTAGCCTGTTGCAAATGCTGGTCCGGTCAGAGACTGTCTGGTCGTGGTCCGTTAGGGCATCTTTAGTTTCCTTTGAAGCAAAACTACGGTTCATGTAGGAGTATAAGAGCTTAGGATTCCTTTTAGCTGCTTGTGCAAGCTTCATTTCGTACTCAATAATGTTCATCTTCACCGTCAATTTGACTAGTCGGCACAATGCTGCATGGTTTCTTGCCAATTGGTGATCGTTTTATGCGTTTTCGGATGAAAAGGCGCCGCTTACGACCCACAAGCGATGATATCTACTGATTTCACCAAAGATTCTTCACCTGAGTCGGCCGAGGTAAACGTCTTTTGACGAAAAGGTCCGCCGCCGCGATAAAAATACCGAGGAACGAAGTAAAGCTGTCTTGAGTGAGTCAATTGTTGAGTGCTGAGTGCCAGTCGATTGTGTTGAAGTGCTTGCTCAACTTTTTGCTATCGAAGCTCGTCGGTGGCGCTGTTGGCCAGGAGTATTTAAATTGTTTGCTGTAGTGGCTTCTGACTGACTTTTCGTCCAGTGGTGGGCCAATCTCCACTTCCGATACTCTGTTTGGGAAGGTGACCAACACTAAGTCTAGCAGACTGTTGGCTTACCGTCGTATGAGAACGTCTTGTAAGCGACAAGTTGGACATGGCTGGAGTGACTTAGTGCGTTGGTGACGTGTACACTTGCTGATGCAATGTCTCCAACGACTGGCGATCCGAATTCGTTCCAACAGCTGATAACTGATGAGTTCTGGCACGGAACTTTTGCTAAACCAATTCTCTGTGATGCCGATTATATCTGGTTCCAAGCTGAATGCCGTAGATCCGAACATGTGCATCTTGTTGTTAAGACTAGTAGCGTTCGTGTCCAAGAATTTAGTACTATCTGGGCATCTGACCAACAATCCAGAACTGGACTTAAACGATGGGCCGTCCTTTGGAGACTTTTTCATAATTTATCATAAAAAAAATCGAATAAAAAATTCATTTTTTTTTATTGTTGATTTTTTACCATTTTTCACCTTTTTTTACAAAAATTTATGATTTTCGTCAAAAAATTCAATCAAAATTTATTTTCGTTACTTTTTCAAGAATTTGTAAAAAAAAATTTTTCTTTAAAATTGCTTTTTTTTGAGAAATGTTGGATTTTTTTCACTTAATTTTACAATAATTTTTAATAATTTACGATAATTAGCGTTATTTTACGATTTATAACGATTTTAAGATTATCCTATTTTACGTTTAATATGGTAAAATATCGTGAATTTATCATAATTAACGTAAAAAATGGTGATTTCTAGGTATCGTAGCAGTACTGTATAATGAACTGAATAGCAAAGTTAACAATAATGTCTATTTGACTCTTTAATCTTATCAGCTCGCTAATTTATTTAATTTTCCTTTTATAGCGCAATGTGCTACCATAGGCGATCTCATAGTAAACCTTATCCGCAAGCTTGCTTTCCGTAGCTTATCATTTTTATTATTTTATCATAGTAGATAAGTAATTTAAAATGATCTAAATACTTTAAAAAATACTCATTTTAAATTCGGCTTAATTCTTTTCTAGATTTTAAAAGATACATGATCTTTAAAAAAGAAAAATTGTTTCTATTGAGGAATCAAAATCTATTAAATAATCTTCCTTTACAGACCTTTAATTATAAATTCAATTAAAATTTTTCAAAAAAAACAAAAGAATTCCCTGTAAAAAAGTGATTAAAAAATACCAGGATTTTATTATAATTAAAATAAAACAATACAAAACTTTTCTATAAAAACCCTTTCTTATATTTTTTTTTGTTCAAAATGGAAAATATATCGAACATTACCACTCATCAAAGCTTACTCCCAATAATAACAGACACATTCAACGTGTTCATACTGCCACCAATTTGTTTCACTGGCTTTGTAATAAGCCTTTTTTGTATCATAGTTACAAACCAATTCAAAAATAATATTCTATTTTTTTATATGAAAATAAACGCTTTATCAGATATGTGTTTTTTGCTGATCAATTTTTTCATAGGAATTATCAGATGTGGAAGCAAATGCCACTTGGACACAACATATGCAGCTAAATTTTATGAAAAATACATTTATTTATTCATAGGCAGCACTTTTCTCATGCTTAGCTCATTTGTTGAAATCATCATTATTCTAAGTCAATATTTTACCATTCGAAAAATTCTATTATTTCAAAATTTTAACAGATACAAAATTTTATTAATTGTTTTTATTACATCACTAATTTTAAACAGTCCAATAATTATTATTCGGAAAATAGAAAAGACAATTAATAATTCAAATAATGAGTCAGTTTTTTCACTGCAATTAAATGAGTTTGGCAAAACTCAATCAGGAACAATCTTGTCTATCATGTACGGTCTGATCCGTGGAGCCTTTTTGTTCATTTTACTTCTTATAAGCAATTGTCTGTTAACTTTTGAGTATAGAAAATATTTAAAAAATAAGAAAAGAGTCCACCATGTGTCCAATTCGGCTTCAACCAGCAGAATTCAAAGTAAATCTGAGACAAACTCGACAGATATGACGAAAAACTTCTTGAAAATTGAGAATTTGAATGCTCGAATGAGCTCAATGCTTATATCGATGAGTGTATATTTTTTGATCAGTCATTTACCATTTTCTGCAGCGCCTATTCTATTCGCTTTAAATGTAAACAAAACTTTTTATAATGGATTTTTGATTTTTGCAAATTTTGTCCTTTTTTTTTCACATGGTTTCACATTTTTTATTTTCTTTTTCTTCAATAGAAAAATTCGTCAGCAAACTTATTTGTTGTTCAAGAAAAAATAGTATATAAATATTTAGAAGAACAGATTGAGTATTGATAGAAACAGGAATGAGTTTTTTGACTTATTTTCTATAATAAATCTTTTTTTGATTTTTTTGTCAAAAATTTTCAAAATTATCTTTTTATTTTTATTTAAAAAAAAAATTGAATTGCTTTAATTCTTCAAAGCTTATAGTCGCAAAAGCCTCTTCTCTACAAATAATTTTTTAAGAGTTAAAAAAATTGTAAACTTTTGATCAGCGCTCTAAGAGCTAACTAAAAATTGAGTTGTATTATATATATCTTTAATATTAATTAAAAGTTCTTTAATAATCACCAAAAGATTATTTTGTTTCTTTTGGTGATTATTTTTTTATTTTGAATTTTAGTCAAATGTGAGTTTTAATCTCAGAATAAAACTTGAAATTCATATTCTTCAAGTATCTAACTAATGTATTAGCATACAAGTTTGGCTGTCTAAAATACTGATTTATTTATTTAAATTCATTAAAAAAGCCTTAATATTTAAATTTGAAAAAAAATTAAACAAACTTTTATTTTTATAACAAATCCATATTGAATAACAAATAATGATAAGAGAATTTTGAAAAATAATATGATTGCACCGATGACCAAATAGAAGAATTGATTAAAAAAAAATTTTAATCCAGATTAAGAAATGAGGTACAGTCAATATCCGGTTTTCCGGAATGATTATTTATTTTTTTATTTATTTGTTTTCCGTACCGAGCAAGAGCTCCTTCAGAATAAGTTAAAAATAAAATAAAAAAAGTAAAATAAAAATAAAATTAAAGTTAATTAGATAAAAAAAAAGAATCAAAATAGAGTAAATAAGCTAAAAAAACGAAAGTTGAAAAGATATAAATTGGAAAAGATTGTTACATGTGGTCTAGTTACATGTTAAAATAGTTCAAGTTTCAGGAAAAAAGGAGGAAATAGTAAGGTAGCAATTTCACAATTGAGTTGGATATTCAATATATATCTCGATTCGAAACCTTCTTTGTATTCCTCCACTAAGTCCTGTCCAAACATATCTCTCACTCAATTCAAAAAGACGATTTGAGACTGTTAGTAATTTAAGTTTATTCAAAGCTTCATGATGCACCTGGTTGGAGGGAGTATCATATTTTAACTTAAAGATAAGATCTGACTGCTGTATATACAAACTAATTGCTTGTAGTTTTTTGATATTATTTTCTGAAAATGAATTCAAGCAAGGAAAAGAATAGTCTGAAATTGATCCGACTAAAGATTTATATAAATTTCCTAGTGTGTTTTAAGTAAGAACCCATTTTTTGTTTGACAATATTTTAATAACATTTAGCCTTTTGTTGCAACGTTCTTTTATTTTGTCTACTAATATATTAAAATTTAATTTTGAATAGAATTTTATACCAAGAAACTTGATTTCTTATTGATTCATTATTCTGTTTCCATAAATTTTTAAGTTTAGATTATCACTCTCTTTTTTGTACCTAGAAAAGACTACTGAACACTTCTTTTCAACTGATATCTTCATTTTCCATTTTACAAGCCATTGTTCTAGTTCGTTGGTGTATTTATTTATCTTATTTTCTAGGTTCCCTTTTTTGTTATAAATGAAGAATGTAACTAGATCATCTGTGAAAAGCAGAGAGTATTCGTTATTTGTTTTCTTTCTTTTGGTGATGTCATTAATATATTTACTAAATAAAACAGTCATGGAGAAAATTCGATATTTACTAATTATTCGATTATTTGATTATTCAACTCTAGGACTATTCGATTATTCGATTATTCAACTATTAAATGATTGATAATTTACTTTCGTTTGGTGCATTTTATCAAATACTTAAATTATAAAAAATGGAAAACAGAGCGTAGATTATTATTTTAAACTACAAATTTTATCTTTAAGGATCATCATACCATAAATCAAAAGTCAAAATTTAAAAAAAAAAATAAAGTTTTTCATGTTTTCAAATTAACTTAAAATTATTTTTTTTGAAACTGAAAAATAAAAAATATTTGAAACATTGCTCTTTTTCAATGTTATTTCAACATTGGATACATTTTGTTATTCAAACTTATAAAATTAAACCATTTGTATTTAAACATATTTAAAAAATTTAAAATTTTACAATTATTATAATAAAAATTTAATCCGAAATTTAAACGAAAAAGTTTCATTGCCATGTGTATTTGTTCTAGATAAAAAACATAATAAAAAACCATTAAGTTAAATTGTTAATTTTTTAAAAAATTTTAAAAAATTGAAATTCTAATAGTGAAAATAAAAAACTACTCCAAAGATTAAAAAAATTCAAGAACGAATTCAATGATCTTTTTGAGAATAGTGAAAAAGCATAAAATCTGTGTCGATAACGGTTAAATTTTTTAAAAACGTGTATATTTGGAATTAAGTACCATTTTCCAAATGCAGGAAGTGTGAACAATCGAATAATAATGAAAAAAAATACCCAATTTTGAAAATAATGCAAAAAGAAATAGAATCTCAAACGCGGAACAATTATGGTACAAATATACGAATCAACAATAAAATTAAAAGATTCCATTCTGGAATAAACAAGATTATCAACAGGAATCATCCTAAAACATTCACATTAGTCAAATACTTGAAACAATAACGAGCAAGAGTATAGATGGATTATGAACGAGCCGAACAAGCTCAATTTGTTCAAGAACAGTCGAAATACAGTGGTGTTCCGGATTTAGTAATTTACGATAATTTACGTAAAAAATATTAAATTTACCGAATTTTACGTAATATATTGTAAATTTAAGTAAATTTACTAGATTTTACGTAAAATTTGGTAAATTTCGATCATTAAATTTATGAAAAAAAATGTCCAAAAAATTGAAATAATTTAGCACTTTTTTAAAAAAAATGAATTTTTGTTATCCTTCAATATTTATATTCAAAATTATGGAAAAAAAAAATTTACCATAATTTACCTAAATTTTGGTAAAATATAATCAATTTAATGGTAAAAAATGATTAATTAAAATTTCAAATTAATTTAAAATTTTAATTAATCATTTTTAACCATTTTTTACTACTTTTTACTATTTTTTATCAAATTATGGTAAATTTTTTTTTTCCATAATTTTGAATATAAATATTGAAGGATAACAAAAATTCATTTTTTTTAAAAAAGTGCTAAATTATTTCAATTTTTTGGACATTTTTTTTCATAAATTTAATGATCGAAATTTACCAAATTTTACGTAAAATCTAGTAAATTTACTTAAATTACTTAATCCGGAACACCACTGTAAAACAGAAGAAAAAAAGTTCTCTAAGAACGAGACTTTTGAAAATTGGTTATCACTGTAATCCAGCTTTGACACACACAAATTACCTTTGATTATAAGCAAATTTGCTTAATGCAGTAATATAGGTCTATTTACTATTTCTGTCCTAGTCGAAAATAAGAAGGCGCTCATCTCCTTTTCAAGTACCTTTTTGAGCAACGGCTCCGATCTGACCCAGAGGCCACTGCATCGAGTTGATCATCTACACCACTTTTTTCTGTATTTTGCACAAGATTAAAAAGTATTCCAATCAAGTGTGCAATTACATTGCAGATTTTTTGCAGACATACATTTCTGGATTAAGCAAACTTGCTTTTAACAATTAAAAATTATACAGAACTAAATAATATCTTTTAGTAAAAAAGTTATTGAATTTTTTCTGAATTGAAACGAACTTCACAACCCCTATGTTATGTCGAGTTTATTTTCATATATAAAATTTAAACATATGCCTTTTAATTGATTTTAATTAACAAAATATTTTAAAATTTTCTTTTTATTAAATAAAAAAACTGTTAAATTAATTTTTGTTTTTAGCATAACCTAAGTCTTTTGTTGTTTAACTTGAAAAAAGGCTTGTCATTTATTGTTCCATGGAGTTGGTTGAATTTTATAGCAGCCCAAAATATCCTTTATTCAAATATTCAAATTTTCTTTCATAAAATGCATTTTAAAAAAGTTTTTACATATTGTTCAATATAAAAGAATAAAATCTTTGTTTTTTTAATTATGTGTTTTCTTTTGCACACTAATTTAATCCTCTTGTTGCTGTAGTAAAGGTAATTTTGAGCGTCATGTTTCTTAACAACTAATTTTTTGAATGCCAAAATTTTGATCTTTTTAAAAAAAATTAATTTACAAAAGAATTCAACTGGAGAATATTATCCTCAGTAAGTTGATGAAAGTAAATTCTGGTTCCTCTCAAAAAGGTAACTAGAGAGAACTACGAAATTATTTGCAATAAATAAATTCTTTATTTGCTGAGATTCGATAAAAAATTTTGAAAACAAAAATGAAAATTAAGCTTAAATTATTGGTATTAGCTTACCTTTTTTTAATTTGTGGTACAGGAGCGACAATTCTAAATCAAACGGACGACTTGGTTGTTTTTAGAAAAGTTGATTCCCCGTACAAAATTAACCAAGATCTGTTTGTTGATGAAAACAAAACTCTTATCATTGAGCCTGGCGTAACATTACTCTTTGCTCCAACTAAGCGATTTATGATCAAAGGTAATTTAATTGCTGAAGGAAAAAATGAAGAGAGGATAACATTGGCTCCTCTGGAAAATTATTCAACAATAGATCATTTGACAAATTATTCTCTTTCTGGGAATTTAAGGTTTTTAAATGAGTCTGGGCATTCGAGTGGCAAACTTGAATTACTTGATTCAAATATTTGGCAAAAAGTTTGCATGGGACGAAATCTAGATAAAATAAGTCAGGATTTTTTTGTCAAATCAGTCTGCTCTAGCTTTGGCTACAGTAAAGGACGGATCAAGAGAAGCTTTAACAGCACTGGATTTAAAATAGCCTTGATTTCACATTGTAGTAAAAATCGAATTAAAAGTTTCGATTTTCAGGATTATTGCCATATTCAGAAAAATTTAAATGGCGACTGGTATAGGAGCAGGGAAGAATGTAATGAAATTGAGTGCATTAAAGAATCTTCATTTGTTCATCACTGGGGTGGACTGGTCATTGATGGTTTTTCAGAATCAAAAAAAACAAGCATATCGTTTGTGGATATCAATGAGGCAGGATATTGGTCAAATGGTTTAGACGGCTTTTCTCTAGACCTAAGAGGAAACAATGATTACACCATAAAAAATATAAATATAAATGGACCAACTTCAAACGGTTTAATAACTAGGCAGTCTAATTTTAAAGTGGAAAATTTCACTTTTACGGAAGCCCCTATATCAGCAATCTTTGTGTCTTCGCCCAACGCGTTAAATGGCACCGAATCTTTTGGAGAATTAAGAATAGAAAATTCAGTTTTTGTGAACAATACAATTGGAATTAATGTTCTTGAATGGTTTGGAAATTTAAGCATTCACTCGAATAGATTTCATTCAAACGAAATGGCAATTCTGAACAATGAAAAAACAAAATTCGAAGGAAAACTGAAAGTGCAAAATTGTACATTTTTCAGAAATAGTGTGGATTTTAGTCTCAAGATAGATTATTTTTACGATTCAATAAGATACAATTTAGGTAGTGAGCTTTTAATTGAGAAGAGCTTTTTTTTAGAAACACAGCTAGAGAGCATTGGTGTATATCTTAGACTTTTTGGAAATTTTTCATTAAAAATTAATCTAGTTGAAAATTACTTCGGAGGAATCGACTCTAAAATTTTTGGCTTTGAGTTAGATCACCGAAACGAGAAATTGCTAAATTTGAATATATTGAAAAACTCATTTGAGTCAAACAATGTAAATGATGTTTTGTATTTTGATTTAAAGAGTCATTTGAACAAAAACTCAAGTATAGTAATAGAAAACAATGATTTTAAAGACAACTGTCCAAGAGTTAAAAACAATAGCCCAAATGTCTTGTTTAAAAATGTTTTATCAGTGATTAATATAAAAATTCATAGCCCCCAAATGACGCATCAAATTGGAAAAAAAATTCAAATAAAAAATAATAATTTTCTAAACTTTAAATCAAACTATGAAATCGCTTTTGAATATAGCTATAATTATTATTATTATTATTCAGTGAATGAATTTAGTCCAAACATGATTGATCTAAGTGAGAATTATTGGAATAGAACGGTGGATGAAATTTGGCTGTCGATTTTTGACTTTCATGTCAATTATCTGCAACCGCTTGTAACTTTAAATTCAATTTACATAGACTCGGAAAGAAGTGTATTGAAAAAAATTGATAATCAGAATGATTTTGCCAATAAAAAAGGAAATCAAATCTATAGTCAAATGCATGGAAATGTGACCTTGGTCTCAGGAGTTTATTACGCAAGACAAAATGTTGTCGTCAAAAAAGACAGCTGCTTGAACATAGGACCAAATGTTACAATCCTATTTTCGAGTTCAACTAGATTGATTGTCGACGGAATGCTGAATATTTCAGGAAGCTCAGACCAACCGGTTCATTTTGGGCCTATTACCGCGTTTGATGATTTAAACAAGGAAAAACGATTGAGGCTGAATGATTTGAGGTCTTTAGCACAAGATTCTAGGATATCTTTTTCTGGAAGAATTGAGCTTCAAATTGTGAACAAGTGGTATTCTCTATGTGCTGATGCTACTTTAAACGAGACATATTTTGAGAATATGTGTCAGTGGATGGGATTTGAACATTATGTCGGGTACACTGTTGCCAAATTTAATGGCTCTTTTGTCCACAACATGACTTGTTTGTACAATTCATTGAATAGTTGTTCATTTAGTATATGCCGTGTAAATTGTGAATGCAAAAATCATGTAATGCTCACTTGTAAGTCATACTCTACCGAATTTAAGGGAATTCATTTGACGCAATATGCCAAAAGGTCCAAAATTAGCAACCTAAAGTTAGTTGGTTATGGCATTGGTATCAATTATGGGAATTATTATTACGGTTATGAAGAAAGTTCAGCAATTCAAATCGACTATAGAAATCATGATGTGCAAAACGTAATTTTACAGACAACACAAAATCAATCCAAAGGTGTTTGGTTCATTGATTGTCCATTTGAAGCTATTTCAATTTTAAATGTGACTGTTTTGAATTTTTTGCTAAGTGTACATGTAGACAATTTTCGTTCTAATTTTACAGCTGATGGTTTATTTGGAAGCGATGTCAAAATTATACCAAATCGGCATTCAAGTTACTTTTCTTATTATTTTGTACCATATCAGAGTCCACTTTATGTTTATGACCAAATATGTGCTGGTTTAATAACTTTGGCAAATGCAGATACAATTCAAATTGTTTCTGACATACTCATAACTTCTGATTGCTTTTTTCGTGTTCGTACCAAAGACACAGACAGCTTTCTTTTGATTACAGATCAACTGGCAAATTCACCTTGGTCGTTTGAGCAGATCAATGAGCTCAATCAGACCATGAATACAACTACTTGGCAAAGTGATAAAAAAATTTTCTTTATCTCTAATCAATCGAATGAAATTTTAATAAGGTTACGCATCAAAAAGCAATTTATTGAAAATTTTATGCAAAGTCGCACAAATTCTACCTATTGCAGACTTAGACTTGAATTAGTAGACTTTGATACAATAGCGCAGGCAGATCGATCTTTAGTTTTATTTAAAAATTCAAAAATTTCAAGTATAAGGACATGGTATTTGGATTCGTATGGAACAAAATTAGATTTTTATTTTAATAAAATGGAAATAAATGGATATGTGCAAATCATGGGCTATTCTAGTAGACTAGCAATTTCAAATTCCATTGTGAATGGCACACTAGATATTAGAGGTCATTTTCTGTCAGTTGACATTTTCAATGACACATTTTTTGGTCAGCTATCTGATCATCGTGGTCTAGCATTCGGACTTTATGTAGGGAACAAAAATCAAATCAAAAATCGAATTTCTGTTGAGTATTGCAAATTTGTCAATTATTTGACAGCACTTTTTTACCAACCTACTTTTTTTAATGATGAAATATTCCATTATTTTTTTAAAATAAGCAACAACACATTTGAGAATAGCTTTGATGCCATAAGAGTCAATGTTCGAAATTATGCTCAGCATTCATCAATGGTTAAAGGTTCTGTGATAGCAATTGAATCTAACAATTTTCACAATTGTTCAAGATGCATTAAGAGCGACCATCTATTGCGAAAAGCAAAAATCAATTGGCATATCAACGACAACAAAATAAAAAATACTTTTTCCGATATAACAAATCTACATTTGGTGAGTATACACGGAAATGGTACATTTCAAAATAACCTAATAACTAATTTGACCATGTCAAATCAGGTTCCAAGCCTGTTCAGTTTTAGATGCTCAGACACATTTTTCTTTTTAAATAATACATTCACATCGATTACGACTGAAACAAAATTTTTGATTGAAATTCTTTGTGAATACGGATCAAAGCTGCAAATAAGCTCAAATAAATTTTTAGAAAATCAAATTAAATTTGTTTCCAAACAGTGTTCTCTGGACGGAAAGCCGAATGCAATTTTTAAACTAGACACATTTTCAAATGATCTCCATATTTTTAACAATACATTCAAGAAAATAAATAATTCCATTGAAATTGTTGCATTAATAACTACTAGTGGATTTGAATTAGATGACATAGCTGAGTATGAAACAAGTCAATTAATTGCTGACTATAGTTCCCACAATTTGAATTTAGACTACAATAACCATTCTCAATTGCTATTCAATTTTTACTCTAAAAAATTTGACCTTAAATTGCAACAATATAGTTATTCTGAATCTATAGATCCTGCTTTTAATGAGACACAATTTGATTATATAATAAGAGACCACACTACTTGGACCAAAAACTCAAAGCCTTATTTTATAAGCGAGAATGTTGTTGTCCTGCCGTTTGCTTCTCTTAAAATTGACCCAGGCGTACACATTCAGTATCTAAAAAACATTACTTTCTATATATTTGGAAAGTTGGTTATAAATGGAACAATACATAGTCCAGTCAGACTAAAATCTATTTTACCAGAAAATTGTTTTCTTAGTAATGGCTCACAGCTGAATCAAGGCTCTAATTTATTTTACTTTTTGAGCAAAAATTATGAATCCATGCTTTTAAATTTAATTATTGACGATTCACTGCCAAAAACTGATTTGGATGAAAAAATTTCAACATTGTTCGTTGAAAATGGATACTTCCCCCAAATAGACAACTTAGCGATTAATGGATGTGCCTACAGTGGCATCACTGTATTAAAATGCTTGAACAGCATAGGCTTAAGCAATGTTAAAATCAACGGCTGCAAAGGAAACGCAACGAATTTATTAAATTTTTATCGAGATGTCTTTATAGATAATATGATTATTGAAGAGAGTCAGAATAGAAATTTTATTTCTATAGACAACAGCTTGTTTAATCAATATGTGAAACAGTCATATTCAGAAACGACTTTGGTATGCAATCAGGAAGTATTTTTGAACGAGACTTTTATGGAATATGCATTCGATAAAATAATTCCATGGCTTGAATTGGATTGTGGCATTAAATTCAAATCAAACCATGACCATGTAATTCACATGACAGTTTATAAATTTTCAGGAGCAAACAATTATAGAATAAAAGACCAAGACTCGGTGTATATTGAACCGATTATGGGTTATTATCTAAATTCTTATTCCTATTTTCCCATGGCCTCCAGCCTTTATGCTAGCAAATATTCGGAAATAAATTTTGAAATTAGCTGTGATAAAATTGAAAAAGAATTGTGTATAAAAAGTGGCTTTTTTTTAAAACTCAATGTTTTGCCCAACATATTTGGACTACAGATCAAAGAAAAAATACCATCATTTTTTGATTTTGATGAAAAGTTAAACAACACCGACTGGAGTTTTGATTATGAGTCAAATGTGCTCTATTTTAATTATACTCAAGGTATGGGATATGGCGACAATTATTCTCAAATAATCGAAAGTAAGATTTTAAAAAAGAATTCATTGTCAGCAATTTTGATCAAATTTAAATCTTTGTCCTACGATTTCTATTCGAATACTGAAATGCTCTTTTTCCTAATAGATAATTTAAATGAAAGTTCATACTTAGTAGAAAGCCAGTATATGCCGTTTCGTTTGGACAGTTCAAAAATTCACATGCGAATCATTAAACTAGAAAAGCTATCGCATGTTCCTGATGAATTCAGATTTCAAATTAAATTTAGACAAATTAATGAGCGCTATGAAGGAAAATATGACAAAACAATTTTTTTTATTCTAGAATCAATGCTTTTTTTGCCAATGCCACAACAATTTTCTAATAGAAAAATTCAAATAAAAAATTCAATATTGAAGGATATTGATATAAATGTGAACACTGATGAACACTTGGCACATTTTATGGATTTTGAGATCGATCAAAGTTCTTTTGAATCCGCCAAAATCAGAGCCCCGCATTCAACAATTAACAATTTCTACATTAAAAATTCTTTTTTTATCTCACATGCCCTGTCTTTTACTATGGAATTAGAGAGAAGTTTCCTTCAAAAGGAATCGCCAACTAATGTCACTTTTGAAAAATGCTTCTTTTTATCAACCAGTTTCAACAAATTCCTCATTAAAGGCTTTTCGAACAGACTAATGAATTTTATTCTAGTCTCGTCTGAGTTCTATGAAAATGATTTAAAAAGAATTGAAATAGAAAACGCAAACTATGAAATTAATTCGAACATTTTCACAGAGAATAGAGGATTTTTTAGATTTCAAAATTGTGATGGAAAGTGGCGGAGAAATCTTTTTAAAGCTAATAATAAGAATAGATATAATTGCCGGTACTTTGTACAATCATTCTCTTACAGGAGACACCATGTATCTAATAATTCTTTTGTCCAGAATGAGTGCAAAAAACTACTCAATTTTTACACATATTCGACTTATCTTTATCTAGATAACAACTGGTGGGACACTACAAACATAACTTTGATTAAAGAAATGAATCTTTACACTTATAATACACAATACCAAAATATTCAAACAAAAGACCCATTGCTTTTCCAAAGTGATCTGTGCGCAGAAGGATGGCTTGAGTGGAACAACAAATGCGTCAAGCAGATCAACAGAAGAGTTTCTTTCATGGTTGCTAGAGGAATTTGTGACAGATTAGACTCGAACGTGGTAAAGGATTTAGAAATTGAAGAGTTTCTGCTCAACTACACAGAGAACATTAATCAATCGTTCTGGTTTAATTTGTTTTACGGGCGACCCGGCTTTTACTATTATCAATGCACACACTTGGCTTATAGCCATGAGAATAGGAGCTACGAATTGAAGAATTCGAGCTGTGAAGAAAGAAAAAGTGTTATCTGTGACAAACCACTATGTCTAAATAAAAAAAACTGCAGCAATCGTGGAAAATGTGTTGATGTAGACAAGTGCGATTGCAACGCGTACTCGTCTGGTGAGGCATGTGATGAATTCTACTGCTTCAGGAATTGTAATGAAAACGGAAAATGCATTGGTCCTAACAATTGCACATGTGATCAATACTGGTCTGGAAGCGTATGCTCGGTGCCTTTATGCCCTCTTGTGGATACGTGCAACAATCGGGGCAGATGCATTGCACCGAATAAATGTCAATGCTTCTCGGGTTACACTGGTCCAAAATGCGAGAATTTCACATGCCAAACTGGATGTAGGAATAGCGGTGAATGCATAGGCCCAAATACATGTAAATGCATTTCTGGTTGGCAAGGTTCAATATGCACAATTCCAATGTGTGAATTTAACTGTAACAACCGAGGCAGTTGTATGCGTCCGGACGAGTGCCGTTGTTACGACAACTTTAACGGAAAGTATTGTCAAAATATAGATTGTAATCGAATGCTTAATTGCTCCAACAATGGATACTGCATTGAATGGGACAATCAAATCAAGTGTCAATGTGATAACTCCTGGACGGGACAATTTTGCAATCAAACAATTCAAAATTGTGACCAATTCAACAATTGTAACGCGAAAGGAAAGTGTGTTTTTGGCAAGTGTGAATGTGATAATGGCTGGACCTCGCACAATTGTCTGCAGTTCACTTGCCCAGCTGAGTGTAGAAATGGCGCTAGATGCATCGGACCAAATAAGTGCTTGTGCGAAACGAATTGGACAGGAACAGACTGCAACGTACCATTGTGCAATGATCAAACTTGTCCACACACTTTGCATTTTATTGATGACACTTGGTCTCACAAAAGCTGTGTGGCTGTTGGCTTGCATTCAACTTTTACAACTAGTTTGGTTGTCAAGTCTCTGAACAATCAAAGTTATGCAAGTCAAATTTTAACTGAGATGCCATACGGCATGACCACGAGCCCTTTGCAAAAATTAGACAACAAATGGATGGTAAGGTTGGAATGGACACCGTTTTTTTGGCAAACTGGCACCGAAAAATTGTGCTTTAAAGCCATAGACAACAACAACATACCGACTGCTCAATCTTGCATCACCATTCTGTTGGATGTAGTGGATATCGTTTTTTTGAATAGCACTGCCAGTCCAAAAAATGAAATAAACCCGAGAAGAAAAGTAGAGTGGACAATCAAAACGAACCGTTTGATATTTGGGCCAAAGTATGCATCTTACATTCGATTCTTTGACTCGCACGGAAGCCAAGTTCTCAAAGTAAGTACCCTCAGAAATCAGGCCGTTACAATCGGAGAAAAAGAATTATCTTTTGTCACCAATTTTGACTGGAAAGAAAAAGAAAGCTATCACGTTGAATTTGACAGAGGCGCTGTGACAGCAAGTGAACATTGCAGGCCTGAATCTAAGCCGGTGCGCGACAAAAATTTCTGGTCATTTCAAATCAAAGACGTGACACCACCGGCCATAACATTTCTCAACTCTTCGTCAATCTCTCGCGGCGAACTCTACTTGGAATGGATATTTGATGAACCGGTCTCAACAGTTTGTACAATCTTCAATTATAACATTAACCTAAAAAATGTCCTCAATTGTAGCAATAATTCTCTGTTTTTACATACTAACAATTATCTACTAAATGAGGGGTACTTTTCTTTATTTGTCCAAGCTACGGACCTAAGTGGAAATATTCTTAATGCTCAGCATTATTGGCAGGTCGATTTAACTCCTCCACAATTATATCTTCGAGATTGGATAAAAATGGACAAACAAATAAGATTTAGTTGCTATGACCAATATGACCAAAATTGTCATTTTAGATGTACTTTGATTTTCAATTCTCTAATTTATATTGAGAATAATACAGCCTGCTCGAGCCCATTTAGTGTTGCTCATCTGCAAAATGGCTACTATAAATTGATGGTCGAGCCTAGGGATAAAGCTGGAAATTTTGGGCAAATAAAAAGCCTTAACTTTCTGTTCGACAATAATCCACCTGAAATACAGCTCGAAAGTGAACAGGTAACACTTGAGTCATGCACTGGTGCATTGGAGAGCGGCGAGCACAGGCCAAACGTAACTGACAACTACGATGCCAATGTAGAACTTTCGTTTGAGCATGTCCACTTTAAAAACTGCACCACTACTATAAAATGGACTGCCAGAGACTCATCGGGAAATATTGCTGAAAAAAATCAAACACTTGAGTTCAGTCAAAAGCCAAGACTAAATTTACTTTTTTTCAACTCGTATATCAATGTGCCTTGTGATAAAGCTGGAGAACAGAGCTATTTTAATAGTTATTTGAATGACCATTTTAGATTCGATAATGAGTGTAATAGACCTTTGAAATTTGAATACATTGATTCAATTGATCAAATTAAATGTGGCATTGAATTCAATAGAACTTGGAGAATAGAGGACGATTGTGAAAATGTCATTGAGAGACAACAAGTCGTTAAGATACTAGAGCAGAAGAGTCCAGACTCGCCACCTGATGGGCAATTAAATTCTAGAAGAGATTCCATGCTTGCTTGGCCCGAATATCCCAACTCGAATAACTTTATCCTTAACATTTGGTGGACTGATGAAAATTCAAAAAAAGAAGTAAAATTTCTTAACGATTTTGAAACTTCAAGCCGACAATATTCTGCCAAAGCCTGGTATCCGGCAAACACAAAAATATTTTGGAAAATTGATTATGTCATAAACAACTTTGATGAAAGCAGCGAACAAGAATTAATTCCCAGTCCAGTGTGGAGTTTTGTTACCAAAAGCCAGCCTGATCTGTATATTAAAGAAATTTTTGTACCTAAGACTGCATTTTCTGGCCAATTTTTTGAAGTTAAATGGTTTGTTCAAAACAAAGGCAATTTAACAACAAATACTTGGTGGCACGATCGGGTTTTTAAAAGCCGATCTTTAGATTTTTCCAGTGCTTTTATGGTTAAAACTATTTATCAACGAAGATTCGTAGAGCCACTCAATCTGGATGGCTACACGAACTCTCTTAAAATAGAACTAGGCGATGACGAACTTGGAAACATTTACATATTTATACAAGTCGATGCATTTGGATCCGTGGATGACTTCAACAGAGCAAATAATCTACCATACCAGTATTTTTTTGACATTTCTAAATTCAGGGATTATGCTAATTTTGTCCTTTAGTTAATTTGAGAATCTGATTTATTCCATTATATTTTAAATTAATATTTTTTTTTTAGATTGTTTATTTGTTATTTAAATAGATTTTGAGTAATGAAATTCTTTTAGCTATTGTATACATTTATTAATAGAAAGTGAAACAGATATAAAATATTTCAAAGTTGGGTTCACAATATTTAAAAAACCGATAGATATGGTACTATAAAGAAAGGGAAACTTCTAGAAAATTGAAAGATTTGGCTTTTTCACTCACTTGGAAATTCATGGACAAAAATTTTGGTTAACTTGGTTATTTAATATTGGTTATTAAAATACTTTTATACTGAAATAACCTCACATTATATATCTATTTTAATTTGAAAGGCTTTCCTGAGATATCAATGCTTTCAATTTAAATGAATTAAACAAAATAAAGATCAAACGACAAATTATTATTTAAAAGAGAAAAGCTAAAGGTAAAAGACAATGGAACAATTTTATTTATTAAAGTCAATCGAACAAATAATACTAAAAAAATTTGTTACCCACACTTTAAGCACTCACTTACTCGATGACCAACTCATGTTTTAATCAACTTTGTTATATACGCAACTCTGTTATTAATTAACGCGCCTCGCAATACTTCTAGAATCCGAATGGAACTCTATTAAAACAAGATAACATGTCAATGCTATATAAAAGCAACGAACACAATCCTTTCAAAGACATTATATTGTTTTTTATTTGTATTATCTGAACCGAGCTAAAGGTCCTTCAAGTTAAAAAAAAAATAAAATTAAAATGTAAAGAAAAAATATAGGAAAAATTAAAATAAGTAAAATTAAATAAAAAATTGATAAATTGTAAGGGGTGACGTGCAAAGAATTTAAGTATTGAACAGTTGAGTAAAGAAAGAAAAAATAGTAAGATAGAAATTACACAAAGGAGTCGGGTATTACATTATATTATATCACATTATATTTATATTATACAGTATGTTGCAAAAGTTTAGAAATTGGTTAATTTATCTATCTTAAATTGTTTATTTGTCGTATTTTACAAAAAATTGAGTGCAAAAGAAAAAAAATAAAAGCACTAATTTGTAGAATTTTTTTTTCTCTACAATTTGATATATGACACTCGGAATAAAAATATAATTAACTTTTAGATATTTATAATGAAAAAACTTCCTCTAAAAAATAAAAAGTAAAAGTCGGTGCAAAAGCTTAGAAATTCGGGTAATCCTAAAGTTTTAGCAACCATTGATACCTTTTTCACACCTTTATGATTAATTCTTAAATAGCTTCTAATTTTGGTTAAGTTGTGCTCTTAAACTGCTTAATATAAATACTCTCTTAGGTCCTTTCAAAATAACTTAACCAAAAAATCTTAATATTGCCAAAAAATTACCAAAAAAATGGGTAAAAAAAACGTCTCTAGCCAACTAAAATGGCAGATGATGGTGTGCCCAAGTTCTGCCATGGTGTGCCCGTTCACCAGATCTCAACCCAATCGAGAACTTATGGTCATACATGAATGCCAAAATGGTAAACACAAATTTCTAAACTTTTGAACCGTTTTTTTTTTTTTTAATTTATTGTATCCATTTTTTCTTTTGTATATTTTTTAGGGATTTTTTTTTTCACTTAATTTTTTTTTTTTGATATTATGATCTTGGATTGATGACAAATAAAAATTTGAAAAAAACACCGCTTTTTTTTATTTTCCCGCCTATTATATACGCAAAAACAATTCTTTTGTTAACGAAAAAAAAAAATTTCTAAACTTTTGCAACATACTGTATTATTGCAATAAACTATTAAACAACTATCTTTGTTATTAAATCAAAATTGAAATAGTCAATTAGATTCAATTTCCCAGGCTTTTTTTTTTCATTGAACCCTCTCTTCTTTTTAAATATCCAACAAAATTAAATTTAAATAAAGTTTCAATTTTAACATAAATTAATTATAATAAATAAAAATCATTTTTGTGTTGTTTTTTACATGGATTCGACTTGACATGCAAATGAGTGGTGCTGTTCAAATACTGCAGACACCATTGCCAAATTTGATAGTCCAAGATTTGTTCTTACTAAATAGCAGCTTTTCAGGTCAAATAATTGAAATTAGGTTCAAAGTGAAAAATAGTGGATTTGGCGTGACCAAATTTGCAAAATGGTTCGATTGTGTTGACTTGAAAAAAGCAAACAGTTCTGAACGAGCAATCAGTCTAGCAGTTTTTGAACACAATGGGAAGCTATCTAGCGGTTCTTATTATCAGGCAATTAAAAAAGTTCAAATTCCCGAAAGACTTTATGGAATCTATGAAATTGTGGTCGAATGTGATTGTCGAAAAAACATCTACGAAGGTTCTGATGAAAGCGACAATTCAGCATCAAAATACATCGAGTTAATAATAAAACCTCCAGCAGACTTGACAACAGATTTGAACATTATTGATCAAAAAGAAGAATATTTTTCAGGTGATTTTGTTCAAGTGGAAGTGACAATAAAGAACGTTGGCTTAGGAACAACACTGGAAAATAGTTGGCATGATAGCTTGACATTTAAAGACTCACTTAACCAAGTCTATCAAAGCAAATCATGGTACCATGTTGGTCAATTAGATGTTGGATCTTTCTATTCCTATCAACATAGCTTCCAGCTAAATCCTCGTCTCAAGAATGGAATTTACCATTTAGAAGCAAAGGCTGACAGTTCAATGAGAGTTTTCGAGTTGTTACCAGAAAGCAAAGCTAACAACATAAAAAGAGCGGAATTCAATTTAACTAGATCATTGCCTGATTTTGTTATATCCTATTTTAGCTTTGAAGTTAACCAAACTGACACTGGTAGTTATTTAAATGTCAATTATAGTATCACAAATAATGGTCAAGAAAATATTTTACAAAACAATTTTGGATATGTCGACAATTTTTTTTTTGAAAAGCGAAACTCTAGCCATCTTATTAAGCGATATGGTCAAACAGTTAAAATAAACAGAAACTTGGGTGAGTGGAAGGCAAATGAAACTAGGCAATATTCGCTGACAATTTTGCTAGATGACCGGATACATGGTGACCACATTTTTGTATGCTTTAGTTTTGATTCCTGGCGCAGCATTGTTCAATCAAATTATTCGAACAATTTTGGTCGATATTTAATTGCCAACAGCTTAATTAAGTACAAGAAGAGTTTGAAATTGTTGGATTTCACAGTTGCCCAAGCAGACTCATTTCATTTCGACCAAATTGTGTCTCTTGAATGGCATGCCATAAATAATGGAAATAAAAGACTCTCGCTGCTCTCAATTGACTATGTCTACGTGGCACTGGATCAAACTTTTGCATTACAATTCAATCCTCGGTATAGAGTAGTTGGCGAGATAAAAAATCAAATTGATTTGAAGTTAAATGAAACCTATTCGAAAAAAATTGACATCAAAATTCCGTCTGTGGACTTTTTTAGGCAAAATCGCCAGGCTTATTTTGTCATTGACATAGCGCGGAACATTTTTCCATTAGCAGTCATTTCGAATACAACTGATCGAACTCTTTTCAAAATGTTCGAAGTGAAACCAGAGCCAAAAGCAAAATTTGCTGCCCAGGCATTAAATTTTACATTGAATGAACCAAAAACAGCTGTGTACGTTACATTCATTGTTAAAAATGTGGGAAATTCAATGCTTACATTGAGAAAATGGAGAGATCAAATCCTACTAGAGGATTCAAGCAAACAGATTTATTTGAGAGAGAGTATTCAAGTGGAGGATCGCGTTAGGTCAGGCGATGAATATGTGGTAAAGCGAGCCGTACCATTGCCCAGACTGGCAAATGGTATTTACAACTTATTTCTTGTTGTTGACGCAGATAACGAGTTGACACTTGACTCGCAGAGATTTTATGCTCCTGAAGAAATTGTGGTTAATGTGAGAGAAGAAAATCCGCTAAATAAAATATCCATAGATGTGATCAATGTGACTGGTGGTAATTCTTTGGACAAATTGACCAGTGGGAGCCTGGTGGAAGCTAATTACAAAGTTGGTACTGAGCATTTAGAAAAAGACTTTAAATTAAATGTATGGCTAAATGAGATATACATTCTTAATTTCCGGACAAACAACACAGAACAAATCAAAGATGGCAAGTTGCTCTCCAGAATAAAGCTAATTCAGCAAGTAAAAAGGAATAACACTTATTTTCTAAAGCAATCTTTCGAAATGCCATTTTATCTAAACGAACATTTTTTCTTCTACATTCTAATGTTTCAGCAAGACCAAGAGAACACAATTGTTCACGCATCGTCGCGAAATTCTTACCAAATTGTTGACGGAATAAGGCCGGACTTGGTTGTCAGCTTGGTCAATGCAACTGACGAACAAGTGGCTTCAGGATCTGAGTTGGAGATTTTTTTTCAGATATCAAATGAAAATGGTGGTATTTTGAGTGCGATACAAAAGTGGAATGATGATGTCTATTTATCAGAGGATTCCATTCTGGATTTGTATGATGTCAAACTTTTGTCTAAAAATAGTTTACCAACGCAAACTAACAATTCGCACAATCATGTCCTATACTCTCGACACGTCAAGGTGTCTATTCCTTTCGACTTGAAGTCGCAGTATTATTACATAATTGTTCAAACTGATTCATCTAAATCAGTAATCGAACATGATGAAGATAATAATTTAAATTCAAGCTTAATTTATATACTAGAAAGACCGTCCAGTGATTTGGCCATAGCTTTCCTAAATCATTCTCAAAAATTGGAAAAACAATTGGAGCTGAGTTACTCGCTGCAGAACAACGGTGCAAACGAAGTAAAAAGCTTGATTCATTGTGATTCCTTTTATCTGTCAGAAGACTCTGTTTGGGACATTTATGACTACCAATTGAATGTACCAGAGTGTGCACAAAAATATTACCTACGGCCTTTTTTGAATTCAAGTGCAAATTTACTGCAGTTAAGTTCTACACAAAATGTTCCTTTAGTGAAAAATGGTTCATTTTTTTGTATCCTAAAGACAAGATCGAATTTAAGAGAAAGCAATTTGGAAAATAATGTCAGAGCTTCGGACCAAAAAGTTGAAATTTTTGTGCCACAAATTTATTTAGACCAAAGCATTAGTCTCAATTCGTCACATGAAGAACAATTGTTCATGATCAAGAGTGTACCGTCAGAACAAACTCTAATAATCAAGTTGGAGATTTCTTCGAATTTTAAAGAAAATCCAAATTTGCCGTTCCATCGTCTGTTGATTGCATATGAAAATCTGCCATCTTTTTCCTTCTACGATGCTAAATCAGGGCCTGAACAATCAGCCGAACAAGTTCTCATCTTATCGAACACAAAAAATGGATCTTATTATGTGAAAGTTGTGAGCTTTTCAAGCGAAGCATCACCTCGCGATTTCAAATTGGAAATATTGGCAAAATTGGCCAAATTTGAATTGACAGACTCAAGGCCAAAGAAAATTCTTCCCAACGGCGTCAGCACTATAAACATAATAGGTTCGAACATTCCAAAGTCTTTTACAGTCTGCTTGAGAAGTAATCAAACATTTTTGTCGATTTGCTCCAATCGAACAAAATGGATCAGTTCAACAAATGTCTATGTGCTAATAGATTTTGATCATGCTCAATATTTTGGCACAGATTTCTATGACATTCTTGTGTATGATCGGACAAATTTGAGTCAGTCAGCTCGGGTTACACGAGGCATCCAACTACAGAGAGATCTTTTGCCAGGATCGTTGAAGTACAGGGTAAAAAGACAAATTGGAATACCTTGGAGAGCAGTTGGCCAAACAGTAATAGAAACAGAAAACATTGGATATACTGATGTGCATGCGCCTTTATTATTGATGCAATGTGAGAAAAATTTGGCCAAGTTCAAGCTGAATATTCCAAGATCCAGCTGGACAAACTCATTTGCATTTATTGGGCTTAGTCTAAGTGACATGAAATCTACACACTCAGCCAAAACTAGATCACAAGTGTCTTTTTTAGTTAGGCAAGATAAAATAATTAGGCCAAGGGCCAATTTTAAAATCTTGCCTTACAATAAAAGTCCCTTTAGAAATAAAAACTTGGTTAGAAATTTCTTACTAAAAAGAAACTACACTCCTGCTCTTTTGAATCAGACAAGCACCCTCGACCAAATTACAAGCAATCTTTTAAATTTAACAAACAGTCTGTCAACATATGAAAATTTTGAAAAAAGGCTTTCCAAACTTGTTAATAATCTTCATATTGAGCAAAATGTACTTTCACTGCAAAAATTTGTAGACTGGACCATCAATTTGGCACAAGCCGAATTCGTGGATCAATTAGAAACCTATCTTTTTGATGATTTGGACAACATAGCCTATTCAACACATCCAAATGTGCGACTCACACGATTCTTTCAAATGTCCATGGTCAAAAGACGCTTTCTAAACGATCAATTATTCGGTGTTGGTTGGCAAATGCATTTGTTGTCCATTAAGCTAAACAATGTTTCAGAAAAAAATGTTCAAATGGAATACAATTTTATCTTGTTCAAGTGTGAACTAAAACAGTCATCGTGTTGGCTAGACCAAAATAGATATTTTGTGGCGAGCAGCGAAGGTCCATTTTTTTTCTACGACAAACCGAATAGTCTTCTTTATACTTTTAATAACCTGAGTTTAAATATGGAGCAGATAATAGACTTAAACTCAAATGAAACAACAGCTCACATTGAATATTACCTTGGAAAAATTCAGTTCATCATTTTTGATGAAACAAGTAGGAAAATCCAGCTCAACTATAGTAAAACATGTGCAGAACAAATTGAATCGATCACACTAATAAATACAATCAATTCTCAAGCTATCAACCAAGCAAGTTATTTATACAGCCAAAATTGTAGGTATCTTTTATCGGTCCAGTCAAAAAACAATCGAATTGACTATTCTTATGACTGGCAAACTGATGATCTTGTGAGCATTGATTTTAGCAGGAAAAAAGTTTCCATTGAGTTTGAATTTGATTCTAATAGTGGACATTTGCATGCAAAAAAAACATTTCACAAAACTAACAAGAAAATACTTGTTAATTTGGTGCAATACAATTTGAAAGATAATGGCGAGTTGTTGGTCACCAATGCAAATAGCCTAAATGATTCAAGTTATACTACAATCAAACTTGATCTGGACGGTAGCATAGCATCCATAGAGAACAACTTGAACCAATTTAGAAGTCAAAGGTCTGAACAATTTTCAAACTCAAAATCTACTGAGATTCACAAATTCTACTACAATGACAAAATGGTCATGGAAACAACAATCTCAAATAATGAGCTGTCGATTTCGACTGAAACTCAAGCAACTACCAGAATACAGTTCAATCCAACATCTCTTTTTTCGCTCAGAAAGCTCATTGATGCAAATAATAATGAATATGAGTTTGTTTTCACATCTGAATTGGGGCGCAAGAAAATAGAGCTAATATACCCAGACAAAGGCCATGAGACTTTCGAGTTCGATGCCAAATCCAGAATGATCAACTTTGTTAGGCGTGATAGAAAAACTGAAATCAAGTACGATTACAACAGTTTTGAGAGTGTTAGTGGAATAGAGATTAGCAGCGAGCATGGACATTTTAAAAGAAAATATTTCTATGCACAAGATTTGAACTTTAAACAATTAAAATCTATTGTTTCCGATCGAGAAGGAAATGCTGCAAGAGAAATTTTATTTTTCTACGAGTCGGACTCTTCAGAAAATCCGTCAAAAATAGTCTATCCAAATGGCATCGAGTTAAATTACGAATACAACTCGTTGGATCAAAGGACCAAGTTTTACACAAATCAAGGCTATTCAATTTCATACCATTATAATCAGAAATTTGAGCTTGCTTCAGTTGTTGACAATGTGGCCAATGAAGAAATTGTACGGTTTGAGTATGACCCAAATCACAGACTAGTTAAGCAAGTGTATTCCAATGGCATCTTTTCACTCTACACTTGGAATCAAGACAACAAAATAAAATCCGTGACCCATTATTACAAAAACAGCTCAATTTCCAACAAGATAGAAGTTTCCTACGACAACTCTAATCGGCACAGGGTCACTAGCAAATTAAGCGGTGAGTGCAATTTCAGATATGACGCTGGAGATCAAATAACAGCACATGAATGCAATGGTAGAAAAATTAGCATCGAATATGATCGCTTGGGCAACAGGAAGTACTTGAGCATAGAAAATGACACTAGTTCCGATGCTCTTCTACGACTCAATTACCAAATGAACAACTTGAACCAATATTTGAGTGTAAAATCATCAGAGGATAGCGAAAGATCACTGGAAATGAAATATGATCAAAATGGTAATCTCATTTGGTACCAGAATGAAAGAGCAAGCCAGGACAGAATTGAATATAACTATGCAAACAAGCCGATCAGAGTGGTCACTTTAAGTGTGACCTGCACTTATTCATATGATGATATGGATAATTTAGAGTCTAAACAGTGTTCGGATGGAAGCAGAGTTGAATATGTTGTGGACCCGTATGCTCACTATGGACCTAATGTGATAGGCGAGACACAATACTTTAAAGATGGCACAAACCGCTCAATCAAATATTATTATGCCTTGTGGAATGGGCTCGTTTCGATGCAACACAAAGACAGCCTAAGTGCGGGCCAAGTTAGAAATAAGAAGTACTTTTTTCAATACGATGAAAATTGGTCTACCAACTTGGTGTCAGACGAAAATTCCCACATCATATCAGAATATAGCTATGACCCTTTTGGCTCCATTCTTAAATCTTCCTCTCAAATTAACCTAAACAACAACTTTTTGTACCAATCTTTTTATGGAATAATGCGCCTCAATGAACTAAATGACGTTTACTACTTTCGAAATCGACTTTATAAAAGTGAAGTGGCAAGATTTCTAAACTTAGACCCCTATTCGATACTCTCATCCACAAATAATCTTTATGATTATTGCAACAACAATCCTTTTATTTATATTGACACGTTTGGTCAAAAATCTGAACTGCGAGAGCGAGCTGAGCTCGAGGCGGCCAGGGCAGTAGGGGGAGTTGTAGGTAAGAAAGTGGGCGAAAAAGTTGGCCAAAACGCTGGTAGACTTTTAGGTATGATACTGGGAAAGGCCTTTGGCTTACCAGGAGTTCTTGTTGGTAATGTAGCCGGAGCTAAGCTAGGAAAATTTATTGGAGGCAAAGTTGGTGCAGAATTGGGTAAATATTGGGCTGAGTATTTATACAATAAAGCTCGCAAATTAGATGAGATTGAGAATCAAAGTGAAGATGAAAATGAAGTGGAGAATGAGGATGAAAATGAAGTGGAGAATGAGGATGAAAATGAAGATGAAACTGAGAATTTTTATAAAGAGGGTGGTATTGAATGGAAAGAAGAGTGGCCAAGGGCTATAGATCCAAATGATATAGTTGGACCTGAAGGTTTTGGGCCATTAAAGCGCATAAGCCCAGCTGACACATTATCTTATAAAATAAGATTTGAGAATCTAATGAATTCCAGTGCTCCAGCTCAGTATGTGTTCATAAAGCTGCTAGTGAACAAAAATTTGGATTTTAGAACATTCGAGTTGGACGAATTTTCATTTGCCAACAAAGAATTCTCAATTGAACAGGCAAACGCCTATTACCAACAAAAAATTGACATAGATGCCTACAATACCACTAGTAAGCTGTCAGACTTTGAAATGGTGATCCGCGTTCAAGCTGGCTTGGACATAATGTCAAAATCGGCTTTTTGGAAGCTCGAAGCACTTGACAAGAAAACAGGTACACCACCCACAGACAAAACTGTTGGATTTCTACCTCCAAATGACAATTCAACGCATATAGGCGAAGGCTATGTCAAGTTTAAAATACAACCAAGTAAAACAGCTCCCAGCATGGCCAGAATTGACGCGAACGCATCCATCATATTCGACATCAATGATCCAATCATTACACCAAACATATTCAACACAATTGACGCCGATGCTCCCGAAATACAGGCCCAAATTGATCCAATGTCAGAGAGTTTCGGCACAGCCAAACTAGTTCATTTAGACATCGAAGATGCAGCAGACTTCGATAGATTGTATGTCTATGAGCATAGGGAAATATTCGATGAGCTAAACAACCAGACTATTTCTGAGAGCATTAGATTAATTGAACAAAGCAAGGGCACAAGTATTGCTTTAGAACTTGACCAAAGTTTGAACTCAGCCAATTCAAGAAGTTCGCAACTTTCAGAAAAAGTAAAATTGAAAATTTACTCCACGGACCAAATTGGCAATGTGAGAAAATTAAAAGAAATTCCTATCGAATTGAACAATCCAGTGTGTGATCAATCAAACTGCTTCAATGGCATTTGCAGCTCGACAGGAAACTGTGTTTGTGATTTAGACTTTATTGGAACAGATTGCTCTCAAAGACAAAATTTCGCGCCACTTGAACCACCAATTGTGGAGTTTTTTCTTGTGAATCAATCTGATATAGACAAGAGTATAGATTTATTTGTGAACTGCATTGGCATAGATGACAATTCAAATTTAACAGTATTGCTTTATCTTTCTTCTAATGCTTCATTTAAAGAAAAAAATTTGATGATTGAACAAGTCGATTTAGATGACAGGAAATATTACTCTTTGAACACTGATCTTCTTTATTCAAAAACTAACAAAAATTTGCTTACTGTGCTATTTGACTCAGAGAATAACAAAACAATGCTAGAATTAGTTTGTTCACAATCATCATCTGGTATATTAGCTAATCAATCAATTGAATTAGAAGTGGCTCACTCGAACAAACTTAGGCCCTATTTACAAATTGATTCCAACTTGACGTGCTTTTCTGCGGATTCTGATATTTTTCCAATACAATATTCAATATTGAACCAGGAACCAGAAAGCAATTTTAGAATTTACATTGATAATTTAAATAGTGATTTTAAATGGCAAGTGGATTATTTGAACAGATTTATCTTAATTGAAAAAGACCAGGCTTGGTTGGAGGGCCCAATTGATTTAAATATTAAAATGGTCGCCACAAAAAATGGAAATATTTTTGCACAAGTTGACAGAAAAATATCTGTTTTCGTTTGTGAGAAAGAAAATTCCAACTCATTAATCATAATTTTTTATTTGATTCTAAAATATCTTATTTCTTTTTTTAAATACTTTTTTTAAAACTCTAAATGACAATTAATACTTTTATCTAAAATTAATAAATTCGCCAATTCTAGTTTTAGTCTGAACTAATGAAGATCAATGGAGGGTGCCTGATTTCAATGTAAATTTGGCCGTTAAATAAGACAGTTAAAAATTTTTTTTTTCCTAGCAAAGAACAATACTCTATTTGCATTGAAATTTGGACCTTTTACTATTAATTAAGGAAAAACGAGTTCATATAGAATTATATATTAAATGAAAGGTCTTGGACTCATCTTTCGGCAAAATTATTTAATTTTTTTGATTTCAAAATAAAAATGTCAATTTTGGCAAAAAGAAAATGTCTTTTTTTACAAAATTAACTTTAGAAATGAATTTGCAACGATTATTTTTTAGCTAATAAATATAAATGCATTTTTTCCTTTCGAAGACTGTTCATTAAACAGTATTTTTTTTTAATTTCTAACCACAACTAAATTTTAAATATGTATTCAGATTTGACTTATTGATTTTAATTTTGCTAGTCCAAATATCTAATCAATTGGTGCTGTGAAATTCAAATATACATCGAAAAAATATATAAAAATATTTCCTTTTTTGATAAGTTAAAATTAAATTAAATAAATTGGTCAGGTCGGGAAGGTGAACCATAGTTCACTTATTATGAGAAAAATTCTTTTTCTCGGGTTTAGTGAACTATTTGTTCACTGTTCCTAAATTAATAATATAGGTAATATTGATAAATATAAATAAAATGACATAATTTGAGAGATGGAAGAAATTGAGTATAAGCTGAGTAATTCATTTTATAAAAAATGTCCACACATTTTTTGTATTATTAAGAACAGATTTAATAATAAACAATTTTTGTTTTTACTTTTTATTATTCGCCAAATAGTGTACATTCTTTTGAAAATTTTTTTTTAATATCTCAAAGAGATGTTGACAATTTATTACAGGGGATGATCTTAATGCAGTTGAAGCACATATTTAGTATAACATTTAATTAAGCTTTCGAATCTACTACGAGGAACGTGACTCTAGAAATGCAAAACTGAAGGAATCGGCGACCATAAACGGACGCGAACTCAAGTTTGAGACCAGCAATGATGGTAAGAAACGATTCTGGGGTATTCGAAATGGTGAGCTCAGAATGGTGATCTCTTCAATTGAGCAACGCTAGCAAAGAATGAATCCAAGTGGAGAGACCATGGCCTCATGTGGTCTCGATAGTTCGCTGGTTAAAATGGAATGTGACCAAGTCCATGAGTGCTCGGAAGTGTCGGAATACACTTCATTAGCTTCATCTCAGTCAACGCACTGTTCGCCTGATTCGTCAATATCTCATATCCCTGATGACGATACAATGTCTCAAATCTCGACCACTAGATCTTGTCATGACCAACAAGGAGTTTTAGTTGTGCTCCATCCATCTTTCATGGGCCTTCTCCATTTCTTTTTCCATTCTTTTGAGGGGCCAGTCTGTCATTTGACCAGTGTGGTTTTAGAAGGTTGGATCCAGATCGGTAATAATTTCCATCATTACTCTTTTGGTCTGTCCTATTTCGGCCTCCTTCTGCTCGAAACCCAGTCCCATCCGATTGTTTTTGATTTGCACTCGCTCCCATATTCGGTCGATTTTTTCTTTGGACGTCTTGGCCGTGTACTTGGCGTAAAAGTCGTCTAAGAATTTCATGCGTGAATGGCTTTTATCTTTAGGTTCGATGGTTTCCACGAGGGGTGTCTCAATTCTTTTTTCATAGATGTCTGAGTCTCTATACTCCTCTCGGTGGACCAGCCCGTTCTCTCTTTGTAGGTCGTATATTCTTACCTCCGTGTGGGGAACTCAAACTCGGCATCCAAATGATTGTTCCGGCTGGTCTTGAATTGGATTCGGTGAGCTGGATCGTCCGGGTTTTTCAGACGTCCGTACATTTCCTTCACGCATTTCTTAATGTTGTTTTTGTCGTAAAATGATATGAAGGCGACGGTATCGACCCTGTCGTGTTCTGCCAAGAATCGAGCATATCGTATGGGTCCGATTCTTGTCCTGAGGATGTCCAAAAATTCGCGGATTGTTTTTAAGTTGAGCGATGCTGGATAGCATCGTACCATTACTTGATTGGCTTCAGCTTGCATTCTTGTTTTTTTTTTTTTTTTTTTTTTTTTAAAATAAATTTTATGAATAATTAAAGAAAATGTTATTATCAATTTGCAAAATTATGAAAATTGTGTATGAGTTTTTTATTTAATGATGTGGGATTATATTTGACTTACGAAACATTTGACTAATATTCACAATATATTATTTACAATATGGTTGTTTAAGTATACTATATTTATAATAACAAGGCGTCTTATTTTTCTTTTTGCCCGAACCAATCGGGCTTCTTCCTGTTTCTTACCGGTCTATCTGGTGCGAAGGTGTCATCTATTTTTTTTTTATTCTTAAAGGTTGGATCCTCTTTCTCTTCTTCACTCTGTTTGGTCTTTTGGGTAGTTCTGTACTTGACCTTGATATTCTCATCCTGGGCAGTTTGTCCATTCGATGTCAGATTTTGAAGGTCGATTACAGGTGCTAGTTCTGGCTGCAGAAGCCCCTTTCCATTTTCACCTTCTTTCGATTTCCGATCGTTCCCGATCGATTTGTTTTTCCTTGTTTTCTTTGCTTTTTCTACTATTTTTTTGGCTCTTTTCGATTGCCAAGTTCCAACTCTCTTTTCCCGTGTGTGAACGTTTTCTTTGTTTTCTTCGTTTATGGATTGGTCGTGGCTACCGAAATGCTTTTTGAGTCTTACTCGGTTTACTGTTATGGGACGTCCTTTGTTTTTGTACAGCGGTTTTACTATATAGTTGATATTGTTAATATTTTTGATAACAATGTATGGGCCTTTCCAATTAAATATAAACTTTTTACACTCGCCTTTTTTAATTTGTTCGTTTTTTAACCAGACCGTGTCCCCCTTTTTGAACTTAGCTGCCATGACATATCGATCGTAGATCAATTTGTTTCTTTGAACTCTGACATCCCTGTTTTTGCGGACTAAACCAAAAACCTCTCTTAAACTATCTTTTGTTGACTGTGCGAAACTCTCCGGGTCAAATTTAAGACTCAATGTTGGTACCTCGTAAACCAGGTCGATTGGTAATTTTGGTTTTCTTCCGAACATGAGTTCATAAGGTGTATATTTTGTAGTTGAGTGTACTGCTGTGTTATAGGCCATACTCAAGGAGGGTAATATCTCATCCCAATTGTCGTGATCCTTGTTGATGAAACACGTAATCATGCGCTTTTAAGTCCTGTTAAACCTTTCGGATAAGCCATCGCATTGCGGGTGGAATGGGCTGGTTCGTAGACGTCTTACGTCCAACAACTCCCAGAGCTCTTGTACCAGTTGAGCTTGATAGTTCTTGCCTTGGTCAGATAAAAGGGCGTCTGGTATACCGAACAGACAAATAAATCTAAATAAGTATTGTGCTGTTGTTTTGGCATCGATCCTTTTTAGAGCAAAGAGAACAACCCATTTTGTGAAATGATCCACAATCACTAATATATATTTATAACCGTTTTTACTGGTCTTTAGCGGTCCCAGGATATCGGTGGTCACTATTTCTAAGGGGTGACTTGGCCTAAGTGGATTTAATGGTATTCGAAGTTTGTTTTTAGTGTTGGATGTTTTCTGGCACTCGGTGCACTCTTCGATGAACTTTGAGACGTCTTTGTTCATTCCAGGCCAATAAAATTTTCTCTTAATTCTATCAATAGTTTTTTCGAATTTTAAGTGTCCGCTCATTATAGAGGAATGGTTGAGCTCCATTATTTTCTTCCGGTCTGCTTTTGGAACAACCAATTGAGGTATTGCGTATCCTCCGTTTTCTTCTATCTTCCATAGGTGACCCTCGCTCACTTTCAGATACCTCAACTGTTTAACGAGATCGGCTTGTTCGCTGTTTAGATCTTTTTCCGGGATTATCTCGCCTAATATCACCCTTTTTACCCATTCGATGTTTTCATCACTTTTTAGGTTACTCAGATCGCCTTTTATGTTTTTGAACATTATTGTGTTGATCGAGTTCCTTCCTATTAAATTATTTATGATGAATGTTTCTTTATCGTCTTCGGACGTCTCTGTTAGTTTGTCTATTGGCCATCTCGAGAGTCCATCCGCCACTTGATTACTTTTCCCCGGCCTGTACTCAATGTCGAACTCGTAATTTTCGAGTCTGATTATCCATCGGACGAGGCGAGGTGCAGGGTTTTTTACACTGTTTATCAATTTAAGCGGTTGATGGTCTGTAATTATAGTGAATTCCGTACCGTAAAGGAATTCTTTAAAATGTTCTACCGCATTGACAATGGCGAGCATCTCTCGTTCAGCTGTGGAGTAATTCTGCTCTGCTTTATTTAACTTTCTCGAATAATAAGCTATAGGTTTTAGTCTGTTTTCTGAGTCCATTTGTGAAAACACGGCGCCAATTCCTTTATTCGAGGCGTCTGTTTCCAAATAAAAACGCTTTTGAAGTCTGGTATTGTCAAGACTGGTTCATTGGTAAGCGCTTCCTTTAGCTTGTCGAAAGCGGCCTGGCATTCGTCATTCCAGACGAAAGGGACGTCTTTGGCGCAGAGTTCATGTAGAGGGCATGCGGTTTTACCGAAATCCTTGATGAACTTTCTATAGTGTGTAGCCATACCGATGAACGATTGGATGTTCTCAACGTTTTCGGGTTTCTTTTGGTTGTTAATGGCTTCTACTTTTTCGGCTGATGGTCTGATTTCACCGTTGCTAACTGTGTGTCCTAAGAAATCAATAGACGTTTGAAAAAACTTGCATTTTTCGGTTTGATCTTTAAATTTTGTTCTTTTATAATATCAAATACTTGCTTTAGGTGTTCGAAGTGTTCTTCTATTGTTTCTGAATATACAATAATGTCGTCGATGTAGACCATAAGGAACTTATAAATTAAGTCCTTAAAAACATTATCCATATGCCTCTGGAAAGTTGCTCCGGAATTGGTTAATCCCATTGGCATGACGTTGAATTCGAACAATCCGTACTCGCAACTGAATGCTGTGTGTGGTCTGCTTTCAGGATTCATAAGTATTTGGAAGTACCCTGAATGAAAGTCTATCTTTGAGAAAATATTTGAATTTTTAAGGCTGTACAGGGTGACGTCTATTCTTGGCAGAGGGTAATTGTCTTTGACCGTTCTTTTGTTCAATTTCCTGTAATCAATTGTCATGCGAATTCCGCCCTCTGGCTTTTTTACTAGATGGACAGGTGAGGAGTAAGGGGATTTTGAACGTCTGATAAGGTTGGCTTCGAGCATTTCTTCGATTAATGCCTTGAATTCCTCTTTCTTGGCGTATGGTACCGGTCTCGTTTTGATATGAAACGGTGTTTTATCGGTTACTTCGATGGTGTGCTGTGTTTTGTCTGTTGGTGTAAGATCTGTCAGGTTAGTGGCTGAAATTTCGGTAACCCTTTCGTCTATCTTTTTTCTCGCGTTCTCGAGTTGTTCTTCGCTAAATTCTTGTTTGATAGATGTTTTTTCTTGAATTTTGTTTATAACCGCTAACGCAGTTGTTTTACATACTTTTCCCGTAATTTTGGAAGCATCGTTTGCTTTTAAAATGTCATTGGTTTCCTTTTGTGTAGTTTCGATTTTGTTCTTCATTTGGGTCAGCTTTTTAGCCGGGTTTCTAAATTTTCCTGGTTTGAGTTTACGCAATGTGCTAGAGGTCCACTGTTTTAACGCATTTACAAGACGTCTTTGGTTTCTAAATTTGTTGAGATCATCTACACCCAAAATCATTTCGTTGACTAAATTCTCAACTATAATCATTCCAATCTTGTATGACTCATTGTTTATTCTGACATCTACATCGGCCCGACCGATTATTCCTATTTTATTCCCATCAGCGTTATGCAGTTCGATTGAGCTCTTTTGTGGCTTTAATCTTAGCTTTCGACATGTTTTTGCGCTCAGGATTGAATGCTTAGAACCTGTGTCTACCAAAAATCTTACGCCAATATTGTTAATTTTGCAAAATCCGTGCATTGGTGTCGTTTCAATGTTGTTTACTGTGTATTTCGGTTTTTGCGGGCAACTCCTGCTATAGTGTCCTTCTTGTTTGCAGTTGTAGCAAATAATTTGATCGGACCCTGGCGTGTTTTGTTGTTGTGTTGTTTGAAGATTATGTGTTGGTTGTGGTTTGTAAAAATGTTTTTCCATTTTCTCTTCGAAATCCACTTTTTTTGTTCTTTCTTGGACGTCTTCGACCGCTCTTTCATATCTGGCCGCCTCCTCTATAATGTCTTTTAATGACATTTCTTCTCTTATGATCTGTAGTCGTGTGCGCAGAAATTTGTCTCTTAGTCCACGTATGAACTGTTCCTTCACCAGATTGTCCCTTTGATATGGTAAAAGTTCATAATAAGACTGTTTGGACATTACTTTAAGTTGTGAAGCGTATAGGTAGACGTTTTCGTGGAAACTTTGAACTCTTTCCGTGAACTGCCTTTTAAGTTCCAGATTCGGAGTAGTTTTTCTTCCGTAGAGTTGGCTTAAAAGTGTTTTCAATTCCGCATAAGCAGTTTCTTCATTTAGACTGAACTGGCTGTTTTCAATGATCTTTCTTGTTTCATGGTCCAAATGTGCAATGACAATGTTCAATTTGTGTGAGTTGATGTTGTTTGTTTCGATGAACATATCGAAGTCTTATATCGAAGTTCTTTTGGAGTCAAATTTGTCTGGTGGTGAAACAAATAATATCGGGTATGGATTGATTGTCTCAATCTTTTGTCCGGAGTTGTGCTGGTTCAATGTGTTGGGTATTTTAAATCGCACTTGTCTACTCGGGTCGACAAAAGTGTTGTCCGCTCTCGGTGCGGTGGGGTTCACTTCTTCGATAAGTACTTTTTTTGGTTGACCTTCGATCCAGTTATGGTCATTGTACCATTCCCTTGTTTGTTTTGTGGTCGGTGTGCTACAGCTTTTGGGTGGTCCAATATCAGACGTCTGGGTTGTTAATATGCTATCTGAAATTTCCGGCGATGTTTGCCTCTTTGCTTCCATGGATGATGTCCTTGTAGTCTCCATTGCTTTTTTAATGTCCAACCTGTTCGTGTTAACATTTGAGCATATGAAGTCTTGGGGTCTATTATTGATATTTCCCATCAATTGATCGAATCTCGCGTCGATTCTGTTGAACTTATCGTCTAAAGTTTTGTTCCGACGCTTTGTTCTATACCAAGTGCTTATCACTATGATGCTGAATAGTGTCGCTATGAACCCGACGTAATAATCGGTCCACGTGGTTTCCACTATCTCCAAATAGTGTTCGAACCACGCTTTTGGTACCACGACGTCTTCAGCCACTTTCTTTGTTTCACTCCGTGTTCCGAACAAAGCTGTTGCTATGATCGACAGGAGTTCCAATGTTTCGTGAATTGGAATGGCTATTTCCTAGAGTTTTCTTTTTATATGCGCTGATTAAAAAGGATTTTTAATTTCTTTCCTCCACGTGGATCACTAAATCTATAGTCGATTCGCCAAATAAAATTTCCCTAATGTGGTTTCTACACGTGTATTCAGTATTGCACAACTTCTTTGATTGTTAGACGTCTCGTCGCTGCGTCCCTAGTCTACACAAATCCACTCGCTGCTTCAGCAAACTAACCTACACTACCACCAAAATTCTTTCCTTCTCGTGAGTTCGTTCCGAACGTTTACTGTTTGTAAACTGTTCAGCAAATTGGGCACCACTGTAATATTTATGTCTGCTGGTGGGCTTTTATTTCCCAGTCAGACTTCTCAAGTCCTATTCTAGACTCGAGGGTTTCGGATCAATCACAATAAGGTTTTTTTACAACTTTATTAGGACACGAGGTCCAAATCCAAAACAAAAAACAAAACAAAATTTAAATTATAACTAAACTAAAAAACTAACAATTACTTAAACTAAAAAAACTAATATATAGTAAATTGTGTGTTCCTATGCAAGCTTCAAGTTGTGTAAAACAAACTTCTTTTTTGAGACGTCTACATAGAGCTATAATTCTAAAGACAAGAAGAGATTTTTGTAATCCAATTATGAAAATAAATCTAATATAAAGAACAAATATTTAATTGTCTTTGATTATTTTTTTCAGCCTTTCTGGTTCGATTTGTAAAAGAATAAAGGAGACTTATAAACCTGAATATCAGTTATATTGAAATTTCAATTTCACTAATCTTAATATCAATTAGTAAATTTAACTTTTTCGATATTCAAATTCAATATTAACATAATAATTGTATTTCAAAATAAAAATTAACCAATTGAGTATTTATTTTAATGCATCACTTAGAAAAGGAAAGTCATGTAGGTACGAAGAAATTCACGTTTTCTTTTGAGTTCATATGCAACTTTTAAATAATCATTTTGATTCTTTTTGATGATTTTAAGTTAACTTAAAATTTAGCAACGCAAATGTAAACAAGATATAACATTTTTACAATTTATCGTCAAAATTGTCCTGTTCTGCGGTCCTGTTCGTGAAGAAGTTGTAACGTGCCTCGTAGTTTCGAACCAACTGGTGCTCAATTGCACGATGAAAATTTTTGGTGTTCCCTACTGGACAAGCCTTTGATCGCCGTTTATAAAGCATACGTGGTCGTAGCTGTGCTGAATCTTATGGAGCTGGATGAGGTCACCTCGACTACGCCGGTCTTCTAGTGTGGTCCAACCGAGAGCTTCTCTTCTTTCAACGTAGGGTTTCGATTTGTGTTCAGGAACTAGCTTTGAACTAGCGAGAATCTCCTTTTCACCTGTTCAAGCAGTTTAATGTCTCCCCGTCGAAAAAGATTCCAGGCACCGACTGCAAATTCCAAGTAAGGCAGTACGAACGTTTTGTAAAGCAAGTTCACCAGGTCCAACGAGAAATACGAGAAGGTAAGCTTGATTCGGCACGCTATCATCGTTGCCGCCGCTCTCTTGGACTGCTCAGTCCACTTTAGGTCATTTGTGATAATGATTCAGAGGTCTCGCTCTTTTGTGGTCTTTTCGAGTGTATGATCGCCTGTATGTACTCGTAGCAACCGTTGTGAACACACACTTTTTTCGTTGAATTTCGTTCGCCAGGTGTCGGACCATTCTGCAAGACGGTTGAGGTCAGACTGGAGCCTCCTAGAGTTCACCGCACGTAGTACCGAGCTCATTAGCTTGCTGTCATCAGCGTACACTTAACAAACAGATCCACACACGTCCGGCATATCATTGATGAAAATGATGAAAAGAAGCGGGCCAATGACCGAACCCTGAGGAACGCCACTCGTTATTGGTACCCAATACGATTCTGCCTCGCCAATGACTACTCTCTGTCTTCGACCGCTCAGGACGTTACAAATCCAGCTTACAATGAGATCGGGAATGCCGTACGCTGCTAGCTTTACCAGGAGCAGTTCGTGTGATACTTGTCGAACGCCTTCTCGAAGTCCAGGTATATTATATCTACAGGCTCTTTACGACTGGCGCAGCCCTTCAGGTAATCAACTGTTTCGAGCAGGTTGGTTACACATGCCTTGTTCGCCACAAACCCATGTTGTTTCTTGGTAATCAAATTGTGTTTGTCCAGGTGCTTGACAATGTAGTCCTTAATGAGTGATTCCAAGACCTTGCATGGGAGGTAAGAGAGACTGGGCGATAATTGCCAACTGCGGTTCTACTTCCACTCTTATAAATAGGTGATACATTTGCAATATTCCATTCGTTGGGAAGTGTAGATGAGCTAAGAGACTGTGAGAAAATAAGTGAGAGAGGTCCAGCAAGCTCCTTGGAACATATCTTAAGCGCGTGCGTTGCTACTTGGTCGACTCCCGCGGACTTGTCTTGAGTCGATTGTTGAGTGCTGAATGCCAGTCGATTGTGTTGTGTGTGCTTGCTCATGGCGACGTAGTCACCATACTTCCAGTTAAACTTTCTGCTATCGAAGCTCGGTGATTCATTCAACATTGATATTAAAATTGAACTTATTGTCAAGTTAGATTTGTCAATGAAAAATATTTTATTTTCCAAATAGTGTCAGGATCAGGTAAAGATGGCATACACAACTTAATGTTAAAAAAACTCCCTTATCAGTCTTTAGTTGAATTAAGTCATCTTTTTAACATGAGTTTGGAATAAGGTAATGTCCCTTAAACCTGGAAAATAGCTTGAATAACTATGATCCCAAAGAAATCTCCTCCCACTGAGGACCCTTCTGACTATCGTCCTATTATTATGACCAGTTGCCTTAGTTTGTTACTTGAACGTTTTATTTAAACAAGAATATACCATTTCCTTGAAAGAAACAACCTACTTATAATTGAGCAATCAGGATTTAAAAAACATAGGCGCACAGCGGATAATCTTAATTTTCTTATTCACAAAGGAGTAGAATCTTTTAATAGATAGAAAAAAGTCTGCGGTTTATATTTTGACATTTCTAAAGCTTTCGATAGAGTTTGGCATGATGGACTAATTTATAAGCTAATTAAAACTAATCTTCCTCCTTATCTTATTTTCTGGATCAGATCATTTCTCGATTCCAGATCTTTTACAATAAAAGTAAACGGACATTTGAGTGACCAATACTTAATTAAAGCAGGGGTTCCACAAGGATCAGTAATTAGTCCGCTTCTTTTCAGCATTTTCATTAATGACATACCTAAAAGAAATATGAGCTTAATGACATACCAATAGCAAATACTCTCTTCTTTTTGCAGATGACTTAGCTACCTTTTTTTTTTAAAAAAGAAAGGAAATCTCGAGAGTTTAATTAATAAGTACTTAAAAGAAATTGAAAAAAAGCTTTTGAAATGGAAAATGAACAAGTCTGTTGAAAGGTCATGCTACACTATCTGTGAAAAAACTCTAGAAAAAAAACTAATCTTGACCTAAAATTGTATGATAACAGTTAAAATCTAAAAGAAAAAGTTAAGTTCTTAGGAATTACATTAGACTCAAAACTTACATTTAGTTTAATAGTGGATGAGATAAAAGAGCGCTGTAACTCAAGACTAAATATTATTAAATATCTATCGAATAAAAAATGGGGCCTTAAACCCAAAACATTAGGGAATCTATACAAATCCTTAATCAATTCTCGATTATTCTTTTCCTTGTTTAAATTCACTCACAGAAATCACATTAAAAAATTACAAATTGCAAAATTCAGCAGTTAGATCCATCTTGAAACTAAAATATGATACTCCCTCCAACATAATGCATCATGAAGCATATAATAAACTTAAACTACTAACAGTCTCAAATCGACTTTTTGAGTTAAGTGAGAGATATGTTAGGGCAGGACTGAGTCATTCTATTCCATTGGTTGTCAGACTTGGGGAGGAATACAAAGAAGGTTTCCAAGCAAGATATATTGAACACCCAACTACATTGTGTAATTGCTACCTTACTATTTCTTCCTTTTTCCCTGAAAAATCAGACATTTAAAAATATGGATCCTGTTATTCTCTATATCAATTTATCTAATTTTAATTTTGTTCTATTTAACTTATTTTTTTTTTTTTTTTTTTTTTTTTTAAACATCGTCAAGACAGGCGAAATTTTATGAAATAAATGAATGAATGAATAATTCCGTAAGCTTTACACTTAGTTCTATAGAATTAAAAATGTCACAGATATAATTAGGAGAAAAATATGCGACATTTGACAAGGCCTTTGAAAATTACTGCCAAACCAATTATTACATCATCCCAAAAACAACAAGTCGTACCTAAAGCCAGATCGAACCAATTACGAGTTTGTTGAATACAAATGCATGTTTTGGAGGGACCAAGACAATTTTGTATCGAAAACAACCGGAGTTCAACCTGTTCAATCGTATCACGCATTCAACTGCCTAGCTGAAAAACGAGTTACGTGTAAAAAACGTGAAAAAAAAAAAGAAAATATTTCAGCAATTATGTAAACAATAATTAACTTAATTCCCATCTTGGAAATAAATTAAATCATCTTGCTAATTGCGAAACTTTCCAACTCTGTGTGCTTTTCTCTGTTTAAAGAAGTGGCAATTGTGTAATAAATTTTTATTTTTGACTGATTTTGCATAGATTTATTTGGGCAGGGCGAGTGTTGGGAATTATTGGCTGTCGGTGGTGTATTCGCCGGCTCTTGCCAACTTTGCGACTCGGTAGGGGACGAAAGGGTGAACCGTATAACTGTTGACAGTTTTGGTCTTGGTTGTGTCGATGCAGACGACTCTATCGGCTCGGATAATAAATCGAAAGGGCTGGCTGTGCAAGTTATCCCGTTTCAAATCTTCGTTTGAGGCGTTTTTTTCTTCTACTAATTTATTAAAGTCGGATTGTTCAGTCTGTGTTCTGTCCGGGCGAAAGAAGACTTTCTTGTAGTCTTCTGTATCTTTTAAGTCGTTACCGGCGCGTAGAATAGAATTTCGTGAGGTCTCATCGTCAAACTCTACCACTAGCGGCTCAGATTCCACTAATGTGGTCTGGTTCTTGTTTTTTGGGCTGATACGGTACGTAGATTTAACAACTACGTGATAAATTCTTCTTCGTCTTGCTTTTTTCTTTCTGCTACCGTTTCTTTTTTTGAGTTTGGGATACCGACTACAATAATATTTTTCGACCTTTTTTCAGTTAAAACTTCGTTGTTTTTCACTGATTTTACGGCGGCGTTGTACAGGATAGAGCCAGGTTTATTGAGCTGTTGGGCAATAGAAGCGAAATTGATCCTCGTCGTCGAACTCGGATACCCAGTTGCCGTTTCATCTGACACGTGTTTCTTTTCAAGCTCCTCGATCCGGGCAGTTAGTCCTGTTAAAATATTATCTTTTGCTGTGATTGTTTCATCCAGTTTACAACTCTTTCTTTTAGCTCAAAGAGCCATTGGTCGAGGCTCTTGACAGTAACTTGGGCTTCCAAACGATCTTTATCGACCGTTTTGATGTCAGTCATTTCAGGCATGCAGTTTTAATTAATTATGCAAAATTTTTTTTTCTTAATTAATAAACATGTGGTCCGTTAACAGCAACTTAGATATTGACTCGTTATTTCTAGTTTACAAGTCAAAAACAAGATCTTATGGAGCAACTGATACTTTTGCGTAAAAGTTCATTAAATTCTCTACAAAATGGTCGGTGGTCGGCAGTTTTTAGATAATTCCTAATACCATCCGACCGCGGTCCGTGTTTTAGTAAAAAACAGGTGGTCCGTGTTTTAGCACAAGCCTGTACATTACTGATTCATGCCAAATAGATAATGTTAAAAAAAAATTAATTGAAACACTAGATTTCATCACATCAGCTCTCAACAGAGGTTAAACTATCGATATTATATACATTGATTTTTTAAAAGCTTTTTCAACTTGTTTAGTAAACAAAAGATAATGTTGTACTTTTTAAAAGTTTAGGATTTTATTCTTAATTTTTAGAATTTATCTAAAACAATTCTTGCAAAAGATCTAGGTGCTTATATTCAAAATGACTTGAAGTGCACTAACCAAGTAAAATATTGTACTAGTCGTGAAAAACGTATTTTAGATTCGATCCCTAAGAGCCTCTTAGCAATTGCTGAAACTAAGTTTCAGGAATTTAAACATTGGTACATTGAGAATACTTTACACAGCTCTGATTAGAATCTCATTTAGAAGTTGCCATTAGCCCATGGTGTCCGTATTTTGAAAAAGATATTTCCGTAATCGAGAAGGTCCAAAGAAGAACGACAAGAATAATCTTAATTCACTTAGAAAAAATTACAAATCGAAAATTCTGGAAATGTTTTATTGTTTATTTAATTTTTTGTTTTTTGTACCGAGCTAGGGGCTCCTTTAGAGTAAATTAAAAAAAATCAAAATCAAAATAAAAAAAAAAATTAAAGTTAATAAAATGAGATAAAAAAAAATCAAAATAAAGTAAATAAGCCTAAAAAAAATAAAAGTTTAAAAGACATAGATTGCTACATGTGGCAAATGTTTACATAGTTCAAGTTACAGGAAAAGATAAGGAAATTGTAAGGTAACAAATACAAAATGGAGTTGGGTATTCAATATATCTCGATTCGAAGCCTTCTTTGTATTTTAACTCAAGTAATCAAAATATAAGAAGGATGAGAGGCGACTTAATTGAACTGTTTAAAATTATCAATAGATATGAAACTATCAATTTCGAAAATGGCATTAATTTTTCTCGAAATCAGTCTACAATTAAATGGAACGCAACGATATTATTTCTTAACAAACCGAACAGTTAATGTTTTGAATAGCCCTCCTCAGTTCATCGTCAAATCTGAATCAATTGAAAAATTTAGAGTAAAGAATGAAAAAAAATCAGTTTAAAATTTAAATACTTTTAATTTTTCATAATTTAATCACATATCTCGTGAATTTCAACATAAAAATTTAAAATAAAATTTAATCAGCAATTTGTGCTTAATCTATATCAATTTATGTCATATTATAAGTTGATGACTTGAATAATTTATCAACTAGAACTTATTAAAATTCATTTTACCTTATTTGGTAATTTACAATTGCATCTTTATTCTTTTTAAGAATCTTGTCACGTACATAATTCAATATATAAGCAACTCTTTTTATTATTAAAATCATCTTATCATTAATAGAGAATTATTTACAACAATCATTTTATTGTCCCATATTACATTACATTTATAGTTGATCTTCACAATAATCATTTTTACTCTCTATAATACAAAGTTTTTATTTTTTTGGACCAAAAAAGGAACAAAAAGGTTCTAACAAAAAGCAGTTTTTCTAAGCTTCAAAATTAACATAAAGAACAAAACTCTATTTGCATTGAAATTTGGACCTTTTACTATTAATTAAGTAAAAACGAGTTCATATAGAATTATATATTAAATGAAAGGTCTTGGACTCATCTTTCGGAAAAATTATTTAATTTTTTTGATTTCAAAATAAAAATGTCAATTTTGGCAAAAAGAAAATGTCTTTTTTTACAAAATTAACTTTACAAATAAATTTGCAACGATTATTTTTTAGCTAAAAAATATAAATGCATTTTTTCCTTTCGAAAACTGTTCATTAAACAGTATTTTTTTTTAATTTCTAACCACAACTACATTTTAAATATGTATTCAGATTTGACTTATTGATTTTTTAATTTTGCTAGTCCAAATATCAAATCAATTGGTGCTGTGAAATTCAAATATACATCTAAAAAATATATAAAAATATTTCCTTTTTTGATAAGTTAAAATTAAATTAAATATATTGGTCAGGTCGGGAAGGTGAACCATAGTTCACTTATTATGAGAAAAATTCTTTTTCTCGGGTTTAGTGAACTATTTGTTCACTGTTCCTAAATTAATAATAAAGGTAATATTGATAAATATAAATAAAATGACAAAATTTGAGAGATGGAAGAAATTGAGTATAAGCTGAGTAATTCAATTTATATAAAATGTCCACACATTTTTTGTATTAAGAACAGATTTAATAATAAACTATTTTTTGTTTTTACTTTTTATTATTCGCCAAATAGTGTACATTCTTTTGAAAATTTTTTTTTAATATCTCAAAGAGATGTTGACAATTTATTACAGGGGATGATCTTAATGCAGTTGAAGCACATATTTAGTATAACATTTAGTTAAGCTTTCGAATCTACTTAGCTCTTCAAACCAAAATTTAAGGTTTATAGTTTGATATTCGATATATCTTGATTCGAATATCCAACTTCTTATTTTGAGCAAAAATTATTTTTTCTTCCATAATTTCATCTTTGCATTTTGGTTTTTCAATAGCCTGCTTTTTTTATAAAGATTTTATAATTAAAATGATCTTTTATTTAGCAGAATTATTTCTTTTTGAGAAAAAATGATCTTTTATTGAGCATCAAGCAATATTTAGAATTAAAACCAAGATTTTTGTACTAAAAATAAATTTTTATTCAAGAAAAAAAATGACCTTTTTTCAAGCAAAAATGATCTATAAATTTAAATACTAATGATAATCTATCTTGTTTTCTTTTTTTAAATGAGAAAATTAAATAAGATAAGAAAAAATATTTTGCATTTTGTTTAATATTTTTTTATGTTTATTTTATTAAGTCTAGTAGGCTAGGTGACCATATTTCACTTATTATGTGAACAATTTATTATGTGAGCAATATTAATGATATTTTATGAGATTTACTCATCGATATTAGTTAAGAAACCTTAACATTTGGTTTGAAGAGCTAAGTAGATTCGAAAGCTTAACTAAATGTTATACTAAATATGTGCTTCAACTGCATTAAGATCATCCCCTGTAATAAATTGTCAACATCTCTTTGAGATATTAAAAAAAAATTTTCAAAAGAATGTACACTATTTGGCGAATAATAAAAAGTAAAAACAAAAAATAGTTTATTATTAAATCTGTTCTTAATACAAAAAATGTGTGGACATTTTATATAAATTGAATTACTCAGCTTATACTCAATTTCTTCCATCTCTCAAATTTTGTCATTTTATTTATATTTATCAATATTACCTTTATTATTAATTTAGGAACAGTGAACAAATAGTTCACTAAACCCGAGAAAAAGAATTTTTCTCATAATAAGTGAACTATGGTTCACCTTCCCGACCTGACCAATATATTTAATTTAATTTTAACTTATCAAAAAAGGAAATATGATATTTTATAATATCATTAGTATTTTAAATAAAATAATTGAATAATTTAATTTCATTAATTAATATAATAATTTGCATAAATTTGACATTTTTAAAACAAATGGAGGAAGCGTTTTCTTTATTAGCTGGCGAAGTTCACAAGGATAAAAAGGCGGTTGCAATGATGGCCACGATGGCAAACGAGATGAAAAAGAAAGCCGAGCGAGCAAATAACGTCATAGCGGCTATACCGGCTGAGTTATGTACGGACGGAGGTGATGATGCTTTGGTAAAGAGTCTAACGAGTGAGATTGGGGTCGCTGAGAGCAGGCTAATTAAGACAAGGCGTATCAGAGGTCAAACAACAGGTAACACAGCAAATGCGCGAAATACGATGAGCGAACGAGTCCTGATTGTTTTGGAAATGGAGTCAGTTGACGCCAAAATGGCAATACTACGTAACGCAAAATAGTTACGTGAAAGTGAGAATGAGAAGTACAAAAAGGTCTACATTAACGAGGACCGCACGCCAAGTGAAAGAGCGGCTGACAAAAAACTTCGAGAGGAACGTGACACTAGAAATGCAAAACTTAAGGAATCGGCGACCATAAACGGACTCGAACTCAAGTTTGATACCGGTAATGATGGTAAGAAACGATTCTGGGGTATTCGAAATGGTGAGCTCAGAATGGTGGTCTCCACAATTGAGCAACGCTAGCAAAGAATGAATCCAAGTGGAGAGACCATGGCCTCATGTGGTCTCGATAGTTCGCTGGTTAGAATGGAATGTGACCAAGTCCATGAGTGCTCGGAAGTGTCGGAATACACCTCATTAGCTTCATCTCAGTCAACGCACTGTTCGCCTGATTCGTCAATATTTCATATCCCTAATGACGATACAATGTCTCAAATCTCGACCACTGGATCTTGTCATGACCAACAAGGAGTTTTAGATTTCTGGTATACCAATGCGACCAGCCTCAACAACAAGATTCGTTTGCTTGAATCGGTGGCAGCCAGTTTAGAACCAAATTTTATTGGCATCACTGAAACTTGGTTCGATTCAAGCTCAGCTTCAGAGTTAGATGGCTACAAGCTCTTTAGAACCGACAGAAAGGGCGATAAGAGAGGCGGTGGTGTTTGTATCTACGTGAATAGTTGTGTAAAGCGTTTGCAGCTTCAAATGAGTCATTTCTCGGTACCGACTGTGAACAAATATGGGTGACCATCAGTTTGAACGAAGATAAACCTCTTCTAGTTGGTTGCATCTATAGACCACCACCGCAGAGCAAGACCAATGATCCGAGTTGTATCGATATTGGTATTGTACGTTCACTTGAAACAGCTAAACGTCTACTTAATAGCAAGGATATTTCGAGTGTCATTTTGATGGGCGATTTCAACCTGCCGGACATCGAATGGAACGAGTTTGGTGCACCAGTTTTCGCAAGCGATTCACCGACCAGTGCGTACATCAGCAGTGCAATTGGTTACTCTAGTCTTGAGCAGCTGGTTACAAGTAAGACTTTTGCCAATAGTGGTAATTTAAGTAACTTCTGGACTTAGTGCTTGTGAGTAATCCAAATCGAATGTCCGAGGTAGAGTTAGGACCACCACTAGACACGAGTGTCACAAGAAGCTACGTTAGCTTACGTTTTCGGCTATTTGCACGTGTCGAAAGAACGCAAGCATTTGACAGCAGAAGATACAACTGGAGAAACGGTGATTATGAATCGATGAACAAGTTCTTCAAAGAGTTTGACTGGAGCGCCGCGTTTGGTACGAAATCGACGCATGACCGCTACACAACGTTCTTAGGAGCTTTCGGTTTGGCCTCTGAACGCTTCGTCAAGAAACGCTGGCCAAGACCACTTAATGTTACACCGCCGTGGTGGAATAGCCGTATTGCTGTCCTAGTTAGACGCAAGAGACGCCTTTTTATTTGTAAAAGAATCGAAAAGAGCAATGAGCAGCTAGCCAAAAAGCATAAGACGTTTTGTAAGCTGGTGAGGGTCGTAGTTAAAAAGAGTGTCGTCGAGTATGAGCTGAAGCTTGTGCAGGATGCAAAAAAGAACCCGAAGCTGCTCTATTCATACATGAACCGCCGATATGCCACCAGAGAGACCATAGCAGCATTAAAGGACTAAGACGGTACGTTTGTCACAGACAGAGCAGGCATATGTATCAAGCTCAACCAGTTCTTCTTCTCTGTATTCGATCCGCCAACGACAAGAGAAGCGGTCTTAAGAGCCAAAGAGAGCTTTAGTGTTCGTGCTATTCCGGATTCAGCGTTTGTCATTGAGGATATCGTTACACCGGGTAAAGTAATGGCCAAGCTAAAGAACTTGAGGAGCGACAAGTCAGCGGGTATTGACCAGGTGGCCACACACGCACTCAAGATGTGTGCCGAGGTTTTGGCTGGACCACTTAAGACCATCTTTGTACAATCGTTGCGTTCTTAAACTTTAGCGGTCGAATTGAAAGTGGCAAATATATCACCAATACATAAAAAGGGTTCTAGAACCACAGTTAGCAACTACCGCCCTGTATCACTCACGTCGGTACCATGCAAGGTACTTGAGTCGCTCATTAAGGACTACATTGTCAAGCATCTCGACAAGCACAATCTCATTTCTGAGAAGCAGCACGTATTTGTGATGCACAAGGCATGTGTGACAAATCTACTTGAGACAGTCGATTTCTTGACGGATTGCACGAGTCGTAGGATACCAACTGACGTCATCTATCTCGATTTTGAGAAGGCGTTCGATAAGGTGTCACATGAGTTGCTACTCATCAAATTGGCTGCGTATGGTCTTCCCATTTTGATCATCAAATGGATACGTGCCTTCTTGAGTGATCGTAAGCAGCGGGTTGTTGTTGGAGATGTAGTGTCGGATTGGATACCGGCGACGAGTGGCGTTCCACAAGGGTCAGTCCTAGGCCCTCTTCTCTTTGTCATTTTTATAAATGACATGCCAGAAGTGTGCAGCTCTATTTGCAAACTATTTGCGGATGATAGTAAGCTCTTGAAGGCAGTTCAACCTGACGAGGATATAAATAATCTTCAAAGAGATCTCGACAATTTGTTAGAATGGTCAAATATGTGGCAAACAAGTTTCAATGAAGAAATGTGCGTTGTTATGCATCTTGGTGCTAAAAACAAGTGCAATGACTACCATCTTGGAGACCATGTCCTCGTAAAGACCAAGCAAGAACGCGATCTTGGCATCATTATCACCAGCGATCTCAAACCGGGTGAGCAAGCTAAACGTGCAGCGGCAAGAGCAACAATGATGGCATGCCGCATCAAGAACACCTTTAACCACTTCTCACAGTTCTTGGTCAATTTGCTCTATAAATCGACCTTACCTTGAGTTTGCAGTAGCAGCCTGGAACCCGTACCGACGTGGTGATATTGACGTACTCGAAAAGGTCCAGAAGAGGTTCTCCAAGCTCGTGCCAGAGCTCAAATCGAAGCAGAACGTGGAGAGAAGAGAGGCCCTCGGATGGACGACACTTGAGGACCGACGTAAACGTGGCGATCTCATCCAGCTCCATAAGATTCAGCATGGACATGACCGAGTACATTTCATAAATGGCATCCAAATTTTGGCATCAAATAGACTGGACAGTCCAGCGGGTCGTACCAGAAATAATCATCTTGCCATAGAGAGGCAGCTGGTAAGAAATTATGGTGTCCGTCACAACTTTTTCGTTAATCGTACAGCCGGATACAGGAATTCACTTGATCTAGAGACTAGGATTACAAAAAACACCAACAAATTTAAAAAAAGAATAGACAAATTACTCAAACCTTTATGAAACAAGCAAAATTAAATTTTTTTTTTTTTTTTTTTTTTTTATTATTAACATAATCTTTTAAGACATATTTTAAAACCAGACAGCTACCATATCAAGGCTAGATATAGCATTGCTCCGCAGTTAGTCTGCTGTAGCCTTTATTATTATTATAACTTAACTTTATTTTTTAAATTGTTAATAAACTGGTCGTAGGCTATTATAGCAGGACGTCTACTGTCGTCACTGCTTGAGGAACTTCGTTCCTCAATAGCATTAAATACTACTACTACTACTACTTAGTCTAATAGGCTAGGTGACCATATTTCACTTATTATGTGAACAATTATTGTTCTCGGGTATTGTGAACTTTGAGTTTACTTAATTTTTGTCTTTACGGAAAGGTGAACCAAAATTGGAATTTGCGAACTATTTTTTAATTAGGTGAACAAAAGATTTTTATGGTTTCAGAGGAACACTTCTTTAGCAATATTAATGATATTTTATGAGATTTACTCATCGATATTAGTTAAGAAACCTTAACTTTTGGTTTGAAGAGCTAAGTAGATTCGAAAGCTTAACTAAATGTTATACTAAATATGTGCTTCAACTGCATTAAGATCATCCCCTGTAATAAATTGTCAACATCTCTTTGAGATATTAAAAAAATTTTCAAAAGAATGTTCTCTATTTGGCGAATAATAAAAAGTAAAAACAAAAAATAGTTTATTATTAAATCTGTTCTTAATACAAAAAATGTGTGGACATTTTATATAAATTGAATTACTCAGCTTATACTCAATTTCTTCCATCTCTCAAATTTTGTCATTTTATTTATATTTATCAATATTACCTTTATTATTAATTTAGGAACAGTGAACAAATAGTTCACTAAACCCGAGAAAAAGAATTTTTCTCATAATAAGTGAACTATGGTTCACCTTCCCGACCTGACCAATATATTTAATTTAATTTTAACTTATCAAAAAAGGAAATATTTTTATATATTTTTTAGATGTATATTTGAATTTCACAGCACCAATTGATTTGATATTTGGACTAGCAAAATTAAAAAATCAATAAGTCAAATCTGAATACATATTTAAAATGTAGTTGTGGTTAGAAATTAAAAAAAAATACTGTTTAATGAACAGTTTTCGAAAGGAAAATGCATTTATATTTTTTAGCTAAAAAATAATCGTTGCAAATTTATTTGTAAAGTTAATTTTGTAAAAAAAGACATTTTCTTTTTGCCAAAATTGACATTTTTATTTTGAAATCAAAAAAATTAAATAATTTTTCCGAAAGATGAGTCCAAGACCTTTCATTTAATATATAATTCTATATGAACTCGTTTTTACTTAATTAATAGTAAAAGGTCCAAATTTCAATGCAAATAGAGTTTTGTTCTTTATGTTAATTTTGAAGCTTAGAAAAACTGCTTTTTGTTAGAACCTTTTTTGTTCCTTTTTTGGTCCAAAAAAATAAAAACTTTGTATTATAGAGAGTAAAAATGATTATTGTGAAGATCAACTATAAATGTAATGTAATATGGGACAATAAAATGATTGTTGTAAATAATTCTCTATTAATGATAAGATGATTTTAATAATAAAAAGAGTTGCTTATATATTGAATTATGTACGTGACAAGATTCTTAAAAAGAATAAAGATGCAATTGTAAATTACCAAATAAGGTAAAATGAATTTTAATAAGTTCTAGTTGATAAATTATTCAAGTCATCAACTTATAATATGACATAAATTGATATAGATTAAGCACAAATTGCTGATTAAATTTTATTTTAAATTTTTATGTTGAAATTCACGAGATATGTGATTAAATTATGAAAAATTAAAAGTATTTAAATTTTAAACTGATTTTTTTCATTCTTTACTCTAAATTTTTCAATTGATTCAGATTTGACGATGAACTGAGGAGGGCTATTCAAAACATTAACTGTTCGGTTTGTTAAGAAATAATATCGTTGCGTTCCATTTAATTGTAGACTGATTTCGAGAAAAATTAATGCCATTTTCGAAATTGATAGTTTCATATCTATTGATAATTTTAAACAGTTCAATTAAGTCGCCTCTCATCCTTCTTATATTTTGATTACTTGAGTTAAAATACAAAGAAGGCTTCGAATCGAGATATATTGAATACCCAACTCCATTTTGTATTTGTTACCTTACAATTTCCTTATCTTTTCCTGTAACTTGAACTATGTAAACATTTGCCACATGTAGCAATCTATGTCTTTTAAACTTTTATTTTTTTTAGGCTTATTTACTTTATTTTGATTTTTTTTATCTCATTTTATTAACTTTAATTTTTTTTTTTATTTTGATTTTGATTTTTTTTAATTTACTCTAAAGGAGCCCCTAGCTCGGTACAAAAAACAAAAAATTAAATAAACAATAAAACATTTCCAGAATTTTCGATTTGTAATTTTTTCTAAGTGAATTAAGATTATTCTTGTCGTTCTTCTTTGGACCTTCTCGATTACGGAAATATCTTTTTCAAAATACGGACACCATGGGCTAATGGCAACTTCTAAATGAGATTCTAATCAGAGCTGTGTAAAGTATTCTCAATGTACCAATGTTTAAATTCCTGAAACTTAGTTTCAGCAATTGCTAAGAGGCTCTTAGGGATCGAATCTAAAATACGTTTTTCACGACTAGTACAATATTTTACTTGGTTAGTGCACTTCAAGTCATTTTGAATATAAGCACCTAGATCTTTTGCAAGAATTGTTTTAGATAAATTCTAAAAATTAAGAATAAAATCCTAAACTTTTAAAAGTACAACATTATCTTTTGTTTACTAAACAAGTTGAAAAAGCTTTTAAAAAATCAATGTATATAATATCGATAGTTTAACCTCTGTTGAGAGCTGATGTGATGAAATCTAGTGTTTCAATTAATTTTTTTTTAACATTATCTATTTGGCATGAATCAGTAATGTACAGGCTTGTGCTAAAACACGGACCACCTGTTTTTTACTAAAACACGGACCGCGGTCGGATGGTATTAGGAATTATCTAAAAACTGCCGACCACCGACCATTTTGTAGAGAATTTAATGAACTTTTACGCAAAAGTATCAGTTGCTCCATAAGATCTTGTTTTTGACTTGTAAACTAGAAATAACGAGTCAATATCTAAGTTGCTGTTAACGGACCACATGTTTATTAATTAAGAAAAAAAAATTTTGCATAATTAATTAAAACTGCATGCCTGAAATGACTGACATCAAAACGGTCGATAAAGATCGTTTGGAAGCCCAAGTTACTGTCAAGAGCCTCGACCAATGGCTCTTTGAGCTAAAAGAAAGAGTTGTAAACTGGATGAAACAATCACAGCAAAAGATAATATTTTAACAGGACTAACTGCCCGGATCGAGGAGCTTGAAAAGAAACACGTGTCAGATGAAACGGCAACTGGGTATCCGAGTTCGACGACGAGGATCAATTTCGCTTCTATTGCCCAACAGCTCAATAAACCTGGCTCTATCCTGTACAACGCCGCCGTAAAATCAGTGAAAAACAACGAAGTTTTAACTGAAAAAAGGTCGAAAAATATTATTGTAGTCGGTATCCCAAACTCAAAAAAAGAAACGGTAGCAGAAAGAAAAAAGCAAGACGAAGAAGAATTTATCACGTAGTTGTTAAATCTACGTACCGTATCAGCCCAAAAAACAAGAACCAGACCACATTAGTGGAATCTGAGCCGCTAGTGGTAGAGTTTGACGATGAGACCTCACGAAATTCTATTCTACGCGCCGGTAACGACTTAAAAGATACAGAAGACTACAAGAAAGTCTTCTTTCGCCCGGACAGAACACAGACTGAACAATCCGACTTTAATAAATTAGTAGAAGAAAAAACGCCTCAAACGAAGATTTGAAACGGGATAACTTGCACAGCCAGCCCTTTCGATTTATTATCCGAGCCGATAGAGTCGTCTGCATCGACACAACCAAGACCAAAACTGTCAACAGTTATACGGTTCACCCTTTCGTCCCCTACCGAGTCGCAAAGTTGGCAAGAGCCGGCGAATACACCACCGACAGCCAATAATTCCCAACACTCGCCCTGCCCAAATAAATCTATGCAAAATCAGTCAAAAATAAAAATTTATTACACAATTGCCACTTCTTTAAACAGAGAAAAGCACACAGAGTTGGAAAGTTTCGCAATTAGCAAGATGATTTAATTTATTTCCAAGATGGGAATTAAGTTAATTATTGTTTACATAATTGCTGAAATATTTTCTTTTTTTTTTCACGTTTTTTACACGTAACTCGTTTTTCAGCTAGGCAGTTGAATGCGTGATACGATTGAACAGGTTGAACTCCGGTTGTTTTCGATACAAAATTGTCTTGGTCCCTCCAAAACATGCATTTGTATTCAACAAACTCGTAATTGGTTCGATCTGGCTTTAGGTACGACTTGTTGTTTTTGGGATGATGTAATAATTGGTTTGGCAGTAATTTTCAAAGGCCTTGTCAAATGTCGCATATTTTTCTCCTAATTATATCTGTGACATTTTTAATTCTATAGAACTAAGTGTAAAGCTTACGGAATTATTCATTCATTCATTTATTTCATAAAATTTCGCCTGTCTTGACGATGTTTAAAAAAAAAAAAAAAAAAAAAAAAAAAATAAGTTAAATAGAACAAAATTAAAATTAGATAAATTGATATAGAGAATAACAGGATCCATATTTTTAAATGTCTGATTTTTCAGGGAAAAAGGAAGAAATAGTAAGGTAGCAATTACACAATGTAGTTGGGTGTTCAATATATCTTGCTTGGAAACCTTCTTTGTATTCCTCCCCAAGTCTGACAACCAATGGAATAGAATGACTCAGTCCTGCCCTAACATATCTCTCACTTAACTCAAAAAGTCGATTTGAGACTGTTAGTAGTTTAAGTTTATTATATGCTTCATGATGCATTATGTTGGAGGGAGTATCATATTTTAGTTTCAAGATGGATCTAACTGCTGAATTTTGCAATTTGTAATTTTTTAATGTGATTTCTGTGAGTGAATTTAAACAAGGAAAAGAATAATCGAGAATTGATTAAGGATTTGTATAGATTCCCTAATGTTTTGGGTTTAAGGCCCCATTTTTTATTCGATAGATATTTAATAATATTTAGTCTTGAGTTACAGCGCTCTTTTATCTCATCCACTATTAAACTAAATGTAAGTTTTGAGTCTAATGTAATTCCTAAGAACTTAACTTTTTCTTTTAGATTTTAACTGTTATCATACAATTTTAGGTCAAGATTAGTTTTTTTTCTAGAGTTTTTTCACAGATAGTGTAGCATGACCTTTCAACAGACTTGTTCATTTTCCATTTCAAAAGCTTTTTTTCAATTTCTTTTAAGTACTTATTAATTAAACTCTCGAGATTTCCTTTCTTTTTTTAAAAAAAAAAGGTAGCTAAGTCATCTGCAAAAAGAAGAGAGTATTTGCTATTGGTATGTCATTAAGCTCATATTTCTTTTAGGTATGTCATTAATGAAAATGCTGAAAAGAAGCGGACTAATTACTGATCCTTGTGGAACCCCTGCTTTAATTAAGTATTGGTCACTCAAATGTCCGTTTACTTTTATTGTAAAAGATCTGGAATCGAGAAATGATCTGATCCAGAAAATAAGATAAGGAGGAAGATTAGTTTTAATTAGCTTATAAATTAGTCCATCATGCCAAACTCTATCGAAAGCTTTAGAAATGTCAAAATATAAACCGCAGACTTTTTTCTATCTATTAAAAGATTCTACTCCTTTGTGAATAAGAAAATTAAGATTATCCGCTGTGCGCCTATGTTTTTTAAATCCTGATTGCTCAATTATAAGTAGGTTGTTTCTTTCAAGGAAATGGTATATTCTTGTTTAAATAAAACGTTCAAGTAACAAACTAAGGCAACTGGTCATAATAATAGGACGATAGTCAGAAGGGTCCTCAGTGGGAGGAGATTTCTTTGGGATCATAGTTATTCAAGCTATTTTCCAGGTTTAAGGGACATTACCTTATTCCAAACTCATGTTAAAAAGATGACTTAATTCAACTAAAGACTGATAAGGGAGTTTTTTAACATTAAGTTGTGTATGCCATCTTTACCTGATCCTGACACTATTTGGAAAATAAAATATTTTTCATTGACAAATCTAACTTGACAATAAGTTCAATTTTAATATCAATGTTGAATGAATCACCGAGCTTCGATAGCAGAAAGTTTAACTGGAAGTATGGTGACTACGTCGCCATGAGCAAGCACACACAACACAATCGACTGGCATTCAGCACTCAACAATCGACTCAAGACAAGTCCGCGGGAGTCGACCAAGTAGCAACGCACGCGCTTAAGATATGTTCCAAGGAGCTTGCTGGACCTCTCTCACTTATTTTCTCACAGTCTCTTAGCTCATCTACACTTCCCAACGAATGGAATATTGCAAATGTATCACCTATTTATAAGAGTGGAAGTAGAACCGCAGTTGGCAATTATCGCCCAGTCTCTCTTACCTCCCATGCAAGGTCTTGGAATCACTCATTAAGGACTACATTGTCAAGCACCTGGACAAACACAATTTGATTACCAAGAAACAACATGGGTTTGTGGCGAACAAGGCATGTGTAACCAACCTGCTCGAAACAGTTGATTACCTGAAGGGCTGCGCCAGTCGTAAAGAGCCTGTAGATATAATATACCTGGACTTCGAGAAGGCGTTCGACAAGTATCACACGAACTGCTCCTGGTAAAGCTAGCAGCGTACGGCATTCCCGATCTCATTGTAAGCTGGATTTGTAACGTCCTGAGCGGTCGAAGACAGAGAGTAGTCATTGGCGAGGCAGAATCGTATTGGGTACCAATAACGAGTGGCGTTCCTCAGGGTTCGGTCATTGGCCCGCTTCTTTTCATCATTTTCATCAATGATATGCCGGACGTGTGTGGATCTGTTTGTTAAGTGTACGCTGATGACAGCAAGCTAATGAGCTCGGTACTACGTGCGGTGAACTCTAGGAGGCTCCAGTCTGACCTCAACCGTCTTGCAGAATGGTCCGACACCTGGCGAACGAAATTCAACGAAAAAAAGTGTGTGTTCACAACGGTTGCTACGAGTACATACAGGCGATCATACACTCGAAAAGACCACAAAAGAGCGAGACCTCTGAATCATTATCACAAATGACCTAAAGTGGACTGAGCAGTCCAAGAGAGCGGCGGCAACGATGATAGCGTGCCGAATCAAGCTTACCTTCTCGTATTTCTCGTTGGACCTGGTGAACTTGCTTTACAAAACGTTCGTACTGCCTTACTTGGAATTTGCAGTCGGTGCCTGGAATCTTTTTCGACGGGGAGACATTAAACTGCTTGAACAGGTGAAAAGGAGATTCTCGCTAGTTCAAAGCTAGTTCCTGAACACAAATCGAAACCCTACGTTGAAAGAAGAGAAGCTCTCGGTTGGACCACACTAGAAGACCGGCGTAGTCGAGGTGACCTCATCCAGCTCCATAAGATTCAGCACAGCTACGACCACGTATGCTTTATAAACGGCGATCAAAGGCTGGCGTCTGATGGACTCGATTGTCCAGTAGGGAACACCAAAAATTTTCATCGTGCAATTGAGCACCAGTTGGTTCGAAACTACGAGGCACGTTACAACTTCTTCACGAACAGGACCGCAGAACAGGACAATTTTGACGATAAATTGTAAAAATGTTATATCTTGTTTACATTTGCGTTGCTAAATTTTAAGTTAACTTAAAATCATCAAAAAGAATCAAAATGATTATTTAAAAGTTGCATATGAACTCAAAAGAAAACGTGAATTTCTTCGTACCTACATGACTTTCCTTTTCTAAGTGATGCATTAAAATAAATACTCAATTGGTTAATTTTTATTTTGAAATACAATTATTATGTTAATATTGAATTTGAATATCGAAAAAGTTAAATTTACTAATTGATATTAAGATTAGTGAAATTGAAATTTCAATATAACTGATATTCAGGTTTATAAGTCTCCTTTATTCTTTTACAAATCGAACCAGAAAGGCTGAAAAAAATAATCAAAGACAATTAAATATTTGTTCTTTATATTAGATTTATTTTCATAATTGGATTACAAAAATCTCTTCTTGTCTTTAGAATTATAGCTCTATGTAGACGTCTCAAAAAGAAGTTTGTTTTACACAACTTGAAGCTTGCATAGGAACACACAATTTACTATATATTAGTTTTTTTAGTTTAAGTAATTGTTAGTTTTTTAGTTTAGTTATAATTTAAATTTTGTTTTGTTTTTTGTTTTGGATTTGGACCTCGTGTCCTAATAAAGTTGTAAAAAAACCTTATTGTGATTGATCCGAAACCCTCGAGTCTAGAATAGGACTTGAGAAGTCTGACTGGGAAATAAAAGCCCACCAGCAGACATAAATATTACAGTGGTGCCCAATTTGCTGAACAGTTTACAAACAGTAAACGTTCGGAACGAACTCACGAGAAGGAAAGAATTTTGGTGGTAGTGTAGGTTAGTTTGCTGAAGCAGCGAGTGGATTTGTGTAGACTAGGGACGCAGCGACGAGACGTCTAACAATCAAAGAAGTTGTGCAATACTGAATACACGTGTAGAAACCACATTAGGGAAATTTTATTTGGCGAATCGACTATAGATTTAGTGATCCACGTGGAGGAAAGAAATTAAAAATCCTTTTTAATCAGCGCATATAAAAAGAAAACTCTAGGAAATAGCCATTCCAATTCACGAAACATTGGAACTCCTGTCGATCATAGCAACAGCTTTGTTCGGAACACGGAGTGAAACAAAGAAAGTGGCTGAAGACGTCGTGGTACCAAAAGCGTGGTTCGAACACTATTTGGAGATAGTGGAAACCACGTGGACCGATTATTACGTCGGGTTCATAGCGACACTATTCAGCATCATAGTGATAAGCACTTGGTATAGAACAAAGCGTCGGAACAAAACTTTAGACGATAAGTTCAACAGAATCGACGCGAGATTCGATCAATTGATGGGAAATATCAATAATAGACCCCAAGACTTCATATGCTCAAATGTTAACACGAACAGGTTGGACATTAAAAAAGCAATGGAGACTACAAGGACATCATCCATGGAAGCAAAGAGGCAAACATCGCCGGAAATTTCAGATAGCATATTAACAACCCAGACGTCTGATATTGGACCACCCAAAAGCTGTAGCACACCGACCACAAAACAAACAAGGGAATGGTACAATGACCATAACTGGATCGAAGGTCAACCAAAAAAGTACTTATCGAAGAAGTGAACCCCACCGCACCGAGAGCGGACAACACTTTTGTCGACCCGAGTAGACAAGTGCGATTTAAAATACCCAACACATTGAACCAGCACAACTCCGGACAAAAGATTGAGACAATCAATCCATACCCGATATTATTTGTTTCACCACCAGACAAATTTGACTCCAAAAGAACTTCGATATAAGACTTCGATATGTTCATCGAAACAAACAACATCAACTCACACAAATTGAACATTGTCATTGCACATTTGGACCATGAAACAAGAAAGATCATTGAAAACAGCCAGTTCAGTCTAAATGAAGAAACTGCTTATGCGGAATTGAAAACACTTTTAAGCCAACTCTACGGAAGAAAAACTACTCCGAATCTGGAACTTAAAAGGCAGTTCACGGAAAGAGTTCAAAGTTTCCACGAAAACGTCTACCTATACGCTTCACAACTTAAAGTAATGTCCAAACAGTCTTATTATGAACTTTTACCATATCAAAGGGACAATCTGGTGAAGGAACAGTTCATACGTGGACTAAGAGACAAATTTCTGCGCACACGACTACAGATCATAAGAGAAGAAATGTCATTAAAAGACATTATAGAGGAGGCGGCCAGATATGAAAGAGCGGTCGAAGACGTCCAAGAAAGAACAAAAAAAGTGGATTTCGAAGAGAAAATGGAAAAACATTTTTACAAACCACAACCAACACATAATCTTCAAACAACACAACAACAAAACACGCCAGGGTCCGATCAAATTATTTGCTACAACTGCAAACAAGAAGGACACTATAGCAGGAGTTGCCCGCAAAAACCGAAATACACAGTAAACAACATTGAAACGACACCAATGCACGGATTTTGCAAAATTAACAATATTGGCGTAAGATTTTTGGTAGACACAGGTTCTAAGCATTCAATCCTGAGCGCAAAAACATGTCGAAAGCTAAGATTAAAGCCACAAAAGAGCTCAATCGAACTGCATAACGCTGATGGGAATAAAATAGGAATAATCGGTCGGGCCGATGTAGATGTCAGAATAAACAATGAGTCATACAAGATTGGAATGATTATAGTTGAGAATTTAGTCAACGAAATGATTTTGGGTGTAGATGATCTCAACAAATTTAGAAACCAAAGACGTCTTGTAAATGCGTTAAAACAGTGGACCTCTAGCACATTGCGTAAACTCAAACCAGGAAAATTTAGAAACCCGGCTAAAAAGCTGACCCAAATGAAGAACAAAATCGAAACTACACAAAAGGAAACCAATGACATTTTAAAAGCAAACGATGCTTCCAAAATTACGGGAAAAGTATGTAAAACAACTGCGTTAGCGGTTATAAACAAAATTCAAGAAAAACATCTATCAAACAAGAATTTAGCGAAGAACAACTCGAGAACGCGAGAAAAAAGATAGACGAAAGGGTTACCGAAATTTCAGCCACTAACCTGACAGATCTTACACCAACAGACAAAACACAGCACACCATCGAAGTAACCGATAAAACACCGTTTCATATCAAAACGAGACCGGTACCATACGCCAAGAAAGAGGAATTCAAGGCATTAATCGAAGAAATGCTCGAAGCCAACCTTATCAGACGTTCAAAATCCCCTTACTCCTCACCTGTCCATCTAGTAAAAAAGCCAGAGGGCGGAATTCGCATGACAATTGATTACAGGAAATTGAACAAAAGAACGGTCAAAGACAATTACCCTCTGCCAAGAATAGACGTCACCCTGTACAGCCTTAAAAATTCAAATATTTTCTCAAAGATAGACTTTCATTCAGGGTACTTCCAAATACTTATGAATCCTGAAAGCAGACCACACACAGCATTCAGTTGCGAGTACGGATTGTTCGAATTCAACGTCATGCCAATGGGATTAACCAATTCCGGAGCAACTTTCCAGAGGCATATGGATAATGTTTTTAAGGACTTAATTTATAAGTTCCTTATGGTCTACATCGACGACATTATTGTATATTCAGAAACAATAGAAGAACACTTCGAACACCTAAAGCAAGTATTTGATATTATAAAAGAACAAAATTTAAAGATCAAACCGAAAAAATGCAAGTTTTTTCAAACGTCTATTGATTTCTTAGGACACACAGTTAGCAACGGTGAAATCAGACCATCAGCCGAAAAAGTAGAAGCCATTAACAACCAAAAGAAACCCGAAAACGTTGAGAACATCCAATCGTTCATCGGTATGGCTACACACTATAGAAAGTTCATCAAGGATTTCGGTAAAACCGCATGCCCTCTACATGAACTCTGCGCCAAAGACGTCCCTTTCGTCTGGAATGACGAATGCCAGGCCGCTTTCGACAAGCTAAAGGAAGCGCTTACCAATGAACCAGTCTTGACAATACCAGACTTCAAAAAGCGTTTTTATTTGGAAACAGACGCCTCGAATAAAGGAATTGGCGCCGTGTTTTCACAAATGGACTCAGAAAACAGACTAAAACCTATAGCTTATTATTCGAGAAAGTTAAATAAAGCAGAGCAGAATTACTCCACAGCTGAACGAGAGATGCTCGCCATTGTCAATGCGGTAGAACATTTTAAAGAATTCCTTTACGGTACGGAATTCACTATAATTACAGACCATCAACCGCTTAAATTGATAAACAGTGTAAAAAACCCTGCACCTCGCCTCGTCCGATGGATAATCAGACTCGAAAATTACGAGTTCGACATTGAGTACAGGCCGGGGAAAAGTAATCAAGTGGCGGATGGACTCTCGAGATGGCCAATAGACAAACTAACAGAGACGTCCGAAGACGATAAAGAAACATTCATCATAAATAATTTAATAGGAAGGAACTCGATCAACACAATAATGTTCAAAAACATAAAAGGCGATCTGAGTAACCTAAAAAGTGATGAAAACATCGAATGGGTAAAAAGGGTGATATTAGGCGAGATAATCCCGGAAAAAGATCTAAACAGCGAACAAGCCGATCTCGTTAAACAGTTGAGGTATCTGAAAGTGAGCGAGGGTCACCTATGGAAGATAGAAGAAAACGGAGGATACGCAATACCTCAATTGGTTGTTCCAAAAGCAGACCGGAAGAAAATAATGGAGCTCAACCATTCCTCTATAATGAGCGGACACTTAAAATTCGAAAAAACTATTGATAGAATTAAGAGAAAATTTTATTGGCCTGGAATGAACAAAGACGTCTCAAAGTTCATCGAAGAGTGCACCGAGTGCCAGAAAACATCCAACACTAAAAACAAACTTCGAATACCATTAAATCCACTTAGGCCAAGTCACCCCTTAGAAATAGTGACCACCGATATCCTGGGACCGCTAAAGACCAGTAAAAACGGTTATAAATATATATTAGTGATTGTGGATCATTTCACAAAATGGGTTGTTCTCTTTGCTCTAAAAAGGATCGATGCCAAAACAACAGCACAATACTTATTTAGATTTATTTGTCTGTTCGGTATACCAGACGCCCTTTTATCTGACCAAGGCAAGAACTATCAAGCTCAACTGGTACAAGAGCTCTGGGAGTTGTTGGACGTAAGACGTCTACGAACCAGCCCATTCCACCCGCAATGCGATGGCTTATCCGAAAGGTTTAACAGGACTTAAAAGCGCATGATTACGTGTTTCATCAACAAGGATCACGACAATTGGGATGAGATATTACCCTCCTTGAGTATGGCCTATAACACAGCAGTACACTCAACTACAAAATATACACCTTATGAACTCATGTTCGGAAGAAAACCAAAATTACCAATCGACCTGGTTTACGAGGTACCAACATTGAGTCTTAAATTTGACCCGGAGAGTTTCGCACAGTCAACAAAAGATAGTTTAAGAGAGGTTTTTGGTTTAGTCCGCAAAAACAGGGATGTCAGAGTTCAAAGAAACAAATTGATCTACGATCGATATGTCATGGCAGCTAAGTTCAAAAAGGGGGACACGGTCTGGTTAAAAAACGAACAAATTAAAAAAGGCGAGTGTAAAAAGTTTATATTTAATTGGAAAGGCCCATACATTGTTATCAAAAATATTAACAATATCAACTATATAGTAAAACCGCTGTACAAAAACAAAGGACGTCCCATAACAGTAAACCGAGTAAGACTCAAAAAGCATTTCGGTAGCCACGACCAATCCATAAACGAAGAAAACAAAGAAAACGTTCACACACGGGAAAAGAGAGTTGGAACTTGGCAATCGAAAAGAGCCAAAAAAATAGTAGAAAAAGCAAAGAAAACAAGGAAAAACAAATCGATCGGGAACGATCGGAAATCGAAAGAAGGTGAAAATGGAAAGGGGCTTCTGCAGCCAGAACTAGCACCTGTAATCGACCTTCAAAATCTGACATCGAATGGACAAACTGCCCAGGATGAGAATATCAAGGTCAAGTACAGAACTACCCAAAAGACCAAACAGAGTGAAGAAGAGAAAGAGGATCCAACCTTTAAGAATAAAAAAATAGATGACACCTTCGCACCAGATAGACCGGTAAGAAACAGGAAGAAGCCCGATTGGTTCGGGCAAAAAGAAAAATAAGACGCCTTGTTATTATAAATATAGTATACTTAAACAACCATATTGTAAATAATATATTGTGAATATTAGTCAAATGTTTCGTAAGTCAAATATAATCCCACATCATTAAATAAAAAACTCATACACAATTTTCATAATTTTGCAAATTGATAATAACATTTTCTTTAATTATTCATAAAATTTATTTTCAAAAAAAAAAAAAAAAAAAAACAAGAATGCAAGCTGAAGCCAATCAAGTAATGGTACGATGCTATCCAGCATCGCTCAACTTAAAAACAATCCGCGAATTTTTGGACATCCTCAGGACAAGAATCGGACCCATACGATATGCTCGATTCTTGGCAGAACACGACAGGGTCGATACCGTCGCCTTCATATCATTTTACGACAAAAACAACATTAAGAAATGCGTGAAGGAAATGTACGGACGTCTGAAAAACCCGGACGATCCAGCTCACCGAATCCAATTCAAGACCAGCCGGAACAATCATTTGGATGCCGAGTTTGAGTTCCCCCACACGGAGGTAAGAATATACGACCTACAAAGAGAGAACGGGCTGGTCCACCGAGAGGAGTATAGAGACTCAGACATCTATGAAAAAAGAATTGAGACACCCCTCGTGGAAACCATCGAACCTAAAGATAAAAGCCATTCACGCATGAAATTCTTAGACGACTTTTACGCCAAGTACACGGCCAAGACGTCCAAAGAAAAAATCGACCGAATATGGGAGCGAGTGCAAATCAAAAACAATCGGATGGGACTGGGTTTCGAGCAGAAGGAGGCCGAAATAGGACAGACCAAAAGAGTAATGATGGAAATTATTACCGATCTGGATCCAACCTTCTAAAACCACACTGGTCAAATGACAGACTGGCCCCTCAAAAGAATGGAAAAAGAAATGGAGAAGGCCCATGAAAGATGGATGGAGCACAACATCGACAACCAAAAAGAAGCAAGAGCAATGTGGAGAATGGAAAAGATTGAGTGGGAGGAAAGCCTATTAAACGGACCAACAATAAACACGGTTCAGGGCACCAACACTAACGAGGAAGACGTCTTCAATCACGGCAAGAGGGAAAAACTTGGCGCTTGGCAGTCAAGGAAGGACGCACTCGAAGATCTCTGTGAGCTCGACCCAAGTCGAAAGAGGTTCGGTATGGAGATACACATGATGGATTGGCCATTGAAGAAAATCCAAGAGGAGATTGAGAAGAGTAGGAAGCGGTTGGCATTCAGATTGGACAGTGACGAAGACACCCCACCATAAATTTTGTTTTTTAAGGGTAAGTTGTGTAGACGTCTCAAAAAAGAAGTTTGTTTTACACAACTTGAAGCTTGCATAGGAACACACAATTTACTATATATTAGTTTTTTTAGTTTAAGTAATTGTTAGTTTTTTAGTTTAGTTATAATTTAAATTTTGTTTTGTTTTTTGTTTTGGATTTGGACCTCGTGTCCTAATAAAGTTGTAAAAAAACCTTATTGTGATTGATCCGAAACCCTCGAGTCTAGAATAGGACTTGAGAAGTCTGACTGGGAAATAAAAGCCCACCAGCAGACATAAATATTACATCTAATTATTTTAAGTAAGATACCGTAACAAAATAATCATTTATTCGAGAACTTTTTATAAAAGTAATATAAACAGCATCAACCGTAAATTTCTAAAACAACTAAATTTTTAAATTTATTGGTCTATCAGGAAAAATGTAAAATATAAAAAAATAAATACATTTTAGATATTTACTGATTTTTTATTTAATTAAGTAAATTACTGAAACGAAGCGTATATTTTCAAATTATAAAAAAAAATATTTTTCGCTTTAAGTTTTAGGAATTTACTGGAATAGTGTAATTAAAAATAGTTTATCTGTTTTTGCAGTTTAAATTGCCTCCATGACATCTTGAGTTACACAACAACTGGTATTTTTTGCAACCACATCGATTTGTCATAGATTGACCAGTAAAGTTGCATTTTACCATATCTTGACCACCACCAATAGATAATTCATTTCCTGCTTCCCTACACTTAAAGCAGAAACTAAAAAAAAAAATTAAAAGCTTCAAATTTTTTATTAATTTATTAATAATTTATTTTAATTAACGGTACAGATAAACAAATAAATATTTTTTTTTAAAAAAATTAATAAAAAGAAAAATAGTCGACACCATTGATCGAAACGAAATTTTTCTTGCATTTTACTCCTGAATTCAAAATATTAAATTTCACAATCTTTTGTTGATCAATTAAATGTTCAAAAAAAATCTTCCATAAATTTAAGTCAATGTCTTCATACTCAAACCAATTAATTTGAAATTTAAAAAATTTATTTTCTGCATAAAAACCTGAATCAATTGAACAATTAGGCCCAAAATCATGACTTCTAATATGTGGAAAATTCAAGTCATTTTTTGCCCATATTAATACCACGTGAATAGAAAGGTGAATAAACAGTCTTATAAACTCAAGTTCTACCACAAGTTTAGCATTGTCTTTGCTTCGGTTGACTATTAATTTTTTCATCAATTCAAGCATTGGTCTATGAGCAACATATATTCGATTTATACCCGCAAATCCATGCAGTTTGTTATCGGGATATTTAAAAAATGAAATTTCTAAATGTTCAAACTCGTAGTTTATTTCTTTCAAATTTAGAATTTCTTTTGAAATATTCAAAATTTCTGCAGTGATTACGTCATTTTTCTTCAATTTATTAAAAAGCTTGACTAAATGATCAAATGGAGCTGCATCTGTTAACTCAAATCGCTCAATTTCTTGAAGATAACTTTCAAAAAAATAAAAATCTAGCTTTTGTTTACTGATAAGAATTAGCAAAACTATCTGTGCTAAGATTCTATCTGATTTTTTTTTCTCGATGAGGAGATCAAACAAAAAAGAGAAATCATCAGTGAAATAAATGTCTTTTAAATAGAAAGACTCGTTCAAGCATAAATTTTTGATAAGCAAATCTTTTGCTTTGGATAGATTAATTGGAAGTTGCGTTTCCAGCTGAATTGGTTCGAATGTCCAGTGTGAACAATTTTTTTGTATAAAACGTTTAAAATGGAAGATCACTTGAGGTTTGGCATCATTAGTGTAATATTCAATAAAGTCTTGGGCAGACATAAAATACAAATTTTTAGGTTGAAGCGTTTTAAAATTTTTGATTAAAATAAATTTCAAAGGAGTTATTTATAAATTTCAAAAAATAATAAAATATCTAAAAATAAAAGCCTTAATAAGCTTATGAAATTATTTTTTGATCAAAAAAAGCTATATGGACTATAACCTCAAATCAGCCCAAAATCAAAATTTTTTTTATCGTCAATCCTTTTTATAGAGTTAAAAAAACTCTTTTAATTAAATATTATTTTAGGCTAAAATTTTATGATTTTATGTTATTATTTAAATGAATAAAATTAAGATGTCTATTTTTTTCAATTTATAAAAAATCTTTTTTTTCTAATTGATCTTCAGTTGATTCTTTAAAATCTTTATTTGAAAAATTTAAAATCCACATTAAAGTATCCAAAATTGTATTTTAATATTAATATTTTATAAAATTAAATATTTTCCAGCGAAACAAAGTTAAATTTTGTATTGCAAAATTTCAAAAAATTGGGTTTAAAAAAAGTTGTTTGAAACGAACTAATGAGGTCTGGCTTGTCACTTGTTTCTTGATTTTTCTGGTAGTTTTGGCGCTAATTATTTTAAAGAGAAAAGCGTACAATGGATACTGGTCAAGAGATTAAAATGGAGCTTTATTATTCAAAAAGTCAAAGATGTGCTGTCAAGCTGGCGCAATTTCAACATAAGATATCGATCTAGATTTCAAGAATTTCAAGCTAAATGATCGCTCATTTTAGTCTGGACGATAATAAAATCAATGCTTTGTACGAAACCATTGATCAATATTTTGAGAATATAAAAATATTGATCAATAATATTGTATGCTCATGATTTATGGTATTATTAAACAATCATATGACAAATTTGATTAAAACTTGTCATATGATCGTTTATTCAGTGTTACTGATAAAGCAAAAAGAGACTAAAGTTCAACTGCAAATCGATTATTTGATTTTTTTAAAAAGGTCACATCAGAATTTATGTATGAATATTTTAATTATAGTTATAAAGTAAGAAAATAAATTTTTTTTATGTGAATTCAAATAAATAATTTTATTTAATAGATTTTTAAATTAAAAATAAGCTTCAAATATTTTCAGCTTATTTTGAAAATCATTTGTAATTGATTCTTGTCTTTTAGATACAGTGGTGTTACGGATTTAGTAATTTACGATAATTTACGTAAAAAATAGTAAATTTACCGAATTTTACGTAAAATATTGTAAATTTACGTAAATTTACAAAAGTAAAAAAACATAAATTTACTAGATTTTACGTAAAGTTCGGTAATTTTCGATCATCTTACATAAGTTTATGTAAAAAAAAATTGCCCAAAAAATTGAAGTAATTTGACACTTTTTAAAAAAAAAAAATTTTTTATTTATCCTTCAATATTTATTTTCAAAATTATGAAAAAAAAAATTACCATAATTTACGTAAATTTTGGTAAAATTTAATTAATTTAATAGCAAAAAATAGTAAAAATTGGTAAAAAAATGATTAAAAAATTTTAAATTAAATTGAAAAAAAAAATTTTATTTACATTTTTTAAGTAATAAAATCAAGAACATAAGTTGTTCTTGATGGACAACAGAAATGCATTAAATTGCGCTGTATAGCTGAAATTGAAAAAGGTGTTTATTGTGAAAGGACTCCGTTTCATGATAGCTGTTATTTTTGAACATAGATCAAGAGAAAATAAAGAAAAACCTTCAAATGCCAATTTAAAATGTTACCTTTATGATTAGAAAATGCCCCAGCTCAATTCAGCAGATAGCATTGACTATTTGGCAATAATATGTTTATAGAGGCTTTCTAAACGATATCCTTTTTCACTCAAAATCAATATAAGAGCACCTAAAGAATCTGATAGAAGTAGGAGACATTCTAAGAACAGCAGAACTTTAAATTAAACTGAACAAATACACTTGGTTCGCCAAAAAAGTAAAAGTTCTTGGTCATTTAGTGTACGGATCAACAATGGATTCGGTCAAACTTGAGACCATCAAACAAGAAAACCTCCTAAAATGTTAAACAAGTTCAATGTTTTCTGGGTTTATGTGGTTATTAAGGAATCTTCGAATAGGATTTGGCGAAAATAGCAAAGCCATTTTACGACTAAAGTAACAAAAGACATTAAATTTGAATGGGTGAAACCTCAACATGAATCGTTCGAAAAATTGATCCTTAAATCAGAACCTGCCCTTGGATATCATTAGTATCAACTGGCTCAAAAGTCTGGATCTGCGTTATGGGACTAAAGGAAAAATTAAATCCAATACCGATATAGGTCAAGCTAAGAATGGTAAGTACATTGTTGAAGATGTCTTCAAGCAAAAAATGCGCGGCACATTACCGCTCCAGAGATTAAATTTAGATAAGTCGCCTTCTCCTAACGGGGGGAATGAAGGATCTTTAAATGAAGTCGAAACAATAATAAATCATCGATTAAATAAAAAAAAAAAATATGAATTTTTAGTCAAATGAAAGAACCATTCACTTAAACATAATTCTTGGGAACCGATGGATAGTTTCTTGGGAAAGAAACCAATTGAAGAATATTGGTCTAAATTAAACAAACCAAAATAAGTTGGACGACCAAGAAAAACAAATGTTAATTATGTGACAATTTCGAATATGTTGAATTTATTAATTTCAATTTTTTTCTTCTTGATAAAACCTTTGTGAACGAAATTAACGGAAGGCTTACTGTCTGTGAAACACCCGACCTAACTAATTTTGTAGACACTTTTATTCTAAATACCGAAAAGGACTGTTATACAAGTCATACCACTCAAAAAGTTTTTGTAGAAAGTGACAGAAAATTTAGGAGAGTGGACTTGCTATTCATACAAATACTAACCTAAGATGGAAATGGATACGAATGTAGTAAACAGGAAATTATAAAAGATGCATACGTAAACCTGTTTTGTGAAGGTTATAAAATGACCTGTGAGAATGATAATTGTATATTTGATGGTTCGTCTAAATAAATATTCAAGTGGCTGAGACCTGTAATGAGTTACGGAATTGAGTGTGGGAGAGTTACCTTACTGCTAAGAGAGAGTTACCTTGAAAAGCAAAATAAACTTAATTTTCGGAACTTGTGATATCAAACAATTGGAATGTAAACTCATCGTTTGTCTACTGGACCATAGCAATTGAAAATTTCTGCTTTTACCGACTTTATACGACAATTGGTATAAATTTACCGTTTAATAATCTCTTTAATAATACGAATAGCGATCAAATTTTCAAAATAAACCAAACCATTAATGAGTGTGATATGAAACTTTAAGGGTCTACAGAAGGTATATTTTTGATTTATAATCTTTGAATTTTGCCAAAAATCAAGACTGATATTGTTAAAATTCACGACCTTATCTAAGCAGATAGGAATCGAGCTCAAGACTAATACAGCCTTAGGTAGATTAAAAGAAGAAATATGTAATATTGAACTGTCAAGCCTACGAACTTTCCGCCATCACGAAGACCAGTTTGAAAATTTATTCGCTGGGAATAAAACTTTAATTGCATATGGTAGGGATGGTATTATATTCGTGCCAAATTGAAAAACAAGTAACTGAATTGAAGCCGAAAATTACGATGGGTGTACAAGAGATCCAAAGGTATAATTTGAAATAATTGAAATAATTTGGCATTTTTTCAAAAAAAATTAATTTTTTTTTTTATTATTCAATATTTTTTTGACAAAATTAGAAAAAAATGTAAAAAAAAAAAAATTACCATATTTTTTGCTGTGAACATTTATTTTAAAAAACGTTCTATTTTCTTTTTATTTTGTATTTTGATGGAAAAATTTGAATTGAGAAAGTCAAATAATTGAAAGTTGATCTTTAAAAGAAACTGTTCATTACTCGTTGAGCGGGTTGACTTCCAATTATTTGGTCATTTGTTACATTTATGGCAATGTGAAATATTAGTTCAAAAATTACAGTACAAAAAGTAAAAACGCTATAGTTTTTTTCTATTTTTGCAAAAAGTACAATATTGTACAAATTTTTAGAAACGAATACCAAACCCTACAAAAACTCTGCATTCTTCTGTAAAATTCATCATCAAAAAATTAATTGCAGAGTTTTTGCAGAGTTTGGTATTCGTTTCTAAAAAATTTGTACAAAATTGTACTGTTTACAGAACCATCTTTGCACAATTAGAAAAAAATTTTAATTTTTCAATTTTCTGAACAAATAAATAATCAATTGGAATTTTTTGTTTCTTCAAAAAATTAAACATTTAATTTAACAGGTTATATTGATCAAAAAATCGGCCAGTCCAAATTTAAATATCTTATTTATTTTACTTTATGGTACGGATTTTACATGATTTGTTTTATTATCATCAGTCTAGCTGGCGATACTTAATAATTTTAATAAAAAAAAAAAATTAATTTAATCGCTTTGATCTCTTAAAACAATTGGTTTTATTAAAAAATTAGTTCAATAGAGAGTTAAAAGTTTTTGGAATAATAAAAATTAATTCATAAATTTCTCGATGTTTAACAACAGATACAAGGGTTACAGGATCCTTTCAAAATTCTTCTAGGTTGCTCTTCTTCCACATCTATATTAGAAGTTTTTGGTGAGATTGTTACTGGAGAAGTCATTTCTTTTGCAAATAAAACGAATAATTTTTTTGTTCGATGTATCATCCACAAAAATATTCTTTTTATATTAAATACTAGACCGAAATTATGTAAAAGAAACATTTAAAATGAGCAAATTAAAAGTATTCTTTTGTAATTTTTTGATCGATGATTGATAAAAAAATGTTTATGTTTAAAAAATAAAATTATTACATAATAAGAATGTTAGCTAATTTTCCAAAAAAGATACCAGAAGAACCAGAAACTTAAAAAGACGCTGTTCGCTTGAATTAATTTTATCAATCGAGAAAAACACAAATTTAATAGCGATTTAATTTCAAAATTAAAAAAAATCTTTGTTGTGCTATTTTAACAATTAAGCCTCTTTTTATTATTATTATTATTAATTTTGAATTAAAATTAATTATGGTGAAAAAAATAGAAAATAAGTAAAAAAATCATTATGAGCTTTTTAATATTTTTAATCTATTCCGATAATATTGAGCACAATTAAATGCAATGAAGTAAAAGCACCTTTTTAAAACTGTTTTTTTTTCACTATTTATTAAAAATTTTCGGTTGTTCTATTAATTAATAAAATTAATTTGATTTTCAAAATATAAATATCTAAATATCTTGACTCGTTTTAGCCTTATTTTATCAGATGTCAGAAATCTTGCGATATGCTGTCATTCCATAATTATCTTTTATTTTACATCAGGCTTTTTGTTAGATTGTGTGTTAATAAATCTTAATAGTATATGGCAAAAATTAAAAGATTATTAGCTTGGCTTTATTAGATATTATTTATTAATTATCAAAAAATCAAAATTTTTTTAAGAAAAAAAATTCATAAAACTAAAGACAAACACAGCATGTTCCTTTCAAAATTCTTCTAGGCTGTTCTTCTTCCATTTTAATGTTTGAAGTTTTCGGTGAAGTTGTAATTGGAGGGCTCATTTTTTATGAATTTTAATTTAATTCGTTATTTCTGAAAAAAAATAAATTATATTAAATAAAAAATAATTTTTTGAAAAATAATTTTCGAATGTGAGTACTTATAGAATTTTTTATGATTAAGGATTCATAAAACAATCAAAAATACAGCTTATGATCATTATAATAAAGGATTTTGCTAAATAATTATTATTTATTAAATTCCATTATTTGTGAAACTAAATCAATTTAAAAAAATTTTAAAATTTGTTAAATTATTCAATAAATGCATATAAAATTTTAAATTAATCTCCTAATATCGCTCACTTGATTTTAATTTAAAATGAGAAATAAATTTAAAGTGGAATTATTTATTTTTATTTTGCTCAAACATTTTTGTTTGAAATTTTGAATGACTATTATTTTACCAGAAAAAATTGCGAAATTATTAATGTTTATTATAATCACAAAACATAATAGACAAATTAAAATATACCTTTTTTTAATTACCAAATCAGTCATAATTTTTAAAATTTAAAACCAAGCAGTAAGTTGAAAATTTGTGCTTGAATAATTTTCTATTATCAAATTTAAAGGTATTTTAAATTTGTTTTAAATGAAATAAAAATTCATATTTAAAAATCATCTATAATTAGCGTGTCATGTTAATGCTTTAATTATAATATTTTAAATAAGAAAAATGAATAATACTTCATTGAATATTAATAAAATAATCATGTTTTAGTCAATGAAAATTATTAAATAATAATTAATAAATAAATAATAATTTTCCCCTTTTCTATCATATTGGATAATAAGAAAGGGACTTGTCTTCTTTTCAGTACCTTTTTAAGCAACGGCTGAGATCCAACACAAAGGTTAATGCATCCATTCGATTAACCGAAGCCAGTAAAGCCGAATGATTTGTGTGTTAGTCATAACGGACATTTAGAAAAAGCTGTTAAATGCTTTAATCAAAGAGAATAAATAGCAAAAGTAGCGAAAGGTGAATATTGTCACAAATAATATTTAAATAAAAGTTGAAAAAGCGTGTTCAGTAATCTTTTCTAAGTACAAAAAAGAGAGTGATAACTTAACTTAAAAATTTATGGAAATAGAATAGTGAGCCAAAAATAAATCAAGTTTCTTGGTATTAAATTTGATTCTAAGTTAAATTTTAATATATCATCTCTTTAGAACTTCTCCTCAAATCATATTAAAATAGATACTATTTTAATAAAAAAAAAAATTATACCGAGAAAGCACGTCCATCATTAAAGTGGTTTCGATTGACTTTGGTTTGAATTGTTTGCTTATTGTTCTCCTAGTTCGATTTGATCGTGATTTGAGTCCTTGAGTGGTGAGGTCAAAAAAAAAAAAAAAAGAAAACAGAAACTAGAATATAGAAACTTTACAAACTAAAAACTTGAATAATAATTTAGAAAATTAAAGAAAAAAAAAATGTATTTATGAACATTTAAAATTCGCTATGGAAAAGTACTCTTCATTTGTCTTACAATTATTTTTGTCCTAATTGTTTAATTACTTTATTTTATTTTATTTTATTTTTATTTTTACATCGCCTACAAGGCGTTCATTGAATAAATATTATATTATATATCATCTCTATAGCATCTCTAAAAGAACAAAAGTTATTCAATAAAAACATCAGAAACTTTAATTTTCAAAGTTTTGGAAAAATGGTAATTTGACTTCTCAAATACTAATCGGATATAAATAACCTATGAAAAATTTTAATCATTAAAAAAATTTTCTTCAAAATGATATATAAAACTGCTAACACATATTTGGTTTCTTGTGAGGACAGCCAAGATCCAAGCTAGTTGTCAATTAATAAAATAGAGTTGATAAATGACTACAGTGCTTTATCCATGACATTCTGATAAAACTAAAAATGTTTATTCATTAATATTCCGATGGCGCCGAAATTACTCAAAAACAAACTAATATTTAACATTTCACCTGACAAACACACTGAACTATGGAATGCAATCTAACTTTATCAGCATTCATTTCTAAAATTTTATAATTTTGTTGAAAATACATTTGGGAATTTTTTCTCTCGATTTATAAATCATTTCATAGCATTAGGTTTAACTTTAATTTTTTTTTGAATTGGGCGAACAGTAATGTAAATATTTTTTTGTCGGTCATGTTATCCTGAATTATCACTTATTTATCAGCTTTTCAACTGATACATAAAGACATTTAAGAATTATACATGTTACGTATTTAAGAAATTAGAGGCTTCGAAATGATGACAACTACATTATACGCATACCTTACGTCTTTACTTAATTATAAGGTATGAAAAACAATTCCATTCTTAGAACCTCAAAATCATCAATAACTTAAATAAAGCTTTTATAAAAATATGCATTGTATTTATATTAATCCGGTACAATAGTAGCAGCTATAAAATGATCTTTTTTTTGATACCAATCTCAAAAGATAACTTGGAAAGATAATGTCCACTTAATAGCAACCCTAAATAGGATTCCTCTGAAATTGGATTCCACAGATTAGAGGAAAACGGTGAATTGATTGACAGTACAGAAGCTGAACAAAAAAACGAAGGATTCGAACTTAGGGAAACACGAATTACAAATTTTAAAATAAGAAATTTGTAATTTATGTTTCTATATATTTACTATAATTTGAAATTCGTGTTTCTATAAATTTGTAATTCGTGTTTCTATTTATGTTTCTATCTATATATATACCAAAATTATACGGATGTCAATGTCTATTTTTAAACAGTCCCGTTATTTTACTAAAAATTCTTAATTGATTCCTGGGACTACATACGATTCAAGTGAAAAGTGTTGTTTTTGGTCTTTTTTTAATTTAAATATTGCAACCACAATTTAGAAATTTTTATGCTAATTTAAACTAATTTATCAAAATATATTTGGTTTAAAAAATGTTTCAATTTTATCAGTAAATACCGGATCTCAAAGAACTGGGTATGATTTTTTTTCTAATTGATGAGTTTGAAATTAATAAAAATGCAAAAATGGGTCTATTTTCATCGCATTTTTATTCATTTAAAATTTGAAAATTGAGTTTAATTTTTAAAAAAAGACATTAAAATATATCATTTTGAAAAAAATTTTCTTTAAATTTTTTCTTATAATGACATCTCATTATATTAGAATTCAAATTATTTTAAAAAACATCACGACTTGTGACAGAGTTGTTTAAAAGTCACAAGTCTCAAGTCAAGTCCAAGTCAAGACTTTTTTTTTTTTTTTTTTCAAAAGTCCCACCAAAAACTTTGATTTTTTTTTATTATCTTATTTTTATATTTTTTCAGCTTAGCAGTCCACAATTTTGACTGCCAAGCTGAAAGACCGCCTTCCTAAAGGTTGGCCGGTTTTTTTTGCCGCCCGATTAATTCAGACTGTTTATTTTATTGTTTAAAAAAATCGTCCGTGTAATGGACCGGTTTGTTTTGACCGTATCCAACACTAGCAAAAATTGGCGTATGAAATGGAACAAAAGTTGGCCTGAAACAAATAGACCACAAAAATGGTAAAAACACATTGAACCAGTCCTGACTTGGACTTTTTATTTTTTTTTAAATTTTAAAAGTCCTGACTTGGACTTTGAAGAAAAAAAAAAAAAAAAGTCGGGACTTGGACTTTTTTTTTAAAGACTTTTAAACAACTCTGACATGTGATTAAAATCGAGCAACCAAACTTGAAAGCTTACACTTGAATAAACGACATTTATTTAAAAAAAAATTTATTCTCTTGTATTTATTGATCTTGTATGAGTTCGAACATCGTTTGAAGAACTTTGAAGCTGTTGATTGACTGGTACAATTAAACACCTGTAAGAAAACATTTTGACCACCTCATTTCTGAACACACTATTGAAAGCGAGTTGAAAGAAAATGTTCAAAGAATAGTAAGCAAAATATGTTGATGAGGAGGCCACTTCAAATAAGAACAAAAATGCATTCCAAGTTTGTCTTTGCTTAATGGCAGAATTATTCTGGAAATAATTGCTCAGTGCAATCCAAACCACATTGGGCAAATAGGTGAGTAAAAAGATAAATGTTGTAATTATAACAGTGAATACAAAGTTGAATTCTTGATTATTTCTTTTTTTCTGAGATATTTTTTGTCTCGATTGTTTTACTTTAACAATCAGCACAAGATTGATGACAAACATGAGAATAAATGGAATTACAGTTCGTATAGCAATGGCAAATATGTCTCGAAAGAGAAGAGCTGTTTGGTTAGATGTGCAGTATTTGGACGATGTCTGGTTGGTCATACTTGAATTGCTCTTTATTTCCACTATAAAAAACCAAAAATTTGGACTATTGACCAAAAAAATCATGACCAAAATGACAAATAAAATAAGTGATAGGATTTTTTTGTTTGTTTGAAATTTGAATTTGTGAGAAAAAATCACAAAAAAAAGTCTGTCTGTGGAAATAGCTACATTTAGCCAAGAACTAGCTTGATACAAAGTTCGCAGAACAAATAAGTACATGCGACAACCCCAGTCCGATTTTAAGATTAAACTTCTATTTTGTATTATCGGGATACCGAAAGTGAGTAGATGAACAAGAATGCAAATGTGAATAATTGAATTTAATGTGTAGAAAAAACTCATTGTGGTTTTTTTGAATTTTTTCCTCTGGAAAATTAAAATTTGAATGATGTTAAGTAAGATGCCGAGGAAGAATAAGGCATAGCATTGATAAAAGACAATGGCGCGGCTTGTGGCACCAGCCCATTTAATGTAACCAAAATTTTCGGAGACAGTTGAAGCGTTCATTGTGGTTCAGAAATAAAAAAGAAGTGATTTTAAAATTTATTTGAAAATAAGATTTATATTTCAAATAAATCCGCTGGTGTCTATAAAATAAAGCAGTTGTTTAGAAGAAAATTGAAATTTTTTAATTCAAAAAAAGGTATTGTTATACAATTCAAAAAAAATTTTGTTTAATTGCTTAATTGACTAATCTGTCTATTACTCTTTTTCCTGGTTGATATTTAATCAAACACTAATAAAGCATTATGATGAATCTATAAAATTTTTTTCCTCGAACATTTTCTATAATTAATTTCGACTTGATTAAATTAAATTCCTTAAAATTTAGAGCAATTTTAGAAAGGAGACAATACCGAAAAAACAATAATAAAAAAAGAAAAGTCAGTTAAAGGATGTATGTTATTCAAGCTATTATTTTGAATGTTAGTTAAATTAAAAAATCGTATGATTCAATCAAGTTTCAAGTCTTTAATCGAATTATTTGAAATTTCTATTTTTTATTTATCAATTTTTTAGCTGTTATAAGCTAAGATCCTTCAGATTAAAATAAAAAATTAAAAGTAAAATGAGTTTAAAAAATAAGAAAATGGGGTCTTACCTGTTCCATGACCAGTTGGTCACAAAATTTGTGACCGGTTTGGTGACCACTCTGGTCATAAAAGTTTATGACCAGTTTTTTGGTCACAAAGAAAAATTCCAGGTGACAAAAAAAATGCTGGTCACATTGAATAAATTTTATTCTGATTTCTAAAAAATTGTTAATAAAATATTAATCAATTTTGAAATTGATTTCAAGTAAATTTTTGTTTAAAAACTTAATTTATTAAAAATCAAATACTTGCACATTATTTATTAAAATTTATTATAAATCATAATAATAATATGCATATATATACATTAAAAAACTTTTTCATACTATTTTTATTTTGAAAAATATATTTCACTTTGAGTAAGCCAAAATGAGCATTCAAAATTTAAAAAATGATGAAAAATATAAATTGTTTATTAAACTTGGAGACTTTAGACTAGTTTTACCTATTCAAGAATGTTCGAATTTAAACTGTAAAAAAAGGTAATGAGATGGTTCTAAATCTTTTAAACAAGATGGATGAAAAAAAACTCCCAACTTGGCGCCCCAGGGTTTTTGAATTAAAAAATTTCAATTTTCTTCTAATAATAAAAATAATAATAAGGGTCCTATTTCTTCGAAGTCGAAGTTAGGGACGAGATTGCGTCGCGCCACACGGTCCTTTCTTTTGCCATCGTTGTCCACTGGCCTTTCTTGATTCCTGCCCTTTCCAAATCGCTTTCGAAGCAGTTGGTCCACTCCAACCCCGGCCTGCCACGCCCCTGTTTTCCGCCTATTAGATTACCAAAAAGCACTTTTTTTGCCCAACGGTTGTCTCCATACCTTCTTACGTGTCCAGCCCAACGTAACCTGTACCTCCGCACTATGTTTTCTAGCGGTGCCGTCTGTGCACTCAGGTAAAGCTTTGCGTTTGTCAAGCCCACTCTCCTGGGGCCTGCTAGTTGCTGCAATCTCCTGAGGTGGAAACGGTTGAGTCTGGCATAATCATCATCGTTGCAAGTCCATGTCTCAGCTCCATAGAGGATTGTAGATCACATGGTGAATGTAGACGTTGAAGAGTGCCGGTGATAGCAAGCACCCCTGTCGAAGCCCGTTTAAGACTCCAAACCAACTTTTGAGGTCACCGCAGACACGCACCGCAGCTTCTGTCCCTTCGTACAACGCACCAATTATGCTTCTCAGTTTGCGCGACACTCCATAATGCTCAAAGATACCGAGCAGGGCTTCTCTGTTGACGGTATCATAAGCCGCTTTTAAGTCCACGAAACATAAGTGCCCCGGTGTTTTCTTTCTCCTGGCCATCTCCATTATCCTTCTTAGAATAAAGATCTGGTCCGCACACCCTCTATTCCTCCTGAAGCCCCCTTGCATCTCTGACAGCCTGCTGTCTACGGTTCTCACGAGTCTATCGAGCACTATATGGGTAAAGACCTTGCCAACAATACTAAGCAAACTTTTACCTCTATAGTTCTCACACTCACTGCTGTCACCTTTCTTGTGCAAAGGTACCACAACGGTTCTTACCCAATCACTTGGCACTTTCTCTTGGTGCCATACCATTTTGAAAAGCTTATGCAACTCTTCTACTAGTACAGGCTCTCCTGCTTTTACGATTTCTGCGGGAATTCCATCAAACCCTGGGGCGCCAAGTTGGGAGTTTTTTTTCATCCATCTTGTTTAGAAGATTTAGAACCATCTCATTACCTTTTTTTAAAGTTTAAATTCGAACATTCTTGAATAGGTAAAACTAGTCTAAAGTCTATAATACAAAATAGAAGTTTAATCTTAAAATCGGACTGGGGTTGTCGCATGTACTTATTTGTTCTGCGAACTTTGTATCAAGCTAGTTCTTGGCTAAATGTAGCTATTTCCACAGACAGACTTTTTTTTGTGATTTTTTCTCACAAATTCAAATTTCAAACAAACAAAAAAATCCTATCACTTATTTTATTTGTCATTTTGGTCATGATTTTTTTGGTCAATAGTCCAAATTTTTGGTTTTTTATAGTGGAAATAAAGAGCAATTCAAGTATGACCAACCAGACATCGTCCAAATACTGCACATCTAACCAAACAAAGCTTTGATAGCAAATTTGATTTCGTACGCTTCCGGAACCGGTTCATCTTCTTCGCTGTCATTCCCCACGGTGCTAACTTAGGTGTGCGTTTCCAGTTGTCGTCCCACATTAAGCAATTCTTCGAAATGCTCTCTCCACCTTTCCTTTATTTCCCCACAGTCTTTTGTAACGGACCCATCCTTCTTCCTCAGCTGGTTCGCTTGCACCTGCTTAAGACCCCCTATCTCTCGGATCGTCTGGTACACAGCCCTTGTGTTATTAGCCGCGGCATGTTGCTCCAACTCCTTGCCCTTCTTATGCCAGTACTCCTTCTTAGCTTTCCTGACCAGTCTTATGCAAGGCTTGTTTAGTTCGTGGTACCGGTTTATATTGGCTTCCTTTTGCCTTCTGTTAACGGCACTTCTTACCTTCCTGAAAACCTCGGCTTTTTCTATGATAGCTTTCAGAGCTTCATCGTTCATTCAATAATTGCGCTGCTTCTTCTTTCGTCCACATACTTTTTGACCTACCTCACTTACGGCCGTCCTGAAACGAGCCCAGCTCTGCTCGAGATCTTCACCCTCATCGCTCAATACACTAAATTTGTTTTTAAGCTCTATCTGGAACTCGTCTTTCTTGAGGCTATGACTAAGTTGCTCCACGTCTAGACATGCAAATGGGCTAACCTTTCGCGAGCTCTTAAGTCTTAACCTGCACGTTGCCGCCAGCAAGGAGTGATCCGTGGTTCCGAAATCTGCTCCAGTCCAAACCCTGGTGTCCTGAATAGCTGACAGCCATCTCCGGTTAACCATTATGTGGTCGATCTGGCTTTTGGTCTTCTGAGCATTGAAATTCACATGAGTAATCTTGTGAATGTCTTTGTGCTGAAAAAAGGTACTGCAAATGCTCAAGTTGTTGACCATACACAGTTCCAACAGCCTTTCACCATTGCTGTTCATCTCCTTGTTCCGCAGTCCATTCTTTCCAATGACGCCCCTCCATACCCCATAATCGTTGCCGATCCTGGCGTTAAAATCACCAATCAGGAACACCATGTCTCTTTTAGGTACCTTTTGCAACACGGCTTGCAACTGTCCATAAAAGCTCTCCTTTTGCTCTAATGTTGCCTCTTCTGTTGGTGCGTAGCAATTTACAATAGTTGTTGCAACATTCCGCGAGCTAAATTTGGCCCAGATAATGCGCTCATTCACTGCGCCCCATGCTGTCAAAGCTCCTATGTGGCGCCGTCGCACTGCAACTGCAACGCCACCGTATGCCTCCTCTGACTCCTTAACTCCAGAATAGAAGATCTCGTAGTCTCCTATTCTCTGTCTACCACTGCCCTTCCTCTTCGTTTCGCTGAGGTCGCATATATCCAGATTATAGGTCTCCATCGTCCTGAATATAAGGGCCTCTCTTGCGTCCGACTCAATTCCCATTGTTCGGATGTTGACGCAGCCAATTTTGGTCTTGGCTGTTGGTCGAATTACTCCCCATCGCCGCTGTGTTCTTCCACTAGCTGGCTTCCTCTCCAGGCTTTCACCAGTCGTTATCATTCGCGATGAATTGCTTGCTTTCCCACCTGTTTGGCCTCTAACATCTCTCGTATTCATAGCAAATTTGCTTGCGTTAAGCGATTAGGTTGCTAGCCCAAAGCGCGATGCACTGGCAGTACCGATTGGCAAGCGACTCGATAGCGACTCTGATTTCCTGCGTCGGCCAGACAAAATTTCTTCTTTAATAAAGTATTAAGTTTATTAATTATAAAAATAAACCCCACACTTTGAAAAATTTTATTAAAAATATCATTTTTTATAACCGATCGAAAATTATTAAACATAATAATTAAGTTATATTTTTGTGATTTATTTTTTTTAATATTTTATAAAATTAATAAGTGATTTATTGGAAATTTTCTTTTAAAAAACGGTAAGCGTGATGACAGCTTCATTCTTTAATAGGAAAAATATCATATCTTCTAGAATTTTGTAATATTCGCTTCGTATACTTTTGATTCATTATTACGATAAATTTTAATACTGCTTTAAATGTTTTAAATGAGAAAGTAAAGTTTGATTGACGAAAAATATAGCATAATGAAAAAATTTTATTGCTCTTAGAATTTTTTTTTAAAGTTTTTAATTGCACTGATTTAATAATGAATTTTTTTGTCAAACAAGATAATTACCTTTTAACAAGGGAATAATTAATTTCAAATGTCAGAAAAAATTTTAAAACTGCTTTGCTTTAGAAATTAAAGTTCTTTTTAATTTCACTTAAAAGTTCAAATAAAAAATAGTTGTAACTAAGAAATTCTTAGAAATGTTCGACACAACATAGAGATGCTTCTTATTAAATTATTTTCTTGAATTTGTTCAATAATCAATCAAGAGCATAGTTCATGTGCCAATTGAATTCTTATTTGCAAGCTTTTAAAAAATATAAAAACTTAACTTAACTTAACTTATAGCTTAACGTAGAAAAATTGTTCGAATTGAAACGAAATTCACAAAAAAAGAAAAAAAAAAATTCAACAAAGTGTCGTTTGGCTTAGCAAATTTAAAATTTTGAAAATTTATAGCGTCGTCACGTGACAAACAAAATAATAATAATTTATGAAAAATTAACCAATACCAAACTGACCTTTGTTGTAATTGTCCCTGTTTTACGGTCCAACTAAAGAGAAAATGAACATCAAATCAACCTACAAACAAAACGAAAAAGTAACCTGCAAAAAGTTTGATCAATGGCTCTCAAATCTTGATACAAAACAATCTGAATTCAACACAATTACAAATGAGAAGATCCTAAATATTGAACGGCGATTAACTGATTTACATTCAATCATAAGATCAGCAACTATTACGACTTTAACAAATGAACAATCAAATGCTAAGAATATAAACCTGCAGGTAAGTAATGAAAACTTTAGTTCTAATTTCTCCTCTACTTGGAACAAAACTAAAACCGTAAACGTTACCGAGAACCCTATTGCAACGAAGAGCGAAATAATACAGTTAATCGATAATCAACTTATCGAACGTGAGAAACATCGAAATAAAAGTGTCATTATCGGACTCAATGAATCTGAGAATGACCGAGTACAAATAAACAATATATTTGGAGCAATTGGTTTTGAAGCACCGATTTTCTTTAAAAGGTTAAAATCAAATAAAACAGATTTCCCAAGACCAATTGAATGTGTGTTCTCGAATCAGTGCAACCTAAAATACCTGTTCAAAAAAACTCACATGCTTAAAAATACATCTAAATTCTCACGAGTCTATGTAAACCCTTATTTGTCTCTTAATCAACGAAATTTACTCAAAAGCAAAGTAGAAAAATACAAGAAATATAATGCAAAAGAAAATTTATCAAGTTAAACAGTTAAACCGGCTGTTCAAAATGGCTCAACAACAAATCGTACAACATTTTCTAATGCATTTGAACGAAAAAATAAAGCTCAAAAATTTTTAAATGCTCCAGTTAATACATCCTTTAATCCAATCGTAATTATTCCAAGTGGACCCTTACAGTCATTCAAAACGAACCATAATCAGCCTTTAAGTCGAAGGTACTCGCTCGGACAAACGGATTTTACTCAAGGTACTTCCAGAGTTCGCAAATATAGTTTCATTCATACCCCCAATCCGACTGTGGTGTATTTGTATGTTTGTATTCAAGGTTCTTATGTTATGAGCAAAATATATCGTTTGAAGTTACCGAAATTAATAAATACAGAAAACATATAAAAAGTGAAATATTTGGCAAACGAATTATTGAATTTCAAAATAAACAATTATGACAATCTCAAATTTTGACGCAATCTTTAATTCCGCAATATTTAGAAAGTTTAGTTAATTTTTCATTATCAGATTTTAACATATTACATTTAAACATCAATTCACTTACTCATAAAGGTTATGATTTACAACAAATACTTAGCAAAGCAAATTTTGATATTATTTTTATCAGTGAGACGAGGTTAAACCCAAATCGACCAATCAATCAATTTCAAAATACAAATTACAAAGAAATTTTTTATCATCGACCTTGTGAGGAAACTGGTGGTGGCTTGCTTGCTTATATAAAAAATGGAATAAAGATCAAGAAGCAAAAAGTCAGTTTAGATTTATTTGAATTTATCTCAATACAAGTTAACATCCGAGGTCGACTACTAAATCTAATATTAAGCTATAAGCCGCCTAACACCAAAAGTGATCAATATCTCGAACAACTAGACAAATTGATCTTCTCGCTCGACTCAAATATTCCATTATTCATCATTGGTGATCTAAATATGGAATGCTCGTCGAATAATCATTTTAATGAATTCTTATCAAATCATTCTCTAATAAATTTCGTTGTTGATCCAACTAGAACTAAAACAAGATTCTTTAAAAATAAATCAGAATTCAAATCAAAAAGCTCACAACTAGACGTAATATTACATAATGGTGATTTTATTAAAGATACTCTTACAATCGAATGCCCATTTAGTGATCACTCATTTATAGCCGCAAAATTAAACATTTGTCCAATTAAAAGTGAACCTATCTCTATTTGGGGTCGAAATCTTTCTGCTAAAAATATCAACCTCATAATAGAGGAAATAGCAAAAATTGATTTCAACTTTATTGATTTAATACCTTCTGTTGATAATCAATGGACTACATTTAAAACTGCAATTCATACCATACTCAATACTATAGCACCAATTAGGGAGATAAAACTTAAAAACAATGACATGTTTCCTTGGTATGATGACGAACTATTGTATATAAGACATTGTCGTGACTCGGCTTACAAAACTTATGTCATCGATAAGTTAAATGGCTTAAAATATGCTCTTTTTTATTACTGGAAAAAAGAGTTTTTTAGGCAATATGAGTTAAAAATAATCAATTACTTCAAAACAAAGACAATGTTCGATTTCAAAAATTCAAAAAAATTTTGGGAATTTTATTCTACGCAAATTAAAATAAAATCAGATAAAACACATAGATCTAATTCACCGACTGAACTTTGTTTCAATGGTAACATAGCGGTCACTTATTCAGCTATTTCTGAAATGTTCAATTTATTTTTTACATCAATAAGTTCAGATTCAGAAATTGAATTCAAAGACTCTGAAAAATTCTGTGATAATTTCTTCGATGAAATCAATGCAAATGGTCAAATAAAGGCATCAACGTTCAAATTTGTTTCGATAAGTGAAACCGAAATAGTTCAAGAAATTGATAAACTATCAGAATCAAGTGGGGCTGGTTATGATGGTATCCCCTCACAAATTTTAAAATCTATTTCTCCGTTTATCTCAAAACTATTAAGCAATATTTTTAATAAATGTATAGCCAATGGTAAAGTCCCTGATGACTTTAAAATATCAGTAGTTTCACCTCTTTTTAAAAATAAGGGATCTATTGATGATATTAACAACTATCAGAAATTGGAAAAGTATGGATTTGATATGAATGCAATCAAGCTTATCTCCGATTATTTTTCTAATCGCAAACAAATGGTAAAGTTCAACTCTAGTATTTCAACATTAATACTAAATAAACTAGGAGTTCCACAAGGAAGTGTACTTGGACCACTTCTTTTCCTAATCTTCATCAACGATATTGTTTTCTACCTGGTTAATTTTGAAACGAAGTTATTTGCTGATGATACCACATTGTCGTTAATAGCAACTGATCTAAACTTTTTACTAAATAAATTTGACCATACTGTTAAGCGTTTAATCGAGTGGTGTGACTTTAACCGAATTGATATTAATTGGTCAAAAACTAAGATCATGTTTATAACAAAGAAGAGGAATATCAATCTCCCAAAGAATATTCTTATAGGGAATACTTCTGTCGAAGTAGTTGACTCATTTAAGCTCCTTGGAATAAAAATTGATAACAAACTAAATTTTTTAAAACATACGAATGATCTTAGAAGTAAAATTAATAGACAGCTTTTTTCGATCAAAGATTTGTTTCACCTTTCATTTTCAGTCAAAATTCAATTTTTTAAAACCTTCATCTTACCACACTTCGACTACTGTATGACCCTATTAATTTATTTTCCAAAGAAAACTATTCAGAAAATTGCAGATGCATATTATCTGTGTTTATACAAGCTTTTCAATATCAATCCTATGATAAATGATAATCAAGACTTCGATCATTTCAACAGCAATCTTGAAAAACGTAACATAAACTGTTTTATTCATCGCCTAATAATTAGGCTCTCGAACTTTATATACTCAATCAAGGTAAATTCAAATGCCCCTGATGAACTTAAATCGAAACTCATATACAACTACCAACTAATGCGTCCTTATAAACTACGGAATAACAAACAACTCGCTGTTCCACCAAAAGGGAAATTCAATGACTATGGTGAAAGGACATTTGCCTTTTTTTACTCAAAATATATTAATAACGTAATCCAAAACGAACATACTCCAACAACGTTTGAAGCACGAATCAAGAACAATGTCAATTTCTTTTATATGAAATTCATAAAATTTTTTGGAAATTTTGATTTGAAATCTAAAATCTTTAATTATTAATTTAAAAACTTTAATTATTAATTTTGTCAGTTAACTTTTATTTTTATTTTTACTTCTAATTTGATCAATAAATGCGTTCACTTGGCTCTCTATGAGCTTGGCACTTTGCCGTTCAAGTGGATTGGAATTATTATTAATCAGAAATTTTTGATCTTTCACTTATATTTACTGAATTTAATTCAATTCAAAAGTCAAATCGTTTGTTTTTTCTCAAAATAGTTCCCTCAATTCTAGACTAATTTGAAAGATATACCCCACACTTTGAAAAATTTTATTAAAAATATCATTTTTTATAACCGATCGAAAATTATTAAACATAATAATTAAGTTATATTTTTGTGATTTATTTTTTTAATATTTTATAAAATTAATAAGTGATTTATTGGAAATTTTCTTTTAAAAAACGGTAAGCGTGATGACAGCTTCATTCTTTAATAGGAAAAATATCATATCTTCTAGAATTTTGTAATATTCGCTTCGTATACTTTTGATTCATTATTACGATAAATTTTAATACTGCTTTAAATGTTTTAAATGAGAAAGTAAAGTTTGATTGACGAAAAATATAGCATAATGAAAAAATTTTATTGCTCTTAGAATTTTTTTAAAGTTTTTAATTGCACTGATTTAATAATGAATTTTTTTGTCAAACAAGATAATTACCTTTTAACAAGGGAATAATTAATTTCAAATGTCAGAAAAAATTTTAAAATGCTTTGCTTTAGAAATTAAGGTTCTTTTTAATTTCACTTAAAAGTTCGAATAAAAAATAGTTGTATCTAAGAAATTCTTAGAAATGTTCGACACAACATAGAGATACTTCTTATTAAATTATTTTCTTGAATTTGTTCAATGATCAATCAAGAGCATAGTTCATGTGCCAAATGAATTCTTATTTGCAAGCTTTTAAAAAATATAAAAAGCTGAACTAATAATTAAACTTTTTGAAATGCAATTTTATTTTAAATAAATGTAAAATAATGACGAGGTAATTTTAAAAAAATTAGCAAAAGACAAAATTATAAAAGAAAAAATTGCAATCAAATTAAATTTCAAATTATGAGATTTATTACAATTATCAGTTGTACAAACATATTGAAAAACATTACGGCCATATTGAACTTCTGTAGCTAATTGTGGGTTAAAGCAGCCATAGGCAACATAAATATTTCCCCCAGAAAGTTTGTAAACATCTTTCTAAGAAATATAGAATTAGTTAAAATCATTTTAAATTTTAAATTATTAATTAATTATTATAATTACAGAACATCCTTTTGGTTGACTAGCAGGGTTAGAACTGCTTGTACCACTGCAATCTGGTTGAGGATTGGTGTTATCAAAATAAGTTTTCAATTCATCCGATCCAGGTTGACTTATGGCAAATCCTGTTCGACATTTCAAAGTATGGACATTTGTAAGATGAGCTTTTTAAAATTCATGAAAAATATTTTAAAATTTTGAGAAAGTTAAATTTTTTACCAAAAATTAAACAAAAAATAGCCAAAAAAACTTGGTGTCCTTTCATTTTTTAAATCTCGAGAATTTTTTAGTTTTTTTATTTTTCTTAATAAAATAAAGATATTTTTAACCCTTTTTATATTATTAATTTGTTTTTTAGTTGCCATAAGATACAGTTTCTGTTTAATTTTAACTGTAAAATAATTAGAATATGAATTATCGAACATTATTTTGATTCATTTTTTTTCTTTTAAAAGTTCAAAGAAAATTATAAATTTTTTAATATTGCCAGGATTATTTTCCGAACGAACTAAAATTTAAACAAAACATCTATTTTTCTAAAAATATCAATTTTTCAAAATTTTCAGTTAGTGCGATTATTCCAAATATTAAAAATCAAAAATAGAGTTTTTCATTTTAAATAAAAGGATTTTTTTGGTTTGATTTCTTTAATCAGAAATTTTTGATCTTTCACTTATATTTACTGAATTTAATTCAATTCAAAAGTCAAATCGTTTGTTTTTTCTCAAAATAGTTCCCTCAATTCTAGACTAATTTGAAAGATATACCCCACACTTTGAAAAATTTTATTAAAAATATCATTTTTTATAACCGATCGAAAATTATTAAACATAATAATTTAGTTATATTTTTGTGATTTATTTTTTTTAATATTTTATAAAATTAATAAGTGATTTATTGGAAATTTTCTTTTAAAAAACGGTAAGCGTGATGACAGCTTCATTCTTTAATAGGAAAAATATCATATCTTCTAGAATTTTGTAATATTCGCTTCGTATACTTTTGATTCATTATTACGATAAATTTTAATACTGCTTTAAATGTTTTAAATGAGAAAGTAAAGTTTGATTGACGAAAAATATAGCATAATGAAAAAATTTTATTGCTCTTAGAATTTTTTTTTAAAGTTTTTAATTGCACTGATTTAATAATGAATTTTTTTTTGTCAAACAAGATAATTACCTTTTAACAAGGGAATAATTAATTTCAAATGTCAGAAAAAATTTTAAAACTGCTTTGCTTTAGAAATTAAGGTTCTTTTAATTTCACTTAAAAGTTCGAATAAAAAATAGTTGTATCTAAGAAATTCTTAGAAATGTTCGACACAACATAGAGATACTTCTTATTAAATTATTTTCTTGAATTTGTTCAATGATCAATCAAGAGCATAGTTCATGTGCCAAATGAATTCTTATTTGCAAGCTTTTAAAAAATATAAAAAGCTGAACTAATAATTAAACTTTTTGAAATGCAATTTTATTTTAAATAAATGTAAAATAATGACGAGGTAATTTTAAAAAAAATTAGCAAAAGACAAAATTATAAAAGAAAAAATTGCAATCAAATTAAATTTCAAATTATGAGATTTATTACAATTATCAGTTGTACAAACATATTGAAAAACATTACGGCCATATTGAACTTCTGTAGCTAATTGTGGGTTAAAGCAGCCATAGGCAACATAAATATTTCCCCCAGAAAGTTTGTAAACATCTTTCTAAGAAATATAGAATTAGTTAAAATCATTTTAAATTTTAAATTATTAATTAATTATTATAATTACAGAACATCCTTTTGGTTGACTAGCAGGGTTAGAACTGCTTGTACCACTGCAATCTGGTTGAGGATTGGTGTTATCAAAATAAGTTTTCAATTCATCCGATCCAGGTTGACTTATGGCAAATCCTGTTCGACATTTCAAAGTATGGACATTTGTAAGATGAGCTTTTTAAAATTCATGAAAAATATTTTAAAATTTTGAGAAAGTTAAATTTTTTACCAAAAATTAAACAAAAAATAGCCAAAAAAACTTGGTGTCCTTTCATTTTTTAAATCTCGAGAATTTTTTAGTTTTTTTATTTTTCTTAATAAAATAAAGATATTTTTAACCCTTTTTATATTATTAATTTGTTTTTTAGTTGCCATAAGATACAGTTTCTGTTTAATTTTAACTGTAAAATAATTAGAATATGAATTATCGAACATTATTTTGATTCATTTTTTTTCTTTTAAAAGTTCAAAGAAAATTATAAATTTTTTAATATTGCCAGGATTATTTTCCGAACGAACTAAAATTTAAACAAAACATCTATTTTTCTAAAAATATCAATTTTTCAAAATTTTCAGTTAGTGCGATTATTCCAAATATTAAAAATCAAAAATAGAGTTTTTCATTTTAAATAAAAGGATTTTTTTCTGTTTGATTTCTTTAATCAGAAATTTTTGATCTTTCACTTATATTTACTGAATTTAATTCAATTCAAAAGTCAAATCGTTTGTTTTTTCTCAAAATAGTTCCCTCAATTCTAGACTAATTTGAAAGATATACCCCACACTTTGAAAAATTTTATTAAAAATATCATTTTTTATAACCGATCGAAAATTATTAAACATAATAATTAAGTTATATTTTTGTGATTTATTTTTTTTAATATTTTATAAAATTAATAAGTGATTTATTGGAAATTTTCTTTTAAAAAACGGTAAGCGTGATGACAGCTTCATTCTTTAATAGGAAAAATATCATATCTTCTAGAATTTTGTAATATTCGCTTCGTATACTTTTGATTCATTATTACGATAAATTTTAATACTGCTTTAAATGTTTTAAATGAGAAAGTAAAGTTTGATTGACGAAAAATATAGCATAATGAAAAAATTTTATTGCTCTTAGAATTTTTTTTTAAAGTTTTTAATTGCACTGATTTAATAATGAATTTTTTTGTCAAACAAGATAATTACCTTTTAACAAGGGAATAATTAATTTCAAATGTCAGAAAAAATTTTAAAACTGCTTTGCTTTAGAAATTAAGGTTCTTTTAATTTCACTTAAAAGTTCGAATAAAAAATAGTTGTATCTAAGAAATTCTTAGAAATGTTCGACACAACATAGAGATACTTCTTATTAAATTATTTTCTTGAATTTGTTCAATGATCAATCAAGAGCATAGTTCATGTGCCAAATGAATTCTTATTTGCAAGCTTTTAAAAAATATAAAAAGCTGAACTAATAATTAAACTTTTTGAAATGCAATTTTATTTTAAATAAATGTAAAATAATGACGAGGTAATTTTAAAAAAATTAGCAAAAGACAAAATTATAAAAGAAAAAATTGCAATCAAATTAAATTTCAAATTATGAGATTTATTACAATTATCAGTTGTACAAACATATTGAAAAACATTACGGCCATATTGAACTTCTGTAGCTAATTGTGGGTTAAAGCAGCCATAGGCAACATAAATATTTCCCCCAGAAAGTTTGTAAACATCTTTCTAAGAAATATAGAATTAGTTAAAATCATTTTAAATTTTAAATTATTAATTAATTATTATAATTACAGAACATCCTTTTGGTTGACTAGCAGGGTTAGAACTGCTTGTACCACTGCAATCTGGTTGAGGATTGGTGTTATCAAAATAAGTTTTCAATTCATCCGATCCAGGTTGACTTATGGCAAATCCTGTTCGACATTTCAAAGTATGGACATTTGTAAGATGAGCTTTTTAAAATTCATGAAAAATATTTTAAAATTTTGAGAAAGTTAAATTTTTTACCAAAAATTAAACAAAAAATAGCCAAAAAAACTTGGTGTCCTTTCATTTTTTAAATCTCGAGAATTTTTTAGTTTTTTTATTTTTCTTAATAAAATAAAGATATTTTTAACCCTTTTTATATTATTAATTTGTTTTTTAGTTGCCATAAGATACAGTTTCTGTTTAATTTTAACTGTAAAATAATTAGAATATGAATTATCGAACATTATTTTGATTCATTTTTTTTCTTTTAAAAGTTCAAAGAAAATTATAAATTTTTTAATATTGCCAGGATTATTTTCCGAACGAACTAAAATTTAAACAAAACATCTATTTTTCTAAAAATATCAATTTTTCAAAATTTTCAGTTAGTGCGATTATTCCAAATATTAAAAATCAAAAATAGAGTTTTTCATTTTAAATAAAAGGATTTTTTTCTGTTTGATTTCTTTAATCAGAAATTTTTGATCTTTCACTTATATTTACTGAATTTAATTCAATTCAAAAGTCAAATCGTTTGTTTTTTCTCAAAATAGTTCCCTCAATTCTAGACTAATTTGAAAGATATACCCCACACTTTGAAAAATTTTATTAAAAATATCATTTTTTATAACCGATCGAAAATTATTAAACATAATAATTAAGTTATATTTTTGTGATTTATTTTTTTTAATATTTTATAAAATTAATAAGTGATTTATTGGAAATTTTCTTTTAAAAAACGGTAAGCGTGATGACAGCTTCATTCTTTAATAGGAAAAATATCATATCTTCTAGAATTTTGTAATATTCGCTTCGTATACTTTTGATTCATTATTACGATAAATTTTAATACTGCTTTAAATGTTTTAAATGAGAAAGTAAAGTTTGATTGACGAAAAATATAGCATAATGAAAAAATTTTATTGCTCTTAGAATTTTTTTAAAGTTTTTAATTGCACTGATTTAATAATGAATTTTTTTGTCAAACAAGATAATTACCTTTTAACAAGGGAATAATTAATTTCAAATGTCAGAAAAAATTTTAAAACTGCTTTGCTTTAGAAATTAAGGTTCTTTTAATTTCACTTAAAAGTTCGAATAAAAAATAGTTGTATCTAAGAAATTCTTAGAAATGTTCGACACAACATAGAGATACTTCTTATTAAATTATTTTCTTGAATTTGTTCAATGATCAATCAAGAGCATAGTTCATGTGCCAAATGAATTCTTATTTGCAAGCTTTTAAAAAATATAAAAAGCTGAACTAATAATTAAACTTTTTGAAATGCAATTTTATTTTAAATAAATGTAAAATAATGACGAGGTAATTTTAAAAAAATTAGCAAAAGACAAAATTATAAAAGAAAAAATTGCAATCAAATTAAATTTCAAATTATGAGATTTATTACAATTATCAGTTGTACAAACATATTGAAAAACATTACGGCCATATTGAACTTCTGTAGCTAATTGTGGGTTAAAGCAGCCATAGGCAACATAAATATTTCCCCCAGAAAGTTTGTAAACATCTTTCTAAGAAATATAGAATTAGTTAAAATCATTTTAAATTTTAAATTATTAATTAATTATTATAATTACAGAACATCCTTTTGGTTGACTAGCAGGGTTAGAACTGCTTGTACCACTGCAATCTGGTTGAGGATTGGTGTTATCAAAATAAGTTTTCAATTCATCCGATCCAGGTTGACTTATGGCAAATCCTGTTCGACATTTCAAAGTATGGACATTTGTAAGATGAGCTTTTTAAAATTCATGAAAAATATTTTAAAATTTTGAGAAAGTTAAATTTTTTACCAAAAATTAAACAAAAAATAGCCAAAAAAACTTGGTGTCCTTTCATTTTTTAAATCTCGAGAATTTTTTAGTTTTTTTATTTTTCTTAATAAAATAAAGATATTTTTAACCCTTTTTATATTATTAATTTGTTTTTTAGTTGCCATAAGATACAGTTTCTGTTTAATTTTAACTGTAAAATAATTAGAATATGAATTATCGAACATTATTTTGATTCATTTTTTTTCTTTTAAAAGTTCAAAGAAAATTATAAATTTTTTAATATTGCCAGGATTATTTTCCGAACGAACTAAAATTTAAACAAAACATCTATTTTTCTAAAAATATCAATTTTTCAAAATTTTCAGTTAGTGCGATTATTCCAAATATTAAAAATCAAAAATAGAGTTTTTCATTTTAAATAAAAGGATTTTTTTCTGTTTGATTTCTTTAATCAGAAATTTTTGATCTTTCACTTATATTTACTGAATTTAATTCAATTCAAAAGTCAAATCGTTTGTTTTTTCTCAAAATAGTTCCCTCAATTCTAGACTAATTTGAAAGATATACCCCACACTTTGAAAAATTTTATTAAAAATATCATTTTTTATAACCGATCGAAAATTATTAAACATAATAATTAAGTTATATTTTTGTGATTTATTTTTTAATATTTTATAAAATTAATAAGTGATTTATTGGAAATTTTCTTTTAAAAAACGGTAAGCGTGATGACAGCTTCATTCTTTAATAGGAAAAATATCATATCTTCTAGAATTTTGTAATATTCGCTTCGTATACTTTTGATTCATTATTACGATAAATTTTAATACTGCTTTAAATGTTTTAAATGAGAAAGTAAAGTTTGATTGACGAAAAATATAGCATAATGAAAAAATTTTATTGCTCTTAGAATTTTTTTTTAAAGTTTTTAATTGCACTGATTTAATAATGAATTTTTTTTTGTCAAACAAGATAATTACCTTTTAACAAGGGAATAATTAATTTCAAATGTCAGAAAAAATTTTAAAACTGCTTTGCTTTAGAAATTAAGGTTCTTTTTAATTTCACTTAAAAGTTCGAATAAAAAATAGTTGTATCTAAGAAATTCTTAGAAATGTTCGACACAACATAGAGATACTTCTTATTAAATTATTTTCTTGAATTTGTTCAATGATCAATCAAGAGCATAGTTCATGTGCCAAATGAATTCTTATTTGCAAGCTTTTAAAAAATATAAAAAGCTGAACTAATAATTAAACTTTTTGAAATGCAATTTTATTTTAAATAAATGTAAAATAATGACGAGGTAATTTTAAAAAAAATTAGCAAAAGACAAAATTATAAAAGAAAAAATTGCAATCAAATTAAATTTCAAATTATGAGATTTATTACAATTATCAGTTGTACAAACATATTGAAAAACATTACGGCCATATTGAACTTCTGTAGCTAATTGTGGGTTAAAGCAGCCATAGGCAACATAAATATTTCCCCCAGAAAGTTTGTAAACATCTTTCTAAGAAATATAGAATTAGTTAAAATCATTTTAAATTTTAAATTATTAATTAATTATTATAATTACAGAACATCCTTTTGGTTGACTAGCAGGGTTAGAACTGCTTGTACCACTGCAATCTGGTTGAGGATTGGTGTTATCAAAATAAGTTTTCAATTCATCCGATCCAGGTTGACTTATGGCAAATCCTGTTCGACATTTCAAAGTATGGACATTTGTAAGATGAGCTTTTTAAAATTCATGAAAAATATTTTAAAATTTTGAGAAAGTTAAATTTTTACCAAAAATTAAACAAAAAATAGCCAAAAAAACTTGGTGTCCTTTCATTTTTTAAATCTCGAGAATTTTTTAGTTTTTTTATTTTTCTTAATAAAATAAAGATATTTTTAACCCTTTTTATATTATTAATTTGTTTTTTAGTTGCCATAAGATACAGTTTCTGTTTAATTTTAACTGTAAAATAATTAGAATATGAATTATCGAACATTATTTTGATTCATTTTTTTTCTTTTAAAAGTTCAAAGAAAATTATAAATTTTTTAATATTGCCAGGATTATTTTCCGAACGAACTAAAATTTAAACAAAACATCTATTTTTCTAAAAATATCAATTTTTCAAAATTTTCAGTTAGTGCGATTATTCCAAATATTAAAAATCAAAAATAGAGTTTTTCATTTTAAATAAAAGGATTTTTTTCTGTTTGATTTCTTTAATCAGAAATTTTTGATCTTTCACTTATATTTACTGAATTTAATTCAATTCAAAAGTCAAATCGTTTGTTTTTTCTCAAAATAGTTCCCTCAATTCTAGACTAATTTGAAAGATATACCCCACACTTTGAAAAATTTTATTAAAAATATCATTTTTTATAACCGATCGAAAATTATTAAACATAATAATTTAGTTATATTTTTGTGATTTATTTTTTTTAATATTTTATAAAATTAATAAGTGATTTATTGGAAATTTTCTTTTAAAAAACGGTAAGCGTGATGACAGCTTCATTCTTTAATAGGAAAAATATCATATCTTCTAGAATTTTGTAATATTCGCTTCGTATACTTTTGATTCATTATTACGATAAATTTTAATACTGCTTTAAATGTTTTAAATGAGAAAGTAAAGTTTGATTGACGAAAAATATAGCATAATGAAAAAATTATATTGCTCTTAGAATTTTTTTTTAAAGTTTTTAATTGCACTGATTTAATAATGAATTTTTTTGTCAAACAAGATAATTACCTTTTAACAAGGGAATAATTAATTTCAAATGTCAGAAAAAATTTTAAAACTGCTTTGCTTTAGAAATTAAGGTTCTTTTTAATTTCACTTAAAAGTTCGAATAAAAAATAGTTGTATCTAAGAAATTCTTAGAAATGTTCGACACAACATAGAGATACTTCTTATTAAATTATTTTCTTGAATTTGTTCAATGATCAATCAAGAGCATAGTTCATGTGCCAAATGAATTCTTATTTGCAAGCTTTTAAAAAATATAAAAAGCTGAACTAATAATTAAACTTTTTGAAATGCAATTTTATTTTAAATAAATGTAAAATAATGACGAGGTAATTTTAAAAAAATTAGCAAAAGACAAAATTATAAAAGAAAAAATTGCAATCAAATTAAATTTCAAATTATGAGATTTATTACAATTATCAGTTGTACAAACATATTGAAAAACATTACGGCCATATTGAACTTCTGTAGCTAATTGTGGGTTAAAGCAGCCATAGGCAACATAAATATTTCCCCCAGAAAGTTTGTAAACATCTTTCTAAGAAATATAGAATTAGTTAAAATCATTTTAAATTTTAAATTATTAATTAATTATTATAATTACAGAACATCCTTTTGGTTGACTAGCAGGGTTAGAACTGCTTGTACCACTGCAATCTGGTTGAGGATTGGTGTTATCAAAATAAGTTTTCAATTCATCCGATCCAGGTTGACTTATGGCAAATCCTGTTCGACATTTCAAAGTATGGACATTTGTAAGATGAGCTTTTTAAAATTCATGAAAAATATTTTAAAATTTTGAGAAAGTTAAATTTTTTACCAAAAATTAAACAAAAAATAGCCAAAAAAACTTGGTGTCCTTTCATTTTTTAAATCTCGAGAATTTTTTAGTTTTTTTATTTTTCTTAATAAAATAAAGATATTTTTAACCCTTTTTATATTATTAATTTGTTTTTTAGTTGCCATAAGATACAGTTTCTGTTTAATTTTAACTGTAAAATAATTAGAATATGAATTATCGAACATTATTTTGATTCATTTTTTTTCTTTTAAAAGTTCAAAGAAAATTATAAATTTTTTAATATTGCCAGGATTATTTTCCGAACGAACTAAAATTTAAACAAAACATCTATTTTTCTAAAAATATCAATTTTTCAAAATTTTCAGTTAGTGCGATTATTCCAAATATTAAAAATCAAAAATAGAGTTTTTCATTTTAAATAAAAGGATTTTTTTCTGTTTGATTTCTTTAATCAGAAATTTTTGATCTTTCACTTATATTTACTGAATTTAATTCAATTCAAAAGTCAAATCGTTTGTTTTTTCTCAAAATAGTTCCCTCAATTCTAGACTAATTTGAAAGATAAACCCCACACTTTGAGAAATTTTATTAAAAATATCATTTTTTATAACCGATCGAAAATTATTAAACATAATAATTTAGTTATATTTTTGTGATTTATTTTTTTTAATATTTTATAAAATTAATAAGTGATTTATTGGAAATTTTCTTTTAAAAAACGGTAAGCGTGATGACAGCTTCATTCTTTAATAGGAAAAATATCATATCTTCTAGAATTTTGTAATATTCGCTTCGTATACTTTTGATTCATTATTACGATAAATTTTAATACTGCTTTAAATGTTTTAAATGAGAAAGTAAAGTTTGATTGACGAAAAATATAGCATAATGAAAAAATTATATTGCTCTTAGAATTTTTTTTTAAAGTTTTTAATTGCACTGATTTAATAATGAATTTTTTTGTCAAACAAGATAATTACCTTTTAACAAGGGAATAATTAATTTCAAATGTCAGAAAAAATTTTAAAACTGCTTTGCTTTAGAAATTAAGGTTCTTTTTAATTTCACTTAAAAGTTCGAATAAAAAATAGTTGTATCTAAGAAATTCTTAGAAATGTTCGACACAACATAGAGATACTTCTTATTAAATTATTTTCTTGAATTTGTTCAATGATCAATCAAGAGCATAGTTCATGTGCCAAATGAATTCTTATTTGCAAGCTTTTAAAAAATATAAAAAGCTGAACTAATAATTAAACTTTTTGAAATGCAATTTTATTTTAAATAAATGTAAAATAATGACGAGGTAATTTTAAAAAAAATTAGCAAAAGACAAAATTATAAAAGAAAAAATTGCAATCAAATTAAATTTCAAATTATGAGATTTATTACAATTATCAGTTGTACAAACATATTGAAAAACATTACGGCCATATTGAACTTCTGTAGCTAATTGTGGGTTAAAGCAGCCATAGGCAACATAAATATTTCCCCCAGAAAGTTTGTAAACATCTTTCTAAGAAATATAGAATTAGTTAAAATCATTTTAAATTTTAAATTATTAATTAATTATTATAATTACAGAACATCCTTTTGGTTGACTAGCAGGGTTAGAACTGCTTGTACCACTGCAATCTGGTTGAGGATTGGTGTTATCAAAATAAGTTTTCAATTCATCCGATCCAGGTTGACTTATGGCAAATCCTGTTCGACATTTCAAAGTATGGACATTTGTAAGATGAGCTTTTTAAAATTCATGAAAAATATTTTAAAATTTTGAGAAAGTTAAATTTTTTACCAAAAATTAAACAAAAAATAGCCAAAAAAACTTGGTGTCCTTTCATTTTTTAAATCTCGAGAATTTTTTAGTTTTTTTATTTTTCTTAATAAAATAAAGATATTTTTAACCCTTTTTATATTATTAATTTGTTTTTTAGTTGCCATAAGATACAGTTTCTGTTTAATTTTAACTGTAAAATAATTAGAATATGAATTATCGAACATTATTTTGATTCATTTTTTTTCTTTTAAAAGTTCAAAGAAAATTATAAATTTTTTAATATTGCCAGGATTATTTTCCGAACGAACTAAAATTTAAACAAAACATCTATTTTTCTAAAAATATCAATTTTTCAAAATTTTCAGTTAGTGCGATTATTCCAAATATTAAAAATCAAAAATAGAGTTTTTCATTTTAAATAAAAGGATTTTTTTCTGTTTGATTTCTTTAATCAGAAATTTTTGATCTTTCACTTATTTTAACTGAATTTAATTCAATTCAAAAGTCAAATCGTTTGTTTTTTCTCAAAATAGTTCCCTCAATTCTAGACTAATTTGAAAGATAAACCCCACACTTTGAGAAATTTTATTAAAAATATCATTTTTTATAACCGATCGAAAATTATTAAACATAATAATTTAGTTATATTTTTGTGATTTATTTTTTTTAATATTTTATAAAATTAATAAGTGATTTATTGGAAATTTTCTTTTAAAAAACGGTAAGCGTGATGACAGCTTCATTCTTTAATAGGAAAAATATCATATCTTCTAGAATTTTGTAATATTCGCTTCGTATACTTTTGATTCATTATTACGATAAATTTTAATACTGCTTTAAATGTTTTAAATGAGAAAGTAAAGTTTGATTGACGAAAAATATAGCATAATGAAAAAATTATATTGCTCTTAGAATTTTTTTTTAAAGTTTTTAATTGCACTGATTTAATAATGAATTTTTTTTGTCAAACAAGATAATTACCTTTTAACAAGGGAATAATTAATTTCAAATGTCAGAAAAAATTTTAAAACTGCTTTGCTTTAGAAATTAAGGTTCTTTTTAATTTCACTTAAAAGTTCGAATAAAAAATAGTTGTATCTAAGAAATTCTTAGAAATGTTCGACACAACATAGAGATACTTCTTATTAAATTATTTTCTTGAATTTGTTCAATGATCAATCAAGAGCATAGTTCATGTGCCAAATGAATTCTTATTTGCAAGCTTTTAAAAAATATAAAAAGCTGAACTAATAATTAAACTTTTTGAAATGCAATTTTATTTTAAATAAATGTAAAATAATGACGAGGTAATTTTAAAAAAATTAGCAAAAGACAAAATTATAAAAGAAAAAATTGCAATCAAATTAAATTTCAAATTATGAGATTTATTACAATTATCAGTTGTACAAACATATTGAAAAACATTACGGCCATATTGAACTTCTGTAGCTAATTGTGGGTTAAAGCAGCCATAGGCAACATAAATATTTCCCCCAGAAAGTTTGTAAACATCTTTCTAAGAAATATAGAATTAGTTAAAATCATTTTAAATTTTAAATTATTAATTAATTATTATAATTACAGAACATCCTTTTGGTTGACTAGCAGGGTTAGAACTGCTTGTACCACTGCAATCTGGTTGAGGATTGGTGTTATCAAAATAAGTTTTCAATTCATCCGATCCAGGTTGACTTATGGCAAATCCTGTTCGACATTTCAAAGTATGGACATTTGTAAGATGAGCTTTTTAAAATTCATGAAAAATATTTTAAAATTTTGAGAAAGTTAAATTTTTTACCAAAAATTAAACAAAAAATAGCCAAAAAAACTTGGTGTCCTTTTCATTTTTTAAATCTCGAGAATTTTTTAGTTTTTTTATTTTTCTTAATAAAATAAAGATATTTTTAACCCTTTTTATATTATTAATTTGTTTTTTAGTTGCCATAAGATACAGTTTCTGTTTAATTTTAACTGTAAAATAATTAGAATATGAATTATCGAACATTATTTTGATTCATTTTTTTTCTTTTAAAAGTTCAAAGAAAATTATAAATTTTTTAATATTGCCAGGATTATTTTCCGAACGAACTAAAATTTAAACAAAACATCTATTTTTCTAAAAATATCAATTTTTCAAAATTTTCAGTTAGTGCGATTATTCCAAATATTAAAAATCAAAAATAGAGTTTTTCATTTTAAATAAAAGGATTTTTTTCTGTTTGATTTCTTTAATCAGAAATTTTTGATCTTTCACTTATTTTAACTGAATTTAATTCAATTCAAAAGTCAAATCGTTTGTTTTTTCTCAAAATAGTTCCCTCAATTCTAGACTAATTTGAAAGATAAACCCCACACTTTGAGAAATTTTATTAAAAATATCATTTTTTATAACCGATCGAAAATTATTAAACATAATAATTTAGTTATATTTTTGTGATTTATTTTTTTAATATTTTATAAAATTAATAAGTGATTTATTGGAAATTTTCTTTTAAAAAACGGTAAGCGTGATGACAGCTTCATTCTTTAATAGGAAAAATATCATATCTTCTAGAATTTTGTAATATTCGCTTCGTATACTTTTGATTCATTATTACGATAAATTTTAATACTGCTTTAAATGTTTTAAATGAGAAAGTAAAGTTTGATTGACGAAAAATATAGCATAATGAAAAAATTATATTGCTCTTAGAATTTTTTTTAAAGTTTTTAATTGCACTGATTTAATAATGAATTTTTTTGTCAAACAAGATAATTACCTTTTAACAAGGGAATAATTAATTTCAAATGTCAGAAAAAATTTTAAAACTGCTTTGCTTTAGAAATTAAGGTTCTTTTTAATTTCACTTAAAAGTTCGAATAAAAAATAGTTGTATCTAAGAAATTCTTAGAAATGTTCGACACAACATAGAGATACTTCTTATTAAATTATTTTCTTGAATTTGTTCAATGATCAATCAAGAGCATAGTTCATGTGCCAAATGAATTCTTATTTGCAAGCTTTTAAAAAATATAAAAAGCTGAACTAATAATTAAACTTTTTGAAATGCAATTTTATTTTAAATAAATGTAAAATAATGACGAGGTAATTTTAAAAAAAATTAGCAAAAGACAAAATTATAAAAGAAAAAATTGCAATCAAATTAAATTTCAAATTATGAGATTTATTACAATTATCAGTTGTACAAACATATTGAAAAACATTACGGCCATATTGAACTTCTGTAGCTAATTGTGGGTTAAAGCAGCCATAGGCAACATAAATATTTCCCCAGAAAGTTTGTAAACATCTTTCTAAGAAATATAGAATTAGTTAAAATCATTTTAAATTTTAAATTATTAATTAATTATTATAATTACAGAACATCCTTTTGGTTGACTAGCAGGGTTAGAACTGCTTGTACCACTGCAATCTGGTTGAGGATTGGTGTTATCAAAATAAGTTTTCAATTCATCCGATCCAGGTTGACTTATGGCAAATCCTGTTCGACATTTCAAAGTATGGACATTTGTAAGATGAGCTTTTTAAAATTCATGAAAAATATTTTAAAATTTTGAGAAAGTTAAATTTTTTACCAAAAATTAAACAAAAAATAGCCAAAAAAACTTGGTGTCCTTTCATTTTTTAAATCTCGAGAATTTTTTAGTTTTTTTATTTTTCTTAATAAAATAAAGATATTTTTAACCCTTTTTATATTATTAATTTGTTTTTTAGTTGCCATAAGATACAGTTTCTGTTTAATTTTAACTGTAAAATAATTAGAATATGAATTATCGAACATTATTTTGATTCATTTTTTTTCTTTTAAAAGTTCAAAGAAAATTATAAATTTTTTAATATTGCCAGGATTATTTTCCGAACGAACTAAAATTTAAACAAAACATCTATTTTTCTAAAAATATCAATTTTTCAAAATTTTCAGTTAGTGCGATTATTCCAAATATTAAAAATCAAAAATAGAGTTTTTCATTTTAAATAAAAGGATTTTTTTCTGTTTGATTTCTTTAATCAGAAATTTTTGATCTTTCACTTATTTTAACTGAATTTAATTCAATTCAAAAGTCAAATCGTTTGTTTTTTCTCAAAATAGTTCCCTCAATTCTAGACTAATTTGAAAGATAAACCCCACACTTTGAGAAATTTTATTAAAAATATCATTTTTTATAACCGATCGAAAATTATTAAACATAATAATTTAGTTATATTTTTGTGATTTATTTTTTTTAATATTTTATAAAATTAATAAGTGATTTATTGGAAATTTTCTTTTAAAAAACGGTAAGCGTGATGACAGCTTCATTCTTTAATAGGAAAAATATCATATCTTCTAGAATTTTGTAATATTCGCTTCGTATACTTTTGATTCATTATTACGATAAATTTTAATACTGCTTTAAATGTTTTAAATGAGAAAGTAAAGTTTGATTGACGAAAAATATAGCATAATGAAAAAATTATATTGCTCTTAGAATTTTTTTTTAAAGTTTTTAATTGCACTGATTTAATAATGAATTTTTTTGTCAAACAAGATAATTACCTTTTAACAAGGGAATAATTAATTTCAAATGTCAGAAAAAATTTTAAAACTGCTTTGCTTTAGAAATTAAGGTTCTTTTTAATTTCACTTAAAAGTTCGAATAAAAAATAGTTGTATCTAAGAAATTCTTAGAAATGTTCGACACAACATAGAGATACTTCTTATTAAATTATTTTCTTGAATTTGTTCAATGATCAATCAAGAGCATAGTTCATGTGCCAAATGAATTCTTATTTGCAAGCTTTTAAAAAATATAAAAAGCTGAACTAATAATTAAACTTTTTGAAATGCAATTTTATTTTAAATAAATGTAAAATAATGACGAGGTAATTTTAAAAAAAATTAGCAAAAGACAAAATTATAAAAGAAAAAATTGCAATCAAATTAAATTTCAAATTATGAGATTTATTACAATTATCAGTTGTACAAACATATTGAAAAACATTACGGCCATATTGAACTTCTGTAGCTAATTGTGGGTTAAAGCAGCCATAGGCAACATAAATATTTCCCCCAGAAAGTTTGTAAACATCTTTCTAAGAAATATAGAATTAGTTAAAATCATTTTAAATTTTAAATTATTAATTAATTATTATAATTACAGAACATCCTTTTGGTTGACTAGCAGGGTTAGAACTGCTTGTACCACTGCAATCTGGTTGAGGATTGGTGTTATCAAAATAAGTTTTCAATTCATCCGATCCAGGTTGACTTATGGCAAATCCTGTTCGACATTTCAAAGTATGGACATTTGTAAGATGAGCTTTTTAAAATTCATGAAAAATATTTTAAAATTTTGAGAAAGTTAAATTTTTTACCAAAAATTAAACAAAAAATAGCCAAAAAAACTTGGTGTCCTTTCATTTTTTAAATCTCGAGAATTTTTTAGTTTTTTTATTTTTCTTAATAAAATAAAGATATTTTTAACCCTTTTTATATTATTAATTTGTTTTTTAGTTGCCATAAGATACAGTTTCTGTTTAATTTTAACTGTAAAATAATTAGAATATGAATTATCGAACATTATTTTGATTCATTTTTTTTCTTTTAAAAGTTCAAAGAAAATTATAAATTTTTTAATATTGCCAGGATTATTTTCCGAACGAACTAAAATTTAAACAAAACATCTATTTTTCTAAAAATATCAATTTTTCAAAATTTTCAGTTAGTGCGATTATTCCAAATATTAAAAATCAAAAATAGAGTTTTTCATTTTAAATAAAAGGATTTTTTTCTGTTTGATTTCTTTAATCAGAAATTTTTGATCTTTCACTTATTTTAACTGAATTTAATTCAATTCAAAAGTCAAATCGTTTGTTTTTTCTCAAAATAGTTCCCTCAATTCTAGACTAATTTGAAAGATAAACCCCACACTTTGAGAAATTTTATTAAAAATATCATTTTTTATAACCGATCGAAAATTATTAAACATAATAATTTAGTTATATTTTTGTGATTTATTTTTTTAATATTTTATAAAATTAATAAGTGATTTATTGGAAATTTTCTTTTAAAAAACGGTAAGCGTGATGACAGCTTCATTCTTTAATAGGAAAAATATCATATCTTCTAGAATTTTGTAATATTCGCTTCGTATACTTTTGATTCATTATTACGATAAATTTTAATACTGCTTTAAATGTTTTAAATGAGAAAGTAAAGTTTGATTGACGAAAAATATAGCATAATGAAAAAATTATATTGCTCTTAGAATTTTTTTTTAAAGTTTTTAATTGCACTGATTTAATAATGAATTTTTTTTGTCAAACAAGATAATTACCTTTTAACAAGGGAATAATTAATTTCAAATGTCAGAAAAAATTTTAAAACTGCTTTGCTTTAGAAATTAAAGTTCTTTTTAATTTCACTTAAAAGTTCGAATAAAAAATAGTTGTATCTAAGAAATTCTCAAAAAAAAAAAATCTGAAATAAATTATACTAATTAACATACGAATGAGTGTCTTTGAACTTCTTACAAGTGGAAACTGGCCAGTCTCCAGTGGTAATCCATCTGCTGCAACTCTGAAATACCAAGACTGCATCAAGGAACTGGCGGCATCTGTAAAAACACTCGTAGACAAAGTGAAGACCTTGGAAGAGACGAATGTTGCTCAACTTGCAAGAATAGAAACACTGGAAAAACTTAGCTCGGATCAAGAAAAAATCATTTCAGAACAGTCAAACCGAAGTAACGAGCAGGCTTACACTGCTCCAAGGCAAGCCCTTGATTGGAATAAAATTTGGGAGAAAAATGAGAAAGAAGAAGTAATATTTCTGGCCAAAGTATCTCGCGAATTAAAAACAAAAGAGAGTAAAGAGAACAACATCATAATAAGTGGATTGAAAGAAAAAATAACAGACAATGAGGAGGAAAAACGAACACATGACTTAAAGGAGCTTGGTGAAATACTCGAAGTACTCAATATACCCGAAAGAACGGCTAAAAGGAGCATGAGAATTCGAAAGACCAAACAGAACGACAAACCATCATTATTTCTTGTCGAATTTCACGACAAACGCAGCCAGATGACTGCAATCGCAAACGCTAGAAATTTAAAAGACAGCGACAAACACAGACATATCTATATCAACAAAGATCTAACTCCTGCAGAACTTGAAGCTGAGAAATCTATTAGATTAGAACGAGACAGGAGAAACTCTGAGTTAACGCAAGGAGAAGGGAGACTGAAATACGGTATGGAGAAAGGGAGGCATTACTACTGGGGTATTCGTTTTGGAGAACTTAGAAAGATTGACAGAGAGACGAGGAGGTGTTTGGCCCGACAGCAATAACAAATCAACCATTAAGAACTTACACGCTTCAATTCACTCGGATATTATTAACAAAATTGAAGCAAACACAATGACCACAAACAAAATACCAACTACAATCTTGTCCCCCAAACACAGAGATATCGCTTACACAAATATTAACACCAGCAATAAAACACACAAAACAAATTTGACTCTCTCATCGAGCCCGTCTAACAGCCATGATAATTCCGTACTTTCCATTGATCCTACGAGATCAATTGAAATATTTCGATCAACTCCAGAGTACCCTACCAATCATGAATACAGAAACAGAAGCTCAGATGGGTCGATCTTTAGCTCCCAGGTCTCTTCACAATCATCGCCTTCATCATCATCGTGTTTAACAAGCCACTCATCTGTACTTGCCTCCTTAAACAGCTCCTCGCAGCAAAACTTAAATGTCAATCTACATTCATTTAATGCAGGAAGTATTAGCTTTTGGTACACCAATGCTACAAGCCTTAATAATAAAGTGCACTTACTTAAGTCAATAGCAGCTAGTTCAGCGCCAAGCATTATAGGCATCACGGAGACCTGGTTTGACGAGAGCTCGGTTGTAGAGTTGGACGGCTATCAAATATTCCGGAAGGACCGAACTGGTAACAAGAGAGGTGGAGGGGTATGCCTTTATATCAAGTCGGACTTCGAAGCCTTTAGTTCATCGGAGCCTAGTTTTCTTGACACTAGGTGTGAGCAGTTATGGGTGACTTTAAAAATCGAGAATGATAAACCAGTCTTATTGGGCTGCATTTACAGACCGCCTTCAGAAAATACCACATTCTATCCGAGCAATTCGGATATTGCCATTGCCAATTCAATTGATTCGACGACTAAATTATTAAAAAACAAAAACCATTCCAGCATCATACTCATTGGCGACTTTAATTTGCCTCAGATCGAGTGGAACGAGGATGGCGCACCCCTGCTACAGGATGTATCAAAAACGTGTAACCCTATTTGCATCGCCATCAGTAACTCGAGCCTTGTGCAAATGGTTAAAGAGGAGACATTCTTTTGTAACGAACAGCCGACCAGTCAGCTAGACCTTGTGCTAGTGAGTAATCCGAACTGCGTGTCGGAAGTTAAGATAGGCCCGCCTTTAGATGGCAATGCTTCTAATTACCATTTTAGCTTGATCTTCGAGCTGCACTCAAGAGCTTCGCGGTCGCAAACCTTTGACAGCAGGTCACTCAATTGGCGTAGCGGTGACTTTATGGCAATGAGCGAGTACTTTTCTAATAATATTTTCCGAAAAGCATCACACAATGGGAGCGCACAAGACTTGTACTCCGATTTTCTCAACACTTTCGGTGAAGCCGCGAAGTTATTCGTCAAAAGACGTAGAATGAAGCCACTAAACTCAAAGCCACCATGGTGGAATTCCGAAATTGCTTCGCTTGTTCGTCAAAAGAGACGTGTTTTTATCTTGACGCGTATCAACAGGCATAGCGAACAGCTTGCGAGTAGGCATAGATACTTGTGCAAGCTAGTCAAGTACGTGGTGAAAAAGAGCATTATCGAATACGAGCTAAAGCTATTTGAGTCGGCGAAGAGAAATCCGAAGCTAGTATACACATACATGAACCGGCACTACTCGTCAAGGGATAGCATTGCAGCTTTGATGGACTGTGAAAATCATATCGTCACGGATAAAGTGGGAATCTGCGAAATATTAAATGCCTTCTTTTTCTCAGTGTTTGAGCCACCGACTTCGAGAGAAGCTGTCATTATCGCTAAGGCTAATTTCAAAGTAAAAGCTAAACCTGATCCAAATTTTTCAGTTGAGGATGTAGTGACTCCGGACAAGGTAATGGCGAAACTTAATAAGTTGAAAAGCGATAAGTCAGCAGGAATTGACCAAGTTAGCACACATGCTTTAAAGATGTGTTCCGAGTCGATGACAGGGCCTCTCTCGCTCATCTTTAATCAGTCCTTGATCACGTCAGAAGTTCCTGCCGAGTGGAAAACAGCTAATGTGTCGCCTATTCATAAAAAAGGCAGCAGAACTATGGCAAGTAACTATCGCCCGATCTCCCTGACATCTGTCCCATGTAAAGTCTTGGAGTCGCTCATTAAGGACTACATTGTAATGCATATCGAGAAGAACAATCTCATCACGGATAAACAGCATGGCTTCATGGCTCACAAAGCTTGCGTTACCAATCTTCTAGAAACGATGGACTTCTTGACGAACTGTATGTGTCATAGGCAGCCAGCGGATGTAATTTACTTAGACTTTGAGAAAGCTTTCGATAAAGTGTCACACGAACTGCTACTCATTAAACTAGCTGCATTTGGTTTTCCAGATTTAAATTATCAAGTGGATCAGTTCTTTCCTCAGCAATCGTAAGCAGCGAGTCGTGATTGGTGATGTGGTATCAGATTGGGTACCGGTCACTAGCGGCGTTCCTCAAGGATCAGTGCTTGGTCCTCTCCTTTTCATCATTTTCATTAATGACATGCCCGAGGTCTGTAGCTCACTTTGTAAGCTCTACGCGGATGACAGCAAGTTGGCGAGGTCAGTGGTGCGTATAGAGGACTCGATGGAACTCCAAACAGATCTGGACAGATTGGCAGTATGGTCAGATTGTTGGAATACTAAATTTAACAAAAAGAAGTGTGTCGTCATGCATTTTGGAGCAAACAACAGGAAATAGGATTATCAACTTGGGGGCATCACGCTTGCAAAGACAACGAAAGAACGCGATCTTGGCATCATTTTCACCCCTGATCTCAAGTCAAGTGAACAGGCAAAACGAGCAGCGGCAAAAGCAACGATGGTGGCAAGTCGAATACGACTCACTTTCAAATACTTTTCTTTAAAGCTAGTTGACCTTCTTTTCAAGTCTTTTGTCCGTCCTCATTTGGAGTTTGCAGTGGGAGCGTGGAATCCCTATCAACGAGGCGATATCGATGTCCTCGAGCAAGTTCAGCGTAGATTCTCGAAATTGGTTCCTGAACTGAAATCAAAACCCTATCTTGCTAGAAGAGAGGCTCTAGGCTGGAGCACACTTCGGACGGTCTAGACAGCCCGGCAGGTAACACAAGAACTTGTCATAAAGCAATTGAGCGACAGCTAATCCGCAATTGTGGAGTTCGATACAACTTCTTTACAAACCGTACTGCTGGTAATTGGAATGCTCTGGACGTGGAGACTAAGTGGAATAATTAATTTCAAATGTCAGAAAAAATTTTAAAACTGCTTTGCTTTAGAAATTAAAGTTCTTTTTAATTTCACTTAAAAGTTCGAATAAAAAATAGTTGTATCTAAGAAATTCTTAGAAATGTTCGACACAACATAGAGATACTTCTTATTAAATTATTTTCTTGAATTTGTTCAATGATCAATCAAGAGCATAGTTCATGTGCCAATTGAATTCTTATTTGCAAGCTTTTAAAAAATATAAAAAGCTGAACTAATAATTAAACTTTTTGAAATGCAATTTTATTTTAAATAAATGTAAAATAATGACGAGGTAATTTTAAAAAAATTAGCAAAAGACAAAATTATAAAAGAAAAAATTGCAATCAAATTAAATTTCAAATTATGAGATTTATTACAATTATCAGTTGTACAAACATATTGAAAAACATTACGGCCATATTGAACTTCTGTAGCTAATTGTGGGTTAAAGCAGCCATAGGCAACATAAATATTTCCCCCAGAAAGTTTGTAAACATCTTTCTAAGAAATATAGAATTAGTTAAAATCATTTTAAATTTTAAATTATTAATTAATTATTATAATTACAGAACATCCTTTTGGTTGACTAGCAGGGTTAGAACTGCTTGTACCACTGCAATCTGGTTGACATCTATTTTTCTAAATTTATAAGTTTTTAATTGCACTGATTTAATAATGAATTTTTTTTGTCAAACAAGATAAATCAAATTCATTAAATTTACAATTTTAGACGTATAAAATAATTTATTTCTATATTTTTAGCAATATTCTGTATCAATCTGAAGGATAGAGTTATTTATATTGAAAATCATTATAAATAACATTTTAAAATTAATTTTTAAGACAGTATTTTATTTTATTAATTTCTCCTAAATATTTAAATGAAAAAACAAGTCCTTTTTAATTTATGTGCAATATTGTATGTTTATTTTTATTAAAAAAATTTAAAATTTAGAAATTTCAGAAGGAAAAAAATTAAAATTATTTTTTAAAACAATTTAACTAGATCATATATTTAAAAATATTCTTGTTTTCAAAAATGGCAAATTGAAGTTTCAAATCAAATTTTAAGATCAAAACGATAATTTAAAATTTTAAAACTTAATAAATCCAAAGATTTTGATAATTTTTAAACTTTGCTTGACATGTTTTGTCTAAAAATGGTTCATTTTCAAATTAACATCAAAATAAATGATCTATAATTTATTTAACAAAAACAATCAACAATATTAATAATTCAGGTTAAGTTAATTCAAAAATTAAAATTTATAACTTTTTTGTACACCCATTCAAACTTAAATCATGTTATTTTTCAATTAACTAAATTATAATTTATTTAACAGAAAATTTTTTTGTCTTTATAAGTAAGTTTTCATTAATTTCAATTAAAATATTTAAAATTTATTAAAGTTCGATCAAAAGGCCTGTGAAAAATATATGGAAAACCAATTTCACTTCTCTCATACAAGTTATGAAATTGTTTCTCCATGTTTTAATCAAAAGCCTGATTTTTAGTTACTTGAACCAGAAAAACGAAAATAAATTTGACATGACATGTCGAGTAATTGCTTTGGAAAAAATTTATTTCCTTTCTGTTATTAAAAAAAATATTCCAATTTATACTTTGATCTTTTCAACAATTTGTTTCCTTTCAAGCAATCTAAACATCTATTTTTGTTTCCTTTTCTTGTGCGCATAACATTTTCCGTAACTAAATAGGAAAAATAGCCATTCAAACAAAACTGTCGATTGTGTCGACTTTTTAAAATAAAATAAATGCTCACACGTTTATAAAACTATTTTTATTTATAAATTAATTCGAAAAACAAGAAGAAAAAAAATTTATAAATTTCACTTTAAGTTTTAAACTAAAATTAAAATTTTATTAAAAAAAAAATGGATGCGTGTGCGGGTCAAGTGTGAAAGGAAGAAAAATAGAGGCAAGGAAGACTGAAGCATCAAAGTCAAGCAAACAAAATTATCCAAAACAATAATTCTTCTTCTATTTAATAGAAACGAGAATTTTCGCCTTATTTTTTCAACTGGGCGTCTAGATGAGCTTGTATATTTGAAAAGGCATCTCGGCCAGTGTACTCTATTTGACCGTGTTGCCACTTTTGCTGATGTACTTCGGAGCCTACCTCGACTCCTCCGACTACTTTTCCCGTGTGTGCAGACGGTGCCGGCTCGTGGTACACTTCGGGCTGGGCCGCCTCTACCACTTGCTCTTGCTGCACTGACCCTGACACTGACACTGGCTTGCGACTAACCAATTGAACGCTCATTCTCGACACTGTCTCCTCGTTCAAGCCCGGCAACACTCCATCCACAAACACCTTCCACCACTGGTTTATCAACTCACTCTCGTGCACAGTCACATTGCCCATCACGCTTCCGCTGTCCAAATTGTACGTGTGATACCAAGGCTTTTGGGCTCCGATAAAGTGAACTATTCGCACGCTGTCTTTGAACCTTAAATGAATTTTTTGGTTAAAATGTGTCCTGTTTGATGAAAAAAAATTCTTAAATTTTTTCTAATAAAAATTTTTATTTTTTTTTGGTGAAAATTAAAATTCAAAAAAAAAATTTTTAGTGAAAATAAAAATTCTTACTGCTTGTAGGCTGGAGCGTAGGAGTATGAGGCGTTTGTGGTCATGTTGAAGACAAAAGAGGCTCTTTTCCAGTTGGGAAAAAACGAGTTCAAAAGACCTTGGTCGCCGCCATCGAAGCTGCCTTGTTGGACAGCGTAAGCAAGCAGACTGGAGTATGTTTGCAGCGAAGGTTTGAACACAAAAACACCAGAATTGAAGCAGTCAGGCCAGCCGATGTCGCTGACGGCAGTAAACTCGTCGTTGTTGAACAAGTCGTCCGAGTTTTTGACCACCAAACAGTCCGAGTCCAAGAAAACACACTTTGTAAATTGGACTAGCCGCCAGCAGTGCAATTTGGTGAAAGTAACGCCAAGTTCAGGTCGCTTCAAGAGAGCCAAGTTGGCCGAGTCGTTGCTGTCCAGCACATCGACTAGTTCGACCAAGTCAAACACGGTCTTTAGCTGGTCCACTAAAGGACTGGGCACCTGGCTGGTTATGAGCACTGTGAGGCCACGGTTGGTGTTGGAATTGCGCAGCGAATGGCCTAAAGTCAATGCGCCTAGAGCGTAGTTTTCATTAGTTGCCAATGTAACATAGGATTGGTCGTGAACTCGAGCGACATTCATTTCTGAAATATTTTTTTCTCTCAAAAAATCTAAATCAATTAGAAATTAAGCTTAGTGATGAATAGAAAAATGGCAAAGGAATTTAAATGCTTTCGCAAGCATGGATTGTTAAGTTTTATACACAGCTAAATTTTTTTGCTTTCCCTTTTTTGAGAGAGAAAGAGAAAGACATAGAGCGAGATTATCCAACAAATAGCAATCATTTGTTGCATAGATGATTCTTAATTATGAGCAAAGCGTTCTAGAACTGTTTTGTTTAGTTTGGTAGGTAAATCACATGCTTTGCTAGCTGGAAATTTACTTTTTGGGCAAATGATGCATTTTGGCAGTAGATCGAACTTATTTAAGAGCAGAAGAGAGGAGATAATTTATTTAAAAAAAAAGACTTAAATGAATATAATTTATTTATGGGTTGATTGAATGACTGTGGCCTTTCGTGCTCGTAATCTGATACTTGAATGTTTTTCTAGCATTAGAATATTTTGCCAATTTATCAACAACACATGCTTGCTAAACTAAGCTATTTTTAATTTGTCTATTTATGTTTAGTCTGTTAACTATTAATAGCTATGGTGCGCCAAATGAGTCCGATTAGGAGAAATTGTTTTGAGCAAGTTTAGGCCTGGCTACTTTACAAGAACGAAAAATAGCAACTAGAAAAAAATTTTAAGCTTTTTAGTTGCATTTTTTTTTCAAAATTAAAAAAATTAATAACTCATCACTTTTAGTAATTTGTTATTAATAAATTGATTGAAACGTTTTAAAATTTAATAATAATTACAATATAGAAAAAATTTTAAAGCCCAAATTTTTTTTAATATTGAGACATCATAAGTATTTAAAACTTAAATTTATTAAAATTGAAAACTTCTAAAATAATTTGAGAGTTAGCTTCAAAAATCGCCATTTTTTCTTTTTGTATTGAAAATTTCGATCGATTGTAAAAATTTTATAAATTTTATTTATGTTGAGATTACAAGCTTAGGAAATAAGTGAGTGATTAACGTTAGCGTGGTATGTTTAATGTGAGAAAAGAAGTCTTCAATTTAAGTTGGGGGATCATAAATAAATCTGAATTATAATTTTGAAAATTAAATTAGTTTTTCTCCAAAATTTTTATTTTTTGTGAAAATTGAATATTTTTATATTTTTAAAAACCTGACCCCCTACTGGCCCCCATTTTTCTTGAAGAGAATTTAACGAGCTTTCTAAAATTGTGCCTAGTTTTTCTCCAGGAAGTGCAGTTTTCAAAATATTTTGATTAAAATAAAAGACCTTAGTTATTTTGAAATCCGATTTTAAAGTTTTAAAACGATCAAGAATTTTCTAAGCTTTTTGACTGTCATGTTTGTTTTCTTAATTTCGATATTATTTTTAGCGAAAAAACTATAATCTACTTTTAAAGAAACCTTGCACCCTAATGACCCCCAATTTTATACGACTGACCCCCATTTTTCTTGAATTCTTCTTGAAAATTTCCCAGATAAGCTCTCAAGATATTTAATTACAAATGAAATAGAAAGTTTTAACAATAAAATTAAAACTGAGTTAATAAAATTGAAAACAAACTCAATTTCAGAGGTACTTGAAGATTATCAGTCTCAAGTCATACTTGGTCTCTTCTCACTGACGAAAAGCAATAAAATCTAAACAGAAATTTTTTTAAAAATGATTCCTCCACCAAAAGATCAAATTAAAATAAAAAGGAACGTGACAGTTTGGTAACAGTCTGGTTTGAAATCCAAGCATTAGAGAAAATTCAAGCGAAAGAAGAGTTAGACGAGATCTGATTGAAATGTTTAAATTTGGCGACATTAGGTGAGTTTAACATAAATGACTGCTACAGTTCCACACTGCTACAGGATAAAAGGATGTCGAAGCAATAAATACTAACTGGCTAAATCAATCTAGGAAAATTTTTTTCTTCCTTATTTACTCCTATCTGATGATGTAATGGTTCGATTAGTCACTCTGATAAGTGAAGTATGCAAAAGGTCTAAGGTTCGAATCCTTCCAGAGAAATTCGAAGAACAAAGTTAAAAAAATGGAAAATTGTTGTTGAAAAGGATCATCAATACCAAAGGCTCTTTTGGAAGCGCGTAAGGCTAACTACCCGACCGCCTAAGTATAAAAACAGTTACAAAAAAATCAAGAACTCAGCATCCCAATGGCCGATACAACGTCAGTTATGACGCTTAAAACTGAAAACCTAAGGTTTAGGAGGTTGCTAGCAGAAAAGTGGGATATTAACTGCGAAACACAGATTTAGAGTCGAAATCTGGAATGTCAGAATTATGTCCGAAGCATCAGGATGCGTTCAAGCCGCACTGGTCATGGATAAATACAGTTTAGAGGTGCTAGATATATGTGAAAGTCGCTGGACAAGGTCAGACCAAATAAATGGAACCTGCTGTATTCTCGATCAGAATCTAGAAGAATAATTTCAATAAAATATAAGAAAGGTACCTGATTTTGGTTCAAAGCGATCATAAACCCACAGTACCCAAAGTCAAAATAAAAAAGACTGATTGTTTACTTTAAAATGTTTTTTTTAGTAGACTTAAATGATTTAATTTTTTTTTAATATCAAAACGAAAAGTTATAGAGCTAAGCTCAACATTTTTCAACTATTAAATAAACTATTGCAATTGTGGCATTTCAAACTAACACTTTAAAAAATTTATAAATCTTGGTAAAAAATGGGTTTAAAAAAATTGTTCCATTAAATGAAATTAGATTTTAGATATTTTGTTTACTAATAGACTAAAGAAAAAATTAAAATTGCTGGACTTGTTAAAAATTTTATTATTATCAGTTGGTAAAATTGATATGTAATTAGTCCTCTTGTATTTTCTATATATATTAATGACATCCCCAAAAGAAACAAAACAAATATTGAATATTCTTTGCTTTTCGCAGATGATCTAGTTGCATTCTTCATTTAGAACAAAAAGAGAACCAAGAAAATAAGATAAGTAAATACACCAACAAACCAGAACAGTGGCCTATTAAGTGGAAAATGAAGATATCAGTTGAAAAGTTTACATCAATTAACACAATTTTTTCTCCTTTTTAATTATATTAAAATAACAATAAATAAAATTTTTCCATACATCAGTATTTTTGTTTTTATTATACATGAAAATAATATAATAATATAAAAACCAAAAAAGACGCAAAAATAAATGGTGCGAATTGTTCAAAAGATGTCGAAAAAAAGGAAATGTAAAATTAATTTTTTTTTATATTATATAATTAGAAAAATTATTCGAACTTTTTGTATGTTGTATTCTATTAACATAACAAAAAAATCTAGTCATATTAATACTTTTATCTAAAATTGTTAATACCCTGCCATAATTTTCATCTAATATTTATTAATTTTTTGCTTATTTATTGATTTAATTAAAAATAAAGCAGAGCTTGATGTGCTAGTTAAATAATTTTTCATTTTTATTACTCGACTTTTGGCTGAAAATAAAAAAAAGATTCAGGAAAAAAAAGAAAAAAACACTAATTCGATTGAAGAAAAATTTAAATTTTTAAAAAATAAAGAAAAATTATATTGCGCGTGTAACAATTCGCACCATTTATCTCATTAAAATAAATGAACAGTACAAAAAAAAATTTAAGTGTAATGAAAGAGTACAAATATTAAACATTTTTTTTAGAGCTTTATCAAATTTAAAAAAAAAATATTTGAAACTTGCTTAAGATTCTGAGTTTTTTTGCTTTTTATGTCTTACTTTCTCTTAAGCAAAAAATAAAATAAAATTTTTTTAAAATTTTTTTCTAAGACTTTGAATTCTAATATTTTACTTTTAATTGTTAACAGATTAATGGGTGATCCGTTAACTTGAATGTTGTTTGAAAAATTAGAAAAATAATTTAAAATTGATTTTATTGAGTTAGAATATCAACTTTTAGATGTTTTCATTTGAAGTAACCATTGAAACCAAAAACTCATTTTTAATAATATTTTTACCATTGACATTTGAAAAAAAATATTTTTTTTAATAATTTGAAAGATAAGTTTTTATATGCTAATATGAACTATTTTTATTATCTTTTATTATAATCCTTTCACATAAAATTAATTTTGTCAACCTGCTATAACATATTATTTAAAATTTTATTAACATGATCAAAAATTCAGCTTTTAATCTTATTTTTATTATTAAAATAAAGTTGTGAAAAAAATGCAATCTTGGAACAATCAGATATCAACTTAAACAGATCTACCTGTAATGAATTGCTCTAAAAATTAAGTAAATTAAATTAAGGCTAATGAGAAAAAGTATTAAATAAAAATGGTTTTGTTAAAAATTTGGTAAAAAAAATTTAATAAAAAAAAAAATCAACAATTTTCTATTTTTAATAACTTAGAAACTCTCATGATTACTTGATTCACTATTATTAGAGAAAAAATTGCAATACTGAAAAAAAATTAAAATTAAAATTTAATTTCTTAATAATGCAATTAAAAAATTTAAAAAAGGTTTTTTGGGTTAACCATTACTTTGCAGTGAGATTAAATTTTTTAAAATTTTTTGACGTTTAGCCTTTTATTTTAAACATTTAAAAAAATCAACATCACTTAACATTTTTTTAGATACTGCGAAACTTAAACATGCTCTAATTGATAATTTATACAGGTCGTAAATTTAATTTTTAAAATATAACGCTAAGTTTTATCCTGTTCTTCTTAATAAATTTCAAAATCTAAATAATAAAAATTTTGGGTGAAATTTATTGTTAATTTAAAGTAAAAATAATCTTGAAAAAATTATAGCTATACAAATCTGGATTACGAAATTGAAAAGCTATGATTTTTTTTTCATAATAAATGCTGCAAGCAGCAGTTGTTGCTGATGTGTTTATTATTTATTCTAAGAATTAGCGTTTGAGTTAAGCATTTGGCTGAATAAAATCATAAATTTCCTGATTTGTAAATTTACCTAATATAACTAGAATTTAAGTATTAAGTTGCTTACATGGGTGTATTAAAAAACAAAATACGCAAAAATAAATCTCATAAGTGAATGGGAAAAATGTATTAGTTTATTAAGAAAACAATTAAATTCTTTAAGTTTGTTATCTGAAAATTGATAAGTACTTTTATTTTGTTTAGCCTGCAAGTTAATATTTTATCAGTTTATTCGTTTTTAATTAGTTTTGTAAAAGATTTGATGATCTATGTAAAATCTTGATTTTTTTGTTTTTAAGTAAGTTGTTAGTTAATTTTTGTTTAAATTAAAACAAAAAAAAATGTAATTTTTTATGCAACTAATTTATTTTACGGTAAATTGAAGTTAATGATCAAATGTAAATTTCAAATCAAAATTGTTAGTTTTTGATTTAAAAAAAAGGCGTTTTTTAACAATTTTTTTTAAATATATTGTTTAATCTTTAATTAGGAAGAAAATAATATGAATTTTTATCTGAAGTAAAATTAAATCTTAATCAATATTTGTTCAGTATATGAATGAACCTGACTGAATTGCATTTTCTAAGGATTTTTTTTTTTTTGCAGAAAAATAGCTACCATAGCGAAACTACATCTAGTCTCGCTCCACAGGTCTCCTGCTGTAGCTTATTATTATTATTTTGAAATTTTTAAATACAAAACATAACTTCAATTCGCTGTAAAAAATTTTAATTAAAAATAAAATTTTTTAATCAAGATAATAAAAATTTTATGTTTAATTAAAAAATATTTTAAAAAAGCTTATTTCATCATTTTTATTAAGATTCTAAACTATAAAGTTTTGATCATTTGATCATGATCATGAACTTCAAGTTACCTTATTTTACAAGCATTTTAATATTTCAAACTAATTTTTACAAAATAAAATAAAAAAAGAAAACACTATCCAGTGTGCAAGAGCTGATTTCACTTGTTCCATAGTTCATTTGCCAAAAAGCCTTTAAGCGACAAAGATTTATTAGATCCTTTTCTTTTAGTATTGAAAGTTTTGTATGAAATTTTACAATGCCTGGGTTTAGAAAAAATGAGCTAAGTAAAATTTATGATCAAATTTCAAAATATCAAATATGCTCAAAATATTTTAAATTAGTAATTTCGTCATTTGCTAAAATTACATGCGGCTATTCTCTTTTCTAAAATTTTAAAATAAGTTTTTTGAAGCTTAAATAATTCTGAAATCTTCAGTGCAATAAATTACGCATTTAATTAAGGTTGAGCATTTTTGAAATTTGATCATTATTAGCTACCTAATAGTGTTGATGATGGGCCAAATAAAAATAAAACTCATTCTATTTCACCAAAGAGTTAAATTTCAAATATGAAAATGTTTGCAGTATTAACTTAAAATTATTTTTCTTTTAAAACTGAAAAAAATTTTTTTTTTTTTTTAAGTCAAGTCAATGACTTAAAAAATTTTTTTTTTTTTTTAAGTCAAAGTCATGAGTTAGATTAGAAATACTTTTAATTATTTATTTCATTAAAATTGAGTATTATTGGTAGTGGATGATTGTTGGCCGTTGGTTTTTTTTTTTTTAATAAACATATTTAACTTTCTTAACTTTTTAATTATTTATGATATTTTGGCATCTTTTTTTTCAGCGCCGCAGTCCCAAATTCTGGCCGCCAAGCTGAACGGCTAAATGACCGCCCGCCACAATGTTGACCGTAACTTTGACTTGGCGCTTTTTTTTTAACGATTTTTTAAACTTAAAAATTTTTAAGTCATTGACTTGACTTAAAAAAAAAAAAAAAAAATTTTAAGTCATTGACTTGACTTTAAAAAAAAAAAAAATCATTGACTTGACTTAAAAAAAAAAAAAATAATTTTAAGTCATTGACTTGACTTCATTGACTTGACTTAAAAAAAAAAAAATTTAAAGTCATTGACTTGACTTAAAAAAAAAAAAAATCTAAGTCAAGTCATTGACTTGACTTGACTTAAGACTTGTGACTTAAAAACAACTCTGTTCAGAATCATTGCATGATTCAATTTTTTCTTGTAATTTTTTTTTGTGTCAAAATAACAAATTTGATGATTTTTTAAATGTACTGGTAATCATTTAGAAGTAGGAAACTGTGAGTTTAATTTGAAATGAAAAATTCTCCAAATAGACTCACATGCACTTAAATGCCTCATGTCTTTAAATTTCTTAATTTCATTGAGATTTTCTGAGTTAACAGAAATTAATGATTTATCATGGCCTGTAAAAAAATGATTTTTATTTTTTATTATTTTGTTTTTAAAATTATTTTAACCTTTATTTATATATTTATACAAATACTTGACTGCTGAAATTGCATTGCAAACTTCAGCATTTATTTGACAATTATATTTGGTTGATAAGCAAGGATTGAATGGAACGACCCATTGATTTTCAATTTGGTTAGAACTTCTTTTAAAATCGGATATGAATTAATGCTAAGGACTGTTCTTTCTGAAAAATCTTTTGGAAAATTTTTACTACAAAGACCATCAATCATTGTTACAAAAAGGTTAGGTTTCCCATAAGCTCTCACAACCGACATTGTCTCTTGAAAAAGCTGATGAATGTGTCTTGGGCTGCCTGAAAAAGATGATGGAAGTATTATCCCGACATTTTCTGGCTTTGCTAGAGAATCAAATATTAAAAGAATATTAAAAGAACCAATCATTCCCTGATATAATTCTGCTCGAATAATTTTTTGATTAAATAACAAATAGTTCAAACGACCGGCCTCAACATTCCCTGCAATTTCTCAACAATATATTGATGGAAAAGACGACCAAATAGGTTTAAGGACGTATCTAAAATTTAAAAATACATAATTAAATTATTAAGTATTTATTTATATATTAATATAATAGTTATTTACCTTTACAGTCATTATTTGATCAAATCCTTGTCTAAAACAATACCGAATTTTGAATTTGTTAAGTTTTAAATGAATTTTAATCTTTGATCTAAGACCAGTTGCTTCCCTTTCACAAGCAATTTTTAATTCTTGAGTTCTTGTTGTGTAGTATTGTACTTAAGGATAATTAAAGCAAGATTTTTAAAATCTGTTTTATTGGTTTTATGTTTTTTATTCCATACTCAAGAAACTGAATTGAATAATTTAGATGTTTTCTCTGTTCCGAGGTCATGCTCCTTAAGATCAAAAAAATCAAAAAAAAGTATATATCAATTTGATTTAATTTAAAAAATTGATGCAAAAATTAGGAGTTTAAATATTCGAGGTTTTAGGACAAAGAAAAGATAAAAGAAATAAATTTTATCCTTTTTTTTTAAAAAAGGGCGAGAATATTTTTTATTTCATGCTTAACGACTTTCACACATTTGATTTTTAAAAAGTAAGATAATTAATAAAGTTTTGTAATAAAGAAGTAAGATAAGCAACTATGATGATGGGGAAAATGGTGATTACGACAATTTTAACAAAGCTTTTGGTTCTGATGCCGCAATGTATGGTTAAGACATTGTTCAGCAGGCGCATGTTATACAATATTGTTTTTGGGGAAAGAGTATATAACAGCATGAGTGAACAGAATAGAAAATGAAAAGACAAGTTTTCCATTTTGAGAGTAGTTTAGATACTATGAGACGAAATTTTCAATAAAATTGAATAAGCCAGTAGAAGTAAAAATACGGAGTGAACTTTAGTCGAGGTTGAAACAGGGACAAAAGAAAAGTTCGCTCTGTTTGAGCCAGACAAACCAACAATGGACGACTGGAGCAATTGTGTAGTTTGGGCGACCAGCGTAGACATCGTTTCAGATAATGGGATGATAAAAAGTAAACATAATGAACTTATCGAATACAGACGTTAAGATTAAGAGTGGAAAAGTAATCGGTCGATGGAAAGAAACAGAAGTAATAGACGAAGAACTAGCAGAAAGGGCATTGGAACCTAGTGGAAAAATTAAATGGGATCATGACCAGATAAATAAAGATTCTACCGAAGATCAGATGAATGAGATTAGATCATAAAATAAAAAATAAAAACCGGCTTTTCAATGCTCGGTGTATGATACGGAAAAAAAGGACTAGCCGAATATCCGATAAATACAAAAAATTTGGAGCAAGTGAGACAAGAAGCGTACAGATTCCTACAAGCAGTTCAGCAGGAAATTGAGAGCGAAGTAAAACTGATGATGAATAACCATTTAATCGAAGAAAGCAGGAGTCCAAAGCAAAGTCCGATAATAATAGTAAAGAAGAAGAAACGAGAAAAATGGAAACATGAATTTCGGTTTTGTATCGATTTCAGGAAATTAAACAAGCTTACTGTTAAAGACATTTATCATACCTTCTACCAATGATCGACGAATCGGTTGATATATTAGGTGGATCAAAGTTTTTTCGACATTCGATTTACCAAGCGTGTATTGGCAAATTCCTGGTGAATATCAGAAATCATTCGTAAAGCTAAAAACCTAAACTTATTAACGCACCAATTCTGAAATACCCAAATTTTGCTGTACTCCTGTTGCTGTATTTTGCTGTACTCCTGTTGCTGTATTTTGCTGTAATTTATGCCAACGCATAAAATGAAGCATTAGGAGCCGTGTTGGTATAACGAATAGATGGTATCTGACTAATCCGCAATGTAACGGACTTTCCGAAATAATAATTAAGTCTATAAAACATATATTCATTAATTACATATAAAAAATTCACGACGATTGACGCGATCTTAGGCGAAATAACTTTCTCGTACAACAATGCGGTACATGATTCCACGGGTCATAGCCCAAACTAAGTAATGTTCGGAAAAGTTCTATCAACCGCTTACGATAGTAAATTGAATATTTAACCGACCAAAGGTGAGAATACCCGAGACGAGGTTGTCGCTGAGGTCCAGAAGTTACTCACAAAAATACATTGGCCCTTTCAAGCTTACTAGAATCATAAACGAGGTGAACTACGATTTTTATTTTTTATTATTTTGTTTTTAAAATTATTTTAACCTTTATTTATATATTTATACAAATACTTGACTGCTGAAATTGCATTGCAAACTTCAGCGTTTATTTGACAATTATATTTGGTTGATAAGCAAGGATTGAATGGAACGACCCATTGATTTTCAATTTGGTTAGAATTTCTTTTAAAATCGGATATGAATTAATGCTAAGGACTGTTCGTTCTGAAAAATCTTTTGGAAAATTTTTAATAATGTTCGGAAAAGTTCTATCAACCGCTTACGATAGTAAATTGAATATTTAACCGACCAAAGGTGAGAATACCCGAGACGAGGTTGTCGCTGAAGTCCAAAAGTTACTCACAAAAATGCATTGGCCCTTTCAAGCTTACTAGAATCATAAACGAGGTGAACTACGAAATTTGCGATTTGGAGAAAAATAAAACGCAGATAGTACATTTTAATTGAAATAAAAATATAAGAAGAGAAAAGTGTTAAAGGCGTTGCAAGAAAACGTCGACCTTCTTGCAAACCACCCGAAAACAGGATGAAAATTGCGATTGTAATCGCGAAGAAAATGGTTCGCTGCGATCAGCACTACTACTGTTACACTGGAACACTTGAATTTTGAAAGGACTTTTTACTAGATCTTTGATATTCAGTGAGTGTGGTAGAAGAACCTGTACCTTTTTTTTAAGAACCTTTATTCAATCAACGGTTGGATAACAAAAGTGTACAAGATGTTGATAATGATAACGCAAATGATTATTTGAATCTTGTTTCCAATTTAAAAATTAAAATTGGATCATAAACAGTACCAAGATACTCATGCTCATCTGATAAAATCATTCAGGTGTTCGAACTGGTACAAAAAATTGCAAATATTATAGGAGAAATTTAGTTAAATTATCGAGGTGTGCTGATAGTGTTAGATTATCCTTAGAATTCGTATGATTTAAGATTAAAGGAAGAAAAATTAAGATGCAAGTTTGGAACAAGATTGTCGTCATTTTAATTAATGTTTTAATCATTTTATTCGGCCTAGGGAACAAATACATGTTTATCCAATTTCAAGAGCTAAGTTAGTTAACTATCTTTAGATTTTAAATCGTCTGTAATCGCTCTCCGTGTAATCGCAAAAATCCGATTGGAATATTGGAGACTTGAAATCAAGTTTAAAAGTAATAATGAACGCGACTTTATCGGAAAATAATGAATAAGGTGAAATTAAAAAACTTGTTGAAGAAGTGGTGACATATCCCTTAACCTCAGTAATTTATCTTGGGGTTAAGCATATCTACTCAGCTAGTAAATATATTGTTTAATTAAAACACATATTTGCAAGCTGTATAATTGAACATTTCAAAATTGTATTGAAATTACGGAAAAGGCTATAGACCATTTTTGAGTGGCTGCTCTTTTTCTAAATAGTGATAAGAATCCTTTAACATAAGTTCAAAGTATAAATAATCAAAGTCAAAGATCAAATCTTCCTTTTACTCGGCTTAAAATCGTGTTTTAAGGAGTCTAATTAAGTATGTTTAAAATTCAAAGAATAATTATTTTTTTCTTATTTTTTATAAATTTCGATATTTTTACAAAGATTTTTTTTATAAACATTTACCTGAAATTTTAAAATTTAAACCTTATTTTGTAACAATAGAAAAAAGAGTAACACTAGAAAAATTTAAGTGTTTTAGTGTAAGTGAAAGTGTAACACTTTAAAATACCTTGGGTGCAGGTTTAGGTCCAAGTATTTTCTAATACTCACACTCACACACACACTTGACACCTGGCTATTATCAAGTATAATTGGATGCTACATCAGCTTCAATTAAGTGTCAATAAATTGATTTTACAAACAGTTTTGTTCCGTTACAAAAACCCATGTTTGAAGGTATGTTCCTTAAAAGCATGATAAATTGTCTGATTTTTAGATATAGCTTGAATTGAGGTATTCCGAATGGATTAAAACTGTTCAAAAACTAAATAAGTGCAAAGAATACTTTGGCTGTCGTATATTGCCTTAGCCTTTTTGAAATAGATGCAATTTCTTCTATTTAATGAAAAACAGTATTTGTTAATACTTTTTAAATTAGCAATAAAAACAATTAAAATGAGCTCTTGATTATTTTTTCTGACTAATTTTTCATAAGTAATATGAGTCAATCTTATTTAGTTTTTTTCTTAAAAATCTGGCCTGCAAATTCACCAGGTTTAAACATTCCCAATTTTTATCAATGGAATGCTATTGTGGAAAAGAAAAATATAACTAACTTGGAAAAATTAAAAAAGGCAATAGAATTTGACTTAACAATAGAAGCACCAACGAGTCAAAATGACTCTTTTTCGATTTTTGCCCGCTAAAATCTAAGTCAATTTTTGCTTATTTGAGCACAATTTTTTTTTCAGCATAAAAATAAGAATAACTTTCTAAATTAACTAAATTCAAATAAAAAAAATATTTCCTTTGAACAAAATCAAGTATCTACTACTTGAAGCACCAAGAGTCATTTTGAATCGTTTTTTAATTAAAATTTTGAATTTATATACAAAATCAATGGATGAGTCATAAAATATTTATAAAAAGTATACAAATCTTTAAAAACTGACTTAAATCCTAATTACTTGAACGAAGATAAGCAAATTTAAAAAATGCAAAAATTAAAGTTTGCGCATTTTACATGAAAGACGAAAAATTGGTTCAAAAAGAAATGAATTCAGTAGAAGATAAAATTTTTGCAAGATACTTTTTTTAGCCAAATTTTTATTTTTTACTCAATTAAAATTAAGTTTTGAATTGATTTATTCAAATAATATATTATTATCCATTTTTATCCATTAGATTCTATTAAAACAAGTCATTTTGACTCGTTTTGGTGCTTCTAGTAGTTTAAAATTTTGGTGCTTCTAGTGTTAATAATGTTCAAAAAATAGATAAAAGGAGCTGTGAAAAATTTCAGCCGAAATTTTTATTCTACTTATTTTTTTTCATACTCAATATTCTTTTAGTCTGCATCAACTTTAATGTATAATTTTTAAAAAGACAAATTTTTTTTAACTATTTTTAAGATCTATTGATTTTTTTTTTGATTTTTTTTAGATTTCCTGACCCCCATTTTTTTAAAGCAAAAATATTTTTTAAAGTTTTAATATAACATTTAGTTTTTTTCTCCAAAATTTTTATTTTTTTAAAGATCTTACCCGTTACTGACCTTCAATTTTATTTGACTGACATACAACTAATCTCCATTTTCCTTAAAGAGAATTTAACGAGGTTTATAAAAATGTGCTTAGTTTTTCTGCTGGAAGTCTAGTTTTCTAGAATTTAAAATGATTTCTTAATAATTGAGAAAATTCAATTTATAATTGTAATATTTGATATTTATTAAATTAATTAATTTAATCATCGTAGCTTGCCTTTACGAAAATAAGAAAATAGAGGCAAAAGATTGCAAAATAAAATAAAAATTTCGCCTCATTTAAGTTTATCATATTTTCACATTATATAAAAATCTAAGACATAGACTTTTGGTAAAATTAATAGAACAAAATATATCTAATATTCAAACTAAATGATCTAATGTAAGATGGGGATACTATTCTATGTGTAAACTGGGTGACAACTTATTATTATTGTTTTTCTTTCCTCATTAACATTAAATTTCTTTATTTTTTTTAAAATAATTATATAATAGAGATTACGTAATAAAAAAACCCTTTTTTTTGTTTGATATGTGTTTGTCCGGATCTATTAGGATCTGGTGGCTATTATTAATGCTTTAGAGCTTAATTTTCCAGATTGTTTAATTTTAGGTTGTTGGTTTCATTTAGCTAAAAATTTATGGAAACAAATGCAAGATTACGGCTTGACTATAAACGAAAATTACAATATTGCTGTTTACTTAAGCTATCAAAGACTTAAAGTACTACCTTTTGTTCCTTTAAATGATATTTTCACTGCATTTGAACTTATCAAAAGTACATGTCCTCAATCATTCAAGCCAATGATTACTCGGGTCTTGTCCAATATGTGATTACTTGATCACAAAAAATGTGATCATTTTAATAATGCTGGTTTTGTGAACAAGACTGATCACCAAATCGATGATCACACAGCATGTGATCAAAAAAAAAATAAAAACTAAGGGAAAAACTTTTGTGATCAGTGTTTTTATTTATGTGATCAAAGATTCATTTAAAGTTTTTTAAAGAAAAAAATTAACTTGAATTTTAACTGTGTTTTTTAGCGATATAGAGTTTGATACCAAATTTTTTGCCATTAAGCGCATTTCTGATCGTTTTTGTTTAAGCAAATCTTGGCTATTTTCTCAAAAAGTTTTAAATCTTCACTTTCAAAATTCATTTTTTATTATTTGATTCGAGACATTAATTCATTTTATATATTACAAATTTTAAGCTTGGTGAGCGTAAGAATGATTATATAGAAAAGATTTCAAAACTGAAACACTTTTTATTTTATTTTCCTTTTTTTTAACATCGCCAAATTTTGCGTAATTTTTTGAAAAAATAATAATAATTTATATTTACATAAATGTGACATCTTTTTATCAAGAAAAGCTAATGGGAAAATTTTATATTTTAATGATTAGTATTTATTATAAAGATTGCCATTTTATTCATATTTTTGGTATGAGATTATCCAGATGAAATTTATTCAAGCGTGATCAGTAAAATTTTTTTAGTGATCGGTGTTAAAATTCTCGTGATCAATTATTTGATCACATATTGTGTGATCATCGATTTGGTGATCAGTCTTGTTCACAAAACCAGCATTATTAAAATGATCACATTTTTTGTGATCAAGTGATCACATATTGGACAAGACCCGATTACTCACTTTGAGACATTTAATCTTGTTTCATTAAAAAAAAAGAAACATTCTACTGTAAACAAGTTAGTTAATCAAGTTAGACTAGAGCAAAATTTTACAGATGTAATTATCGATCAAATTGAGTCAGGTGATACATATCCAAAACAAAGAAAGGAATTAGAAAAAAATAACCGCATTAAGTTTATGTGTAAAAACTATGATTCAAACAAAATATTAGATTTCATTGATAATATGGTATCTATTATTAGATAATTTTTTTTTTGATTTGATTGACAATTATTTCATTTACACTTATTTGAATTAACTATTATTTTAACTAACTATTGTTTGATTTATCTAATGTTTGGAAATACGATTATTTGATAGTTTCCCGGCTAGCGTCTAAAACACAAATAATAAAGAAAATAAATGAAATAAAAGTGACAACTTTATTAATAAATGGCCACTTTTAGCCTAAAAAATAATAAAATAAAAAATATAATTAAAATACTAATAGAATGAAAAAATATATATTCTGTTTAATATTTACACAGTGTTAAATACTAGCGACTTGCTAAGCATATTAGATCACAGTATTGCACTGTGAAACTATAGACTTGAAAGTTGACTAGATTTGGTGTTGTAGTTATTTAGAGAACTACAACATAAATTTTTTTTGAGAAATTATTTCCTGCAAATATATTCCATTCTTGTTTAATTTCAAATCTTCATTACTGAATTCAAGTACTAAGTAAATCTTGAATGAGTTTAATTTTTATTTAGAAATTTGAAAAAAATATTGAAAATTCATTTTAAACTTTTGAATAATTATTTTATTTATTTTTTTATTTGTATCTATATCATAAAAAATTTATAGAAAAAAAATTTAAAAAAAAACTTTAATAATTAATTTATCATAATAGTTTTTCAATTGAATTGAAAACTGGGTAGAGTCAGTTAGTGACTGGATACAGTGTAGTCTATCATGCGAAATATTCTTGTTCTCGGGTTTTGTCAATGTTTTTGTTTTTTTCTAAATTGGAATAATCTATCAAAAATTAAATTTTAGTTTCGTTTATTCAAAATTTTATTTTTAAAAATTTGTAAAAATTAATTGTAAAGTAGTTAAATCTATATGAAAAAAATTTATTGATGAAATTAACTTTTTATTCTTTTTGAAAATAAAATTTTAAAAATGACCGATTGGTCGTTACGGGTGAGTCAAAATCAGATTTTAAATTTTCTCACCTTAGTTTGCTAAAATTTAAATTATTTTAAAAAAGGTCATCCGATTAGACCATCTCACTATTTTTTTAACTTTAAAAAAATTTTTTTTTTGCAAAAAAATTGGGGTCAGTGTTTTAGTAGGACCCAAAAAAAGACAAAATTTTTAAAAAATTTATTAGCAATCAAATAAAAGAATAGTAAGTCTCATAGGAGAGGATTAATCCAAAAGCAATCCAAATATCACCACATAAAGCTAATTGTAAAATTTCACGATTTTTAGTGTTCATTGCAAAGTTTTTGATCATGTCTGAACTAGCTTGAAATAGAAGAACAAAACTTGCCCCATCATGCAGTCGACTGAAACGTGCTTGCTCAAAGTGCTTTGTTTTAATCTAAATAGATTGCGTAAGAGACACATAGAAAGGGCTAGAATTAGATTGGCCTTTGAGTAGAGAGCGGGCCGGCTCTTAATTGTCTTAATCCCTGCCCGCGCGCAACTAACTTCTTTGCACAAATGGCAACAAAACGAGACAACAAATTATGATCGAGTCAGTCAACAAATAGATGACAACTAGCCGCTGTGTTCTTTTTCCTTATGCTAATTTCGGTAACCATAAGCGAGATCTAACGCCGTGTGAGTGTGTACCGAAAGCTTTTCTAAACCTAAATCCCTCTCATAATCATAAATAATTTTCTCTCTCTCTCTCTTTTTCATAGAAATGCAATAAAGTTTGTTTAAAAAAAAATTTCTTCTTAAATAAAAACAGCTCCTAAAAAAATGTATTGACTTGAAAAAAATTCTCTAAACCTAGCACACTCAGAATAAGCTATTATAATTATTATGACAAACGCGTACACATCACCAAGTGACGTTGCTTATTTTTACGGCCGCATAAACCGCGAAGAGGCCAACAAAATACTGGACGAGCGCGGCTCTCCGAACGGACTGTATCTGCTGCGCGAGCAGTTGTTCGAGGCCGGCTCGTACACACTCTCGATTTGCTTCGAGGCAAAAATCAACCACTACAAGATAGAGCGGCAAGAGGACGGCACTGTCAAAATAGACAAGGGCCGCAAGTTTGTCGGACCCGTCGAGCTCATCGAGTACCACAAGCTCGAGCTCGATGGGCTGATCACCAAGCCGAGCATCGCGTGCAACCGGCCTGCCAACATTCTTCCCATCAACTACTTGTTCATAATAGATGCCGAATTCTACAATCTGGTCGAGGACGAGATCAGCCGCCAAATGAGCAAGTACAAGCAGGCGCACAGGCTTCAGCTCACCGAAAGCCAGTTCAAGGTCGAGGTGAACAATGCGCGCAAACGCTACAGGTACAAATACGAGCGCATCGTGCTCAAAACTCTGCACTTGTCCCAGAAATGGTTTCATGTTGATCTGGACAGGCGCTCGGCAAACAACCTGCTGCACAAGTCCGGACTCGACGACGGAAAATTTTTGGTCCGCTCAACCAAGTCCAAAAATGACCCGAGTAGACATGAATTCAAAATAAGCCTCTGCTACAACAACGAAATAAAACACTATCAGATAAAGAGCACCGAGTGGGACAAGTACTGCATTGAGGGCGGTCCCGAGTTCGACTCGATCACACAGCTCGTCGACTACTACCACCGGTGCTCGGACGGCCTGGCCGTCGCCCTCTCCAGTCCGCTCATTCCCCAAATAAGACTAAGTCCCAGTCTGGGCAAAAACTCGCACATGAACAGCACCAACAACGTGTACAACTCGTTCCGCAACTACGAAATGGTGGTGGAAGCGCGCCACCACACGAGCAACAACGGCGTGGCGTATGTGGACGACGAGCCGCACAACCCCAACAATGTGACCAACTTGGACAACGTGCCCGAGGAGAAGAGAAACTTTTTCAAAGACGAAGAAAACTACGACTACGACTTCTTGCCCACGAACACCATCGACATAAAGGACTTGGTGTTCTATGACAAGCTGGGCTCGGGCTGCTTCGGCTCGGTGTTCCGCGGCGCCCTCAAGTCAAAGCACGCCGAGACGCCCGTGGCCATCAAGCAGCTCAACTACGAGACCGAGGAGAGCAAGGACGAGATCGGCAAGGAGGCCGACCTGATGCGCTCGTTGAACAACCCTTTTGTGGTCAAATTCATCGGCATGTGTTTTCACAAGAACGGCACGTTGATGATTGTGCTCGAGCTGGCCAAGCTGGGCCCGCTGCACAAGTACTTGCGGGCACACAAAGACATGAGCATTGTGAAGATAGTGAGGCTGTGCTATCAGGTGGCGTGCGCCATGCAGTATTTGTCATCTAAAAATTTGGTGCACAGGGACTTGGCGGCACGCAATGTGCTGTTGGTGAGCGAGGAGCTGGCAAAGGTGAGCGACTTTGGTATGTCGCGCCGCATGAACGAGAACAAGTACTATGAGACTCATTCGCAGGGAAAGTGGCCGCTGAAGTGGTACCCGCCGGACGCCATCCACACGGGCAAGTTCGACGAGAAGTCGGACGTGTGGTCGTTCGGGGTGACGTGCTGGGAGGCGACTAGCTACGGCGGCCGGCCGTACCAGGGCGTCGACATCGGCTGCCTGCTCGTCAAGCTGGAGAACGGCGATCGGCTGCCCAAGCCGCCCCACTGTCCCTTCGAGCTGTACAATTTGATGCTCAAGTGCTGGCAGCAGTCCAAGACCCACAGGCCCAGTTTTAGCCAAGTGGTCAACGAGATCAGAGCCATTGTCAAGGATTTGTACAATTTAGATTTGGATTTTTAGAAGGTTTAATTGAGCAAAAGAAATAATTCCATGAATCGAATTTTTTTAGCTTTTTTTTTTATTAAAAAAAATTTTCTTTTCTTGTTCCCTTTTTTTTTTCTTAATTTAAATTACTTTTTGTTTATGCGATTTCTTTGATTAAATAAATTTTTTTATTTATTTGGTTTTTTAATTTAGATTTTATTTTTATTTATGTGATGCAGATGACTTTTTTTGCTAATTTTTTTTATTATTTTTATACTAACATCTTGAGGAAATCCTAAGGCCACCCAGAATGGATCTTATAATAAAATAGATGAGATACAGCGCTGCTACGATACCTTGAATTCACCATATTTTACGTAAATTATGGTAATCTAAAAAAGGGTATTTTTCGTAAAATAGCGATAATTATCGTAAATTACCGATAATTATTGTAAAATTCAGTGAAAAAAAAATTCCAAAATTTCTCGAAAAAAACCGATTTTCATGAAAAGAATTTTTTTTGAATTTTTAAAAAAGGAAAAAAATTAAAATTTGTTTGAATTTTTTGACCAAAATTTCGGTAAATTTTTGTAAAAAAGGCGAAAAATGGTAAAAAATTAATAAAAGCTGATGTTCGTGAAAATTGAAAGAAATGGTGACTGATCAAATCATTAAATTCTGATTGTATATCTTTTTTTTTATACAGCTCTATTTATATGATTTTTGATAGTTTCTGTATATAATAAAATAATTTAATATGTTAGCACTTAAATATTTAAATATTAATTTTCATAGGTTGTTTAAAGAAAAATTGAATGTAATAATAAAAAATCCATTTTTCCTTTTTTGTTGATTTTTTACCATTTTTCGCTTTTTTTTACAAAAATTTACCGAAATTTACGTAAATTTTGGTCAAAAAATTCAATCAACTTTTAATTTTTTTCCTTTTTTAAAAATCCAAAAAAAAATTTTTTTTCATGAAAATCGGTTTTTTTCGAGAAATTTTGGAATTTTATTTTTTCACTGAATTTTACAATAATTATCGTTATTTTACGAAAAATACCCTTTTTTAGATTACCATATTTTACAGTAAATATGGTAAAATATCGTGAATTTACCATAATTTACGTAAAATATGGTGAATTCAAGGTATCGTAGCAGCACTGTAACTTTATAAAAAAACTTGAGAGTAAAACAAAAAAGCTGTTGAGTTAAAAATTAGATTATTGGCAGAGTTGTTTAAAAGTATCAAATTAAAGTCTAAGTCCGGACTAAATTTTTTTTTTTTTAAAGTATACTAATAAAAGGAAGTTATGTATTTCTTGTTCAACCCTTCTCAGTCCAAGATATCAAAAATAACGTTAACGTCTGAGATGGGTTAATTTTCACCCAAAAAAAAAATAAAGCTATTTTTATTCAGTTTTTAATTTGTTCGTTTTTAAATTATTTAAATTCCAACAATATTTAAAAATTCTTCTAACAATGGTGAAAGGAGTTTAATTACTCAAAGCCATTGAGGAAAATATATTAAATAAACTATCAAAAAAAAAAAAACAGTTTTTATTGTTCCGAGTAATTTTTGCAAACAAATCCTTCACAATGAGATCATGTTCCGGAACTTTTATTGTCGGTTTTTGTACAAATAAAACATCTTCCACTTTTTTTTGTATTAGGCGAGTTCTGTGTCGGATTTTTGGCTTTTTGACTAGAATAACACCGATTCTTTTAAAAACTCAATAATTTTCAATTCTAATTAAGCCTTACAAAACCGAAAAGATCAATTCAATATTTTTTTTGGACAATAAACTTTTTTAATAATAGTTTCTGTTTTCGGTATTTTAGAAAAAACTTTAAAAAAAATGATGATATCAGTTTTCAACTTTAATTTTTTTTAGCTTATTTATTCTATTTTGATTCTTTTTTTTTTTATCTTATTTTATTAACTTTAATTTTATTTTTATTTTATTTTTAATTTATTCTGAAGGAGCTTTAGCTCGGTACAGAAAACAAATAAATAAATAAATAAAAAATAATAATTCTCTTTATCAATATATCTAATTTTAATTTTCTTCTATTTTAACTTTTTTTATTTTTTTTATCTTTTTTTTTTTTTATATATTTCTTTTCTTATTTTAAACTTTATTTTATTTTGGTTTTTTTTGTTTTTTTTTTTTTTTTTTTTTTAATCTGAAGGAGCCTTAGCTCGATACAGATATACAAATAAATAAATAAATAAAAAAAAATAATTCATTAGCCTTCTCTAGGTACAAAAAAGAGAGTGATAGTCTAAACTTAAAAATTTATGGAAACAATAATGAGCCAAAAAGAAATCAAGTTTCTTGAAACATAATAGGAGAGGTAGAACGAAACAAATAAAAAGATAAAAAAACATATATAAAGAAAAAAAAACATAAAGTAAAATTATAATTTTATTTCAGGGAAAAAAACATATAATCAGTTGAATAAAAAAGATAAAACACATAAACCAAAATCAAAAATTTTATAAAAGAAAAATATATATATCCAATGGAATAAAAAGGATAAAACACATAAACCTAAACCAAAAATTTTTTAATTCTTAAATTTTAATTTAAGAGAAAAACACATAAAATCAATTTAAAAAAAAGATAAAGTGTCTAGTGTGAAGTCTTTGTTGAATCCAAAAGTGCACATTACCGGGGAATGATCACTTCCCATTTTTTAATATCTGTTAATATGTTACGAGCCTATATAATTTATGTCTCTATGTTACTTAGGTCCTAACAAGAAATAAAAGAAATTGTTCTTTGTTTTATATTTATTTAAATAAATGAAAAAGGCCACTTCTAGCCGAAATACAATATATAAAGAAAATACTACAGAAAAAATTATATAGAAAAAAATAATAATAATAACAATAATATTTTTTATACAAACTGTTTTCACAGTGTTTTATACTTGAAATTCGATTCAGTTTACACTGATCCAATTTCAAGTTAAAACTGACTAAACAAAGTTCTTCTTTAAGTTGAAAGTAGTTGTTGTCATTTAAAGGACTACAACATACCTTCCCCCTATAGAAGACAAAACATTAAATTAACAAAAATACATTATTGGTCTTCGTCTCAGTGGCACGACTCCAATCGTTTTTCCACCACATCAATATCCTTCGCCATCTTTTTGTTGGCCTCACCTATGCTCTCCGCAGCTGCAACAATTCTGGCTTTGTTCTCCAACAACTCGGCAATTTTCCGCTCTGCCCGCTCCAACGCCCTTTGGTCTTTTTTAAGTCGCTCCGGGCCACCTCTCTCTCTTTCTTCTCTCTCTCCAGCTCTTCCCTTCAGAATCATTTTTGCCTCTTTGCTTTCCAACAACTCGTTGTGCTTTTTAATATATTTTACCTTTTCACCGTGGTAGTAGACTCTCTGGTTATCAAATAACCTCAGCTTATTTCCGGATCGATGCCATTGCCCATCCCCGGAACAAACATCGTTCAACTTTGCCAACAATTTTCGATTGTAAAACTTAATCATATCGTTTATCATTTTAACCGCTTCACGGTGATTTTCGGGTTTATCGAAACGGACAAATGCCACATAAGTTGTCCCGTCGTGTTCCTCGCAATATTTCGGTATTTTTACGAGGTCGACTAGGCCCACCATGTCAACAAGGCCCTCAAAAATAACATAGTTACTGATTGCTCTAAAAAAGGCGTCTTGCGTCGCTTGTCGATAGGTGCGTTCGGCTTTGCTTGATTTTACGATCGAAACGTTTGTAACATAAATGTCGTAGATTTCGCGTTCCATCACTGTGCGTTTTAATTTACAATTTTATGTAATTTAATTTATTTTAATTTGACTACAATGAAACTATAAAGCATGGATTTTTAGAAAAATTTTTAATTTGAAAAATTTTAATTTTCCATAATTTTTTAAATAATTAATTGAAGTTTTAATTTTTTTTTTTTTTTTGTCCGATTTACAATTTTTTATTTATTATTTACAATTTTTTAATTTAGTAACTTTTTAATTTTAATTTATCAACTAATATTAATTACTTTAATGGTAATTAAGGCTATCTGGTACTTTTCTTTGCCTTATAGGGCGTTTGTTTATGATTGTCGAGTCAGTAATTTTTTGTTCTTCAGTAGAGTCACTGTGACTGCTGACGATCCTGGAATTTGTTCGTATTTGTTCGTTCTCAGTTGTCTCAGCCGTGGAACTTGTAGATTCTGTCTCAGTTTCAGAATTATGAATTTTCGTTTTCGATCTCGGATTACTTGGATTTTTCTTATACGCTCTTTTTGGCTTAGAACCACCATGCTCAATCATTTCGCTCTCTGACTCCTCACTAATTTTTTCAATTGGAATACCACCGTAATAATATAATTTGAGTCTATTTTTATGTAATTGCTTGATTTTTGCCTTTGGATTTGAAGCCAAACGTATTAAATAATCGCATTTATTTTCATTTTTTCCTACAATTACGTACGGTCCATAGTACTTGTGTGCCAAACCGTGGGATACACCTTTTTTCAATTTTGGATGGTCAGTTAACACAAAATCTCCGATATTGTACACAAACTTTTTAATTTTGCGATCATGATCTAGTTTTGCTTTTTCCATCCTCATGTCTCGATTCTTTTGTACAGTTTTATAACTTTTCGTTAATTTTTCTTTCGTCTCTTCCAAATATTTTTTAGCTATTTCCGGTGTATTTTTTGCTAAAAGTTCTTCGCAATCTTCTAACAGTAATTTCACTGTGATTATCGACAATTTTGAACTCTCGTAAAATTGGTAATCGATCATGAACATCATTATTTGGAAAAACTACATCAATGGGTATTCTTGGGCGTCTTCAAAACATCATCTCAAACGGTGTTTGTTTGGTTACACTGTGAACAGCTGTATTATAAGCAAATGCAAATTTTTTTAAGTTCAAATCCCAATCATTCTGGTCTTCATCAATGTAAGCCTTAATCATGTTTTTTATGGTCTGGATGGATCGTTCACTTTGGCCATCACATTGTGGGTGAAAAGGAGTTGTCTTTAACTTTTTAATGTCCAAGTGTTCGTAAATTAGGTCCATCAGTTTTGATTGGTACTGTTTACCTCCATCAGACAATACTGCCTCGGGTACACCAAACGTGCATGACCACTCGTCAACCACGTTGTATGCAATTTGTGGTGCTTTTGTATCTTGTAGTGCATAAAGCTCTATAAATTTTGTGAATGAATCACAAATAATTTGTATATTTGTATTGCCTCTTGCTGTTTTTTTAAATGGGCCTGTCAAATCGGTTGTTATAATTTGGTTTGGCCTACACGGTGTTAAATATAACATCTCCGCCAGTCGTTTAGGTTGTGTATTCTTTGTTTTTTGGCAAATATCACACTTTTTTATGCACTCTTTGATGATTTCTATAAGTAGTGGCCTATAAAAACGATCTGTAATTTTGCTTGTTGTTTTTGATTTGCCAAGATGACCATTAAAAACTGATGAATGCACTTGTTCTTTAACTTTCTCAACCATTTTTTTGGCAAAACAAGCTGTGTGATTTTGTAACCATTACGGTCTTCACTGTGACGGTACAAAATTCCATCTTGTATAAACAAATTCTCAAATTGTCTAAACAATATTCTTCTAGTAACATTTTCGAAAATTAATATTTTTGGTTTTTTATCACCGTGATGTTCAATCAAATCTTTAATCCACAACAGGTCTTTATCCTTTTCTTGCTTCTGAACCCATTCGATGCTTAATTTATCAACACTCTCGACACTTTGCCAATTTGGAACCTGTTCTACATCATGAACACTTTTATCATTTTCGGTGCTTTTCTGACCACCCGTTTCACTGTCAAAAATCAAATCATGATTCTCTTCTCTTATTGGTGCGACTAGATTATCGTGATAATCAAACTCTTCAGACTCAACTAAATTTTCATCGAGTAATCTTGACAACATGTCGGCAACGACGTTGTCTTTTCCTGGTTTGTAGACAATTTCAAAATTGTAAATAGACAATCTTAATAACCAACGTTCCAATCTTGGATGCGTATCTTTTTTCTTTTTAATCTAAGTAAGTGGTAAATGGTCGATTTTCACCGTGAAAAATTTACCGTAAAGATATTGGTGGAAGTACTCGGTTGACATAACTACGGCCAATAATTCTTTCTCGGTTGTGGAGTAGTTTTTGTGAGGGTGGTGTAATTCCGCGAAAAATAAGCAATAGGACGGTTAATGTTATCAACAATTTGCTGAAGCACTGCTCCATAACCATACTCACACGCATCAATGATGAGAATCATTTGTTCGCTAAAATTGGGTAATGCAAGTACTAATTTGCTGCACAAAATTTTTCTTAATTTTAGGAAGTTTTTCTCCGCTTTACTGTTCCAAACGAGCACAACTTTTTTTCCATCAACTGCACCATTTTTCTTTCTTAGTTTGCTCGGAACATTTTTTAAGTTCATTAGGTCGTACAACGGTTTAGTTCTCTGAGCATATTTTTAATAAATCGCCTGTAATAATTGACAACTCCTAACCAAGATTGCAGTTCTTTCACTGTGACTGGTTTTGGTTTCAACTCTAAACACTTTGCGCGGTTTGGGTTTGGTTATATTTGATTTTTGGTGATGACGTTTCCTAATAATTCAATTTGAAAAGCCAGTGTAACGCTTTTCTCTAACGAAATTTTTAATAAATTATTTTTCAATGTTTTGACCACGTCTATCACAGTGATTATGTGTGTTTTTAATCCATATTTTTGTGTGTTGGTAGAAACAATACAATCATCCAAAAATACACCGAAAATTCTCTTCTTAATGAATTCACCAAAAACTTTTTCCATAAATTTTTGAAACTTTGCTGGTGCAATCTTTATTCCCATTGGCATGTAAATATATTCAAAAACTCCAAATTCACATATAAAAGCTGTTGCTTCAATGCTGTCGTGGTGAACTGGTATCTGGTGGTAAGCTGACTTTAGATCGATTTTGGTAAACAAATCGGCATTTGTCTTCATGTTATATAAGTCATTTATTGATGGAAGTGGTTGATTATCGTCCTTAATGACTCTATTTAATTCCTTGTAGTCAACTGTGATTCGTATGCCACCGTTTGGTTTGTCAACCACTCTGATTGGAAAGCACCACGGGCTTTTGCTCGGGGGAATAATACCTGCTTGAACTTGACTCTCAATTTCCTGCTGTACTTTGTCTTTCAAATTCCACGGCAAGGGTCTGCATTTGAATCGTATCGGTCTCTGATTCAGGTCGATAAAATCAATTTTAAATGTGAAACCATGATTTTTTCCTGGGATCAAATCAATTAGAGACTTTGCAGCAACTTCTTCAAAACTTTTCTTAATCAGCTCTTCTGCATTTTCGAATTCTTTCTCTCTTTAAAAACGATTCTGGTTCACCCATTTTTACTGTGTTTGAATCACTAAAAGTATCACTGTCCAATTCCGAATCGCTTGACTCAAGGTTTGCTTTTGAGCCCTCTGTATTCACCGTGACCAACGCTCTATCTAGCATCTCCTTTTTCAAAATTGGTTTCTCCACTACTTGATTTTGAACTGAATTTACTTCTCGAAAAATGCTCTCCAATTCAAAACTGTCCTCTTGTTCATCCAAAAATTTTTGTTTGTCGTCGGATTTTTCCGTTTTGAAATCATTAAAAAATTTATTTAAATTTACTCTTAGTTGACTTTTTAGATGAACATTTTCTATTTTTATATGATTTCTATTGCGATTCGCTTCACCTTGGTCGCGCTCTTATCATCGTCTGGTTTCAGTCTAGACTCTACGGTCTCAATAAAATTTGAATCTCTCAACTTTTCGATTAAACATTGACTTTGTTAGTAAGAATCACTCGTGGCTTCGTTCGATTGGTTTTTATTGATCCTTCTCTGTTGCCATTTTGCATGCATTTCAAGATCGAAAATTCGCCTTATCTCACAAGACATTTCTTTAATAGTCGCATGAATTGAATTAAAATGGTGAAACAATAATGGTAATTTACTAATTACACCTCTTCCCAACAAACAAGCATAAACAGAAATATTTTCGGTGACAATCACCATCGTATTTTCCAACCTAAAATGTGGAATAATTAAACACCTTTTCAAGTAAACAGCTACCATAATTTTTATCTCATTGTGCATGAAAACAATTTGCTTCCGTTGTAAGACCTCATCACCGTGTCCGGATCGTGTCTTTTTAGTAAATTAAAAGTTTTGTAATTAATTATCGTTTTGTAAGCACCACTATCACACATGTAATCAACTAATGTGTTATTGAATAATGCTTGTCCTAAAATTGGGCGACAACAATTCACTTGGGCTTCACCTTTACCAAGAACTAAAATTTTGTTCAAGTCATTGTGTTCACTCATTGGTTTATTTAATTTAGGTTGGAATGGAACCTCCGCACTTTGATTTTGTTGAATTTGGCCATTGTTGCTGTGCTGGTTGTAATTGAATTGTACTCTTTCGTTCTGCTGCTGATTGTAGCTGTATCTATTTCTGTTAAACGGTCTATGGTGTTGATACGGTTCGTGTGGTTGAACTGGCTTATTGTTTCCATCGCTATCGGACGTGTTTTGAATGTGATTGTTCACTGTGTCTGTGTCGTAACTCGCCATTTTACATTTTACACACAAAGTATTAGAAATCGACCTGATTAAAATGGATACAAGTTTTTAAAAAAATGTGGGTTTTTTAAAAAAACTTAATGCACACGTGGTTTTGCACACTGTGAACAATATAAACGTGAATACTATTTGATTCCACATCTAATAGTTTACAAAGAAAGAATAGAAAGAAAAGATAGGAAAGATTTAATCACGTTGACTAAAATTTTTCCTTACGCGTGGTTCGTTTCTATTCTTAACAAGAATTAACACCTTAGGGACGCCAATGTTACGAGCCTATATAATTTATGTCTCTATGTTACTTAGGTCCTAACAAGAAATAAAAGAAATTGTTCTTTGTTTTATGTTTATTTAAATAAATGAAAAAGGCCACTTCTAGCCGAAATACAATATATAAAGAAAATACTACAGAAAAAATTATATAGAAAAAAATAATAATAATAACAATAATATTTTTTATACAAACTGTTTTCACAGTGTTTTATACTTGAAATTCGATTCAGTTTACACTGATCCAATTTAAAACTTCTCTTTTTTAAGTATTAAAACTCCACTCCCATGCGTAGGATTTACTTGTCTGGGTTTAAAGTGAGCAAAGTAGCATGAAAATCTAATAAAGGTATTTACTTGTTCCTCAGTTAGTTTTTCTTCTTTGATGGACAAAATGTCCGGTTGAAACTCTTGTAGAAAGACACTGAGTTCTATAATTCGGTCGCGTGTGAGTTTGAGTTTGACTTGTTCTAGAGCTAATTAAAAAGTAAAAACAAACGTTTCGAATATGAATTTAATTAAAACACATACTTTGTAACTCTCTTTTTCAATATGATGTAGCGCTACGCCACGTGGATTTTACACGTAAATTTACGTAATTTAAGATAATACAATAAAAAAACACAAAAGTTTATGCCTTTACTTATTTTTTTGCAGCTGCTCGATCGTTTTTTATACTGTTTGTTGCATTAAACCAGGCCGTACTAAAATCACTTTTAGACGGAACAAACTTTTTCAAATAAGCTTAAGAAAATTATTTTTTTTTTGAACAAACTCGAGTTAAAAGTTTATTTTACCTTTGATTTCCAAAAACAATTTTTTGATAAAATCCGATGGTAATGTTCATATCATCCGGAATTTTTCCTTCAACTTTTTACGAAGCTCGTTGGTAAAATCTTTTTGAGTGTCTAAAAATTAAAATTTTCTTTAAATTAAGCTTTTATCTTCAATTTAATTTTTACATATGTTTGAGAGCTCAGCCTCGGATTCAATTAATTCCGGTGTAGCCGCTCTTCGCTTCAAACGCGGGGATTTTAAGTTTTCACGCCAATTTGGTCTGAATTATTTTGATTGACTGCCTGGTTAACTTTTTGATTAAGTTGAAATAACTGCGTCGAAATCTCTTTTAAAGTTTTTTCCAAGTTTGGCTTGTAGTCCGTATTGTTTTCTTTTATGAATTTTGTCGCCTAAAATTTGTAATACAGCCTACGTATCACTTGATCATCAGCTTCTCAACTGATGCGCAATGATAACAAAGAATTAATACAATTGTCACGTATCTCAGAAGATAGACGCTTCTAGATGCTGATATAAACATTTATATAATAGCTCACATCTTGTCTTAATTATAAGCCCGTGTTCTTGACACGAACTCATGGGTATAAATAATGATTCCATTCTCAGTGCTTAGAGAGATATTTTTAGGGATTACACTAATTATATAAATTGTTAGAGCTCAACAATTATTTAATAAACTATTCAAAAGTATACTTGTTTTATCATTCATTAACCCGCCTTTCATCTTGGTAGCAGCGATTAGTAAAAATGTCCACAATGAGTTTCTTTTCATTGCCAATATCCATGGAATATTGCGAAAGTTTGCCCGTTCAGGCACTTGTTCACATGGTAAATGCTCAGAACCACTTGGAAACCGATTTTCACTACCTTGAGGAAAATGGAACATTAGTAAATGGCTCAGAGGTAGAACAAGCTGGTTGGTTGGAGAAAATAACGGCTACTAAGGCTCCTAAGAAACTTTTAATTAGTCTTCTGACCCAAAGAGCGGTACTTGTATTAAAGAAAAAGGAACAACCAGATGCAAGCCATCAAAATAAATCGACACCTCAATCAAGCTTATCAACTACAACGGAAAGTACTCATCAACAAGAGCAAATTATTGATCCAGACATGTCACCAATGGAAAATAGAGTTTTCAATAGACGTCCACAGTTTAAGATGAATGATATCCCAAAACTATATGGAAACGACAAGGATAAAATTGAGGAATGGATCTACCTTGTCGAAACAGAGGCGGAAGACTAGGGAATTGATAAAAATAGATTAGTCACTGCAGTTAACAAATTTTTAAGAGGTAATGCTTTGCAATTGGTCAGGAATCTTAAGAAAAAGAAAGAAAACCTGACATGGGTTGAGTTGAAATCTCACCTGTTGGCCACTTATAAGCCAGACGATGTCCAAAGAACTTTAAGATCCGAATTAAAGGCAATCAAATTGGACGTGAATTATGAGGAAAATGTTCTGAAATTCCAGCAAATTGCCAACAAAATCGAAAAAATAGATGAGTTCGAGTTGGTATGGATGTTTTTTGACGCGGTTGACCCCCGCGTTAGAGCTGAGTTGGTAAGCAAAAATATCAAGACACTTGACGATGCTATAACTCAAGCTAGGATATTCAGTAGGAGTACGTGGAGTGTTAATAAGCCAGTCCCCGTTTATTATTCAAGAAACAATTATAAGAAGCGCTTAAAATCATTCTATAACTTAAGAGAGAAAGAAGTTGATAGAGGAAAAAACTTAAAAAATAAAACAGATGAAAGTGGTAAAATCCCTGTCTGTTACAGATGTAAAAAACTAGGTCACATTAAAGCAAATGGCAGAGTGAAATTGTTTAGCGGCGAGAACAATAACAAATCAAATTATGGAAGGAATCAGAACAAAGGAAAATGGAGCAACCCGAAGAAATCATACTTAGCAGAAGAAACGGAAGAACCAGAGTCAAACAATCGTAATCGTGATACTGAATACGTATACGTTTGCACAACAGGTAACTTACTGAGAATAAATGGTCTTGTAGACGGTAAACCAGTTAAGTTCGCTATCGACAGCGGATGCACAAGCTCTATTATTTCAAGAAAAAATGTTAATAATTTTGGATTAAGAATTTTACCATCCAGTTCGAAAATTAAAACAGCTGATAATACAATAAGCATGGTAGTCGGCAAAACAGAAAAAATAAAACTGGACATTCAGGGTCATGTATGCTTTATGGAGTTTTTGATAATAGACCACGAGGATAACGATGGACTTTTAGGTCTCGATTGGTTTATGCAAACAGGTGCTAGTCTTAAACCTAGTCAAAAATTAATAAAATTTCCGAGCGATATAATCTTGATGAACTCGGATGACGAAATGGACACACTGCTCACGGAAGAAGCGTGTAGTATCAAATTCGCTGATGATTTTGAACTGTCCGAGGACGAATGGCCTCTAGAAAAATCAAAAAATAAATTGGTTATTAAACCACAAGAGGACCTAAAAGATGATGACCTCAACCACTTCAGGCAAGCTATTGATGCTATAAAAGATAGATTCGCAGCAGAAGTAAGAGATCTTAAAAAATCTAATGTCGACAAGCATATCATTAAGCTAACAGAATACACCCCAATCTATATCAGACCATACAGAAAGTCTGTATTAGGAAAGAAGAGAGACTATATTAGGAAAGAAGTTCAGTACATGCTCGAAAACGATATCATTGAAGAATCAAGCTCACCATGGTCGGCACCAGTTGTTTTGATGCCCAAAAAAGACGGGTTAAATAAGGCTTTTTGTCGATTACAGAAAGTTAAACCAGAAGACGGTTACTAAAAATTGGCCTCTTCCAAGAATTGACGACATTCTCAGACGTTTAAGTGGCTCAGTATACTTCTCCACACTTGACTTGACGTCTGGCTACTGGCAAGTAGAGATGCACCCAGATTCGAAGGATAAAACAGCATTCTCCACTCCAGACGGACATTACCAATTTAGAAGGTTACCTTTTGGATTAAAAAATGCCCCAGCTCAATTCAGCAGAATGATGCACAGACTATTTGGAAATAAAATGTTTGTAGAGGTATACCTTGACGATATCATTATTCACTCGAAAGCAATAAAAGAACACCTAGAGCATCTGATAGAAGTAGGAAACATTCTAAGAAAAGCAGAACTTAAGATTAAACCAAACAAATGCATTTGGTTCGCCAAAAAAGTAAAAGTTCTTGGTCATTTAGTATCTGGATCGACAATAGAAATGGATCCAGCTAAACTTGAGACTATCAATAAAAGGAAACCTCCCAAAAATGTTAAGCAAGTTCAATGTTTTCTAGGTTTATGTGGTTATTATAGGATTTTCGTAAAAGATTTTGCGAAAATTGCAAAACCATTGTACGACTTAGTAAAAAAAGATATTAAATTTGAATGGGGAAAGCCTCAACATGAATCGTTCGAAAATCTAAAATTGACCCTGACGTCAGAACCTGTCCTTAGACAACCTGATTGGAATCGAAAATTTATACTTCATTGCAACGCTTCAGGTTATGCGATGGGCGCTATTCTAGCACAAATTGATGAAAATGGAAACGAGTATGTATGCGCTTACGCGTCACGACTACTCAAAGGTGCCGAAATTCATTACAGCAGCACTGAAAGAGAATGTTTGACAGTTGTGTACGCAATTAAAGAATTTCGCACAGAGCTGTATGGATTCAAATTTCTAGTGAATACAGATCACTACGCGTTGATGTGGCTTATGAACATCAATGAACCTACGGGAAGATTAGCCCGTTGGGCTATCTATTTACAAGCTTATGACTTTGAGATAGTCCATAGGAAAGGAAACCAACATTTAAACGCTGATGCTGTTAGTCGGCCAGTGCTTTCACTAAAAACCATTACTGATAAAGATTTTAATGATCACATTGACACAACTTCACGTAAAAGTCTTGACGTCTATGTAGATGACACATTACTGTATTATCGAATAAATGGTCGATTTCAAAATGGATTGTCCAAAAAGCAAACTAAAAGAATTGAGAAAGCAGCAACTCAGTATTATTACGATAGAGAAAAAGATGAAATTTTTAAAATGGGACGAGATAATGTTTCACGCTTGGTACCGAAACTTAGTTACAGAAGCGGTATTATTTTAAAAGCACAAGTTTTGGGTCACTTTCAGGTAGAATAAACAACTAAACGAATTAAAGAGGATTTCTTTTGGAAAAACATGGAGAAAGACATTGAAGCTTTCGTACAAACCAGTAACAGAGGAAGGCTTCACTGGAATAATGGTAATTACCGAATACTTAACCAAGTTCCCATATGCCGAACCTATTAAAAGTAAATCAGCCGAAGAAATAGCTAACATCCTATGGAAATTCATATGTATATTTGGACCACCAAGAGTATTCATGTCGGATCAAGGTAAAGAATTTAACAATCAAATTGTTGATAATCTTATAAGACGAGTCGGGTCTGAGCATGTTATTACATCCGCATACCACCCGAGAACCAATGGCCAAGTTGAGCGCTTGAACAAAGAAATAGTAAGTTGTTTAAGAAAACATTGTGAGCAAGATCCAGATGATTGGTCTAAATGGTTACCATTCGTATTGCTTGCATATCGTACAAGAATACACTCAGCAACAAAGTTCTCCCCATTTGAACTAATGTTCGGTAGAAAAATGAATGGATTCAACGATTGGAGTTCCATCGATCCCGATTTTAATCACAATGCAGTAGAAGAACGTGTTAAGCAAACAAAGGATCTGATCGATGATAAATATCCGACAGCACTCCAGAACATAGATAAAGCAAGATCCTCACAAATAAAGGCTCAAAATAATAATAGGCCTGTTACAGAGACAGTAATATCTACCGGCTCAAAGGTATGGATCCGCGTCATGGGACTGAATGAAAAATTACACCCAAAATATCGTGGCCCGTTCACCGTTCTAGGTCAAACAAAAAATGGTAACTACATTGTCGAGGATGTCTTCAAGCAAAAACTGTCTGACACATTTCCACTCCAGAGATTAAAATTAGATAATTCGCCTTCTACTAACGGGGGGAAGGACGAAGCTATTTTTGAAGTCGAAAAAATAATAAACCATCGACTGAATAAAAAAAAAATATGAATTTTTGGTCAAATGGAAAACTATTCACTTAAACATAATTCTTGGAACCTATGGATAGTTTCTTGGGAAAGAAACCAATTGAAGATTATTGGTCAAAGTTAAACAAACCTAAAAAAGTTGGACGACCAAGAAAGACAAATGCCAATCATGTGAATATGTTGAATATTTTAATTACTATTTTATTCTTTCTCATAAAACCTTTGTCAACAGTAAGAATTAACGGAAGGTTTACTGTCTGTGAAACACCGGACCAAACTAATATTGAGAACACCCTAATTCTAAATACCGAAAAGGACTGTTATGCAAGTCATGCCACTCAAAAAGTTATTGTAGAAAGTGACAAAAAATTTAGAAGAGTGGACTTGATTTTCAAAAAAATACTAACCATAGATGGAAATGGATACGAATGTAGTAAACAGAAAATTATAATTGATGCATACGTGAACCTGTTTGGTTCAAGAAGCTCATCAAAAAGCATTCATAAGGTGGAAATTGGTAAGAAAGAATGTGAAAATATGGTAAGTTCAAGGACATGTGAAGGATCAAAAATGTCCTGTGAGAATGATGATTATATATTTGATGGTACGCCTAAAGAAATATTCAAGTGGCTTAGACCTGTAATGAGTTATGGATTTGCGTGTACTGTTAAAAGAGTTACCTTGAAAAGCAAATCAAACTTAATTTTCGATACCTGTGATATTAAACAATTGGAATGTAAACTTAAGTCGTTATTTGTTTACTGGACCAAAGAAATTGTAAATTTCTGTCCATATCGACTTTATATGACAATTGGTTTAAATTTACCGTTTAATAATGTTTTTAGTAATACGAATGGCGATCAGATTTTCAAAATAAACCAAACCTTTAACGAATGTGGTATGAAACTTTATGGTTCTACGGAAGGTTTATTTTTGACTTATAATCGTACAAGAATTAATACAATTGTCACGTATCTCAGAAGATAGACGCTTCTAGATGCTGATATAAACATTTATATAATAGCTCACATCTTGTCTTAATTATAAGCCCGTGTTCTTGACACGAACTCATGGGTATAAATAATGATTCCATTCTCAGTGCTTAGAGAGATATTTCTAGGGATTACACTAATTATATAAATTGTTAGAGCTCAACAATTATTTAATAAACTATTCAAAAGTATACTTGTTTTATCATTCATTAACCCGCCTTACAAATTTTGCGAATATTAAACAAAATAAAATAAAGAACCCTAGTTTTACTTTTTTTCTGGAACTTTGAAAATTGTGTCATTTAAAATAACGGCATCAACGAGGACATACTTACCCTCTTCTTCATGCAAAAAAAAAAATTTATTCAAGTGCCTTTAATCAACTTAAATAAAAAAAAAATTAGTATCAAAGCAAAATATTTTGATTACAAAAAAATAAAATATAATTTGGTTATATTACTCTGATATTTATTGAAGTTAGTTCTAAATTATTTTTTGGTTTTCTACTAATTTTAATCTTCACTTTATTTGTAAAGGTACTAATTTAGAACTAACTTCAATAAATATAAGAGTAATATAACAAAATTATATTTTATTTTTTTGTATTTTACTAACTTTAATTTTTACTTTAATTGTAAAAGTAGTTAAGAAACCCAAACTTAAAAAAACTATCAAAAATAATTTTAATATAATTTAAAATAAAATTCTAGATGGAATGTCTTCTTACCAAAAAAAATCTTGACCTTATAAATTTCTTTTAGAGTCCTAAGTAAACAGAAACCAATTAAAGTTATATAACAAAAACTTCAATATTCTTTATTTTAAAAAAATCTGAAAATTCTGATTTAGAAAAGTTTTTCTCAAGATGTACCGAGTGATTAATTATAAATAAGAAAATTACCTCTTCTTTATCCAATTCCTCACATATTTTACTTATATCGACACTCGCAGGCTTTTTGTTTAGATGATGGAATGGATGATCAATATCAGGAACTTCATAAATGATCGGTATAATCTCGATTTCATCATCCTTTGGCTTCGGTTTTTGAGGCTTTTTTTTTTCTTCTCTAGTCTCTTCTCTCTCCTCGACCTCAGTCTCGCTCGAATCAGTCTCGTTTTTTTTCTTTTTTGTTTTTGGTGGATTTTTTTTCTTTTTTTGTTCTTAAGGTGGCATTTTCTAAATTTTAAAATCAGTTCGACTTTAGATTTTCATAAATTAAAAAAGAAAATGAGCAAAAAAATTAAGAGAAAACCACGTTTAAACAAAAAAAATTAAATTTTAAAACAAATTCTATATTTAAAGAATCGAAGAAAATGTTCTGTAAAGAAAATTAGAGCAACATTGAAATTGTCCTATTCAAAACAATCCATTCCTTCAAAAAACGTAAATTACACAACAATTGTTTTATTTTGAGCTAACTTTTTTTTAAAGTATGTTCAGAAATTGATTTTAAGATGTTCGAATAAGAGAAAAATTGTCAAGGTGAAAAATCAAAGATCGATGCCAAATTCAATTATTCGATTTATTACGGTTTTTTAAGTAAATTTAAGATATATTTTAAATAGTTTTAATTAAAGTTTAATAAGCAAAGGACTATTAAAAAAAAAGGACTTGAAGCTTCCTATAAAACGGCTCATAAAATAGAAGAAAAATTTGGGAAAAAATATAGCAGTAGTGTAATAAGGAAGTATAGATTTAAACTAGGTTAAACTAACATTTTTTTTAATTAAAATAAAATTTAAATTTTATATCAAGGCTTTAGGCTGAGACGTTTAAGAAAATGCCCTAAACAGAACGATTTGCAAAAGCTCCAGCGCTTAATTTGGTGTCAGCGTTATAGGGACTGTGATTTTAAAGATTACATATTCGTTGATGAGACAACAATAGTAGTGTATGATCAGCATATTTCTCATCTAAGACTACCGTCATCAAGGTCTGAAGCTATCCCATCTAGCTCAAAATTTGAATGTAAAATCCATATGTGGGGTGGTATCTCGTATAACGGAGCCACCGAATTTGCAGTAAATTTTTATTCTTTAGCAAATTAAAATGAAATTTTTTTTAGCTTTTTAAGTGCACTATGGATTCTGAATTGTATAAGGATTTACTCCTATTTGTGTCTTAAAATAATTCATTTAATTTTAAATTGCACCAAGACAATGACCCAAAGCACAAATCAGATCTTTGCTGTGATTTTTTGGAAAGAAACAGCATAAACTGGGTGTGTTTTTTATAAAAAATATAATAAAATAAAAAAGCTAAGGAATATTTTTAAAAGATAAGGTATCCTCCAAAGTCTCCAGACCTAAACCCAATTGAAATGGTTTGGAATGAGTTGAAGGATTCACTTAGAAAAAAGGGGATCAAAAATGAACAAGAAGCAGTTAAGGCAATTTTTGATTTCCAAAAAAGTCTAAGTCCATCAAAATGCCAGTCTTATATAAACCATTTAAAAAAGGTATTTTCATAATTTTCATATGTAAATTTACGTTATTAATAAAATAACGGAAATTTACGTTATTTTACGTTAATAAACGTTATTTTACTTTTCTATCTTTACGTAAATTAACGTAATTTGACGTAAATTTACGTAAAATCCACGTGGCGTAGCGCTACTGTACATAATTTTAATTTCCTTCTATTAAAACCTTTTTTTCTTCATATTTTCTAATTTAATCTAATTTAAACTTATTTTACTTCAATTTTTTTTATTCTTAAAGAGTATTCCAGAAAACAATAAACAAAATTAAAATAAACAATATCAAGGAAATTGAAATTTTATCCAATGCGTTAAATAAATAAATCCATGGAAACGAAGTGAAAAATCAATGAAAAGAGCAAACACTCAATCAATCAGGAGCCAATATTTTCTTTTTATTTGTTTGTAAAATTTTTAATTAAGACTTCTGAGCAGTTTCGAGCCGTTCCTCTTTTCAGCCTTCAAGTTTGAAAATTTTTAAATCAATTTTAGTATGCTTTTAAGATGTTTTTTAATGGTGTTTGGAAAATTTTTCAATAAAACTCTTTTCAAAGCAGTTTTTTCAAAAAATCCTTATAAACTTTTTGTTCAATTTAATATCTAAATTATTAAAAAAATTTTAAAAATTAATTAGAAATTATAATTGGCTATGAAAAATTTGCAATGAAACTTGCTTTGAAAAAAAAATTAAAATAATTGCGATGAAAAAAATGAAACACTGCATTTACACACATTAATTTAGGTATTAAAAAATTTGAAAATCTTTCCGCTGGTTGTCCATGACAAGCAAATTTATTGATGGAAAATTAAGAACGACAAATAAAGATGATTCTTATTAAGGTGTTATTTAGCTCTCTGGGAAGCAAATATCGGTTTTGTGAAGTTCAGTACAAAAGAACAGAACAAAGTATTAAAAAATTTAATAACTTTTTATCAGAGTTGATTAAAAGTCTTTAAAAAAAGTCCAAGACAGGACTTTTAAATTTTCTTTTAAAAAAAAATTAAATTTTTGGTGGGACTTTTGAAAAAAAAAAATTCTGCTTTTTATCTAAAAGTTCTAAATAAATTCATGGCAGCATGGTGCAACATTAAAAGTTGCATCAACTGTAAAAGTCTGTTAATGGTGTGTAGAATCTCTGCAAACTGCACCACGCTCGATTATATTGAAATTTAATTTCTGCATAACTCTGCAAATTTAGCAGGCTTTAATTTTTGATGCAACTTTGAAAGTTGCACTATGTTACATTTACAGAACTAAGTTTAAACCTTTAGAAAAAAAATATATTCAATTTTTTTACATTTTTTCTGTTCTTTTTTTTCATTTTGTACTGAATTTCACAAAACCGCAAATATCATGGCACTGCCAAAAAAAAACAAGAGATGAACAAGTTGTTGAAACTAATGGTACGTATTTTCATGAAATACTTTCGGATGCTTCATTTCAAGCCAAAAAAACTAAACAATGATTAAAACAAGAAATAAAAATAATTATTTATTATTTATCAATTATTAATTAATTAATTAAAAGAATGAAGAAAAAATTAAGCCTCATATACTTTGCTTAATCCAAAAATATACTTTTTAATGACTAGCAAAATGGAGAAAATTGCAAAGTATTTTGCAGACTTATTTTTCTGCATTAAGCAAATTTGCTTATAATTAAGCATTTTACAGAACTGAATTATCTCTTTTAGTAAAAAAGTTATTCAAGTAATTCTGAATTGAAACAATCGAATTTAAATGAACTTCACAGACCCTAATTTAAAATTTAATGTTTAATTACGATGATATTAAATTCCTAAATTTTTTTAGGTATAAAATTCACTAAGTATTAATTCTTTGATATTGGATTCGTTGTTTTAGTTTCATTTGGAATTTATTCAGAAATTGTTTTTGAAAAAATTGCGGAATTAAATTTACATGAAAAGCGCATTTCTATACACGCATAAAATGGTCGTCTTAAGTGTGCTCTTAACCTTTGCATTAAAAGTTGTCCCTCGCAAGAGCTCGTATAGGTTATCGCTATTTTGACTTTCAGTTTATCTAAAGGTTAGAATTTGACGTATAATATGTCTTGCATATCATTTAAAAGAATTCTGTTTGTTAAAGATAAACTCTAAATAAGTAAATAATAAAAAAAATTTTATTTTTTTCTAAGACATGAAATATTTATTTAAAATAAATATTGGGTGATTTTCATTTATTCTTTAAATTAAAGTTGAGCTTGATTTTGGTGTAATTTTATTCGCTCAACAATCTATTAAATATTAAAATAAAATAAACAAGTAAGATTTTCGAGTATAAAAATCAAATTTTAATTTTTTTAAAAAAAAATTCTGGAATAAAAGCTGGGAAAAATTATTTGTATTTTTTAAAAAATTTTTAAAAATTTCATTTGGCCTTTTTTTCGGATCTAAGGAACGCATGAACAAAGATAATTTTCAATGATTTTGAAATTAAACCAAAATATCTTCTAGCTGATAAGAATTAAGAAATTTTATGCGATGATGATTTACAATTTTTCCAAAAAAAGTTGTTTTTTGAATAAATATATTTAGAAAATAAAGCTTAAGCATATAAAATATTAATCTTTGATTGAGAGGCTTTCTAGCTGCTCAAGGAAATGTGGAAAATTTTTAATAGGGGGTGATCTGAATGCGAAGACTAAAATTTTAGGTTGTTCTAGTGAAAATGAGAATGGTTTTATCTTAGAGAAAATTGTTAACAAGCTCAACCTCTCTGTAATCAATGATAAAACACCAACATATAATAAATTTAAGACAGATTATTATGAAATCCTAGATATTTTTTTAATACCATCCTCACTCTCTGATAGAGTTGATGACTTTAAATTTCTGATCGATCATGATATGTAGAGTGATCATTTTCCCATTTAGGCAGATATCTCAGTTGAACATTTGATTACATTTAATTCCTGTAATTCTAATTTTAATTTTAAAAAAGCGAATTGGCATCTCTTCCAAGATTTACTTAAGTCTCCTAGTCATAATAATTATTATAAGGAAAATATTGACGAACTTAATGAACGGATCTCAAAAAATATCATTAATGCTGTTAAAAAAAGTAAACCCTACCACTCTAAAAAGCTTTTTAAATCTAACTTACCAAAAATTATAATGACATTAATTAAGGAAAGGAGAAAAGTAAGAAGGCTTTTCCAAAAATCTAGATGTCTTTCTCTAAAAGTAGTGGAACGCATGAACAAAGATAATTTTCAATGATTTTGAAATTAAACCAAAATATCTTCTAGCTGATAAGAATTAAGAAATTTTACGCGATGTCGATTTACAATTTTTCCAAAAAAAGTTGTTTTTTGAATAAATATATTTAGAAAATAAAGCTTAAGCATATAAATTGTCTGTCAGCACCAAATGAAGGCAATATAGCAACTACTTCTTTAACACTAGAAGCACCAAAATTTTAAACTACTAGAAGCAGCAAAACGAGTCAAAATGACTTGTTTTAATAGAATCTAATGGATAATAATTTATTATTTGGATAAATCTATTCAAAACTTAATTTTAATTGAGTAAAAATAAAAATTTGGCTAAAAAAAGTATCTTGCAAAAATTTTATCTTCTACTGAATTCATTTCTTTTTGAACCAATTTTTCGTCTTTCATGTAAAATACGCAAACTTTAATTTTTGCTTTTTTTAAATTTGCTTATCTTCGTTCAAGTATTAGGATTTAAGTCAGTTTTTAAAGATTTGTATACTTTTTATAAATATTTTATGACTCATCCATTGATTTTGTAGATTATAAAATTTAAATTAAATTAAAAAACGAGTCAAAACAACTCTTTTTGGTGCTTCTAGTAGTATAAACTTGATTTTGTACAAAGGAAATATTTTTTTTATTTGAATTTAGTTAATTTAGAAAGTTATTTTTATTTTTATGCTGAAAAAAAAATTGTGCTCAAATAGTAAAAATTGACTTAGATTTTAGCGACCAAAAATCGAAAAAGAGTCATTTTGACTCGTTGGTGCTTCTAGTGTTAAACATCAAAAGATCAGAATTTACATTGGTTATATTTTGTATTGGTGCTACATTTGACAAAATTATTGTGCAGGCTAAAGTAGTGTGTTTAATCTCTTTCCTTCGTTCTTTTAGTTCAAAGTCTGAGCCCTAAGGAGCATGATTTAGGTGAGTCCCGTCTCAGGGGTTATTAAAATATTCGGGATGTTCTTGTTCATTTTCGGAATCAAATGTAAAACACTTTGATTTACAATGAACTTTATCTCAATTCATCGCCAGTTTATTTTTTATCGGACTTGGATGAAATTCGAAAGAAAAAACCTCCATAAGATTACATTGGAAAATTTTTTTAAGAGGTTGTTATTTTCCTGTATTTATGTGTATATTTTGTAAATCTTTTATTAGATCATCTAAAGAATTTTCAGCCATCGTTAAGTGGAAGTTAAGTAGAAAAGTGAATTTCACAAGTTTAAAAAAATAAAAAAGTAAAGTTCACGAAATTTAAAACTTTAGTGCTATCTGAATTCTTTATTTTTGACTCAAAATTCGTAATCTACGCCCTCGAAACCCCATTAAATTTTTTTTTTTTTTGGGGGGGGGGGGGGCTAGAAAATAATTTCTTACACCCAGGGTTCCAAAAATAGCAAATCCTTTTAATAGTTGTTGTTCTTTAAGACTCAAAATCTAAAAGATAAAACTTAAATATACCAAAACAGTATATATATTCTGAAAGAGCATAAAATTATCTACATGCTAATGTAATTTAGAAAAAAAAAAGGGTGTGGCGGTATTTCTTGGCTAAAAAAAGGAAAAAAAGTGTTTAATGTAATTATGAGCCCACTTTTTTTTTAAAAAAAATCTAGACAAAATTCTGAACAAATCTATGGTTTTACTTTTTTATATTTTTTGCTTTATTTTTCCTAAAAAATCTCTTCAAATCATGTGTTTTTTAACAAATTTGTCAAATTTGAATTCTTTTATTAGAATTTTTAGATTAAACTTAAGAATTCGATATTTTTAAGCGCTCAACTACTGTTTTTTTTGATATTCCTGAAAAATATGCTTTTAGGACTTGGCCATATGTCGCACCATTATTGTAACCTCTAAACACCGCCAAAATCGTCTAATTAATTTTTTTTGAAAGACGAAAACGATGCGTGAAATTGCACGAGATTAACATCACAAGACAAAAAAATACAAGATAGTATCACAAGATACTTTTCTCTTGCTTTGGTTAAAAGCTCCATCATTCTTGGAAATGTCTGATTTGTTCTCCCATCTGAGTGCGCAGCAGAATGAGACCTGTAACAAATATCTCTACTTAGATACGAGTTTCAAGCCAACTTTGAAAACTCTAGATGCAAACTAATTAAGTGCGATATAGTGAGGCCCATATTTACACATCTCTAGATACGAATATATTTCTTGCCGTTCAAAGAATTAAAAAACAAAAGCAAATAATAAATAACAAAAGCTTTCTGAGCAAAAACGCAAGTAAAAAAATACATATATATTTACCAAATTGCCATTTTACATGTTTGTATCTTCTTATTTCTTGTTGTTAAAATTTTTTTAAATCTTATAAAAATTAAAAACTAACTAAAAAAAAACTAATTTGAAAAATATTCTAGTATTTTTTTTTAATTGTATTGAATCATGTGACTAACACAATTATGAAAAATTCTAATTTATTCTCTAAAATTATTTAGTAAGACAAAATTTTTTTTAATTTACTTTTTTAATTTTAATTTTTTTTACATCACCCTCGCAATGTTTACTGTATAAATTACAATTATTTATTAATTTAAAAATTTATATTATCTACTTTTTTAATCAATAGCTAGAGCGTTCCACAACTCTTTATATCCTATTTTTCAGACTCGAAGTTGTAAGCAAAGGTTGACAAAATTGAATTTATTATTGTAATCAATTAGTCGAAAAAATTAATTAAAATTAGAAAAAACAAATCGAAAGAATTTTAATTATTTACATTTTTAAAATTTAATGTAGTCTGTTTTAAATTAATCGGCTGCTCAAAAAACCTGATCTTCAAACTTATTTAGAAGATCTAATATTTAATCCGTAGTACCTTTTTTTTCTGAGCCCAATACAGCCTTAGCTTATCTAGCATTTATAATGCTTCATATCTCTTTAAGCCTCGTCTGTTATCTTTTATTTTGTATTAACATCAAATGTCTGACAAGGCATTATTATTTCAAAATGAAATGAAAAATTAATTTTTTCATTGACAAAATCGAAACAAAAATTCGTGCTAAACTATGGCAACTTGAAGTTCATAATCAAATTATCAAAATTTAATTGATTAAAATCATAATAAAAATAGATTTTTTTAAATAAAACATAACATGTTTATTATTTTAATTTAAAAAAAAAAAAATCTATTTTTTCTCTAATTTTCCTTTAATTCATTCTTCTAAAATCTTTATTTAAAAACTTTAAAGACAAATTTAAAATAGACATTTAGATATCCAAATTTTGGCTCAAAAATACGCTTTAAATGATATGGTTTAATTCTTGAATTAAAAAATTTCGATGTTTCAAATTATTTTTTCAGTCTCAAATACAAAAACAATTTTAAGTTAATATTGCAAGCATCAAAAACTTGGTGTTTTTTTATGAATTTTGAATTTAGGTTTGTGATATAATAATCCTTGAGATAATATTTGTAGTTTAAAAAACTATCTACGCTCTGTTTTCCGTTTTTTATCAAGTGAGTTAAAATTTGTTAAAAAGCACCAAACGAAAGTAAATTATCACTTATGTCAAAATTTTATAAGAGGAAAACAAAGTTTTTCGTGTCTAGTCCGTTAAGTAAACTATTGTTCACCTTTTACTGGAACGATTCCTGTTCTCAGGTTTAATGAACTATTAGTTCACCTAATTCTTTAAAGCTAATGTAATGATAAAAAATAAGATAGAAAAAATAATTACATAAAAAATTAAAAGTTAAGCGGAGTAGGAAAATTTTGCGAAATAAATGAATCTTTGTCCGCCAAAGTCAAACACTTAAAGGGTGAACAATTTATTTTAATTTTCTTTAATTTTTATTATTTATGTTGAAAGACAAAGATTTAAGAAGAAAGCGTATTTAGATATTTGGGATTATGGAAAGAGTAATAACAAGTAGTGTTGGACGCGGACAGAGCTAACCGGTCCAGAAACGGGCGGTTCATCGCGGTTGTTGGCCCGTTTATTTTGGCGGGCTAAATTTTGACCCGTTTAATAAACGTTTAAAAATAAACGGGCGGTCCAAGAAACCGTTCCAATTTTGGCGGGCGGACTCTGGCCCGTTTATTTTGGCGGGCTAATTTTTGGCCCGTTTAATAAACGTTTAAAAATAAACGGGCGGTCCAAGAAACCGTTCCAATTTTGGCGGGCGGACTCTGGCCCGTTTATTTTGACGGGCTAAATTTTGACCTGTTTAATAAACGTTTAAAAATAAACGGGCGGTCCATGAAACCGTTCCAATTTTGGCGGGCGGACTCTGGCCCGTTTATTTTGACGGGCTAAATTTTTGACCCGTTTAATAAACGTTTAAAAATAAACGGGCGGTCCAAGAAACCGTTCCAATTTTGGCGGGCGGACTCTGGCCCGTTTATTTTGGCGGGCTAAATTTTGGCCCGTTTAATAACCGTTTAAAAATAAACGGGCGGTCCATGAAACCGTTCCAATTTTGGCGGGCGGACTCTGGCCCGTTTATTTTGACGGGCTAAATTTTGACCCGTTTAATAAACGTTTAAAAATAAACGGGCGGTCCAAGAAACCGTTCCAATTTTGGCGGGCGGACTCTGGCCCGTTTATTTTGGCGGGCTAATTTTTGGCCCGTTTAATAACCGTTTAAAAATAAACGGGCGGTCAAATAACCGGCCAGATTTTTGGCGAGAATTAATTTTGCCGGTCAACTTGGCGGTCTTAATTTTGACAAAAAACAGGAAATAAATAAAAAATTAAGCTATCTTAATATATTTATTTTTAAAAAAAAAGTTATTTTTTAATTAGAAAAAAAAATAAAAAAATCTACGAAAAAAAAATTTTATTTAAAAATTATTAAAAAATAAAAATCTTAAAAAAAAAAAAAAAAAAAATAAAAATTTTATTTAAAAAATAAAAAATATTTTTAAACGGTTATTAAACGGGCCAAAATTTAGCCCGCCAAAATAAACGGGCCAGAGTCCGTCCGCCAAAATTGGAACGGTTTCATGGACCGCCCGTTTATTTTTAAACGGTTATTAAACGGGCCAAAATTTAGCCCGCCAAAATAAACGGGCCAGAGTCCGTCCGCCAAAATTGGAACGGTTTCATGGACCGCCCGTTTATTTTAAACGGTTATTAAACGGGCCATAATTTAGCCCGCCAAAATAAACGGGCCAGAGTCCGCCCGCCAAAATTGGAACGGTTTCATGGACCGCCCGTTTATTTTTAAACGGTTATTAAACGGGCCATAATTTAGCCCGCCAAAATAAACGGGCCAGAGTCCGCCCGCCAAAATTGGAACGGTTTCTTGGACCGCCCGTTTATTTTTAAACGTTTATTAAACGGGTCAAAATTTAGCCCGTCAAAATAAACGGGCCAGAGTCCGCCCGCCAAAATTGGAACGGTTTCTTGGACCGCCCGTTTATTTTTAAACGTTTATTAAACGGGTCAAAATTTAGCCCGTCAAAATAAACGGGCCAGAGTCCGCCCGCCAAAATTGGAACGGTTTCTTGGACCGCCCGTTTATTTTTAAACGTTTATTAAACGGGTCAAAATTTAGCCCGTCAAAATAAACGGGCCAGAGTCCGCCCGCCAAAATTGGAACGGTTTCTTGGACCGCCCGTTTATTTTTAAACGTTTATTAAACGGGTCAAAAATTAGCCCGCCAAAATAAACGGGCCAGAGTCCGCCCGCCAAAATTGGAACGGTTAATACGGTCACGGTCACGGTTTTTAAAATTTTTGGCCCGTTTACTGTCCGCTTGCACGGACACCAACACTAATAACAAGTCAACCAGATCATAGTAAATGCTATTTCTAAAGCTCTTCCAACAAAAAAAACCAAAAAAAATATTAACTAATTTTTATATCAGTTTCGAGAATAAGGCATTCTATTAACTTTAGAGCTTTATTCAATTTGTTCGCATAATCTCAAAATTTTTCGTCTAATTCTATTTTGAACAAATAAATTGAGTGAACCAAAAGTTCACAAAGCCTGAGAACAAGAATTTTTCGGATAATAAATGAACTATGGTTCACCTAACCGACTAGATCCAGTTTTTTAATGATTGAATATAAAATTTAATCAAAATGAATTATTTATCTATTTTTTTTTTGCTTTTTAATGCTCATTTTTATTCTTTTTATTTATTTAATTTAATATTATTAACTAAATTTCTTGTTTTTTCATATGTTTCTAGTCTGAATGAGCATTTGCTGGGGAAAAAATAAATAAATGAATTATTTAACAATTAAAAAAGAATTTTCAATATTTTTTTCATTTTCGGTAAAGTTATTACAAAGATATTCAGGTATTAAATTAAACTCATTCTATTTCACCAAAGAGTTTAATTTCAAATATGAAAATGCTTGCAATTTTAACTTAAAATTATTATTTTATTTGAGACTGAAAAAAAAATTTGAAACATCGCACTTTTTCAATGTAATTTCAACATTGGATACATTTTGTAATTCAAACACAAAAAATTAAACCATATTTAAATATCAATTAAATTATAATACGGCGAAACAAAGTCAAATTTTGTATTGTAAAATTTCAAAATATTGATTTTGAAATATGATCGACGACGAGATACAGATATTAATGATAATAATATTAAATACAGATAAGAATATTAAATTCATTGACGAGATACAGATATCAATGCTATATAAAAGTAACGAACACAATCCTTTAAAAGACATTTAATTATATCTCATTAAATTTATATTCTGTTATTGCAATAAACTATTAAACAACTATCCTTGTTACAACTGTCGATGTTCCAGTATCAGATATGATTGCTTTCATTAAGTATTCAATTTACTTTATGTAAAAGTTCATATAATTTTCTATATAATTATTGATTAAAAAAATAATGTTTAATAAAGTTTGGTCATTTATTATTAAAAAAGTTAATATAAAATACTTTTTTATTTAAAATAGTATTTTATATTAACTTTTTAAATCAAAAACTAAAAATTTTTATTTGAAATTTACATTTGATCATGAACTTCAATATGCCCTTAACTATTGCTCATCTAACGTAAATAGGAGTAAAATTAACTCGACAAAAATAAATATTGACAAAAAAAGATTGACTAATTCAAATTACTTTATAATGGGATTGTAATCTTTTTCTGACCGTAATTAAAAAATTAAGCTTTTTGCTTCAATAATTCCACTTTTATTTTAGAAATGCAAAAGGTTATTCAAAGTCTTTTTTATTTGTGTTTAATAACAAAATATATTTCAGCTGATGCTGCTATTTACAAATTCGCAGCTTCACTTGATTCGAAATACTTGAAGATTTATAATAATCAAGAGTTTGAAATAGAAATAAATTTGAATAGTTTATCACATTCTTTGGATTTCGATTCAGATAAAAATATTTTAATTGGAAGCAGTCTCATTAAAAAAGTTTTTGTTTGGAATATCACTTTATCAACTGCAACTTTGTCCCAGGAAGAATCAGAAGAAACAAGAGCAATTTCATTTTTGAACAAAACTCATTTTATTGCTGGATTTGTAGGCTTCATTGTCATTTACAATTGTTCAAATTTAGATAGCAAATTAAAAAAATCCGACAATACAAATATCGGTAAAGTTTATGATATAAAAATACTTCATGAGGAACAAAAAATATTAATTGCATCACATGAAGGATACATTTCAGTTTATAATTTAAGTAACTATAATTTTTTGAAAAAAAATCAAATTGCAGACAAAATTTGGGCAATAGATGCATTTGATAAAAATTTAATTGTTTCTCAATGTAATCAATCTAAAGATGTTTGTCTTTATAAACTTATTTCTTCTAATAACCTAATAGAAATGAAAAAATGTTCAGGAATAAACGAAATTTTTACAATTAAAATATTAAATAAAAACAAGGTTGTTTTTGGAGGAGATAAGTTTCTAAAAGTATGGGACATTCCAAACAACCAAATAATCGAAACAATGTCTTTAAATGATAAAGTTCTCAGTCTAGATGTATTTAGTAGCCAAATAATAGCTTCAGGTCAAGAGAACGGTAGTGTTTTATTTTGGAATATGGTAAACTTTAGCAATTTTAAAACATGCAATATTGAATCTAAAGTTCATTACTTGAAAAACATGAATGGTTACAGTGCATTTAAAAATTACTTAAATCTAAAAATTAATCCACATTCAACTCAATTATCAAATTTTGAATCAACTCAATCAACATTAAAAAACATGCAGACCACAATTGAATCAACCAAAAATGAATTGACCATTTTTAAAATCAGCTCAATTGACACTTTAATTCCAACTCAAACAAGAAAAGAACCACAAACAAGTGTCATTGACACATTGGCCGAAACAACTACAAAATTAATTCAAAGTTTTCCTGAAAGTAATCAACCATCACAGTATTCATCATTTTCAAGCAATTTTTTCAAAATATTGACCACATTTAAAACTGAAAATTCACCTACGCAATCTTCTAATACCAAATATTTAAGTCATACTCAAAAAATTACAAATAGTATCACAAGTAACATCTATTCTGGGGAACAATCAACTACTACAGATAAAGAAAAGACAACAATTGAAAGTTCTTTTTTTGAGTGGAGTGAAACAGCAAGTTCATATTCTGAGCAACAATTAGATAGCACTCACAAAGGATTAGAATTGACAAGTTCAGACAAAGAAAGGACAACAGGATATCAATCAAATTTTGAATTTAGTTCAACTAGCCAAGAATTGACCAAAAGCACGCTTTCTTCAAATGCAATTCAGTCGAGTCCAGCTGAACAAATTGTGCACTCAACTCAACTAGTTAATGATGCTGACACGAAAACATCCTTGCAGGATTCCAATTTTGATCTATCAACTAAAATGAACATGTTCTTGACATCAAACATTGAGCATGATTCAAAAAAGGATTTTTCCTTTTTAAAACTTGCAACCATCTGAATTGATTGATGTCTTGAAAAAAAACTTGAATTTGAATGATTGTCTAAAAAATTGTTCGGGCAACGGACTGTGCAAATTAATAGACAAAAGCTTGTTTGTCTGTGAATGCTTTAATAATTTTGCTGGATCATCATGCCAAATAAATACACTTCCTTGCGCGTCAAGTCCATGTTTGAACAATGCTACATGTGTCAATAACTTGGCTATTAAAACATACATATGTAATTGTAAGTCAGACAGCAATGGAAAAGATTTATATATTGGAAAGAACTGCCAAAACAAAGTTGACGTTTGTGTCAATGAAACATGTTCCAAAAATGGTGTTTGTTATGATGTAAATGACATAGCAAAGTGCCAATGTTTTTCGTCTTATACGGGTGAAAATTGTCAAATTGAATCAGATGAGAGCAAGACAAGAAAAACTATAATAAAAACATCAACAATTGTTGCCATAATTGTGTTATTTCTTTTTTTTTTTATTTTAATTGCCAGCGATTTATCCGTCTTTTTTTGCGAGAAAAAGACAGTGAAAAAAAAATATGTTGTTCAAAAATTAGTATATATCAATTAAGGATTAAAATTGATTTTTTGATTTCTTTAAATTACTTTTTTTAATTTAAAACCCAATTTAAATTTTTAAAATTTCAATTGGGAATATTTTCGAATAGGACATGCTACCCACTCTTTTAGCATTCAATTACTAGATGATCAACACGTGTTTAAATCATATATTTTATATACGTGAATGTGTTAATAGATTAACACGCCTCGCAACATTTCTAAAATCAGAATGAAATTCTATTCTAGAAGATTTATCATTTTAACGAGATACAGATATCAATGCTATATAAAAGTAACGAACACAATCCTTTAAAAGACATTTAATTATATTTCATTAAATTTATATTCTATTATTGCAATAAACTATTAAACAACTATCCTTGTTACAAATGTCGATGTTCCAGTATCAGATATGATTGCTTTCATTAAAAAATAATTTTCAACTAATTTTTTAATTAATTAATTATTCATAATTTTTTTTAATTATAATTTAATGATAAATTTTTTTAAATTGAATAAAGTATCGTTTGTCAATTTCATTATAAATAATTAAATTCTGACTAATTAAGCCTAAATCAATTTAAAATATAAGATAAGATTAAATTAAAAAATATGAAAAAATATAAATTAATTACTTTTCCTCATCAGAACTATTGGTTATATACTCGTCTATATGATCGCTTTCATTGTTATAGAGATTTTTCTTTTTTATTAAACTAACGAATGAAATGACATGTTAAAACTTCAATCGTTATGCTTTTTTCTTCCAATTTCTTCTTATGAGTTTGGATCTCATTGTCTTAACCAAAATCTTATTTATTTCCTGGAAGATCAACCTTACTTATCCAAAACATGTCTTAATTTAAAAATGAACTGGGTTCTCGAGTTTTAATATTTTAATTGATTTATGCAGTATGTTGCAAAATTTATAAATTAATTATTTTGTTTAACCAAGATTGTTTATTTATTGAATTTCACTAAAAATTGAGTACATTATAAAAAAATAAAAAACCTAATTTGTATAGTTTATTTTATAAAATTTGAAATATCACACTCGGCATAAAAATATTATAAACTCTAAAATATAACTTCCTGTAAAAATTAAAAAATAAAAGTCGGTCAAATATTTAGAAATTCGGATAAGCCAAAAGATTGAATGATCATCAAGCTTTTTTCACATTTTTATGATTAGTTGATGATCATTTAATCTTTTGGCTTATCCGAATTTCTAAACATTTGACTGACTTTTATTTTTTAATTTTTAATTAATTGCACTCTTAAACTGCGGACGAGGTGTTTCGACAAATAAAAAATAATGTTAAAGCATAAAGAAATTAAACCATAGCATAACAAATAAAGAGATAAGATTTTTTTTTATCGCATATTTTTTTTATTAAAGCATAAAAATTTTTTGTCCAAAGAAAGTCTTTACTCGGCCTAGATGACGTAAAAAAAGAAAAGACTTTTTATCAAAAATATATTAGTTCTATAAATTTAAAATAGATTTAAAATAAAATAAATTGATTATAAATTAATAAATAAATAAATAATAAATAATAAATTAATTAATAAATGAAAATAAATTAATTGATTATAAATAAAATCAATTAAAAATCTAATTCGTTAATTTTGATTCTTTTTAACAGTGGCGGAGCCAGAAAGCTGAAAATGGTATGACGAACTTCAAGACCAAAGAAGAGAAGATAGAATTGGTGCGTTGAGGAGGACTTTATAACAAAGAAATGAAGTTTTAAAAATCAGTCTTTTAAAAAAATGTTATTTTATTTACAAAATTCAAAACAAAGTCGAGCAAAAATATACAGCTTCATGTTAAAAAGTTATAAAGTTGATCGCATCACTCTAATACATACCACTTCACTCCACTAAGTTGAATTTGTAAATTTTTGAGTATTTTATCAACAGTGGATAATTTTTAATTGTTCAACTGAAAGTTGATATCTACGCCTCCAGGTTTTTCAATTTAAAACAATAATATAAAATCTATACATGGTCAAATTAATAAATTACATGGTGAATATATTAAAGTTTCTCTTTATGATGGCTTTAAACTTATATAAACTTTTTAAATATATTTTAAGTAATGGTCAAACTCATTTCGATTTGAAATATAAAAGAAAAAGGTATATCTAAAAAATCAAATAATGGTGCCCTAAAATATAATTTTATTTAATTAGGCTAATAATTTTTTGCAAAAAAAATAATAAAAGCTACAGCAGACTAGCTGCGGAACAAGGCTATTAATAGACTTGCTATGGTAGCTGTCTACATAATCCATCATAATGACACACTTATGTAAATATAAATAAAAAAAATAAATAAATTAATTGTTTTGTTTTAGATAATTATCAGGTTTGTTTATGAAATCATTTTTAGATTTTGCATTAACAACTTCAGTCGGTAATTTGTTCCACGCGTTAACCACTTTGTTTTTCAAAAAGCTCTCCCTGTTCTTAATTGAAAAGTATTTATTTATATATGGAAAAAAACATTTGAAAATTATCAATTTTTTTTTTAATCGGTTTATTTACCTTTTTTCATTTGCTACGGAATAACAATGCTTTGGCTTCATTTTTAAACATATTCTTTACAAAATCATCAAAATACTAAAAATTTTATGAAATTTTATTTTATGTTTTAAAAATCTATATCTTTTTTTTGAAAGTAAGGATCTTTTATGCAAAAATTCATATTTAAAAAAATTAAATTTATTTTCTTTTAAACCGAAATTCTCTAGTTTTTTTGTTATGAGATAAATAGAGATATTTTATTGAATTTTTTAAATATCGTATCATAAATAATATTATCATTTGTGAAATATATTTAAAAGATAATAATTATTTAAAAAAAAAGTCACTCAGATTGAAAAATTCAGAAAAAATTATCTATTTATTTAGATGATCCTGAAGTTTTTTACTTTTTTTAAGTTAACGCTTAAAAGAGTGATTAGAATGACTACTAATATTTTTCCTCAAAGTTCAAAGTCAGGTCTTTAATTATTTAATTCTATCTAGGATCTCGAGAGAAAATTTGGTAAATTTAAGAATTAAGCACATCATCAAAAAGAAATTTATTCGATTTTGAAGATAACAAGAGCAAAACAAAACTATTGAATAAAAAAAATCTAGATTAGAAAATAATTTTTTAAATTTTTTGAAAAATAACGGCTGTAATATAAAAAATGGCACAAAATCAATTTTATCAAAAAATTTATTTGGCAAAGGCTTAAAATTTTTTTAAATTAATTGAACCCTCCTATTTTGTAAAAATATTATAAGTTAAGGTATTGGTATTTATAACGACGTTTGATATCGAGCGTAAATCGAACAGTCTTGGCATTGTCAAGTAAAGTGCAAGGCAGCATGAATACAAATTCTTTTAGAAAATAATGTTGTAAGTAAAGGACAGATGCTTTATATGTTTTTTGATCTCAGCTTTCATTTGAAAAAAAAATTAGTCCAACCTGTAAGCCGCCTCATGGTCCCCCAGGACCACCCATCATAGGGGTCAATTTCGATATTTTGGACGATGAAACTTCCAAAAGATAATTTTAACCTTTTCTCTATAAGAATATTTGCAAAATTTCAAGCGTCTGTGTTGCGTTGTTCACGAGATATCGTTAAAAAACCATTTTTTTCTCTTGCTTAAATTTAAAGCGTTATAACTCCTGAACCGAATTATCAGATGGTTTGATTAATACATCATTTTGTAGAGTTTTAAATTTAGAAGAAATTGCTCGAGACACTTTTTTAATATTGAGTTAATTTTTAATTAAGATTCAGTTAAAAAAAATCGAACTTTTAAATAATGATTTATTTCAAAAGAAAATACTAAAAAGCTTCTCTTTTTAATGCTTAAAAGATCAAAATAAGAAAAAATATTAAAAATTAATCACTAGTCCACACTATCAGAGTTATTTTTATCAATTAGACCTATTCTTCTATAAATTTTTATTTTATCACTCTCAAATTGTGTAAACTTATTCTTAATTTTCAATATCTTAAAAAAGCAAATTTCAAAATGACTAAAGTAATAAAAAACAAGAAAAATATAATTTTTTTTTCAAAAGAAAGCTGAGATCAAATAACATATAAAACATTTGTCCTTTACTTACAATATATTTTCTAAAAGAACTTGTATTCATGCTGCCTTGCACTTTAGAACCTTTGGGTACAAATTGCTCAGGCAAGTGCAAATTTTGTTTTCGAGCTGCTTAAGATTTTTGGCCTTCCAATTAATCTCATAAACTTTAGCTTTCAAAAATCCCAAAAATTTTTGATTCGTGGTGCTCTTGGTACGTTTGCTAGATTCACCTCTTTGGCAAAATACCTTATATTTTTATCTAACATAAAATTCTAAAGCATATTCGCATAATAAGATAATTCAAAGTAAACCCAAAAACATAATTGCCATCCTGATAATATTCTCTAATCAAGTTGTTTCTTAATACATAACTACTTCGGCCTCTAATTATAGGCCAATTTCAATTTCAAATCCTTTCAGCACAATTTTTGAATTACTTTTGTTATCAATGATGCGTTCTAATCTTGAAATTCACCCAAATCAATTCACTTATAAGTGTAAAACCTCGTGCAAAAATGCTTTTTATGTTGTTAACGAGACAATACACTATTTTAAAAATCGAAATACAAAATTTTATGTAATCAGCTTGGATACAACAAAAGCATTCGACAAATTATGACGTGATGGTCTGTTTTTCAAACACAAAAATGTAATTGATGTTAGTTCGTGGAGAATTCTTTACAAATATTAGTCTTTAAAAAATATACGTGAAATTTAATGGTAAAGAAGGTGTAAATTTTAGTGTCAGTTTAATTTTTTCATTAATGATTTGATCAAAAGATAGATTTTTTTTTTACAAAGTTGTACAAATCTTTTTTGATGGTTTCGTACAATTTTTATAAAAAACTTGTCGAAAATTTAACTTTATGCTATAATTTTTATTTATTTTAAAGCTAGGATCAGCCTGATTTTAAATTTTGAAAAAAAATTAGGAAAGGTCTTGTCCACTCTTATGGCAAATTAAACTTAACTTCTGTGCCATTTTTTATTCTACACTCATTATTAAATTTAAGTTAGCTTTTTCCATTCTTTGGGGCATTAATTTGTTACCAGAGAATAAAATCACACTTGAAAAATTCAATGGTTCAAGTGGAAGTGTTACACTTCATCCTGATCTTTGATATTTACACTTTCATGTAAATTATCTACTTCATTGAGGAATTATCTAAATCATAAAGAAGCCAATTGGTCAACATCATAAAAAAGGCAAACCATCAAAAATAATGTTGGGATCCGTACAAGCGGACACTTAACCGGTAAAAATTTTCAGAAACCGTGGCCGTGTTTGCATTAGCCAAGCAAACATTTAGTGGGAGGTCTAATTTTAATCGAAAAACTAGCCTCCAAAGCCAAAATCAAGTCATTTACGGCTATCGATATTTTCCATAATATTTTTAGTAAATCAAAAGAGCTTGACGGTAAATAGTAAAATCATCCCGTTTTATTTTCATCCCCAAAAAGTTATCCCGTTGAAAATTATTCCATTTTCTTATTTAAGACAATTATCCCGTTTTTATAATAAAGAAATTCATCCGCTTTTCTTATTTAAGAAATATGTCCTGTTTTTAAAATAAGAAAAATGACCCATTTTTTTTTAATCCCAAAAAGAAAAAAGGAAAATTATCCTGTTATTTTTTTATACTAATAAAAAAATGGGAATATATCCATTTTTTTAAGAAAAATAAAATGAGAAATTATTAAGGCAATTATTATTTATTTAATATATAAAAAAAAAAGTAATATAATAAAAATTTAAATTTATCAAAAAAATTAACTTTTCCTAATACTTAGCATTACATGAATATCTTTCCAAAAAATCCAAGTCTTTTTTTTGATTTTCCTCAGTTCTTATTTTACTGATCAAACTTGCTTATGCTAATTCTCGGTCCATTTTTGATACCCGTTGTTTATTAGTGCCATTTTTCGCCCACAACCTCTTTGCTTAATTCTTGATATCCGAATCTGTTAAAGCTTCTATTCTCTCAGCTGTCAATTATCTCTTTTTGATTAATATAATTTCGCATGCGGACGCATTCAAACTAAAAAGTTTTAGCATCCATAATAGATAAAAGAAAAATTCCGGAAATAATTTCAAAGATAAAAGTAAAATTTTCTAATATATCAAAACGGGATTTTTCCGTTATTTAAGAAAAAATGATGTTTTGTCTATTTTTAAAAACGGGATAATTGTTTTAAAAAAGAAAATGGGATAATTTTCTTAATTTTATTTTGGGATTAAAAAAACTGGGATAAATTTCTTTTTTTTTTTTCGAAAAAAAACGGGATACTTTTCAACGGGATATTGTTTTCAGGATGAAAAGAAAAGGGGATGATTTTACTGTCAATCGAGCTTGTCTCAATCTAATTTGCAATTGTGACTATTTATTTATTTATTGAATTGAATTAACCTCCTTTAAGGAGAAGTAAAAATGAAAAATGAAAAATTATTACCTAAAAATAAAATTACAAAAAAAAAAAAAGGAACATTATTTCGAAAATAGAAAAAGGCATGAAAGTTAGTAAGCAAGATAATTTGGACCAAAATTCATGAATTTCTTTTATTTTGAATTAGCTCATTTAGGAAAGTTCTGTAATGTTTTAATTTTAAATTGCAAAGACATAACCAAATTGAATCAGATAACTAAATACTATAGTATCCTTTGATTTAGAAAAGAAAAATCTAGATATTCTAATTAAACCATCTTTAAGACGGTATTGTTTATTCGTGTCAAAAATTATTATAACATTTAAATTTCTATTGAAAAACAAAAACTTAAAATACCCTCATTGACTTGGTGCTATTTTACGATAAATTTATTACAAAAATCTCACAAAATAACTTTTATGAGACTAAGATTCAAAGGATTGACAAACGACTGCCTGTAAATAGTTATATGATATTCACCAAAGTTTATTATCCTAAACAAATTGAATTCTTTTAATTAATATTAATTCTAGACTCCAAAAAAATTTTGCTTTCGAAATTTAAGACTAAAAAAAAATTTGCTGTTTTCAAAAATAAATTTTTTACGATCACTTTGACTAAAATGGTTTTCATTTCAATAAAAATAATTAAAAAAAATTGATTTAAAATTTAATTTATAGATTAAATAATTAATTGAACCGATGTAAAAATATAATCGATTTAAAAAAATAAATTTTCTATTATAGGTTACTAGTAAATTAAGATAAACTAATTTTATTTTATTCCATCTTCATCTTCATCATTCTTTATTCTTTATTATATAAAGATTTTACTATCTTTTGGACTTTAAATAATCAAGCTATTCCATTATTATTTGGTAACTAAGATACAACACGATACCAACATGCTCTACGATACCACAATTACATAGAGATTATACGCCATGAAAAATAGGGACTGATATTTTTGATCGAAAATTTTTCAATTGAAAGTGCTGATAGAAATTTGATAGGAAAATTTCATAGAATTGATTAATTAAAAAGATAATATTTTTGTTGAAAATTCTTGTTAAGAATCTTGAGGAATCTTATTGCAGCATCTAAGATTTTTTTACATATCAAAAATTTTTTTGCCTATTTTTTTTTCCCAATTTTAAGGTTAATCATCATTTATTTGATTAAAATAAAATTTTAAATATTTTTAAGATTTTTTTTAGAATTAAATAAAAATTAATTATTTGTGTGGAAAAATAAAAAAATGATAAATTTGCGTCTAAATTTTTCAGTAAGTATCTTTATTTTAATTGAGTTTAAATTAAAGATACTTAATTTTTTAAATGTCTTGATTAAAAAAGAAGACTATCATAAATTTAGTATTTTTTATCATTACTTTTTAATGGATCATTGTTTCAAAAATATTTATATATATATGAAATTGTTGTCATATTGTCTATAAAATGATATATAAAATTATATTTTCAAATTGCATTGTACAATCTTTAATCAAGCACTTTTTTCAAAAATTTTAGTTTTAATCCTGTAATTTAGGATCAAATATTAAAAAAAAATCTCAAACTATTTTATTTAATTTTTTAGTTTTTTTATCCTAATTTTTAACCTCGAACCATAACTCAAAAAATTTAATTTTTTTAATCGAATTTAATTTCTAATTTTCACTGAGAGGTCCAAAATCAAAATTAATGTGACGCAAGATCTCTCTAAGGTTTACAGTATTTTGAGTAATTTAGTTTTTTTTAAGTTACAATATGACGTAAATAATGTATTTTACATTTTAAAGAATTCTGTTTGTTGAAGATAGAACTTCTATATGTAAATAATAAAAAAAATTTAATATTTTTTAAAGACATTAAATATTTATCTAAAATAAATATTAATTTTAATTTTTTTTTTGATTATTTCCAATGATCAATGGAAATAGGAAAGTTGAGTCAAAGAGTTTAAGGTTTTTTTCTTTATAATGAACAAGCCACGGAGAGGGCTGCTTGAGATTGGATTTTTTCCCTCCTTATTAACCAAGTCTTAAAAAAATTTAAAATAAAATTAATTAAATAACTAAATTATATTAATTATTATTTAATTTAAATTAATTAAAAAAATCAAAAAAATTTTCAACTCAGACTCAGAACTGCTTATATTTTTTTTTTATCTTTCAGTTTAAATCCTAAGCTTTCTAGAGCGCTTGGGAATTTGATATCGATTACTTGAAAATAATTTTTTAAATATTAGAACAATTCTAGTTTGCTATTATTTTACTAAGCTTACCATACAAATGAATTTTATAAGAGATGCCCTTCCAAGGTCGTTCCGAAGCAACACCTTTAACTTTCTTATTTATTATTCTTTTTTTTGATTTTTTATTAAAGTTTTGTTTTGTTTCTTTTCAACTCAAATGAAACTCAGGACAAAATGATAAACGAACAGAAAATAATATAAAAAATTGAATAACTTTTTTTCTAGAGATTTTCAACTTATTTCTGTAAATGCAACATAGTGCAACATTCAAATTTGCATCAAATATCAGAAGATACCAAATGATTTTCGGAGTAACAATAATTAAATTCGTAGCAAAAAAAATAAAAATAATAGCAAAAATTTTTTAGTAAAAGCAGCAAAATAAATTTATCAGTAGTAAAAAATATTAAAAATATAGTAAATTATTAGATCAAATTTTTATTAGTAAAAAGATTCACATATTTCTTATAAATTTTTTTAGTGTTATTTTATGGATTTTTTCTAGAACGGCCTCTGTTTATCGGAGCTGATTTTCAAAATGTTGTTGGTTGAACAATAGTTTTTTATTGTGTGATGCAACTATGACTCAAGTCTCATCGACCAAGCTCTACACCATTACAGTCGAATGGTGAAGAGCTTGGCACTAAATTTATTTTAGAGGCAAAATGTTCACCCAACCTCTTATACAAATTTTTTAACATGGCGAAGATTTTTTTCCAGTACAATCATTGTAAACAAAATAAATATTTAATAGATATATTTGTGAATAAAAATTTAAATTAATTAAAACGCTCATGTAAAAATACTAATAATAATTTTAAGTAAGTTAAAAAATTACAATAATAACATTAAAAATTAGCTACGGCAAGCATGCCTGCGAAGACAACTTACTAGAAGACATCTATCGCAGCTAGATGCATAGAAATCTAATCTGATTTACAAAGTTAAGTAAAAGTTTTTTTATCTCATAAAATAAAGTAAAATCTAGTGTTGGGATCCGTACAAGCGGATACTTAACCGTGACGGTGACCGCATTAGCCGGACAACCTTTAAGCGGGCGGTCTATTTTTGGACCGCCAAAATAAACGGTCTAAAATATATGGGCAGCCAAAAAACCGGCCAATTTTTTGGTGGGCGGTCAATACGTTTTTTGTAAAATTTTGAAAAATGAAAAAAAAAATCTATTTTATAATTTTTTATCATTTAAATTAGTTATTTTTTTTAAATTAAAAACATAATTTAAAAAAAATTTCAATTTAAGTGGTAAACCGCCAAAAATTTGGCCGTATTTTTTCAGCCGATTTGTCTTGACCGTATCCATCACTAGTAAAATCTGTAAATTATGATAAGAAAACGAAAAAAGAAATCAAAGTAAAGAAAGGTCGAGACCAACTCACAAACACCAGATTCCACTACGAACAAACACTCCGTTACACAATCGTTTCACATTTATTTTTCTTAATTATGAATTATATATTTTAAATTATATTTTTTAAGTAAATTAAAATATCATTAATTATTTATGGTTAGAAATTTGATTTTGTAACTAAAATTACTTTTTTTATCAGTAAAATAAATTTACTTTAAATTAATGCTGCAAGGGTTTAAAATAGCTTTTTATAAATAAACAACTTTGATTTAAAAAAAACTCTTTTTATAAAACATTTAAATTTAAATACAATTTGAATTTCCAAAACTTTGACAATAAAAAATATATATTCTTTTTGGCCGAATTTTACAAAATTTTTTAAAATATTTAGTAATAATAAATGTAAATGTAATTAAGAAAATAAAATTATTTTTTAATTATTAGCTAAAAAAAGAACACCACCACAACCTTGAACAACTTTACCAGTAAACCACACTTTTCTTCAAATTTTTAACAAGATAAAATAAATGTAAGTAAATAAACCAATTAATTAATTCTTTAGTAAACTTTAACAAAATATTACAATTTTACATTCTGGTATAACTTGTTTACATTCACTACTTTTCTAAAACTAGAGCTAAACCACAGCTCCTTGAATCTTATTTTTTGGACTTTGACGGGTAATTCTTCCAAGTTGTAACGCTTTTTTTTCACAGTGGCATTCTATTGATAAAAATTGCCAATATCTAGATCTGGTGAATTTGTAGGCAATTTTTGCTGAAAAATATTAAATTGGGAAAACCCAAAAACTTTTCTACTTTTCAAAATTTTGAATATTCTTTTTTGAACACCTGTTAGTTTTATTGAAAGAATGGACACTTATGACGCGCAATTGCTAGATAAAAATACTAAAAGAAAGAAAAAGGCGCCGAGTATCTTGGAGTTTGGAAGACATTTTAAGATATTTTAAATTTTTTTCAGCTTTTTTAATTATTTTAAGTCCAGACTTTTGAAAAACAAAAAAGCCCGGACTAGGACTTTATTTTAGGAATTTTAAACAACTCTAGAGCAGAGTGCACACCATCTAAATGATACAATTTTAAGTGAGCTATTTTTTGCAGACCTTTGCAGAGTTAACCATTTGATTTAACAAGGTACGTTAAATCCAAAAAATGTAATTTTGCGCTAATTCGGTGTATACAACTAATTAGTTAAACAACAACTAATTCTATCAAGAAATAACAATTAATTTTAATTTCAAAATTGGTTTGATCATTTTGAGCATCAAAAATTGTTAATTTTCATTAAATCGTTAAATGTTCTTATAACCATATAATATAATATAGTAATAAGTAAATTTAGATAAGTCAAGTTAAATTAGTGATAAAAAATATTAATTGGAACAAAAGCTTTTTTTTTCAATAATTCCCCTTTTATTTTAGAGATGCTAATGATTAGTCAAAGTCTTTTTTATTTGTGTTTAATGACAAAATATATTTCAGCTGAAACTGATATTTACAAATTCGCAGCTTCCCTTGATTCGAAAGACTTAAAGATTTATAATGGCCAAGAGTTGCAGAAAACAATTCTTTTGAATGATTTATCATATTCTTTGGATTTCGATCCAGATACAAATATAATAATTGGAAGTCGGCTTAAAATAATTTTTGCTGCGAACATCAATGACAACTCAATTGTAAGCTGGTCACAAGAAGAAGATGGAAAAGGAACAAGAGCAATTGCATTTTTGAACAAAACTCATTTCATTGCAGGATTTGAAGGCTTCATTGTCATATATGATTGTTCAAATTTAGATAGCAAATTAAAAAAAACCGACAATACAAATATCGGTAAAGTTTATGATATAAAAATACTTCATGAGGAACAAAAAATATTAATTGCATCACATGAAGGATACATTTCAGTTTTTGATTTGAAAAACAATTATTTTTTGAAAAAAAATCAAATTGCAGACAAAATTTGGGCAAAAGATGCATTTGATAAAAATTTAATTGTTTCTCAATGTAATAAAGATCAAGATGTTTGTCTCTATAAACTTAATTCTTCTAATAACCTAATTGAACTGAAAAAGTGTTCAGGAATAAACGAAATTTTTACAATTAAAATATTAAAAAAAAACAAGGTTGTTTTTGGAGGAGATAAGTTTCTCAAAGTATGGGACATTTCAAGCAACCAAATAATCCAAACAATTACTGATGTAGATAAAGTTTGGGGTCTAGACGTTTTCAGTGAGGAAATAATAGCTTCTGGTGATGAAGAAAACTTTGTTAAATTTTGGAATATGGTAAACTATAGCAATTTTAAAACATGCAATATTGAATCTAAAGTTCATTACTTGATAAACATGAATGGTTACAGTGCACTTAAAAATTACTTAAATCTAAAAACTAATACACATTCAACTCAATTATCAAATTTTGAATCAACTCAATCAACATTAAAAATCATGCAGACCACAGTTGAATCAACCAAACATGAATTGACCATTTTTAAACTCAGCTCAATTGACACTTTAATTCCAACTCAAACAAGAAAAGAACCACAAACAAGTGTCATTGACACATTGGCCGAAACAACTACAAAATTAATTCAAAGTTTTCCTGAAAGTAATCACCCATCACAGTATTCATCATTTTCAAGCAATGTTTTCAAAATATTGACCACACTTAAAACTGAAAATTCACCTACGCAATCTTCTAATACCAAATATTTAAGTCATACTCAAAAAATTACAAATAGTATCACAAGTAACATCTATTCTGGGGAACAATCAACTACTACAGACAAAGAAAAGACAACAATTGAAAGTTCTTTTTTTGAGTGGAGTGAAACAGCAAGTTCATATTCTAAGCAGCAATTAGATAGCACCCACACAGGATTAGAAATGACAAGATCAGACAAAGAAAGGACAACAGGATATCAATCAAATTTTGATTTTAGTTCAACTAGCCAAGAATTGATCAAAAGCACTTTTTCTTCAAGAGCAATTCAGTCGAGTCCAGCTGAACAAATTGTTCACTCAACTCAACTTGTTCATGATGTTGACTCGAAAACTTCCATGCAGGATTCTAGTTTTGATCTATCAACTGAAATGAACATGTTCTTGACATCAAACATTCAGCATGATTCAAAAGAGGATTTTTCCTTTTTAAACCTGCAATCATCTGAATTGATTGATGTCCTGAAAAAAAACTTGAATTTGAATGATTGTCTAAAAAATTGTTCGGGCAACGGACTGTGCAAATTAATAGACAAAAGCTTGTTTGTCTGTGAATGCTTTAAAAATTTTGCTGGATCATCATGCCAAATAAATACACTTCCTTGCGCGTCATATCCATGTTTGAACAATGCTACATGTATCAATAACTTGGCTATTAAAACATACAATTGTAAATGTAAATCGGACAGCAATGGAAAAGATTTATATATTGGAAAGAACTGCCAAAACAAAGTTGACATTTGTGTCAATGAAACATGTTCCAAAAATGGTGTTTGTTATGATGTAAATGACAAAGCAAAGTGCCAATGTTTTTCGTCTTATACGGGTGAAAAATGTCAAATTGAATCAGATGAGAGCAAGACAAGAAAAGCTATAATAAAAACATCAACAATTGTTGCCATAATTGTGTTATTTCTTTTTTTTTTTATTTTAATTGCCAGCGATTTATCCGTCTTTTTTTGCGAGAAAAAGACAGTGAAAAAAAAATATGTTGTTCAAAAATTAGTATATATCAATTAAGGATTAAAATTGATTTTTTGATTTCTTAAAATGACTTTCTTTATTTTAAAACTCAATTTAAGTTTTTAAAATTTCAATTGGGAATATTTTCGAATAGGACATGCTACCCACTCTTTTAGCATTCAATTACTCGATGATTAACACGTGTTTAAATCATATATTTTATATACGTGAATGTGTTATTAGATTAACACGCCTCGCAATATTTCTAAAATCAGAATGAAATTCTATTCTAGAAGATTTATCATTTAAACGAGATACAAATATGAATACTATATAAAAGTAACGAGCACAATCCTTTAAAAGACATTTAATTATATTTCATTAAATTTATATTCTTTTATTGCAATAAACTATTAAACAACTTTTTCGTTATTCTTATAGTAACAACATAGTAGCAGCTATAGAAACAAGAAAGAATATTTAATACAAGAAAGTGTCATTTATTTTGATTAAACGTCAATTATAAGAAAATAAAATTGTCATTAATTTATATTATTTTGTCAACAAAATAATTAGACAATTAAATGCATGAATCTTAAATTAAAAGTTTTAGTTGTCATTTTAATTAATTAGGTATCACTTAAAAAATTTAATGTCAATAAAAAAAAACATTTAAATCAAAAAAAAATTAAGAAAATATTTTCAATTATTTCATATCAAAGCTTTTGACTGGTTTTTTGGACGTCCTACTCCTCTTAATTTTCCTAATGGAATGTCGCAAGCTTCATCTGGAAAGGACTCGAATAATCCTTGGCTTTATGCAACACCAATTATATGCACATATAATGTTTGTGCCAAGACGGACAAGTGCATGTGCTTAATTTTCAATCATTTTCATTTAGACTTATTACTCTTAACTCCTGGAATGATTATACAAATTGAGAATAGGTTTTCCATTGGCATTCCTTAATTGATTTAAGAATATCAACGCATAGTTGTCTGTACATTGTTCTAACAACTGGAATATTTGGCAATTGAATTTCAGCTTGATGGAGTTCCCTTAATGGTTTATTTTCTGATAGACTCTGACTTTCAGGTATAACCTTTTTTTTCGACCTCTTTTCAGTAAACTTCGCGTGTCAGCTGTTGGTTCAAAAATTTGATTTGTGTGTGGCATTTGTTGTTTCAAAAGGTAGCTTTGGTTGTTTGCCGGTAAAAAAGTTGGTTGTTTACATGGACTTCTTTGTACAAAATAGAATTTCGTTCCGTTTAAATTTAACTTTTCAATTTTTTAAATCGTACAATGACCAATGAAAGGCTCTAGTATAATCGGCTAATGTAACATTAGGATAATGAGATAATATTTTAGGATCAGTTATAGCTTCTTAGCGTTTAGTCGACCATCTGTTGAATATTCCATCCAATACTCTGAAAAACTCTTCTAACAAAAGTTCGCTTCGTTGACATAAGTCTTTTATTTGATTATTATATGATTCAATTGCATTTTTTGTAACCGAATGGCCAGGTGCTCTACCGTCAAACCAACCGTTTATTGAGGATTCAAGCCATGTATCTTTGAAATAAGTTGCCATTTTGATAGCTGATGTTTCACTTTCCCATTTTTTGACAAATAAATGGGAAGCTTGAGTGAACATTTTGTCACTTGTGCTCAATCTGTTATTTTATCTGTTTTTTATGTGCTTTTTATGAGTTTAAATAACAGATTCTTTGAGTAAACTTATCTAATTTGTTTTTGACATTTAATCATTTTTAGTGACACTTAGTGTTTAAAATGATACTTAATACATTTAATTGACATTTAATATATTAGATGACAATTTATACATTTATATGAAACTTAATTTTTTAAATGATAATTAATACATTTAATTAACATTATTTTAAAAGACTTTTAATCAAAATAAATGACGATTTAATATGCGGCCTAGAAACAATAATTGATCATTTGAGAAGTAAAAGAAGCAAGTTAATAAAGATAAATTATAGAATATCCAATTTGGTTTCAATTGAAGTCAAAAAGCCGTTTGATGCATGAAAAGTCCATGGACTCAGAAAACGATCAATTTAAAAAAAGTATCCGAAGAAGCTTTTAATTAATGAATAGAAAAGGTGACCAGCTTACAGTTCTAAAAAAGTAAACTAGTTTTCTAAATTTCTAGTTTTTTTTAATTAGTAATTATCTAATAATAGCCATAAAGAAGGACATTAAAATCATTTAAATTTTAGTTTTGAGATAAATAGCGAGATATTAACGAGTGGTCAAAAATAGGTGACTGTGAAGTTTGGGGCAAGAAATGTTGCAAAATATGTTTTGGTAAATTAATTGAGTCATATTAATTTCTAAATTGAATAAAGTATCGTTTGTCAATTCCATTATAAATTATTAAATTCTGACTTATTCAGCCTAAAAAAGTTTTAGAATATAAGATAAGATTAAATAAAATTATAATATTGTAACTATGATAAAAAACAATTAATTTCTTTTTCTCATTCGCTTTATCTTCTTCTTCATCATCGCTTTCATTGCTTTAAAGATTTTTCTTTTTTTAAAACTATTTAATGGAATAACATGCTTAAACAGTAAGTAAAGAACAGAAATCATTTGCCTTAAGGTTCTGTTATTAATCTTTTTCGAAAACCTTTCGCTTTTCGCCATCAAAATACTCCTTCTGAATCATCTTACTCTCAATTCACGCCAACCGAAACTTCATCAAACTCAAATCAAACAAACTCAAAAAATAACTTAAAAAGTAATGCAGGCAGGAGAAACAGGTAACAAACATAATTATTGTAAATTAAAAAGCTAACTTAATAATAAATTCAGCGAAAAAGCAAATGAACTGGAGGTGAATAGAAGCGTGAAGAAATATAAATGTCTTTAACTACATATTTGCTACTGTTTATTTCTTTAAAATTTCTATGAGTCATACTTGCTGTTATGTACCTTTCTGATTAAATTTTAATTCTGATGATTTTATCCTTATTAGCCCAAATAACTATCATCTTCAAAAGCGTTTGAACTTTTGTTGCCAATTGAGTAAAAAATAGAGAACTAAATTTACCCCCCTAAAGTCTTAAATAATAATTCTGGTCCTCTACTTTTTAAGTCACAGTTTTATCTTAATAAAACTAAACTTCCAAAAACTAACTCTACCAAATATCTGGGTGTTACTTTCAAATCGAATCTAGACTTTAACACATTGCAATTGAAAAGTTCAAAGAGGTTCAGAAGAGCTTCTATGAATTTACATACTTAATGCACAAAATCTGCACTGATTTTCTTGACTTTAAACCACTCCTACAAAATAGATTGTCTTTCGTAATTCACATAAGTACATGAAACTCTTACTCTGAATATATATTCTTGTATTTTTCAGGTGTGACTTTTTACTTTTGCAACAAATAAAGTAAGGAAAAGTAATCTTATTTTTTTAAAATTATATTTTGAATATTAATTTTTCTTTAACCCAATTTTGAAAGATTTCAAAAAAGGCTTAAATTTTACTCAGTACCTAAAATAAATGAACGTACGAATTTTGTTTTCGTGTTGCTTTAGATTTTTGGCCTTCTAATTGTCTTCATAAATTTCCCCAAAAATCTTTTTAATTTGTGTTGCCTTTGGTAGATTTGCTAGATTCACCTCTTTGGCAATATACCTTATATTTTTATCTAACATATAATTCTGTAGCATTTTCTCATAATGATATGAATCAAAGTCATCCTTAATATTTAATTGCCATCCTGATAATATTCTTTAATCATTGGTTCAAGTCGTTTCTTAATACACTCTCCAAGGTTGACATGTTGATTGAACGCTAAAACATTAAGGACAAAATATGATTCGCTTATTCATCGTTATGAAAAAGCCAACTAGAACATTAATATTTCTTCAAATTTTTTAACGTTCTTTTTTTTAATACCATCCGACGTCTTGCTTTCGTTACCGTTATATTTTTAAAAGTTCCCTGTCGAAAATTCAACTTTATAAAATAATTTTTATTTATTTTTAGTCTAGGATAAGCCTGATTTCAAGTTTTAAAAAAAAATTGGGAAAGTTCTTGTCCAGGCTTATAGTAACTCAATCTTAATATTTAAAAAAAGTGTCTTGAACAATTTTTTCTGATTTTAATTCTTTATGAAAAATGGGCATCTTAAAGTTGACGATCAATTCAAAATATCATTTCAATTCAAAGGGTTTATCATTTGGAAATTTTTTCTAATTTTCAAAGTTTTAAAGCAGGCACATATTTCAAAAAAATTTTTTTAATATTTTTCAAACCACTAAAGCTTGAAAGCACACTTTTCTCGCTCCAAAGCCGCCATGCGCGCATACAAGAAGAAATATTTGGAATTTTAAACAGGACGGCTCGGGCATGCACTATTTGATGCTGGACCAAAAGGCCTATTTGCACTTTGACGATGTGGGCAGCTCGTCAAGCAATGTGGACGTGCTGCAGAAGCGTCATGACCAATTCATAACCAAACTAAATGCCCAGGATGACAAAATGAGAAGTCTAGCTGACCAATTGACCAAGCTAAGGGCCAACAAATACTTTGGCTTGCAAGAAATTTGTGGCAGGCGATCGCCTACGAGGTGAACGAGCGAGTATAGAAAGTTGAAGTGGTGGATTTGGGATATGAGCAACAGAATTGAGCAGCAAAGTGAGCCTAGCAGTGTTGGCGAGGCCGAGACTGTCATCAATTTGCACCAGGAAAGCGTGACTTAAATTGAGGGCAAGGCGCACAGGTTCATTGGTCAAGTCAAACGAGTCCAAATATCAGCTGGTGCAGCGGCAGATTTCCAATTTTATTAAAGACATTGGTAGATAATTGGAAGAGCAGCTTGAGCTGAAGGCGTCACAAAAACAAAATTGGTTGCACGAGTGTGCCCAGTGTTTCGAGGTGAAGGAGTCGTGGCGCCAAATTGATAACTGGTCAAAGCAAATTGAGCTTTGGTTGAACAGTGGGGACGTGGGTGATTCGGCCTTGGCGGCCAAATCGCTGCAGACCAAGCAAGAAAACATATAGAACTTGGTCAAGTCCCAGATAGGCTCTTTTGACAATTTGAGGCAGCGATGCAGCGACATGATACGCAGCAAAAATTCAAATGTCCACTAAATCCAGCAGATTGTGGGGCAGAGCTGTGCCAAACGCAAGCAGCTGAGCGATCTGTGCGCCAACAGACGCAAACAACTCGACGGCTCGTTGATGTTTCAAAATTCTGCCTCGGCCTAATCAACACCTACCGCCTAATTATACACCCACCTGTAAGTGGCGGCGCCGACTTGTCCAGACTATTTCATTGTCGATTTGCTCAAGCTGCTCATTTTTCAAAGTGAAAAATTTGGTTACCAGGAACAAAGCCACGTCAAGGACTTGCTCGGTTACTAACTCGGCACCCAATGCTATCCTATTTTGTTCGACAAATGGCTCGTATGGGAAAGTGGCTGTCAACGACCAGAATACATTGCTTTTGTTCTGGTCTATCTGAAAAATATTATTTTCAAAATAAAGTGTGTGCTGGAGAGCAGGAATGTGAGTGAAAGTGAAAGCATGCTGAATGCGGTCAGGTCAGGTCAAGAGTTAGCTAAAGACAAAAGTGTGCCAGTTGGTCCTGTTGTTTGATTTTAATGGTTGTTTGTTTTCCAGATAAAAGTAAATTGAAATATACAATTTGGAATTTTGGTAAGATTTAAATATAAATTTTCCAAAAAAATTATTCATTCTTTATTTTAAAAGTTTTATGATTAAATTTTGTTTCAAGAAGAATTCTTTTTTATTCGTAATTTAATTTCAAAATTTTGAAATCGAATTTCCCTAAAGAAATGAAGGGTTTAATATCTCTTAAAAATAAAATCTTTTATTTAAATAATAAAATTAATCTGTTCCAAAAAGAAGTGTTGAAATCGACCTATAAAAACAATTGCCATCACCTAATGTTCTTATTGGAACAAAACCATTTAAATTAAATAATTAATCTATTATATTAAAACATCTGATTTCGTCTAAATTTTGGCCTGAAAACACAATTGATTGCTTGATATTTCTAGGGTTATTTGTCATATACTCGACAAATAATCCTTTGAAGTTTCTTTAATTATTTATTGATACAATAAAAATTAAACCTTAACTTTATAACTTAATTTAATTAAATTTTTCAAAATCTTACCTAGGAAAATGATTATTATTGTTTTTTATAATTGATGAATTTATTAAAGGAACAGAATGTAAAAAGCGGAACATAACATAATTTTTACGAAAGAATTAAAAAAAGTGCCAGTAGTCTAATTATATCAATGGTAAAAATATTTTCTAGGAAAATTTGTTTACATTTAATTATTTAAAAGAGTCCAAACAAGATTCATCAGTCTATTAGCAGCTCACTTCAAAGTACAAAAACCCAAAATTTTAAAACATTTGAAAAATTTTCAAATGATATTAAAAAAAATGAAAATTTTGTCGATCAAGACATTAAAAATCAAAATAAATTAAAAATCAGTGATAGACTTGGAATCAAAAATAAAAAATTAGATTATTGTAGAGTCAGAGTATGTTTTCAAATTTTTTTCTCATTTTGTTTCTTTTAAAAGAGATTTTTTTCAATATAAACTTAATTTATTTTAAAAGTCAAGACATTTAATAACAGCGAATTGTCCGATCGAAAAATCTAAAACGATTTCCAAACTGCTGACAAGCCTGCTATGCCTTTTGATAAATCCCAAAGCAAAAAGAATATCACTGAAAGAAATGCATGCCTAAATTCTGCTAACGTTGAAAAAGATCAATTTAAACCGAACGAATTTCGTTCTTTAATAAATTCAAACGATGTTTTGAATACGCTGGTCGTAACCGAAAAGGACTTTGTAAACTCTAATTTGGATTTTGAAATAGAAAGTGACACAGATTCAATAAAGGCTCATCAGGACGAACTAAATGTACCAAGAGTTAAGGGAACATTTACCAAAACAAAATATAAATTTTTAAAGTCATTCAGATTAGACTTAGAAAATAATCATTTTAAAATAGATCTGATGAAAAAATATTTTAAATAATTCAAAATATTCTTCAAATATTAACTTTGAAAGCGAGAGATTAATCGAAATTCTTAAAGATGAAAATATGATTTAAATAAAACAACTCGAAAAACAAAAAAAATCAAGAAAGAAAATTTAAATTCAAAAAACAAATGTCCGTTGTATTCAAAATGCAAAGGAACAGGAAATTTAAGAACAAATAACGGAATTCGTCACCGCTCAATTGAAAACTGTCCACTTTTTGAAACAATAGAAAATTATGATAATATAGGAAAAAGCAACAGAAAACTAAACGAAGAAAATATCAAAATAACAGAGGAAAATAGCATATTATCAAGAAGAATTTTTGATTTGGACCAGGAAATATTTGAACTTAAAAACAGAGAAACTTTTAGACTAGACGACATGTAAATATAATCTCAATCTTTAATAATATTAATAACGTTTCTTTTTTAAAAGATCACCTTCACAGCTTGATGAAAATCAAAGAAGGAAACACTTGAGCTAAAAGGAAAAACAGAAATTCTTGAAGGGCAAATATTAATTCTTAGTCAGAAAAATCAAACTTTAGAAGAAGATAATTCTGAAAAGTGCGCCATCTATCTGAATATAATAATGAAATTGGTCAAATGAATAAAAACTACGATGACAAGTAAAAAATTGATTTTTTTTAAGAAAAATTCAAGTTATTATTGAAAATTTTAAAAAGGATTGAATATCATTTAAATGATTATAATAAAAAATCAATGATTTGTATGAAAAAGGGAAAAAGTTAATCTCCCAAAGAGATGAAAAAATTCAAGCTCTATACAAAGACATTTAAAAATCATAATACAAGCATAGAACTGCGCTTGATCAAATTTCAGAATTAAAAAAGTAATTTATGCAGTATTTAAATATAAATAAATTAGGTTTTAAAAATTTAAATTAATTTATTTTCTAAAATATTTTCGCATCAGATAAGTTTAAAAATTATAAAAGCATTAAGAATTTTGTCATGGAACATCGAAGGCAAATAAAATAGAATATAAATATACAAGATTCTAGGTATTTAGATTCTCATGTGCTTGATTAATTCAAAATAAAGTAGATTTTATAAATAATTTTAAGTGTTCTATTCTACTCTAGTCTATATTGAGCAATATAGTTATTAGTCTATTTTTTATAATAAATTTGAAGATATGTCAATGTTCAGAAAGTTGATATCAAAGTACAATCGGAGAAGTTTAAAAATTCAGGAGAATATGAACAAAGAAATTGCACATTATGATTCAGTCAATCAAAATGAAACCAAAAGATAAAAAGAAAATTTTGATCATAAATACACAAAGCTTTTTAATGAGGCACTTTTTGAAATTGAAAAGCGCAATAATGAAATAATTAATTTAATGAAAACACTAAATAGAACCAAAAATCATTTAATTAAAATTTTATTATAAAAAGAAGACTAATTCAAAAGTGTTATATTATTATTTTTATTTCTTGTTATTAAAAACATTTTTTAACTCATTATAGTTGTTTTATTGTAATAAATTGAAAAACACATATTTCTTCAGTTTTTCTCTATTTTAATATTATTAAATGCTAGTTAAAAGATATTATGTAAAAAATGAATTTAATTTAATAAGTTGATTAATATTTTTGAAAAAATCGGATTCTTATAGAAATAATTTAGATTGCTTCAAATAAAAAAAATGAAAAGGGCCGTTATTGACTTAAGCAAACAAGTTGCTATAACATGCCAATTATAAAAAAACCTTGGTACAAACTTGAATTTTGATCCTAAGTTTTCTACAAATGAACAGAATAACTGGGTATAAATTTGCAAAGAATATTATGGGAAATTATGCTATGAACAGGCATTATTAATTTTTATGTGGTGTTGCATTCGCAACCAGTCTTTATTTCTAACTGTTGCAAATATAACCTGCAACACTCAGCAAGTTTAAGTTAATTTTTCTAGACTTAGTCTTTTTTTTTATATTTAAACAACGCACTTGACAACTATGGATCACACTTTTTTTTCTTTTTCATTTTATAATTTGTTTCTCTTTAATTTCTTACATAACTTATAGTGAAGTCCTCTTTATAATTTTGTTTACTCCGTATGCTATTTCTATTATTTATAATTACTTATTTGTTCTTCTTTTTCTTTATGTTCCTTTTCATCCTATACACAACGAGATCCAGCCTTCAATAAGATTAACCATTTACTTTTTTTTCTTTTGTTCTTGTTATTTTTGTTATTATTTGTAATTTGAAATAAAAGTTAATTAAAAAACTTAGTTATTTCCTCTAATTAAAACTCAGCTTAGTATATCCTAGAACCCTTATAATCAACATAAATTAAACTCAGTTAAGAAAGTTCTTATCTCTCGGACACAACAGTGGTTTAAATGGAATACCCAAAATTTTTCGAAAATTGTTCATCAAAAACTTAATATTCAAGAATTTAATTCAAATGAAAATCCGGAAAAAAGCAAACAGCAAGAAAATAAGACATTTATAGTATTTTGTTTGAAAGAATTCAAATCATTTACTGTTTCTTATTCTTAACGTCGTCGTCTTCTCGGTGATTTTGAAGAAGCTTTAAATACTCAATTTCAAAAAGATGGCTTCAATTGTTATTTTAAATGCAATCACAATTGGTTCAAATCAGAAAACAGTCGAAAAAGAAATTTAGCAATAATGTTATACAAATGCATTTATAAAGAATGTCAGCAATATTTAACAACTGAAATAGCTGAAATCGAAAATGAAAAAGTTGTTATTAAAATTTTGTATTTTGACAAAAAAAACATGAAAAAATTCTAAAGTCTGAAAGAATAATTAGCCTAGAAAGAAAACTAACAGCTCTTAAGCTAAAAGAAGAAGGTGTTTCAAATGTATGCGATACTTATAATATAAGTAAATATTTTTTAAATTAATAAAAAAAAAAACTTTCTAATTTTTAATATTGAAGTTACAAGAACAAAAAAAAATACACTTCACAAAATCGTTAACGAATTCGATCAACGTTTTAGACTTAATAGACCCTTGATTTTAGATTTAAAAAAGGCAAAAACTGTTTGTCAGAATTTGGGTATTTCAACAAATTCCGAATTCAGGGGTTTTGCTTACAATTTATCAATAGATCCTTATGGTTTTTTGTTAATGTCAGATATTTAAGTAATTAAACATCAAAAAATTTAAAAATTTTAAATTAATTTTTTTTTAGCTAAAAATTTGGATTCAAGCCAAATGTTCAAATCCAATTTGGTATTTAGACGCTACTGGAAGCGTGCATAAGGATATTGTTTCTCAAAAAAAGCCATTATTATATTCAAAAATTTTTCGTGACAAGAAAAACAAGATTATAATGCCAATAGCAGAATTTATTACAACAGAGCAAACAACAAAATCAATTTCAAATTATTTACAAGTTATATATTATAATATTATTGAGTTAATAAGAGCATTGAAAATAAAATCCCTCCAATTATCGTGAGTGATTTTTCATGGGCAATAATTAATTCTATTTTAACTGTTTTTAATAAATTTACCATTCGAACTTATCTAAATTTGTGTTATGAAGTGAAAATCAAAAAGAAACCAAAAATCCTTTAATTCACAAAAACACACGAGTTTATCTTTGTTCCACTCATTTTTTAAAAACAATTGTCAAAAAGGTCAAAAAAATGAATTTAGAGATAATAAAAAAAAATTATTTTATTTTTTGTTTTTCAATGCTCCAAAATTCAATTACTATCAAACAATTCAATATTTATCTTTTAAATATTTTAAATATTTTTAATAACCCGAAAAATGATGAAACATTATTATATTCGTTAGAAATTATGAGGAGAGAAATAAAAACAGAAATTTAGATACATTAGATTTTTCAAATTTTACGGACGATATGACAACTGAGAAAAATAAAAATAATTCGGATAATGATTATGATGTTTTATATAGTGAAACAGCAGAATCACTAAAAAAAATTTCACCATTAACAGCATATTTTAAAAATATGGCTTTTACTCTAAGAAAAAAATGTTAAGATAATAATTCTAAGTCGAATTTACAATCAAATCCTTTTTATTTATCTAAAATATTCGATTTATTAGAAGACCAGCTTTATTTAATGCCACTCTGGTGTGGGATTATTCCTGAAATATAAGGAAAGTCAAATAATAATTGTTTATCAGAGTGTTTCAAGACAAGATTTACGAATAACCCGGTTGAAAAATATTTCGGAAATTTAAAAAAAAATATTTTACAACATAAAAAATGTTTTCCTACTGAATTTGTTAGTTAAAGCTTTATGCGAATAAAAGCAAAATATCTAGTATATTATATGTATAATTCTGAAAAAGAATCAAAAATCTAAGGTGAACTAATAAGTAAAAAAGAGGAATGGTCTCACAAAAAAACAAAAAATAAGAAGCAAGCAATTTACTACGATTCAAAACCTACAGCAGAAAAAGGTTTCTATTTTCAGAATTATGATATTTTCAAATATATTTACCGAGATTTATTCGAATACGATCCAATGTTTTTGGAAAAAGAGAGTAAGGAGTACACAGAGATTTTTGAAAATGCAAAAATCTGCATTGAGGAAAAATTTGAAGAGCCAATGGAGATTAGCCAAGAAGAAAATTCAATTTGATTTTAAAAGATTTAATGAGATCTATCATAAAATTTCAAATGAAGTATGGGATTTTGATGAAGCAAAGAGATTTTTTGAAAGCAAACAAACACAGTTAATTAATATGGCCAATAACCTCAGAAATATCAAGCAATCAATGGATTGGATGTTCGATTCGATCTGGAATGTTTTCACCTATTGATTTGAAATAATCATTGATCATTGATGGTGCGAAAATGCGACTTAAAGTCTCCCATGACCTAAAATAAAATTTAAATATTATGTCTTAAAAAAAGCATGCATTAATCTTCATATTCCTCATCTTTTAAATTTCGCCATGCAAGCAAAAGTTCCATTTTTTTTGTTTCATCATTTATTTGATGATTTAAAATTTGATTAAATTTTAAAAAAAGAAAAAATGAATTTTAAATAAGGAATTTTCAAACTTACATAATATTCTATATTATGAATATTGTATTTGGTCTTATCTCTAAACTCATCCTCCAAGTGGTTGCATTTTGAAATTTTATCCCCAATATCCCTCTCTTTTTTTTTTGGAGGTTTGACTTTCTGCATTCGTTGATCAATTGGATTTTTTGAACTTTTTTTGTCTGGTTGACCAGAGTCATAGTCTGTCTGACCAGAGTCATAGTCTGGTTGACCAGATTTGCCGTCTGTCTGACCAGAGTCATAGTCTGGTTGACCAGATTTGCCGTCTGTCTGACCAGAGTCATAGTCTGGTTGACCAGATTTGCCGTCTGTCTGACCAGAGTCATAGTCTGGTTGACCAGATTTGCCGTCTGTCTGACCAGAGTCATAGTCTGGTTGACCAGATTTGCCGTCTGTCTGACCAGAGTCATAGTCTGGTTGACCAGATTTGCCGTCTGTCTGACCAGAGTCATAGTCTGGTTGACCAGATTTGCCGTCTGTCTGGCCACATTCCATGACATTATTTTGAAACAATTGCTGAGATTATTAAAGCTTAATTTTTTGTTTGAATTTATATACCTAGATTCTGATATATTTATTCCATTTTCTTACTTAAATAGCCTTTGAAATTCCATTGCAAAAAGCCTTATGTTTTTACTGATATTTTTTTTCCTGTGAAAAAAAGCTTCTTAATTTTCCTTGTTTAGTGGTTCATAATTATGCCTTCGACATTCCATGATATTATTTTGAAACACCTGCTGAGAGTTTGAAAGTTAAATTTTTTGTATTAAATTATATTCCTCGATATTGATATATTTTTGGAAACTTGAAGTAGATTATCAATTCAAAATATCATTTCAATATAAAGAATTTATTTATAGATATTAAAAATAATATGTAAATTTATTTTAATATTATTATGTGAATTTAAAATACACATTAAAATGATGATATTTTGATTTGATCATCATCTTTAAATTGACATATTTTTTCCTTTTTTTGCCTTATTAGCATTCAATGGCAAAAAAGCCTTATGTTTTTTGTTTCAAATAGTTATTCTTTGTTAGTTAATAAATTACAATATACATACCAGAGAGTAATTTGAAGAATATGATGAATTTGATGAAATTAGTTAATAAGCTTCTTTCTCTTTGCCTTCTTTTGAGTTGTTTTGTTCATAAAATTTTTTGAACAAACATAATCCTGTTATTTTATTTTTGGAGGATTCAACTAATAATTTTATTTTTTAAATACTAATTTTACAAATACAATTTTTTTTACATTTTTGTTAACATTTCTGCAGGCAATGAATTCTTTTTCAACTGTATTATCATATTCTTCTTTTGAATTGTATAAAACGAATTTTCTTGTTTGTGAATCAAAATAAACATCTTGAATCAAATCAACCATTGATTCTACATTGAAAAAATCAAGATCGTTTTCTTATAATATAATTTAAAAATAAAATTTTAGTATGTTTTGTTTATATTACCTTTTAAATAATTTAAAAAATCATTTTTCACGAAATTTTTATTTTCAAATTTTAAATCAGCATTTTTTAAAGCAAGAAAGCCTTTAAAAAAAATGCTCTTCTTTGATTTTTTCTTCTCCTATTATTTTGTTTATTATTCATTCTTTTAATATAAATTTGATTTATCTAAAATATTAATAGGAATATTTAACTAGTATTGGTAAGATCTTAGAAATTCTTTATGCTGTTTAGGGCTTTAAATTTATCCCTATTCACTGATGATTTGGCATAGAGATTACTACATCTAGTTGATTATCTTAACCAAAATTAGTAAAAATTCTAAACTGCTTTTTTTAATAAAGTGGTCCCCTCAGCAGCTTGTTATACTTAAACGTCTTCCAGTTTTTGAAACCATGGCTTTGAACACAAGACACTCTTTATAACTCTTTTGAACACAGTTTCGATCAGCTCTTGTTGGTTTTTGGTCTCTTGCTCCAAATTGTTATGTTTTTTTGAGCATTTTATGCGTTTCTTGGAGAATAAAACCAAGTTCGTCTAGCGATGCCAGTGCCATCTTGTCGCTGATCCATTGACTGGCATCGTCCATGTCGTGCAACACTGTGATTCTTGTTAATTTTCTTGCCTTATTTTTAACAAATTTTTTAAGAAATTTTATATGATTAACTTCATTTTTATTAAATTATATTTTTTTTAATTGGGTTTTGTGAAATTCAGTACAAAATGATAAGAACAGAAAAAAAATAGAAAAATTGAATAACTTTTTTCCTAACTTTTAGAAAAAAAGTTATTTAATTTTTTTTCTGTTCTTTTGTACTAAACTTTACAAAACCTTTTTATTGTTTTTTATTCATTTTATTTGTTAATAAATTAAAGGAAATTATTTTTTATCTTTTATTATTTTTAAGGTCGAAAAAAGAAAAGAAATTTTTTAGACAACGTCTGTCTCACTATCTCAAAAGTTCACAATAAAGCTTTGAATTGAAAAAAAAATAATTTGCGATCATATTTAATTGCGCATCATAATTTTGGAGTAAGATTTAGCGACTGAAATTTGATCAAATATTTTACTTTGCTTTAAAATTGAATTTAAAAATCAAATAATTTAGTAGAACTCTTGGCAAATATCGATATCCTTTGAAGATATCGATAAAATATCGATACCTCTGGACGATATCGATATATTATTTTTATCGTTCGAAGTTATCGATATCAAGCGCTAATTTGCTCATGTCGTCCAGACTGTTGGCCGTGTGGCATTTTATGCTGGTCAGTGACTCAAACCAGAGTTCATTTGGTCAACACTGCCCGCAACACCCCGTTTGCCAAGCAAACTTTGAGCCAACTTTTTTAAGCTGTTGAATTTGAACAAGAGCTCATTTTTGAATTGAGCGTGCAGTTCTGCAAATTTGTTCTTCATTTCCTCGTGTTGTTTCAGATCTCTGGGATCAGTGAGCTCGTTCAATTGGACAACAAGGCCGCCACAAGCCACTCTAAAGTTGTCAAGTTCATTTACAAATCTCTGACTGCCATACTTTTCATCTAATTTTGCTTTTCGATTTTTGACCTCCTCCCGCAGCCTTAGCGACTCGTCATTAATGACCTCTTGCTTTTCTGTTTTCTTTCTCCTGCGAAAAGTACTTGCTCACCTCTTGGGCATTTTGCTTCAAACTGAGCATTTTTTTGACAATTGGTCCAAGTTCGCGTTCCATTTTTTCCTGTTTCTTTTGCAGAGCTCGCACAGTTCTCACATCATTTTCGTCGGCCACTTCTTCCTTTTGCAGAGCGGTCAGCTTTTCCCTCACCAAATCACTCACTTCCTCATACAAACCATTGTACGTTTCGATTCACTGAAACGCTTTTATTGAATTGTCTCATGTTTTTTTCAGCTCCAACAATTTCTGATAATCAGCGCCGAGTGCGCTTTGTTTTTGCTTTATTTCGCCATGTGACATGTGAGTGGTTTGAAAAATATTAAATTTTTTTCATAAAAATTTAATATTTATGAAAAAATATTAAACGCGATGAAATTGTATTTGTAATATCATCAAATTCTTATTTTATATAATTCAAAGATTTATTTTAATATTTAATGATGAACCCTTTGAATTGAAATGATATTTTGAATTGATCGTCAACTTCAAGGTGCCGAAATATCATTTGACAGAAATATCATATTATGGAAGAAATATTTATTGAAAATCTAGATATAAATCGCATATTTTAATTGTATTTTATAATTAGAAAAAAAAGATTACATAGAAAATTAGAATTTTTTTTGACATTATTTTTACTAATTTATAAAAAAAATCAAAAATATGTTTCTCATCGTACTCTAAATAATGTTTTTTTATTTGATCGTCTCTTTTAATTTCTCTTGGATCTTTTTGAAAACAACGCCTTGTAAAATTTGTTAGATTCAGCATTCAACAAGTTGTTGTTCCTTATTTAAATTGTTAAATTAATTTGTTAATTCCATGATGACTTTTTTAGTCGATTGCTAGTGCCTGTTGCCAGGCTTTTAAACTATTATTAGATCGTGGCAAGTAATTTATTATACTTTCAACAAGATTCCAAATTTTGATTGCAAAAAGTGGCACTGAGCGTATTCTCGAATCATTTTTTTTTTTGGAATTCCAATATAAGTTCTTTCAAAATATTCCAATAGTGGTTGTGCTAATTTCAGAGAAAATAATTTTATATGATTGTAAGCATTGAAAATATTAATTACTGGTACAAATGGTAAACATTTTAGATAATAATCAGTCTTACTGAAGTGAATATTTGAAGAAAAGCATGATTTTAGACCATTTCTTATTATATTTCCATATGTTAGAGAATAAATGAAAATAGCATCCTCCTAAATTGACTTTGAAAAATTTTTTTTCAAGGTATTGACTACAGCTTTTTCAAAATCACTTACTATGTATATCGGATGATTTTTAATAAATATTGAAACAACACTAAAAATTTTTGAATATGATTCTTCCTTTTTTTTGCGAGAAAAGCATAAACAAGTGGTAAATTGCGACATTTTTTGATAACGTTAATGGTAAAATTGGAGTAAAGACATGTGGACTAGTTTCAAAAGTTCTATCAATAGATCATTAAATTGTCGTTTGTTGACAGGATAATTAACCTGTTGTCATCTTCAGAGCCACTATCGTACAAAATAACATTTTGCCAGATTTAGTCATTTTTAATTCATCCTTAAGATGTTTTTTAATGAATCTTCATTGATATCAAAGTTATAAATATTTTTACTTTGTCTATTGATTTTTTGGGTCAAATTATTAATAGTTGGTACAAAATAAGCAGCTTCTACTAGTAATTTTAAAAGTGAATAAGTTATAATGGTTCTGGGTTTTTCTTGACTCTTTTATAAACGATCTTTAACTTAAACATTAACAAAATCAGCTTGAGTTTTTTGTGGGTTTATATCTTGATGAAAATGATGAAGATTTTTTATTTTTGTTTTTCAAAATTTAAATTAGTATGGAATCTTAACAATGAATAGTTTCTTTAACAGCACATCTCCAACAAATTTTTTCATAATATTGTTTTTCAATGACAAATTCGTTCTTGTCGTAAATAATTTTTGTATTTAATTCGAGATGTTTTTGTAATAACTAATTTTTTATTTCCCAATGTACCTTTACATAAGTTATCATTCAATATAATTTCAAAGTCGTAAATAGCTTCACTATAAAAGTCATCACTAACGGATACACTACATAATTAATTTTTCAAATGTCTAAAAAATACATGTGCTCGACTTCATATGATTTTTCTGTCTTATTTTTGATTTATAAATTTCGACCTTATTTTTGTCTTATTTGTATTTAAATTTTTCTATCTAGCAATATAGAGTCGATAATTCAATTCAGGAGTTAAAACGCTTTAAAATTTAATATACAGAAAAAAATGTTTTTTTAACGATATCTCGAGAAAAACACAACAGAGACGCTTGAAATTTGCAGATATTGTAACCAGTAAACTTGTTGTTAAAACTGTTTATTGAAGTATCCCCATATTTGTGAATAGTTTCTTTTATTTATAGCGACAATTTTTGGCTTTAAAAAAGGAACGCTTTAAAATGTTTTAATGAATTAATCATTCAGAGAACGCTTGCGTGAGTGCGGGATTATTTTATAAAATTCATAAGCTCAAATCTCAAATTTGTAATATCATTTAATTCTTAAAAATCTAATAAGTCATGTGGTTTAGTCACATGACATGTCTACATCCCTCGGGCATTAAAGAAAGTCAACTATAAATAATATAAATAAACATAAAATAAAATAAAATGATGAATTAATTGTTTTATTTTTGAAGAGAAGTATTCTAGACGCTTAGGCGGCACAGACTTTCTTCCAGACTTGGTTACTTGTTCTTTCTGTTTAACACTCTCACTGTTTTTGCTTCCTGGCTTCCTTCCCCTCTTTAAAAACGCTTCTCATTTCCTTCTTGAACATGCGCCAACTATCCGACTTCGATTCCAGCTTTGCCATTTTCTTCTTCCACCACCTTACCATCACTAGATGTTTCGAATTCTTCGTCGTCCCTGTTCGGATCTGCATTGCTAATCCTGCTTTCAGTTTGAGTCACAGCTTCATCACTCGAGTTCAGCAAGAACTTAAAACTATTCTATTCGGTATCGCACTCATTTGAAAGCTTATTGGGAAGATGATCTTCTTGACACAAATTATGTGTACAACAAAACTCTTAAATCTATCAAGTATGGTTATAAAAATAATAATAAAAAAAAAATAGTTATCTTAAACGACACTTTATTTATTATTTCTACGATAATAAATGGACCAATAAGAAAACATTTTGACTTCTTGAGAGCAGGCTTAAAATTTTTCAGTAAAACAAAGTCGCCAGGTTTCAAATTTTTCAAATTTTGGCTTTTTGGTCGTAATGTTTTTGTTGTTTTGCTCTCGCTAAAGCCAAATTGCCGTTTACAAGCTTGTGTATTTTATCTTTTGCTTGAACAATTTTTGATACGTAGCTGTCTGCATCTAATTTCGGAATTTTTTCAAAACCACTCCAACTAGTTGATCCATAACTTATACAGGCTTTGTTCCATAAATCACTTCATACGGCGAAAAACCAGTAGATGTATGTGCTGAAAAGTTGTAGGCACATATAACTTCCTTTAAGTGAATGTCCCAGTCCATTTGAGCAGCATGAACATACACCCTTATGATTTGTTTTATTGTTTTGTTCGTTCTCTCAATCAGACCATTACACTTTGAATGGTACGCCGATGAACGCCGTTTTGAAATTCCATATGCATCACTAAGCTGTTTCAACACCGCGCTTTCAAAATTCGGTCCTTGATCACTAAGAAATAACTCAAATACTCCATATCAAAACACCAACTCCTCAAATACAAACTGAGCCGTTTCTTCTGCACTAAAAGAAGCCAACGCTTTCCTTCAAAAATTTTTGAAAAATAGTCTATTGCTAAAATAATGTACAGTTTTCCTCTGGATGTTTGGAACAGTGGACTCATGAAATCATTACCAATCATTTGCCACGGTCGTGAAATGATAATTTGTTACAAAGGAGCACGAAAAATTGGACCACCATTCTTGAATCTTTGGCAAATGTCACAACTTTTACAATACTCCATGGTTAGCTTTTACGTACCAAACCAAAAAAAATTTGACTTTTTTGGCTCATTAGTCATCATGATTGGTAATACAACACGATCACTACGACCATTCGATTTCACAACTATAACACCATCTACCAGTCTCCAACACTTTTTAATTTTGAACCAATTTTTTCCATTTTCAACCTTTCGCCACCCGTTGTTTTTGCTCTTTTTGCGAACCAATTCAACCACTTTAATAAAACATATGTCTTTCTGTTATTTATCGACCTTCTTTTTGTCTATATTTTTGCCTATTTTATTATTTTCATTATAATCCTACAGTCGAGTCTGGATAATAAGATGTGTTTGGGCGGAAAAAATGGACATCGTATTAATCAATATCGTATTAATCAAATTTGCATGTAAATGGTTGGGAAGAAAAAAATTGAAAATAAATTTTTTCTAAGGAATTATTGTTTAATTAAAAATAATAAATAGATTAAAAAGAAAAATATTTATCAATTTTACTTTGAAAAGACTGATCGACGCTACAAAATTGATCCATTTCAGACAACTGATCAAGGAATAAAGAACAGTCTTCGTCCTCTTAGGCAAAATACAATCGTAGTTTATCTATGCAATAGTTTTAAAGGTAATATTATGCCTTTTTTTTAAATCCATTTAACCATCCATTGCTAGCTTTAAAATCAGTTTGATTTAATTTAGTTGCATATTTAAAAGCCTGGGCTTGAATCAATGGACCGTTAGGAGTAATAATTAAATAACATAACTGATTTTTACCAGTGATCAAGTACCTCTTCAATTTTAACATAATTAGAACCTCTCATTCTTTTAGAGCTAGGATTAATTAGATTATTTTATATAAGTTTTTTATCTTTTCCGTTTTTTTTCTGATTCTCTGCCTTAAGAATAGAAGAAACAGTACTCTAAGGTCTATTATATTTTTTCACAAGTTCTGTGATAGTGAGATTATTTTTATTAAAATCATTCGAAATTTCAAGTTTTTTTGTTTAAAAGATCAATATCGTATTAAAAACGATGAGTTAGCACTGATTTGATTGTTTTTTTCTGAATTAACCTATCGTATTAATTTGATATCGTTAATTATATATTAAAGAAACATCGTATTAACAAATTAATTTAACATGTTATAATATTGGGGATTGTAAATTATGAAAAAAAAAATATCGTTATCGTTATAAAGCGAATATCGTATTAATCAGCATCGTTATAACAAGACTCGACTGTAAATAACACCATCATTTACTTTTATCAAGTAAATGTTTGCAACTGTTCTGGACAGAAGATCAGGTAAAACAATTGCCGGACCAGGCTTAAAGACAATCTCATATTCTAACTTGTGAAATTTTGAAAACAATCTACCAAGACGTTCTGCTGGATCTTTCAGCTTTTTGAGCGTTGCCAATGGTCGATGATCAGTCACAAACAAAATTTTACGGGCAATCACATATGCTCTAAAATGCTTAGAACCCCATACTATTGCTAGTAGCTCTTTTTCACTCACCGTATAATTTATCACTGTTTTTGTCAAGTGACGACCAGCATATGCAATCGGATGGTCTTTACCATCTATGGTTTCGATAAGTACTGCGCCAATTGCCGTTTCAGATGCATCACACTCAATTTTAAATGGTCCGGTAACGCAAACACAGGGGCTGATACCAATTTTTGTTTTAGCTGATTGAATACCATTACCATACCATTACTGCTTGCTTATTCCATTTGTAGTATTTTGGTGACTTTGTGATTGTTCTTTAAGGAATTCTTGATCCTGCCCCAAGACATTCCATATAACAATATGAGATCCCTTGTATTCTTTAAAATTCTTGAATGAAAAATTTATACTTGCAAAATAACATTTATTTTAAATGTTTCAAAAAACGAATTTTAAAAAGACCGAAAACTATCTGAAATTTTATTTAAACAATTATCTTTTAGTAAAAAAATGTAAAATTTAAAAAAAAACTTTTTCACCAATTGATTATTTAAATAAATTCGATCGATTTACTCGATAAATGATTTGATTACTTTTCTAGATTTATTTTCCAGTCCTCCTTTGGTAAAGCTTGTAGCCTTTTAAAGTATCTGTTCGAGATCAAGACCCAAACTACTCCATAAATTAACAGAACGCCAGTCAGCGGATAAAATGGATCAAACAGCAATTTGCATTCTTTAACACCACCTACCAAAATCTGTGTCGAATTAGTAATGTTCAAAATTGTGCTATTGGAATCAAAGTCCTCACATTTTTTAAAGGTGAGTAAATTAATGGAAAAAAGGGCGCTTGTTTTGGACAAAATGGATCCCAAACTCGGCCAAAAAGCCAAAAATGTCATGTAAGTACCACCTATTAGACGATCACTTATCCTTGCATTAAACCCGCCCAAAGTCACGTAAGCACCAAACGAAAAAGTATCTTTAATCAAGCTGATTATAAACAACAAAAAATAGAACCATATTGAGAAATTTTTTTCTTCATCGCGAAAATAGGACAAATTTTTTAAGAACACACAAAATACAACCACCATTATAATCCTTTAATTAGAAATTGAATTTTTTATTAGATAAAAAAATCAGATATTGTTTTACTTGAGTCCAATAAAAATGTTAAAGTATTTAAGAGGTTTTGGGCCTTTCAAAAATCGGCTCAGGATTATTGGAATCAGCGAAAGTATTGGTGACAAGATTATTCCCATGAGACTAAGCTTTTCTCTGGCAAAGCCCTGCTCAACTAGTTTAAGTCTTATTACACTCTCTGTCGAGAATCCAAAGCGAAACGTTACCATCAGAATGACCAAAATACGAATTGGTTTGATGCATAAAATCTTCCATATTATTCTATAAGTATCCCAAATTGAACGATTTTTCGATTCCATTTCATGTCTCTCGATTATCAAACGTTCTGATTCAATCTTTATCTTATTCAAGTTGTATTCATTTTTGAACAAAAGAACCATGATCGATGTCAACATCGAAATCGATCCAAACACATAGAAAAACTCTAAACTTGAACATTTTATTTTAAGAAATTAAAATTTGTTTATGATTTTTTTAGAATGTCTTTTAAAAAATTAATTTTTTTTTCATCAAAAAAAATTAATTAGTTTGAATTTTTTAGAAAAACCCAGTCAACTCAAATTTAATGATTTGTTATAAACCTTAGATAATTTTATACTTGTCTGGATCTGTTAGGATCTGGTGGTTCGCGGTTATTACATAAATAATAAAGAAAATAAATTAAATAATACTTTATTAATAAATTGCCACTTCTAGCCCAAGCAAATAATAAAGAAAAGGAAGAAAATAATACAAAATAATAATTCTAACAATAGTAAAAAAAAGAGAAGATCTTTGTCTTGTTTTACACAGTGTTAAATACTAGTGACTTGCTAAGCACATGAGATCATAGTGTTGCACTGTAAAATTAAAGACATTTAAGTTGGCTTGAGTCGGTGTTGAAGTTAGTTATATACAGATTCTCTAAAGATATTGATTCTCTAAAGATATTTTTATTCTTTTTCAATTTGTTGTTTATTGAGAGACTCTTGTGAAATTTATACAAAGATTGACAAAATTGAATTAATAAGATTAATATATAATTTTATTCAACTGAATATATTTGTCTTTATTTTATGGTAAAAATAAAGCTGGTTCACATATATTTTTTTTTCACAGTTTAGTCTAGTTTTTCCGTATATTGAAAAGTATACAAAAAAGGCATTGAGAAGTGCCAAGCAAAGTCAAGTCAAGCAAATCAATAATCGATGATCGATCAAAAACCTGCTCTAAATTTATATAAATAAAGAATTATATTTTTATTATTTATCTGTGTCGAGCTAAAACTTCTTAAAAAAAATAAAAAAACAAATATAAAAAAAATTTTAGAGTTAAAGTTAAATTAGATGGTAACTAAGTCTAAAGCGGGTGCCCATCTTTTAAACAGAGATTTTTTTGCGAGAGCGAGAGAGAGAAAATGTATTTTTAAATTATTAAAAAAATAGCGGCACCGCATATTTGTAGTCTATTGCGGTTAAATGGGTTATCTAGAATAATAATATTCGGAGTAATTGGGTGATTTTTTGACTAATAGAATTTAATCTGTTTAACCTTTAAGGCATAAAAATTATCCCCATTTAATATATCATAAAGAGCGTATCCTTCTACAAGGTTCTACATTTGGTTAAGTATTGAACAGATCAGTAGAAGTAGTAAGAGAAGCTGTAGGGTCCTAAGCAATAGCACTAGATAGACGCTCTGCTTTAGCAGTCTGAGACATGATTATTCTTATCGTTTTCTATTGAACATAATTTTGCATATTTTGCTATCTGAGAAGTTTAGCAATTTATTTACTAGACAATCTTAGTAAAAATTCTGAACAGCTCAAAATTGGAAAAATTAAGGGATTAATCTGAAAAGTCATCTGACTGCTGTATTGTGAATTGCTTGTAATTTTATTACAAGCAATTCACAATAAATAAATAGCCCTGACTAGACTTGCTTAAAATTACAAGCAATTCACAATTCAGCAGTCAGATCTAATTTAAAATATGATACTTTCTCCTATCGTGCATCGCAAGGCTTCTAATAATCTTAAATAGCTAACAGCTTCGAATCAAGATATATTGAATACTTAACTCGATTGTGTAATTGCTACCTTGCTTTTTCTTCTTTTTTTGCTGAAGCTTCAACTATGTAAACAATTGTCACATCTGATCAACTCAAGTTCTATTTCTATTTCAATTTCAATTTATGTCTTTTAAATTTCTTTTCATTTTTTTTAGCTTATTTACTTTATTTTGATTATAATTAGATCTTATTTTATCTAACTTTATTTTGATCTTTAATTTAATTTTATTTCTTTTATAATTTATTCTAAAGGAGCTCTAGTTAGGAAAACAAATGGTTTAATTTTTTGTGTTTGAATTACAAAATGTATTCAATGTTGAAATAACAGTGAAAAAATGCGATGTTTCAAATTATTTTTTCAGTCTCAAATAAAAAAATAATTTTAAGTTAATATTGCAAGCGTTTTCATATTTGAAATTAAACTCTTTGGTGAAATAGAATGAATTTAATTTAATACCTGAATATTTTTGTAATAACTTTACCGAAAATGAAAAAAATATTGAAAATTCTTTTTTAATTGTTAAATAATTCATTAATTTATTTTTTCCCCAGCAAATGCTCATTCAGACTAGAAACATATGAAAAAACTAGAAATTTAGTTAGATAATATAAAATTAAATAAATAAAAAGAATAAAAATGAGCATTAAAAAGCAAAAAAAAATAGATAAATAATTCATTTTGATTAAATTTTATATTCAATCATTAAAAAACTGGATCTAGTCGGTTAGGTGAACCATAGTTCATTTATTATCCGAAAAATTCTTGTTCTCAGGCTTTGTGAACTTTTGGTTCACTCAATTTATTTGTTCAAAATAGAATTATACGAAAGTTTTTTAGATTATGCGAACAAATTGAATAAAGCTCAAAATTTAATAGAATGCCTTATTCTCGAAACTGATAATATAAAAATTAGTTAATAGTTTTTTTTGGTTTTTTTTGTTGGAAGAGCTTTAGAAATAGCATTTTCTATGATCTGGTTGACTTGTTATTACTCTTTCCATAATCCCAAATATCTAAATACGCTTTCTTCTTAAATCTTTGTCTTTCAACATAAATAATAAAAATTAAAGAAAATTAAAATAAATTGTTCACCCTTTAAGTGTTTGACTTTGGCGGACAAAGATTCATCTATTTCGCAAAATTTTCCTACTCCACTTAACTTTAAATTTTTTATGTAATTATTTTTTCTATCTTATTTTTTATCATTACATTAGCTTTAAAGAATTAGGTGAACTAATAGTTCATTAAACCTGAGAACAAGAATCGTTCCAGTAATAGGTGAACTATAGTTTACCTAACGGACTAGACACGAAAAACCTTGTTTTCCTCTTATAAAATATTGACATAAGTGATAATTTACTTTCGTTTGGTGCTTTTTAACAAATTTTAACTCACTTGATAAAAAATGGAAAACAGAGCGTAGATAGTTTTTTAAACTACAAATATTATCTTAAGGATCACAAACCTAAAGTCGAAATTCATAAAAAACACCAAGTTTTTCATGCTTGCAATATTAACTTAAAATTATTTTTTTATTTAAACCCAAAAAAATATTTGAAACATCGCACTTTTTCAGTGTTATTTCAACATTGAATGCATTTTGTAATTCAAACACAAAAAATTAAACCAAATAAATAAATAATTATTATTTATCTTGAAAATTCAATTGACAAAAATGAATGAAGACCAAGTCTGCAAAAACACAAAATGTATCTTATTTGAAGCCAATATAGAAATCATAAAAAAACTTTCTGGACAAAAAATAACTTCTTCAAAGGTAGCCAAAGAATAAAACGTTAATTCTTCTACGATTTCAACAATTAATCGTTTGATTCAAAAATATTTGAACATTACGAAAAGAACTATGCGGTCCAGAAAAAAGGAATCAAATTATCAAGTTACGAAGATGTTGATCAAGCTCTGCTGTAAGTAACTTTAGTAATCAGTTAATTAGCTTACTATTTTTACACTTGGATTTTTTTAATAATAAAAAAATGAATTTCGAAGCTGAATTTTCTTTCCTAAATGTATCACAATAAAATTCAAATTTTTCTTGCTTCTAAACTCTAAATAAAACTAAAAATATTGCAAATTTTTATCACTTACCTCCTATCTTTTTCACATCATGTAAACCCATTTGGTAAATTTAGACATATTGAAAGAAAAAAATCACTGCTATTTTAAGTATTTTGATGATTAATTAACCTTAATAAATTTCATCATTAAATCTTTAAATTTTTGATGATTTTGTAGCGGTTTTTTAAAGGACAGTTGATTTTTCATTATTATTGGGTTGACTGGGAAGTTTGTTATTTAAATTGAATGATTAAAAGAGAGCAGAATAAAAGTCAAAGCCATGACTTGAATGAGACTTGTTCGGACATTTTTATCCTCACTTATGTGCAATTCTTTCTTTTTAAAGCAAATTTTTATTAGTAAAATCAAAACTGGAAAACCCTTTTCGACCTATTTAAAGAAAAAAATCAAATAAAATAAACAATCTTTTATGCTTTTACAATTTTTATTTTTCAAGAAATTTTCAAGAATGTTTAATTTAATTAATACAAAATTATTCAATTTTTTGTATAACATTTACTTTTTGCTCTAATTTATGTGTTTTTTCAATTTTTTAAAAAATCAAAAATAACTTTTACAAATCCCAAAATTAACGCTAATGTGGCTGAAAGGGAGAATCAATATTCATTCCAAACAGCCAGGGGATTTTTCCCAAATTATTTTTTAAATAAATAAATAAATTATTAGTAAAAAAATAATATTTACTTTCTAAAGTGACAAGTCCATGCTTCTGAGGGCTTAGATTAAAAAAAGGTCGAATGTATTCATTGCTGAATTTGACGGACTCGAATATCAAAAAGCCGGCATTGCCGACAAATTGTCCGATGCCAAAGCCAAACGAATTACAAAGTGCTTGAAAAGGCGCATTTTTTCTAGTTTCATTGTTTTAAATAAATATTTTTAAAATTAAATAATCAAATTTAAACCTACTCCATGAGAAGATCAAGTGACCATGCATCAAGAGCAACGTCTTGGGTTGCACTCAAAAAAACTATGAAGCCAAAAATCAACGCCAGAAGATAAATATCATATTTGCTGTGCTCTATGCTTTCATCAATTAGCTTGTTGACCTGGGAGGCCAAGATGACCATGACAAGACCTGAAATAAATTGGCTCGAAACCACCCATGTTTTGCGCCGGCCTATTTTGCGCACAAAAAAAGCGTCTACCAACGGTGCCCAAAGTAATTTAAGCGAAAATGGCCAAATGGCGAAACTGTATGTGCCCTGGTCAGAGTAAGCTACTTTTCTAGTGCTGAGTATAAGTGGAATGCTGAACGCTAGACCGATCGGAATAGCTAGAATGATGTACAAAAATATGAGAAAAAATATATTTTTTAAATCCCTGGTTTTTGTGGCTTGATCACATGACTTTTCATTTCGATTTTCTTCGTATAAACTGAGCACTTCAGCCTGATCCTCTGCATCCTGTGCTAACATATTCAAGTTATTGCCACAAAGGAATTTATATAAAAGTAATGACAAAAAATTTTTTCTTAATTATGATTTTATTTTTGTGTAAAAATTTCGAGTTCAGAGTTTTTTTTTTATGGCGTATATAAATAAAAATTATCACGTTTTAAAGTAGATGTATTATTTTATTTGAGATTTTTTTCGATGGTCACCAAATTTGTTGAAAAAAAATTACATAAAAAAATATTTTTTAGATTATAAAAATTACATAATAAAAAGATTAGCTTTGTTTGACTTTAAACCTGATTTTTGACAAAAATTTTGGTTGGAAATTATTTTTTTTCGTTGCTTTTTTCGAAAAGCTAGTTTGAAAAATTAAATATCTCGAATTAAATTAAATGATTTTGTTTAATTAAACAGGTGTTCTAAAAGGAATACTCAAATTTTGTTCAAATATTTAATAGACTTGGAAAAATTTTAAAGATTTAATGAATAACCTATTGGTGACATTAAAAATTATAAACGAATTACCTTCCTCAAGCTTACTTGTTTTCTTTTGAATTCACACTTAGATTATTCAAAATATTCAAGAATTTTTAGTTCCATTAATTTGATGAATGATTAAACTGAAGAAAATGCCAGATGATTGCAAACTTGCTATTGCAAATCCTTTATACTTTAATGACACTAAAAATTTTCTAAAAGAATTTCAGCACAGACAGAATATTATCTTTTGTCTATTAGACATTATTGTGCCATAATTCTTCTGAAAATTCTAGAGTAAAATTCAAGAAAAATGACACAAGAATTAAAAATTAAAGAACCTTACCGGTTTTTAGTTGAATTTGCACCTTCTTTAATTATTTTAAAAAGATGTTACTCCCCTAATAAGATTTAAAAAAAAAAGTCAAAAGTTGAAAAAAATTTAAAAATCTTCTCAAATCTTAAATAACTTTATTTCTTAAATTAGAGTAAGTAATTCTTCTTAACTGACTGATTTTAAAGTTTTCTTTATTCTTTTTTCTCATTGTTTCGGTATTTACGAATTTTTAGGAAATTTCTTAACAAAATAAAAATTCAAAAAATTATATGGTTTTTCAAAAATAAATTATTAAAAAAATTTTCTTCATATCTTTTCAAGACATTCTGCTAATGTCTGACAACAACCTATTATTTTTATTTATTTTAATTTCTGTTTGAAAAACTGAATAGTTTTCATGATTGGGTCATTTTTAATGTTCTGAAGAGAAAAAGATGAAAATTTTCTAATAATAGTAATAATAATAATAATAGGCTACGACAGGTTTTATCCTGTAGAGCAAGACACTAGAGTCTCACTATGGTAGCTAAAACGAGTATAAATAACTAAATATGTTTATTTCTTGTTTGACTTGAAAAAATCATCAATTTTCTTTTTAAAGCTGTTCTTGGTGTCTACTGAAATTATGTCAGTCGTCAATCGATTCCAATTGTCTACCACTCTATTCGACAAATAGTGCTCTCTTTGACTGATCCTTGTGAGTTGTTTCGCTAACCTGTGCTTTCCTCCCCGTATACCTTTAGCTGGGCCTTCAATTGATAGTTAATTAGTGAGCTTGTTCGGGTTGTGCCAGTCAATAATGCTCAATCCTTTCGAAATTTTAAAGTACTCGATTAAGTCAGCTCTCTCTCTTCTCTCTTGGACAGTCGATAGGTCCAAAATTTCTAGTCTTTTTTCATAAGAAAGTTCTTTTATGCTCTTAACAAGTTTTGTAGCTCTAATCTGTACTTTTTCTAGTATTTTTATCTCTTTTTTGTTGTGAGGGCACCAAGCTGCTATTGCATATTCTAATTTTAATTAAAAAAGTAGAAATTTTGTTGAAAATTATAAATTCAATATTTCGAAAAATCTAAGAAATTTAATTCAAAATATTTCACATTTATAACAAAACGGATGTTATTCAACTAATTAATGAAATTGTTGATAATATGCCTCGATTTTTTCTTAATTGGGCTAACAAAAATGAAAAAGACACCATTAGCAAAAAATATCCCAAATACAGTTTAAAACATCTTGGTACTCAAAATGATGAAATTGAAATTTGGCCAATAAAATAGATAAGTATTATAAAGAATTTGAAAACTTAAATTTCAAAAACGAGACACTTAGGTCACTGATCAACCTTAGCAAAGTTAAAGTTGAGAACATTGATTAAAACAGAAAATTTCAAGAAAGATTTTATGATGAAAATCTTTATGATAAAGAAAACAAAGTTGAAGTTCGCAATATTCAAGAATTTTATAGTCTATAATATCTATTTGATTTTTACAGATTATTAAAAAAAATTAAAAAAATTATTAAAAAGTATTTAAATATTTCAAAATTTTACTTTTTTAATGATTTTATAAATATTTATTTATTTTTTTTAATTTGGAATAATATTTTTTTATTAAAAGAAATAAATGAATTGTTAATCGGTCATTAGTGACATGAGGTACTGAGAAAAAAATTTATAAAAAAATGATTATTCATTTTATTGCCTTGTCATTTTTTGAAATCATTTATCAAATTTTAATGTTTTTTATCTTTAATTTTATATTTTGGCATTGTCATTCTATGATTAGTTTGATCACATGACTTTTAATTTCGATTCTCTCCGTGTAAACTGAACACTTCGGCCTCGTTCTCTACATCTTGTAATGGCAAACTCAAGTGAATAAAGTAATTAATGCAAAAATAAAAATGAAAATTAATATCATCTTTAAATTTCTTTAAATATATATTTTTAAAGCATTACTAAATTTTTTCTGCAATCTTTTAAATTAAAAAATTTCTCAGATTACCATGAATTAAAACTTGGGTAAATTTTTCAATAATTTATTTTAACTAAATTTAAAATAATTCAAAGATACAGCTTAACTAATTCATCGCTAACTGCCGACGGTGTAAAAATACCGATGTCAGTAAAAAGCAAAGTTAAAAGCGATGGCTGGGTATAATCAATCAAAGGATGCTCATTTTCCAGATCTTTGACACTCGAAATTGTTGAGTATTTATACTTTGTTAATAGAAAAAAAAATAAATAAAATTTAACTCAAAAAAATAGCTCTCACTTTAAACTCATTTGGAATGTCGCGATTATTTAATGGGTAAAATCTAACAAATTTAAAACTTTCCACTGCCACATAGACTGGCTTATTGAGCATTTTAGCACACAATCCGATTGTTGATGTTCCAATTTTGTTGATGATTCCACCACTTTCAACCACAGCCTCAGCACCTAGAAGCACAAAATCCACCTTTTCCATCACTGCACCAACTGCAGCGTCCAGAATCAACGTAACTCTTATTCCCAATTTGTTCAGCTCTTCCATCATCGAAAGTCCAGAATTGTCCGGCGATGACTCGCTCACATAAACATGAAAAGTTCCATTTTTTGCACAAGCTTCTTTCAAAATCTCTAAAACTACTCTTGATTTAGAATGAACTAGAATATTTGAACCGCTTGGAATCCATGGACACGCAACCCGAGCTATTCTGCTTCTTGCCTTACTAGCTTTGCTCAAGAATACTTGACCATTTTTTAGCAAAATTTCCTTACACTTTTCCATGCCTGAATCCAGCTTAAATTTTTAATAAAAATTTCAGACAAAAAAATTAGAAATTATTTACTCCAGCGTCAAGTGCGGTGAGAGTGATAAATCTTAGCAGCATTTCACATCCGGATCTTACACTGATAGCCGAACTGTCAGTTCTTGTGAGCACATCTATGGCATTTATTACACTCTCACGTAATTCAACAACAGTGCTGAATGACTGCAAACGAATGTATTCCAATAAGGTTTTGATAGCGGCAACAGCAGGTGATATGTTCGAGTCCTTTTTGATCACTTCATTGAAAAAGGCTGTCAATTCTTTAATCCAAATTAAAGATGTTAATAAAAAATTAGAATCACAATGCTTACCAGTAACATTCATTTTTACAAAATATTTAATTTTAATAATTACTATTTTTAAATATGATTTTGAAGCCTAAACATATGTTCTATCAAAGAAAGTTAATAAAATAAATTTACAAAAAGTCTATTTTTATTAATTAATCAATTTCAATTTAAAATAAAAGAATTGTGAAATTACTCTTCATTTTCAACAGTATGTTTTTTTTCCGCAAGGTATTTACTTATTAATAAAGGCATGTACACATAGCCAAAGTAATGTAAACAGTGCATGCAATCACACTAACTCTTTCCATTTGGAAAAATTTAGCGAATATTTAAAAAATCCATAAATTAGATCAAAATGATCTAAAATTCTAAAATTAATTTAAAAAAAAACAAAGCTGTTTTAATTTAATTTTACGACTACGGGTTTCGACCATATGACCTTCTTCATTTGACTAAAATAACGAAAAACTTTTATTTGAAAATTGATAATAATAAAATAAAAAGATAAAAAAGTTTTTTATTTAAAAAGATAAAAGAAAATAAGTTGAATAAAAACCATGAACAAAAATGGCAAGTAGAAGTTGATGATCAATTCAAAGAGTTTATCTTTAGATTGATCTTTGAAATAATTTTAAAAATTTTAATGTAACTTGCTTTCCGTGCTTTTTAAAAATTAATAAAATTTTAAAATTCATTGACCTGTCTATGTGATATTTAAAAATTTTGACAAATGAGCATTGTGAAGTTTCGTTCATAAAGTTCAGTTCAAAATCTTAAAATCGTATATAGTTTGAATGGAATGAAGTGATAAAATAAAAACTTAGCACATGATGTAACAAAAATTGTTACAGGACTTGCTCAAAAAAAAACAAAAAAAAATCCAATTAACCAATTATTGATTTTCCAAAAAAACTGAATGAATGTTAAGTTGGTTTTGAAATAAAAAATTTCGAAATTTAAAATTAAACACTTACAAAAATTTTAAAATATTGCAAATAAAACTTCTTTTTTTACAAAGACAAATAAATTGTCTTAAATTCGATTGATTTTAAAAGTCGATGATTAATTAAAAGAAAACTTTCAGAATTTATTTTCAAGGCTACTTGGTGTAACAACTTTTGTTACACATTGTTACATATTTTACAGGAGCAAATTTTTTTCATTCATCGAAAAATTTGAATTAAGAACTTTTTTCTTGAACTTTTTGAACAAAACTTCACAATGCTGACAAATGCTGATTTTGCCATTGGGGTGTCTTTTGAAAATTTTAAAGAGATGAGTATACGATAAAAGGATTTAAGGAGGTTGGCAAAATAAATGTGTCATAAGTGATCAGAAGCTAGGAAATAAATGACTTTTGATTATTCGCTCAGCTGTAGCTAGGGCATGGACTCGAATTTGTATCAAGGACCATACCTGTGCTCAAAATTGGTGCATGTGTGTGCGATTTAAATGAAAATTGACCAGAAAATCAAGAATTGTGACCTGAAAGACAATTTATTTGTCTGCTTTAAATTTAATGTTTGTTTCCAATCTGATAAGACTCATCTCGGAGAATTACCCCTGCTCAATTTTAAACTGTTGGCCGATGCGGCAAAGTAGGATTATTTGAGAATTTTTTTTTTAAGACTCTGGCTCTAATTTGGTCAAAAACTAATTTTCTGTAAGCGATGTGTCGCCAAGTTGTGAGTCTGTGGTAGTGCGGAAGTGACAACAAATGAGAGATTGATTTGAAGCTAAAAGCTCATTTTTTGATCTTGACGATAGAGTAAATTTGAGAGATGGTTAAAAAAAAATTCGGTTTAATCATTTAGAATTTAAGTTATGAGAATGTGTCTATGCTAAGCTTTAGGGGAAAAGATTCTATTGCGGTTGACATCAGCAATACGGATGTAAATTCTAAGTCGACTAATGCGACCCAAATTGATGTTGAATTTGCTCAAAGACTTGTTTTTCATAAAAAATGATCTAAATATGAAGAGTGTGTAAAACGCAGAAACATTGGTCAAAAACAAAAACTGTTTATTTTATCGATTACTCAATTAATTTAATAAATAAACACCACCTTCCATCACTTCTTTTGTTTTTAATTATTCATTTTTATCAAACAAACCAGCGCTCTTTTTTTTATTCTAGATCTTTGATTTTTTAAAAAACATTATTAATTAAAACCTTTTGCAATCAAAATAACTTACCTGGCATTATTTATTCTTAAATTTTTTTTTCCAAAAAGCGTTTACATATTTTTACCAAGCATTTTTAGTTCTATTCCTACTATTTTTTTTAAAGCATTTCTAACTTTTTACCTAGAATTTAAATGCATGCCAATCAAAATTCAGAAGATGAGAAAAAACCCACTGACAAGCATACCTTTTTTGAAAAAAAAAATAAATTTAAATCAAAAAAAGGATTAAATTAAATTCAAAATTTGATTCAAATGGTAAAGAATTAAAAACAAATGAGGAAAAGGAAAAATGCTTCGGAGAACCCTTATCTTCAGCATTTATTTTTAATTCTGATTCAATTAATACTGAGAAAGTAATCGAAATAACTAATTTTAAAACTCAATTCTTTAAAAGGTATACTCAGTGTAGTTTTAGTGATCCAATTTGCTCAAATGAATTAATTATGGTTTTTAAAAGATTGAAAAATCAAGCGGCATTAGAAACTCGCCGAATTCATTACCTAATTTTTAAAATTTTATGTAGACATATCGTGTAACTTAATCACATGACTTAATAATTTTTTTCTTATGAAAATTACAACTTTGAGTTGCTTACTTTCGAAAAGTTTCTAGTACGTTGTACGCACATTCGTTCTTCGCATGACGATGCTAGATACTCAAAACTTTTAAAATTACTTAGATTCAAAAAAAAAGCCTCTACTTCAAAAGATCCCTCAAATTACTTACCGATAAATTTGTTTAGGAAAGCTAGTGGAACGTAATTTGTCTATTTAAGATTACACAAACCATTCAGGGTTCGGTTTTAGGACCTATTCTTTTTGTCATCTTTATTAATGACATGCTAGAGAAGATTGAGTCAAACTGTGAAGCTTATGTTGATGATACGAAGATTATTTCTGTCGTTAAAAATTTCCAATCATTGATAGATCTTCAAGGGGACTTAGACAAAGTATCAATTGGTCAACGAATTGGTCTATTCAACTTTATACTGATAAATGTAAAGTTGTGCACTTTGGTTATTCAAAAACAAGGTTAATTTAGTCAGAGAGTTTGGGTCGACAACCCTTGGCAAAGTCGATTTGTGAGAAAGACCTCGGTATTTATATCCAAAACGACTTTAAGTGGGACGTACAAGTGAAAAATTGTACTGCTAAGGCAAATAGAGTTTTAGGAATGATCCAGAAAGCTTTTAATTTGCCTTACCAAGAAAACATCAGATTACTATACACATCATTGGTCAGACCTCATCTGGAATATCAGTTCGTGGTGCCCGTTTTTGGAAAAGGATACCGCGGAGCTTGAAAAAGTACAGAGAAGAGCGACGAAGCTTGTTCCGGAACTCAAGCATCTCGAATACCCGCAACGACTCATGAGACTAGGCCTAAGTGACCTGAAGACACGAAGGTTGAGAGCAGATTTGATCCAAATGTACAAATTAGTAAATAAAATGGAGAAAGTGAATTTTGTAAACGACATAAATTTCGATCTGGGGCTGACTCAAGCTGCAGAGGCACAAAAAAACTATTCATAGAGATAAAGTAAAAAATTGTCTTCCAATATTTAACTTTTTTGTTTACAGAGTTGTGAACGATTGGAATAAATTGCCGGAAGAGGTTATTGAAGCAAGAAGCCTGAACAGTTTTAAGTCGAAGCTTGATGACTGGTTGGCGAAAAAATGTGTAACGACTGCTATAGCTCTATGAGCTCACTTGAACTGGTTTCAAGTTGAAGTTTATTTTACTGCTACTACTACTACTACAAGTTTTTAGATTAAAATGTGTTTCTTATCCAGGATGGATCTGGATTGAGAAAACACCGGCGAACATCAAGTAATCTTTTCTTTTTAATTCAAAAAATTGTATAGTCGTTTTATAGAAAAAACGAGTTTGTGGCCTGTTTTTGGATATTTCCAAAGCCTTTGATAGGGTATTTAATTGGAAAATGAAGATATCAGTTGAAAAGTCGTATTCAGTAGTCTTCTCTAAGTACAAAAAAGAGAGTTATAATTTTAACTTTAAAATTTATGGAAACAGAATATTTGCTTGTTTGTTTTAGTTTCAAAAGCGGTGAAAAATGTTAGAAAGTAAGCTAACTTTTTTTTTCACATTTGGATCTTTTAAATAGTAAGATAAATTACATCAACGAAGTTAAAATTTTATTCTATTTAAATAAAAATTTGTTCTTGGCAACCCATTGATCAAACGAATCCACATCCTTGTACAATTCTTTGGTCAAATTTAAATCTCTATGCATTTTTCCGGTCTGATAATACTCAAACATATTCACAATGTCTTCAACTCCTGGAAAACCAACAGACCTGAATTTTTCCAGACTTGTGTTCGCATACAAGTATTTAACTGGAGTCACGTGTTTGTTTATAATTTTCTCTATTTCTTTGCCTGTCAATTTATCTCCGGCGACTGGAACTATACTATTTCCATATTTTCTTGGATTATCAAATATTGACTTAACGCACTTGCCAGCATCTTCTACATTCATTAAAAACACTTTATTATCGCCTATTGGCAAGGTAAGAGAGAACTTTTTTTCTTCGATTTTTTGTTTAAACATAAAAGGTATCATTTGGTTATACATTGGCAATCTGATCGAAGTAAAAGCTATTTTGTCTTTCTTGCTAAGACCGTAGTCTTCAATTTTTGCTTTGTAATCAAAGTGTAAGCATGGCTTATTTATAATCGCCTCCACATGCTCCAAACCACTGAAAACAATGTGTGATAGCTTATTTTTGATGGCACTATCAACAAAACTAAAGCCTTGTTTTGTTTCTCTGTTATCGAAATGAGCTGCAAAATCTGTGACCATGAATGAGCCGTAGCATCCTTCGAGGACTCTGTCAATGGCGGCTGGATCATCCAAGTCCGCTTGATGCACAGTAACATTGTTTTGTTTGGATAATGCTTCAGCTTTGTCTGATTTAAGATTACGTGTTATTGCTTTTACTGAGTACATTCCACTTTTGGCTAAAGCTTCCACTACTGATCCACCTTGAGCTCCCGTAGCTCCAAACACAGAAATTATTCTTGACATTTTTATTTTGAACAAAAAATTTAATTTATAATAATTTGTGTTCTTTTATTTCTTTTTATACCTGTAATAATTAGACTAAGTTTGAATTAGAGCATGATTTGGAAAAAAAATGCTTTGTCGTTATATAAAATCTATTTAATTTTTATTTCTTACTTTAAACTTTTTTTTTGCCTAACTAAATTTTGTAAGCGAATATTGAGGCATAATAAAGGTGAATGTTTTTTAAAAGAAAAATTTCTAAATATATTTTTAGACAATACCTACTGTTAAATTTAAATTTTATTTCATCAAAATAAACTTCATATAATTTATTTACTAAATTAAAAATAATAAAATCTTAAAAATAATACTTACCGCAATAATCACTACAATTAACGGGTGCATAATAATGCTTGTACGGAAATTCAATTAGAAAAAATTTTGATTTAATAAAGATCAAGTTATGAAAATTTACAGTCAGAATTTTGTCTTTTATTCAATTTTATTCAATGAATGGTTTATTAAATTTTTTATTTTTTCGCATGCTTTGTGCTCAAATTTGACATATACACTGACCATAAATTGTTAAGAAAATCTGAATATACGAATTCAGTTTTGATGAAAAAACATCAGAATTAAGTTTTAATAAGTGAAAGTTCAGAAAAATTATCGATTTTTACAAAGACATTTTGATCAAAATTAGACTTTGACCTGTAATTTTACAAATTTATTATATACCTTCAAATCTTCAAAATGAAATATTAAACTTCTAATGATAATCTTTTAAATAAGCAAATGGCTGGATTTATAATGAAGCAATATATAATTTAAAAGATATTTAAAAAAAAATGGTGGAACGTGACGTGACGAAATTTGTGTAATCAATGCTAAAAATAAATATATTAAGTTTTTTACATATTTTAGCTCATTTCTTACATATTTTAATTGTGTTGTGGGTAAGTAATTACGTTTTTTTCAACCAATTCACAACCCATGTGACAGACAAAGGTAACACAGACCATAAATTTTTGAAAATGAAAATTGTAATTGTTACATCCTAAATATTATAAAAATATCTCTTGTTGTAATTAAAATTTCTAATTAAAAGCTTTGATGATCCTGCTGTAATATAAATAAAATAATTACTTTTTATTTGAGAATCCTCGTTGAAGTTTGTTTGCTGCATCGTTCGTCTCGCCTGACTCGATTGAGAGCCTTCTCTTGTTGGTTGCGATTGAGAACTTTGAATTTCATTACTTGCATTGATCACATTTTGATTTGATCGAGCTGAACTTCTTGTTTTTCTTGAATTTGTTCCTTCGTAGTTTGTCGTTTAGGTGGCATTTTTAAAGTTAATTTTCTAAAATAAAGATGATATCATTTTTCTTAAAATGGATAAAGGTTCAATTTGTTTCAGTTGAAATAAGATTTTAAATTTTTATTTGAAAACAAAATGCAATAAAATTTTTTAGATTTGGAGCTAATCAACCAAATATTTGAAAAAGGATTGAAAGGAATTTTTGAGAAAAATGTTTTCTGTTTTCGTGATTTACCAAACTATTTTAGTCCAGTAATTAATTTCTTTGAATGTAATAATCATTTTGAAACAGTTCCTAAAGAATTTATCAATTTTAAATGTCTGCTATGCCAAAAAAATTATTAGGCCTAAATTTGTGCATCATCTAATCTGAAAAAACACTTGGAAAGAAACCATCCGAATTTGAAAAATTTGCTTGAGTCGTATGTCAATTTTGCCAGTAGAACGAAAACAAAATGGAAAGTTGATAATAACTAGTTAAGTTCTTTCTTGCAGTCGAAGAATTTAAAAATCCATATTTCCGATCTCTCATATCATTCAAACTCCCAAGTCCTTATTCTTTTATGAAAACAATTATTCCATAAGTTAAACAACAATTGAAAGATCGTTTACAGGAAAAGTTAAAAAATGCATCCTGGATTTTTTTTTGATAATTGACCTTTGGTCAAATTTATCCAATGTACAGTACTTTGCCCTTGCTGCTGCAATGATATTCAAAAACTATCATAAAGAAATTAGAGTAATTGGAATGATTAAAACTTGTGGTTCAGGGAACGAAGAATCAATCAAAGGTTGTGTAGAGAAGATTTTAAATCAATTTGAATTGGATAAAACTAAAATTTGTGGTGCTGTTTGTGATGAAGGATAAGCTCTGGTCAGGTTGTTAAAGCAGAATTAGAATACTCTTTTTGATGAGGAAATTATTTTTGCGAATCGTTTACTGTTTGAAGAACAAAGAGTTAGTAATTCAAATCAAGAAGCTGATGATAGTCGTATTCAAAACGAATTTAATTACTCAATTGAACAAAATGATAATGAGATAAGACAAGTTACAGAAGAAGAAGAATTTTATCTATCTGAAGATGCACAAAATATATCATTTGTACAAAACATTAAGAAGAAGAAGATCAATCTCAATCTGTAGAAAGAGAAATGAATAGACAGGAAGAGATAATGAATTTCAACCGACAGCACAGGGAGATGGGCATCAACTAGATAGAAGTGATCACTTATCTCAGCCAGCCGAACAGAGAAATGAACATCGATCCGAAGAAATTAAACGAAGAACACACAGACGAATCAAATGTTGTTGATGAAATCTTAAATGACCCAATTAATTGCTTAAATATACAACTTGGAACGAATTCTGTTTCAAGATAATCCTGTGCAGCTCACAAAATTAATGCCGCTGTTAGATTTGCAATCAAAACGTGTAATTCATTTTATAAAATTAATTAATTCTGATCTAATACAATTCGAAAAATATTTTTTATTAACTTATATGAAAAATAAAAAGAAAACGACTTAAAAAGTTTGTTCAATAATTGACATAAAATTGAAGATAAAAAATTATATAAAAAAAATTTAATTTTAGCAATATAAGACGTCAAACGAAACGAATAAATCTAATTACTCGAGTAATATACTCTAAGCAATAAATTTGAAAAGTTTTTGCCGCTTTTTTTTAATTTAAAAAGAATGAATCAAAATTCAAAATTAATGTAAAATAAATCTCCCCCCCCCCCCTAAAGAAGCAAGTTTTCCTAGGTTTTGATATACGTAGATTACGAATATGCTATCCAAAATTGTCAATTAAGATAGTGCTGTCGTTTTGCTACGCGCGAACCTTACTCTTTAAACAAATTTAAATAATTTAATGTAACATGTTATTTAGATTTGAAAAAAAAATAAAAACAAATTTTTTAAAAATATTTTCTCAGTCGATTGATAAATCGGTTTTAAATCAAAATCTAAAAAGTAATAAAAGCGTGAGTGTAAGTGCTACACTCAATTTGTTGAAATAAAAAATCTTCTATCTCATTCTACTTGATAACGATATACCGCAAAGTAATTCACAAAATAATCGGTCACAAGTACTGTCTTATGATAAGATAAACAAGTATTTAGGGCTGCTATTAACTCAAATGCTTATGAGAACAAGATTAAGTAAATTGAAAAGATAAACCGGTAAAGGAGTTATTGATTTTAAAAGTTGACAAAAGATCTTAAATAATTCTAAATAGTAATAAAATTATTAAAAACTTTAATAATTAAAATTAAAATATGACTAATAACTTTTCAAATGATGAACAAAAAATTTTTTTATTTTCGACTTAAGTGTACCAAGTGTTTGACTTAGTGCCGCACTTACTTTTTTGACCGGTGAAGGTATGCCTACAGACTTAAACTTCAAGAATTAAAATTTTGAAAATTTTGAAAACTCATTTCAAAAATTTCAAAAACCTAAACCACTGTTTTCAAAAACTATCAAACTTCAAGGCCCTCTAGTCAAAAATCTTATTATTTATTTTTTTTTAATTTATTTGCTAAAGAGATAAAGTTTGCTTGTTGTTGAGCATTTTTTCCAATAAAGCGTTTCCATTCCAAAAAGCTGCTTTGTAGTGATCGTTTTCTTTGATTATCTCATTTTTAAAATCACGTCGCTAAATAAGCAAATTTAAAAAAAATAAAATTAAAACTTCTTTTTACGTTCAAAAAAGAAGACATGATTTCAACAGCGTAATGTATGCTTGGAACATGAATAATTCGAATATTTAAAAAAGAAATAAATTCCGCCAGCAATTTATTAAGCATTTACTCATCTTTTATTTCTTGGAAAACAAAAATCTAAATATTTTCATACCATGACCCAAACTCTCTTATCCTAAACAAAATAAAACTCGATCATAAATTTGATTTTTTTCATTTTACTTTTTGTTAAGTTCCGCATATTTGGACTCCGATCTGATTTTCAAAAACAAAAATGCTTGCCTTTCATTTGGACATATGACAGAGTCTAAAAAATGCTCTTTGAAACTAAATTTTATTTAACTTTAAATTAAACAATTCTCACTTTTAAATTTTATAAAATACCTTTAAATCTAAAATTATTAGCGATCAAGGTCATAAATGATTTGTTTGACTTAAAATTGGAGTTAACTACAATCAATTTTTGATGCGGTACGATGCTCATTTTTTTAGGAATAATAGACAAATAAAAAAAAAATTACGAGTGTAAAATAATTTATTCAATTTTTTTCTAAAAATTATTTTTAATTTTAATTTTTTGAATTAAAATTAATTTTTTTTTGTTGAATAAAGTGAAACAAAATTTTTAAAGCTCAATTTGGTCAATCTTAAGCGATAGAAAAGAATTTTTTTGTGATTTTTAGGAGACATGAAAAATTGGTAGATTTATGCTAGTTTTTTTTTAAATGGGTATTCTTACTTTTCAAAGAGATTTTTGAAAGTTTTTGGAAAAAACCAATTTGAGATTTTTTTAAAAATTAGGGAAATTTTTTGGCACTGTAATTTTTTCTATAAACTAGGCTAATTAATCAATGGCTAAAGAGCTAAATTATTATTTTAAATAAATAATTCAAACAAAATTCTTTTTTCCATCTAAAAATTTCATTTAAAAAATTGTTTGTCAGAAAAAAAGTCAATAATAATTGGAACAATAATGAAGCTTTTAGTTTTAATTTTATTAAGCTGCGTTACATGGTCAAGAAGAGTCACTGGGTTTTCATTTTTTTTCCATGAAAAAAATCAATTTTACAGTGAAATGGGTTTTTTTGAAATAAAAAATTTAAATTCACTTAATAGAACCAGATGTCTATTTGAATGTGTAAAAACAACAAAATGCAACCAGGCTGTATTTGATTGTGTGGCACAAATTTGTCTCCTTATATCAGGCTATTCTTCAAATTTAACTTATCTAACCAGTCCAAATAAAAAACTTTTCACCAAAGTTTATGAATTAAAAAGTGAAAGTGAATGCATCGGTGAAATGAGAATTGGTCAAAAACAATAAATGCATGCATACCATGCCCAATTAATTTTGTAAGATTCAGCTTATATTCATATGCATGTTATCATCCGTCCGGTTTAACCAAAAAATTTTTGATGCCAAAATATATTGTGAACAAATGGGTGCCTTTTTGCCAAGACCAAATTCTTTAATTGAAAGGCAAGCAATTCAAAGTTTTGAATCAAGTGAGACTCATATTTGGGTGGACTCAATTATCACAAAGGCTGGAGCAAAATTTACATGGGGAGATGGCACTGATATCATTGGAAGAATTGACAGTAATAATTACGGAGGAAGTTCAACAAGACTTAGCCAAGACGCGTTAATTCTATTGAGATCAGGCTTTATTGACATTGAAAATGCATTGACATCAAAAGTAGTATGCCAAATCATAAATTTTAAAATAAACAAATTTATTTTTTTAAATACTTAATTCAAGAATAAAAATTTAAGTCCCAAATTTTTAATTCCTTCACTTTCTTTTGTATAAAAAAATTCGAAACAAAGCCGAGGCTATTTATGGCTGAATTTTTTAGTTATGGTCTAGAATTTCCAAGTTCATCGAATTTTAAACAGAAAAATAATTTGATAAAAATAGAATGTTCAAAAATAAGTTAATTTGAAATAATAAATTTTTGTTTATTTTTCTGATATTTAACACAGTTGTTTAAAGGTCTCAAAATAAAGCCCAAGTAATTTAAAAAAAAAATCTAAGTCCGGACTTTAAATTTTTTTTTTATAAAGTCCACTTTTTTTTTAAATTTGCTAGATCAGGCTTTGTATCAAAAAATTTACACTCTTGGGTTGTCGAATGCATATAGACTTTAAAAAAAGACAAATTATTTTAAAAAGTATAAGAAAATTTAATAAAAATTAAAATAATTCCAATGATTAATAAAACAATGTTGTTGTTCAAATAAAAAAATTGTCAAACAAAAAATAAGGTTCAAACTATTTTACACTAGGAAGCATTTTATTTATGATTTTTCCATGTCTGAATTAATTATCAAAGACAAACATTAACAAAATTCAAGTCTTATAATAATCAGCAATTCGTTCTTAACTTAAACTAAAATATGATATTCTTTCCAAAATTATGCATTTAAAATTTAATGAGTTATAAAATTTAATTTTAAGACTCATTAGAACCCTTCTTTAAAGATCTTTATATGAAAATTTAAATTTTGTATTATTTGCAAAAATTTTAACGTTTTTAAATAAAAATGGTAAATCATTGACAAAAATAAAAAAAACAGAGGATCTAAAACCTACCCATCCGGCACTCCAAATGTCATCTATAAAGGTTTGGATAATTCAATGCCTAAACAAAAAATCCTTTGAGTTCTTTGTGAATTTTGGAACAAAGTATAAGAAACAAAAATTTTAAATTCAAACATTAATTCTGTTTAGGTCTAAAAATGTATCAGTCGATACAAACTATGCACCACCCACAAGATTTTAATCAAAAATTTTATTTGGAAAGTTCAATATTATTTTACAGAACATCCGAAGATAAATATGCAATGTTTTCCTTTTTTTTATTTTATTATTTACCAAAAACTAGTCAATTTCTATTTTCACTTATTTATTCTTAGTCATTTATTTTTTTTACTTTTTTTTATGTTTTTATTCAATCACTAGGCTGATAAGAATGACTCTTTTTTTTCTCAAAAACTTTACTCTTTCTAACACAAATTGTTTCTTTTTTTTCTAAAAAGCATTGTTGCAGGCTAACTTGCCTATCAGAGTTCATTGTAAATAGAGAAAAAAAAAGTTTGTGTATAAAGCTCTTTAGTATTAACTCTTGCGCGTCAAGAACACCCATCAAAAAAAATTCAATTTCTTTTCTTAGCTTTTATGTATGAACTAAAGAAAATTTCAGAGTCACAAGTCTCAAGTCCTAGTCCGGACTTTTTTTTATTTTTTTTTAAAGTCCGGGCTTTAAAATTTTGAATACTGAGGAAGAATTGTGAAGACTTTTATGCTAAAACTGCAATAAAATTCTGAGATATGGCAAATCTAAATGCATTCGACAACCCAAGAGTGTAAATTTTTTGATACAAAGCCTGATCTAGCAAATTTAAAAAAAAAAGTGGACTTTATAAAAAAAAAATTTAAAGTCCGGACTTAGATTTTTTTTTTAAATTACTTGGGCTTTATTTTGAGACTTTTAAACAACTCTGGAACATTTGGCTGAAGCTAAGCTCTATTCAAAACTGCCAGGGTACAACCCAAACTATATTTTTTAAATAGAATAATTATCAATCAAGTACTTTGTGGCATTTTGAAGTTTAAGATCAATTTTTGATTCTCAAAATGATCAAATTTAATTTTAATTATGAAATAAATTATTGTTTCTTAATAGAATTAATTCAGAGGTACATTTTTGGACTCAGCATGCTTTATTAAATTTAAAGATAAACAATAACATATTACAAATAACAAACTTAAAATTGTATCATTTAGATGGTGTGCACTTTGCAATATGCATTTTTGAAATCGCAAAGTTTATCTTTAAATTTAATAAACTTTAGTTTCAAATAATAAAAATTTGGTTAATAATTTAAAATTGACCTGATTATTTTAAGCATGAAAAAAAAACACTTGATCTTAATGATTCACTTCAAGTTGCCGAACTTTGCAGGATTTTCTAGAGAACTACAGTGCTGATTTGACAAGTGGATTTAAATTTTACAACAAAATTTTGTTACTTTTTCCTAAAATTAGTTAGCATTTTTTGTTGTCTTTTAGACGATCTTGACCGTTCATCTAGGATCGGTCTTTTCAGTATGACCACCAAACATTAATTTTACCTAAAATTACGTAATTTAATTCAATAATTTCTAAATAGCGAAATCACGCGTTTAGGTTCGCATCAAACACTGAATTTAATGCGTCTTCAAGACTCGATTTTAAAGTAAAAAATAAAAAATAATTTTTTTAATTATGCCTTTGGTGCAGCATCAAAGATTAAGAAATAAAAATATTAAAAAATTCATTTTTTTTTTTTCGATTTAAAAAATAATAAAATTCAAGTCCTGCTGAAGCATTATTTTTATAAAAATTCAATAAAAAGACTTAGAAAAATTTAAAAAATAAAAAAATCGATTCTGGGTTAGTCCAAAGATCCAGAGACGTGTTTTAACTTCGAACATCTCTATTTTAAATCTTTATTTTCGTAGTGTGATACGAAAATATAGATTTAAACTAGGTAGCATTATCTATTAAGCCTTCGTAACTAACTAAATAAAATAAAATAAAATTCGTTGAGGATTTGATGAATAGAACTGCATAAATTAAAAATTTTTAATTTTTTTTGCAATAATAATCAAAACTTTTTTTAGTTTTTATTTTCAAAAATGATGATGATGAAACTGTACCCGAGTTGGCTGAAGTTGCAAATCTTGAAATTCAAACGTCAAAACAAGAGGTGTTGGACTTTTTAAAGTCTAATAACAACCAAAGGGAAGCTGGTAGGACATTTAACATCCTCCCAAGGACAATCTGTGGGCATGTTGAAGTTTATGATCAAATGATCAAATGCTCAATTAAAAAGTAAGCATAATAATTTCTTAAATTAACGAAATGATTTTTTTTACTGGTAATGATTTAACATATTATGCTACAGTCTCAAAAAATTATTTTAAGTTGATCATAAAATAAATGGATTAATAATCGATTTTTAGAATTAAAAAGATTACAAAATCTGAAAGACAAAAACTTAGCTTCGCAAAGATAATAAAATTAAAAAAACAAATATTATTTTATGTTAAGAAAAAATTTATTTATTTGCATTATTAACTTTACTAAAAAATCAAAAATAATCGATCATTTTAGTTAATTTTGAACAAACCATTAATTTAAAATTTTTTTTTTTTGAAATTTTAACAAACTATGTTAATCAATGTTACATCAAGATTTTTAGAGAATGAATGGGGACTGAAAATCACCTTTTAGTAATAATGTGATCAAAGTTGACAGGCGATTACAAAACTTTATTTAAACGTGATCACATATTTTGTCCGTTCACAAAGCAGACTATAGTCCAGAGTAGTTAATTTTACAAATTAAAGTGGTAAAAGTGGTATCTATTACTTTCCGATATTAATTAAAGTCATCTAAAACAAAAACAGAAATATTAGTTCAAAACAAATAAATTAAATTTTCTTATTTTGCAACAATTAGAAATCATGGTTAATAAATTTAAGAAGCACTTAAATATAAAAAATTATATTTTAATAAAAAAAAAAAAAAAAAAAAAAATTATTTATAAAATGTTTGTTTAATGCAAAGTTTAAAATTTTTTTCTTGTATCTAATAATAGGTTATTTAAACTATGAAAAAAAAAAAAAAAAAAAAAAAGTTAATTATAAATATGTAAAAATAAGTTATTTAAAAATAGCTTATTTAAAAATATTGGCAACTTGCTGTTTATAGTGGGGCGTCTACGTGCGCCACTACTTGGAGACTCAAGTCTCCCACAGCTTTTATACTACTACTACTACTACTAAAATCTGAAAGACAAAAACTTAGCTTCGCAAAGATAATAAAATTAAAAAAACAAATAATATTTTATGTTAAGAAAAAATTTATTTATTTGCATTATTAACTTTACTAAAAAATCAAAAATAATCGATCATTTTAGTTAATTTTGAACAAACCATTAATTTAAAATTTTTTTTTTTTTGAAATTTTAATTTAACAAACTATGTTAATCAATGTTACATCAAGAATTTTATAAAATTCTACCTAAATCTTCTGGAAATTTATTATTAAATATAGAATGAGCAATTTGATATAAAGTTTTGATCATAAACTTCAACATGCCAATCTGTGGCTGGTACAAAATTAAAAACAAAATCAAGTCAGCTCATTATAAAAGAAGCAGAACGAGGATATCTGGATCAAACCGTGCCGAATTTCCAGAAATGGAGTTGAGACTTCTTGAATGGTTTGGTCAACAAAGAGATGAAAACGAGAGTATTCGGTCAAATTTATGAAAATCGTTTAAGCCTCTCGTTTTAAGCAAGTGATGGTTGGTTGGATGGTTTTTTAAAAAGAAAAAATAAGACACTTCGTCGAGTGACTTCTTCGGGACGAGATCTACCCACAAACTTTAGCCAAAGAAAAGCTTAATCACTTCTATGGCTGAGTCCTTCCTTCATTCCGCCTCTAAGGGAAGAGCTCTTATGAGAGTTAGGGGTTATTTGAATTACTATCTGGGGTACTCAGGGAAGGTTGGTCCAATCATTAACACCTTTTTTAGGATGACTATTACCACTAGAAGAGAATATTGGTGGTATATCAGCCTGATCATTCATACCGACAGGCTAAAATTCAGAATATACCCCAGACTTAGGACCTGGTACACAGATGCCTCAAAGTACCAGTTGGGGGCAGTCAATGGCGACTCGGCAAGTGATTTCTCAGTCGCTGCTCCCACTGACTCAATTTTATTCAATGAGGCTTGCTGTTACTTATTATTATCATCATTATTATTATTTAAAATTAATGGTTATTATTTAACTTTTTATTGGTAAAAATTATTAAGTTTTTATTTATTTATTCTAGTAATTTTTTTTAATGTAAATGAGCTATTAAATATAAGACAAACAATTGTTTTAAAGGGTTGATGAACCAAAAAATAGAAAAAAAAAATTAGTGAGCTCGTAAAGATAAAAAAAACTTCATCTATCTCTTGGGCAATAGTGCACACTTTATGATGGATTGAACAAATATTGAATTTTGAGAGATAGCTTGACGATTTTTGATAAATCACAAAAATCGCTATAAAAATGCTTAAAGCTCGATAGAAAATAAAAAAAAATAAATTAATTAATACCACGTTCAGTGATTTATTTATTTTTTTGCGTTTTTTGATGTCTTTTGCCATATTACTCAAATTTAGTAATTTTTTTCTCCTCAAATTTGATTGAACCTTTAACAAAATCATCATTTCAGCCGAGCAAAATAAAATCATTGTCAAAATATTATCCGTAGCGATATTAATTATGGTTATTACAAGCACAATAATTGATGAATTGTTGGAAGTATTTAGTTTAATGGGCTGAATTGGTGACAAATAATTGGCAAAAAAGTATTTCCGGTTTGGATATTCATTAAAGTTTTCCAACGAATCTAGGCCGTATGGCTGATCATTAATCTTGGTAGTAATTACTTCGCTGACGATTAGAATCATTATGTAAATTAAAATATATAAAGCAAGGATTGCTTTATTAACCCTAAAGTTAAGTAAAGAATAAACTTTGACTTTAAAATTTGGATCCAGAAGCATTAACCTTTTGATTGAGACCAAAATTTGTAAAAAATTAGAGCTAAACTTAAAAACATTTCCTATGATATCCACAACTACTATTTCAATTAGTTGAGAATGGTATGAGTAATAGAATTGAGGACAAAATACACTATTTGGATAAACACACCTTTTAGCCAAATAAATAAATCGTGTAAGCAAATAGAGTAAGTTGACAGAACAATTTGCGATCATCAAAGCTTCAATTTTAGAATAGAATCCGTTTGAATTCTTGTAGTTAAACAAGACAACTTTTATGAGAATATAAAGGCTCAAGCTATTGCTAGCAAAAGAAATACTCGCGAGAATAAAAGAAATTATTACAGAAAAAAACTCTAATCTTTCAAAGTAAAAGAGAATCACATCTTGTGTAAGAATTAAACCAGGCTTTTTGTACAAGTTACATCTTTGAACCATTTGTTCAAATTTGCAGTCGTTCAATTTTTTGTTAAAATCGGACAAGTTTCTACACAAAAAAATTTGACTGCTAATTTTGAAAAAATTGTAGAGGGGACAAGTCTTTTTTAAAATCCAAATCATTAGGCATGAACAGTTTGAGCTGCAAGATTTTGCAATCAAAAAAATAAGCCTGTCATGGGGGAAATTTTTAAAAACACAAAAATCTGAATCAGGAAAATTATAAAAATTTTTGGTTATCGATGGCTTCTTTGGAATGAAATGAATTCTAATTGAATTTTTGAAATTTTTCTTAATTTCATTCAAATCACTGAGATTTATTTTTAACTCTGCATTTAAACCAAACATCCATTCTATTCCTTGACTTAAAAATCTAATCTCGTTATCAATTTCAAAATTGATGGTCCTGATGTTGGTCGAATAAAAACTTTCACTTTCGATTTTGTCCACCATTCCATGTATCCTCACATTTCTAGCATTCTTAAAAATCATCATCCTTTTGGTCAGTATTCCTTTATAAAAGTAAAAATTTAAAGAAAAATAAACCGATGAATTAAGCCGTGCAAGGTCTTGTGTGTCATCGAAGTCAAGTTGATTGAAGCTCAAAAAGCTCTTGCTTATTCCATGAAATTCAAGGCTATTCAATTCGGTATTTTGGAAAACAAATGGACAAACATTTGGTAGGTATTTTACACTAAATGCAAAAATGATTGATATAACATGACGAAAAATTCCGCCCACTTCATTGTCAGTGCAGTTGACTGAGTAATTTAGAATTGAGTGATAAAATGCTAAATTAACAGATTTGTAATTACTGCTAAGTTGAGTAAAAAGTGACCTGCTGGTATTAAATACAATTATTTTGGAAAATTTCAAATAAAAAAGTTGTTTGTGCCTAGTTTTTGATAAATCTATTAAAAACTGAATATTAGAATCGAGATGTACATGATTTTTAGGGATGAATTCTATTTGCAATACCAGACCGCTTAGAATATAAATTTCATAATTTAAATTTAAAACTGAAAAGCTTTTAAAATTTTTGATTGCTAAAATTGATTTAGACTCATCAAATTGAGCAATATAATTTTGAGTTTTGATATCAAATGCAGATGATATTTTAAGGGTTAAACTAATAACAAGCAAAAAAAGATTTATTAGCATTTTTACAAATAAAAGATATGTGAAAAATAATAAAAATAAAAATAGATTTAAAGTTGCATAAAATTTTTTCGAATCTAAAAATTAAGGAATAAATGAATTGTTGATTTATGATTAAGGTTTTAAAAGTGTTCAAAACTAGAAAGTAGAAATATGAAAAATTGAATTTTTTAGAAAAATATAATCTTTAAGATTCAAGCAAGAACAAAATAGAGCTATAGTCTGTTTTGTGAAAGTACGATCACATATTTTTTTAAAAAAATTTTTTTTTACATTAACGTGAAATTAGCCACTGGTATAAGTGATATTAAGCGAAAGGCTTATGAAATTGAATAAGTTTCTTACCAAAATCCAAAACTTTCAAAAGTGACTATTTTAAAAGTTGGTAAGATTATAGATTACAGTAAAAAATTAAAATTCTACTAATTACATATCTATATATCTTTTCTTTAATTTCTTTTATTTTAATCCTTTTTACTTTATTTCTTATTTAATTTATTTTATTTTTAATTCAAAAGGAGCTCAAGGTCGGTACAGAAAAACAAATAAATAAAAATAAATAAGCCAAAAAAAATTGGTCAGGTACAAAGTAATTTGTGCAAAGCTGTGTGCTTTGATAAGTTTTTAGAGAATGAATGGGGACTGAAAATCACCTTTTAGTAATAATGTGATCAAAGTTGACACGCGATCACAAAACTTTATTTAAACGTGATCACATATTTTGTCCGTTCAACAAGCAGACTATAGTCCAGAGTAGTTAATTTTACAAATTAAAGTGGTAAAAGTGGTATCTATTACTTTCCGATATTAATTAAAGTCATCTAAAACAAAAACAGAAATATTAGTTCAAAACAAATAAATTAAATTTTCTTATTTTGCAACAATTAGAAATCATGGTTAATAAATTTAAGAAGCACTTAAATATAAAAAATTATATTTTAATGTAAGCCTTTATTTTACACTGTAACAAAAAATTTATTGTCATCTGACATTTTTTTAGAATTTTATTTTATCTTCATTAATTTGTAATTATAAATAATAAAAAAAAGCTTTTATACAAAGAAATCTCCTACTTAGATTAAGGAACCATATTAAAATCAAACTAAATTATCAATATTTAAAAACAGCGCCTATTTTTGTCATAAACAAAATAAATCTGAAATATATTCTAGTATAACTAATTATTATTCGATTAAAATCAAAATATCAACACTAAATTTTATTTAATTTTTTTTAAAGCAATTATCGCAATTTAATTTTTTTTTCAAAATTTGTCATACAAACCATTATTAATCGCTTAAATAAAAAAATATCAGCCATGATGGAAAATTTATATAATATAATTTGATCTTTTAATGATTAAGTTCCAGAAATTCAAAACTTTATTTTAAATGCTATCTGAAATGCTGACAGATACATTTTAGACTTAATTTTAAGATTGTGTTCTGTACACGAGCATATAGGTTTAAATAAGGATTCCATTCTTAGAACTTCAAATCGTTCAATTATCTTAATAAAGCTTTTAAAGACTAAACATTATATTTACTATTGTATTTACTATTAACTATGTTACAATTGGTAGTAGCGAACTTTATGGTACCAATGTCAAAGGATTTCTTAGAAAAACTTAGTGTGCAAGACCTCGTACACTTGATAAAGACACAAAATGGGTCTTTTAAAAATGAATTCTAGGAATTAGACGACTACAGCGAATTGGAAAGCTGTACGGAAGCCGAACAAATAGAATGGCTTCATAATGTTGAAAAATCTAATTAGGGAAACTCGAATCATTAAATTTAAAGTCAACAATATACCAAAATTACATGGAAATGATAGAGATAAAATGGATGAATGGATATACCTAGTAGAAACAGAAGAGACTACAGATGCTCAGAAATATGCAAAAGAGAGATGAATCTGTTAGGTGGAAAAATTTAAAAATCAGTTATTAGCAATACTGAAACCAGCTGTTGTTCAGAGACGACTAATATCAGAACTTAAAAGTGTTAAACTAACGTCAAATTTTGAGGATAATAAAATGAAATTTCAGACAAATGAAAATAAAATAGATAAGATAGATGAGTTTGAATTTCACAATGTAGGGTGAAGTACAATAAACCAATACTATATGTCATGTATGCAACCTCGAATTTCTAGTAATCGATCATGAAGACAATAATGATCTGCTAGGCCTTGATTGGTTTATGCTTACTGGAGCAAGTCTTAATCCGAGTGAAAGAAGCTTAAAATTTTCAAGTGAAATAGTTTTTCTTGATGTGTCAGAAAAAGAATACTGTAATCAAGTTGTAACTGAAAAATTAGCAAATGAAGTATACCCGGACGATAATTATTCAGATGATCAATACAATTTAATGAGGAAAGGCTTTTAGAATCATTTTTAGATAAAATGGAAATTTAACCAATGGACAAACTAGATGAAAGTTTTTATTAAAGACTACGCCAGGATTTCTGAACCATTGTATGCATTACTAAGAAAAGACGTAAAATTCATATGGGAGACTGAACAAGAAAAGGCTTTCAACACTCTTAAAGAAATCCTAATATCCGGCCAATACTAAGACAACTAGATTTCTTTAGAAAATTTATATTACGCAATGGGAGCTATCCTATTTCTAACTGCAATGGTGGTAAAGAATACTACTGTTCCTATTCTTCAAAACTGCTTAAATGAGCAGAAAGAAATTAAAGCGTTACAGAAAGCGAATGCCTAGTTCTAGTATTGGGAATAAAAGTCAATCATACTTTTTTGTACGGACAAAATTTTTACGTCGTTACCGATCATATCGCCTTAAAATGGTAAATACATATTAAAGAACCAAGTGAAGGACTTACAACATGGTCTATTTTTTTACAGACCTATGATTTTAATACTAATATTAGAAAAGGGTCCAACCACAGTAATGCCGATGCTATTAGTAGAGCTGTACTAACATGCAAAGCTTTGTATGTTAAGGAGAAAAACGATTGTAATGAAGGAACAAGAAAAATTTTTGACGTAGAAGCAGATAAACCACATTTCAATTATCTTATTTATGGTAAACACTTTCCTTGATTTTTGATAAAGCAAGTTAAAAGAGTAGAAAATCAAGCTTCACGTTATATGTATGATGGAAAAGAAGATTTAATATTTTATTTTGACAAAAAAGGTAGCGCACTTCTAGTATCAAAACCAGATTTAAGAACAGAGATAATTGAAAAAGCTCATGTGTTGGGACATTTTCAAAAAGAAACTAATACCCATACGTAGAGCCCATTAAAAGTAAATCAGCAACAGAAGTCGCTGATCATTTATGGAAGTTCAAATGCTTGTTTGGACCGCCTAAAGTAATTCTGTCAGACCAAGGGACAGAATTTAACAACGCTATTGTTTATAATTTGATTAACAGAGTGGGGCTGAGCAAGTTGTTACATCAGCATTCCATCCTAGGACAAATTGTCAGTTTGAAATATTAAATGGACAAATCGTTTAATGTCTAAGGCGATATTGCGAGAAGAATGCCGAAGACTGGCAAAAATGGATACCGTACGTGTTATTAGCATATAGAACTATATTGCATACTTTACCATTTTTCTCTCCATTCAAGTTAATGTTCGAAAGGAAAATGAACGGATTTAGGAACTGGTTTCTGTTAATTCAGTATTTAATCATTACGCTTAGTTACTTAGTCCTCCCTTTCAACCACTTGCTTGAAATTACATCTTAAAAAAAAATTCGTTATAGAAAAAATAATATTTGATAAATTTAGTTTTTTAAAAAAGCTTAAATTGCTATCATGTACTCCAATTAAAAATTACAAAAATTTAGAAAATAGAAAGGAATAAAATTTAGCAGTAAATAAACAGAAAAAAATACTCAAAATTAACTAAGACCAGTAACTGAAGAGAAAATCACAATAGTAACTAAAGTATGCATTAGCATACCCGGCATACAAATAAGCTTTTTTAAAGTCAACCATTATTTACTTAGGATTTAGGTTGAAATTTATTTTTATTTCTAAATTTTTAAAAAATTTTTCATACCCTTTTGAGTCATACACAAATAACAATGTTACTTATTAGTAAAAATTACGCAGGAGCCCATCGCATCATTCTTAATGGTGCACATTTGAATGCACTACCATGAACCAAGTTTCTGATTCACTTTGAATCTAACCACTCTCATAATTAACAGTAATCATAAAATAGTCTCAAAAACCTCTAAAGAATTCCTTATCTGACTTATCACTTTTCTCATAAACTTCTTTTTTAAATTTTTAGTTGCTTTTACTATTAAAACGTGTGAATCTGTTAAAGGGCGTGAAAATGCAGTCCCCTCAATATTAATACTTGGTTTCCTTGGAAAAAAGAGTTTTCTTTGTGTCCTTTTTTCGAATATTTCTAAAACATTTGATAGTGTTTGGCATGAAGGTTTACTTTTTGAACTGATTAAAAAGAATCCATCTCATTACTTAACTAACTGGATTAGATTTTTTTTAGACACTAGGAATTTAAGGTTAATGTCAATGACCACTTGAGCGAAGAATATCAAATAACTGCAGGTGTTCCTCAAGGCTCAGTAATTAGTACTCTTTTATTTAGTATATATTTATATGAAATCCCCAAAAGAAACAAAACAATTTATGAATACTCTCTGCTTTTCGCAGATGATCTAGTTACATTCTTCATTTACAGAAAAAAGGGGAACCTAGAATATAAGATAAATAAATACACCGACGAACTCGAACAATAGCTAATTAAATGGAAAATGAAGATATCAGTTGAAAAGTCGTGTTTAGTAGTCTTCTCTAGGTACAAAAAAGAGAGTGATAATCTAAACTTAAAAATTTATCGCAACAGAATAATGAGCCAAAAAGAAATCAAGTTTCTTGGAATAAAATTTGATTCTAAGTTAATTTTTAATATATTAGTTAATTAATTATATTTCAATAAAATAAAAGAACGCTGCAATAAAAGGCTAAATAGTATTAAGATACTGTCAAATTATAAATGGGGTCTTACTCAAAACACACTAGGAAATTTATATAAATCTTTAGTCGGATCAATTTTAGACTATTCTTTTTCTTGCTTGAATTCATTTTCAGAAAATAATATCAAAAACTACAAGCAATTCAGAATACAGCAGTCAAATCTATCCTTAAGTTAAAATATGATACTCCCTCCGACATCGTGCATCATGAAGCTTTTAATAAACTTAAATTACTAACAGTCTCAAATCGGCTTTTTGAGTTGAGTGAGAGATATGTTGGGACAGGACTGAGTCATTCTATTCCAGTAGTTGCAAGACTGGTGGAGGAATACAAAGAAGGTTTTGAATCAAGATTTATTGAATACCCAACTCCATTGTGTAATTGCTACCTTACTTTTTCTTCTTTTTTCCCTCAAACTTGAACTATGTAAACATGTGATAATTTTTTTACCCATTTTATTAATTTTTTTTTTTTTATTTTTATTTTTATTTTCTGAAGGGGCCCTTGCTCGGTGCAGAAAACAAATAAGTAAAAATAATAATGTTAATTAAGAAAATGGGATGTTTTTTCTATTTTTAAAAATGGGATAAATTTTTTAAATTAGAAAAATTGATAATCTTCTTATTTATTTTTCGGGATAAAACGGGATATTTTTTGAGGATAAAGGAGTTCATTAAAAATACAGCATGACCTCATTTTAAATTTATCCCTTTAGGTGTGAAGAGATTTCAAATTTCAAAATTATGCAAGACAATACTTCAAGTGCTGCAATTCTAGTATGCTAACTAAAATACTTTTTCTTTAACCAAATAAAATAAATTAAAAATGTTTGATATTACTTTATAACGAATTATTAGGGGGAATCTTATGATTCTAAAAGACAATCAGATTTTTTTCTCAAGTGGGCCACACTAATCAATATTAAAGATTCATTTCCAGTTGTCTTACATGAAATATTCTGAAATTTTTTTTTATGCATTATTAACTTTTTCCATTTTTTGATTGGTTAATATTGACCAAAAATATTTGTTTTTGGAAATTATAAAAAATATTTCTTTTTTATCTTCTTACTTAACTTTGGTTTCAAACATGAATTCCACAATAAACATGTAAGATATATCAAAGTCGGTTGGACTATTCCCCCGATTCCTGCGATCACTTTTTTTTTGTTAAATTAAATTATGTGATCAAAAATGACACGCGATCACATATTTTGTCATTTCACATTACAGACTACAGCAAAAAATTCCTCACAAAAAGAAAATTCAAATTTTTCAAATATTTCTTGATTCTTATCTGATGCAAAAATAATAAGACTAGCCTCGCGATTGTAGTCATGCATTCAAAATACCACCGATTATTTTTAGTAAATTTGAGTATATAAAAAATGAAAACCTTTTCTTTTTGACTGACATTTTGAACATGTCCATCTGCATTTCTCCTGTCTCTCAAAAAAGCCTCGGTCAAATTAATTTAGTTTGGTAAATTAGCAAGAATTTTCGTAATTTTCATACTCATTTTGGCGTTCTTCTATAAAAGGCCCCGGATATTGTGTTATAGATATGTTCTTGCATTGATTTTTTGCGAAAACATTCGTCAGATTAAACTTTATCAAATTAAACCTAATTAAATTTGTGTAGCTTGGTTTTAATAATAGTTCTTTCATGTAACTCTCTTTTAAAAATACAATTTTTTTAGATGTTTTTTCTTGTTTATTTCAAATTTTTCATCAAGTTTCACCTATTTTCGGTATTTATATAATATTTTTATTTCTTATAGTTATCTAACGGTTTCCTGTTAAAACGAAGGCTTACTATGATTTGAAAATCTGAAATTTTGAGCTTGTTAGTAGCGTCAATTAATTCAACGATATCTTGATCAATCGTTTTATGAGGATTATCTCAAAAATGAGTAAAAAATAGACATGTCTTATTCTTCTTTTCCATTTTCTTTTTCATTTCAAGTAATTCCTAGACTTGTTTTTTATTACTGAATGATTGAATTCAAGTCGAATGTGAAAATATTTCATTATTAGGATGTTGTTGTTAATGCAAGATTTTGGAACTGTTTTTTTATTTCTTAAACCGAGAAGGGAATCTTTTAACTTTTTAAATAAATTCTAAAACTCATAAATCTGAAAGATTGTTATTTTAGAATTTTTTCTCAATTGGAAGCAATACAGCAATACAGTGTACAGTTTTCTTTCAATACGTTTTAATAGTCTACTTAGCATTCGATCGCCCATTGTGATTAGGACTACGTTCTTTTTTTCCAAGCTCAAAATATTTTTTGTAACTTTTTTCTTTTATTTGCCTTTCTTTTATAGCTATTTGTTAATGCGTTAACATGCCTTACTTTGTTGTAATATTTAAACTTTTAGAATTCAATCAAGTTTTAGGATGTGTATAATATTTAAAAGAGTCGGCATTGTTATATAATTTACCATTACATAACATGGAATTTAATAAATTAAAACTGGCCGTAGCCATTGTTCTTTGATTTGTTGCGATGTTCTTTTTAAGATACTTCCTTTTCTCCATTTTATTAGAACTAGAATCGTTAGAATTATAACTAGTACAACTGAGATTTTTCCAAAGATTTTTATTTATAATCTATTTAAATGCTTCATAAAATATTTCCAAAAATATTACAATCTTTTTTGAAAAAAGAGTCTTTAACAATTAAATGCTTGATCGTCTAGGTTTTTTCCCCTGTTTTGCATCGACTGAAAAAGGCAACCATCCATTTATAAATCTATTTGTGAATTTTGATAATCCAATAAAAAGTATAAAATTCAAAAGGTTTTTAAAACATGATTTTTGAAGCCCCCTTTTTGAAAAATTTATCCGAATTTAAATGTAACAATAAATGTGTAAAATAAATTTTTGTTAAGTTTAAGAAGGGACAACAAGGCACTGTTGAGGTCTAATCAGGTAAAAGTCTCGATAATTAAATAAACAAAAATTTTAACAGTTAGAACCACAATAGTCGAATTCATTTATTTTTAATTAAAAAAAAAAAAAATTAGTAAATTGTAAAAGTTAAACAAAAGTCAATTATTTTTTTTTTTAGTCCTTCACTTTTTGATATGACTACTAAATTAAATTTTTTCGATATTATTTATGAACCCACAACGAGTCATTATAAATTTGTCTTTTATTTTTTATCTTTGAGTTTTTTTAAAATCTGCCTTTTTAAAGGGATGACTCGACGCATATTTTGCCTGATTATTGGTAAATTAGGATCAGACAATGCTAAAAACATTAATTGCTCTAGAAATTGTCAGCTACCCTTGTTATTTCTCAATCTTTTTATATGTCACAATTTTCACTTAAATTGGTAAAATGATTTTTGAAAAATGGAAATTCGATTACGCATAAATTCCGAACAATCAATATTTAAGATTTTAACGTTTAAGCTTTCAATTTTCAAAAACATAAAGCTTATTTCTATATTTTCTTTCAAAGTTTCAATATTTGCCCCTGTTTTATTTTTGATTAGATCACTCAAATTCTCAATTAAGATACCGTGTTTGAACTTTATCCGCATATTTAAATTTTTTTTTCAATTTTTGTTCCAAAAATTACCAATTTAGGGAATAAAAAAATAATATTGACAAATATATGATAACAGTACATATTTTAAATATAAACGTAGAATCAAACTAAGCAAAAATTTTTCAAGATCATTGAAAAAGAAGCCTTAGTTCTTTTGAATTTAGCATTTAATAATTATTTTAATTTAATTCTTAATTAGTTACAAAATCACATCATTTTTTAAATAAAAAATGAGAAATTTCTGCAAAAACGCTTCGATGTGATTTCACACTTAATTTGAATACTTTTTAATTGTGTCCAAAATGCAGAAAATTTCAGATTAATTTGAAGATTTATTTTACTGCATTGAGCAAATTTGCTTATAATTAAGCATTTTACAGAACTAAATTATCTTTTTTAGGTAAAAAAGTTATTCAAGTTTTTCTCAATTAAAAAGATCGAATTTAAACGAACTTTTTTATTAATTTTACGTCCTTTTAAAAATTTTAAAATAAAAACAAAAAATTGAAATGTCTTAGCTTAAGGTCTGAGAACTAAACATGTAAAGCAACCTTTAACAAAATAACTTTAATAAAATATTAATTTTTTTGCAGAGTTTTACAAAATCAGTATATTGGTGGTAAAAGAATGTATAAGATTAAGATTTTATCAATTATTTATTACATCGCAGTTATTTTAAATTAAAACTTTAATATGGTGACACAGCCTGAATGTATTTAATGTAAATTCGGTGAAGTAATTTGAAAAACCGAAATATGTCAGTCGTTTTATTTTTTTTTAAACAATCCACATATTCTTTTAGATCATATTGGGACAAGTGGGACATATTAGACCATATTGTCCGAATAGAGAAAGAACAGGTCATTCACCTCTAAAAAGAGTTGTACCAGCAGCTAACCAAAATTCAAATTTAATAAATAATTTGGAAATGCGCATAAAGCTTTTCTTTGACCCTATTTTATTCCATGAACCATTTACTCCAATAATACAATCTTCTTCTTTAGGAAAAACAAAAGAAATAAACATTCACACATTCATCTCCTTAGAATTAAATTCCGGCAACCTAATTAAAATGTCTGCTAAAATATTTGGTATTAATGTATCCAATGTCCTAGACACAGGAGCTAGCAGAAGCATGATTAAGAAATAATGTTTGAATAAAATTCTTAAAATTGCGGATCAAGGAAGTATCAAATTTAGCAAATTAGAAAGCCCTTTGAAAATTAAATTAGGAGACACTTCGTTAACAGAAAGTAATTTCGAAGTTAAGTTAGATATTGACACTGAACGGTATTTCTATCCTTTAGAATTGCTGGTTTTAGAAACGTTACCTAAGCCGTTGATTCAGGGCTTATGAGACAAGCCTTTTAAGAGACAATAACTCGAGCTACTTCCTTAGGTTCACAATCAAAGACTCGATACTCTATTTCAAAGGAGAAAAAGGACTCTTTTTAGCTGTTCCACAACAATTAATACCTGTTTTACTAGAAAACTATCATCATCAAAAAGCACTAGCTCATGTAGGTAGAGACAAGATGTATCATCACCTAAAAGATAAGTTTCACTGGCAGGGTATGTATTCAGATATAAGGAGATGGCTAAGCGCTTGTGTAAGTTGGAATCGGGTTAAACCGAGTCAACCAGTTAAAAATGGAATGTAACAGCCAATTCAGGTTTCATATTCATTTGAAATTGTGGGTTTGGATATTCTTGGTCCATTTAAGAGGTCAAAGAATGGTTTTTAGTATATATTATTTTTTGTTGATCTATTTACAAATTGGGGAGAGGCTTGTCCATTGCGAACTTTGGAGACTAAAGGCAAAGTATTAACAGATCAGGGAACTCAATTTACCTCGAATTTGTTTAAAACACTTGGCAAGAAGTTTAGTATCAATAAGCTAGAATGCAGTAGCAAACATCCGCAAACTAACGGAGAACTGAGAGATTTAACAGATTCCTGTCAAACGCACTTGCAATGTTAGTTAAGGAAAGTCAAAATAACTGGGATGAATTAATCGAAGACATTTTATTGGCATACAGAAGTACCATTAATATGACTATTAAGGAAACACCTTTCTTTTTGTTGTATGGGCGAGATAAATGCTGAGACAGATGAAACTGAAGATAAATTTGATTATAAAATAAAGATGCTTAATCGGTTGAGAACTTGCAATGAAAACATAGAACAACAAAGGGAAATAAGAATCAACTACTGTAAAGAACAATATGATAAAATACACAAACCTGTTTATTTTGAAGTTGGCTCAGAAGTCATGGTTTATTGGCCTGTTTCTAAACAAGGGTTCACACAAAAACTTTTGCCGAGTTGGCAAGGTCCATATAAAGGAATTAATAGATTGAGTAATTTAACGTATCGGATTGAAAAGGATAACAAAACTTTTGTTATCCATGTTCTACGGTTGCGAGCAAATAAAAGATTTGATTAATTCTATTATTTTTCTTGTGTAATTTTTGTTTGAAAATTTTAAATTACATATAAATTCAATCAAATCAATTAATTAAATTGATAGTTGCTAATTGCTAACTTGGAGACGAATATGATTAAGTGATTATATTTAAAGGACAACGATTTAGGACACACCAAAAAAAAAAATTGTAAAGCAAGTAATTGATATAAACTTAGAAGAAAATAAAGATCGTTTTTTTGTTTTATTATTTAACTGTATTTATTACAAATGCAATATGGACAGATCATGTTTGATAATAGCTAGAAAAATAGTCATCAACCAAGAAACGCAAAAACAGGAGTTTTGCTATTTGGTACAAATAAAGTCATGTTGTCACGACTGGTCACTACTGACGTTATGGGTTGACCAAAGTTGGATGGAAGATTCAGATGAACATTTGACCGAAAGGTTAATTCTAAAATTTGAATAAAATCTATGCAGAATAAGACTACTGCGATGAAGATAATTGATGAATTATTGATGATTCAATCAAAATTAAAGTAGGCTTTGAAGATTATGAATGACTAATGAGAAAATACGACCCTTTACACTTTAACCAATAAGAAAATGTGACCGTATTTTGTCAATAATTTTTTTGTATAATTAATAGTTCGTAGCTAACTTTACACTTCTTAGTTATGATTCCCTATTTATTATTTATATTAACTACTGTAATTGGTGGCTTAGAGATATAATACTAAAGTATGTCTATAAAAGAAGACTTTATTTTGGTATAGTTGTGCGGAACTTTAGGGATTATAATAAAGAGCTTTAAAACATAAACTTTTGTTTTCATTATTTACAATGAATCCTGATAGGCAAGTTACCCTACAACAAGATGTTTTTGAAAAAAAATTGAACACTACTCAAGCTTCAAATTTATACAAAATTCCGAGACAGATCTTTTTAACTAAAAATAATCAAACATAAAATTTATTTTGAATTCGTTAATTATTCGTTTAAATTTTTTTTAAATAGTTATGTTGTAGCGTATATTTGAATTAATAATAATAAAGAATATTTTAAATATTTATATTTTTAAAAATAACATTTAAAATTTTTTTTTTTAATTCTTATTGGGCTAATTGGGTGAATTCGGTGAATATCCTGAAAAAGAGGTTAGTTCTCCGGCTAAATATTTACAAAATCAGGGGTAACTGGGATAACCTAATTCACCCAATAAGACCTCACCCAATTAACCGCAGGAGGTAAAAGGGTGACTAGAAAAAACTGGTCTAATTCGGTGATCATTTTTGGAGTTTTTGAATAAAATGAGTGCGAAATATGCGATAAAAAAAAATAGGTCACCCGGTTAGGCTCATTAATAAATTCTCTTATTTTTGAATTTATAAGAATAATAAACATCAATTTAATCTAAATACTATTTAATTAACTAATTAATTATCAAAGAGTTATTACAGAACATAAGAAATTCAAATATTTCAAAAATTAATTTCAATATTAAAAGCGTGAAAATTTAAATTAATTTTATTTTTTTAGTATCAAAAAAAATAACTTTGTGACCACGAATAATAAATAAATTTCTGCGTTTTTCTAGTCATCAACACAAATAATTTTTAATGGCGTATTTAGCTTAATGTCATTGTAAAAGCCATTGATTCTAAAATTTTTCATCTTTCCATTTTTATCTTTTATCCAAAAGTCATTTGTGATTTTTTTGTATCTTACATAACTTGCAAATTCATTTTCGATTCCTTTCCTTATTTTTGCTAATTTCCAATCGTCTTCCGTGCCTATGGTTAAACTTTTACAATAGCTTTCGGATTTGCTGGCAGATTTAGACACTGTTGTAAAAAAATAACATTTGTCTTTAAAATACACAGACTCTTCTTGACATTTTTTTTTACATTCGCTATCTTTTTCTTTCTCATAAAATTGACATCTACATTGATTTTCAAGACAAATTAAATCTTTTCTACATTCACTATCCATTTTACAAGTTGCTGAAAATGATTTTTTGTCCACACATCTAAATCCATTCCAGTATTGATCATTCTTTTTACAATCACAAATCTTTCCGCTTTGATTTGAAGGACAAAAACATCTTTCAAGGTAATCAATACACTTAAGACCTTTTGATTCATCACAATCATCATGCTCGCTGCATTCAATTGAGTAAGTAAATTTACACTTTTTTTCATTTGTATTCCATGTGTATTTCTCATTTGAACATGAGCAATTGTTATTCAAGCATACAAGATTTTTTTCATTAGAACATTCATCATCTATGTTGCAATAACCATTTAAGCTTTTCTTTTCTAGACATTTATTAGTTGATTTTTTAAAATATTTATCTTTTCCGCAAGAGCAAGCATAATTATTGCAAGACATTTCTCCTAAACAAGTTTCATTTTGTTCACATTTTTCCCATTCTCCCAATTGTTTAACACATGAATTAACTTCTTTATTGAAGTAATTTCCTTCGGAACATCTGCACTTCCCGTCGCCTGCACACTTTGTCTGTTCTGAATCTAAACATTCAATACTATGAGAGCAATCTTGCATGTGAATCTTTTTCGGTTTGCATTCATTTGAGTCCCAAAATTCACTTTAATTGAAATATAACTTATAAAATGACAAAGTGGTTTTCACAAAAAAAAATTTTGATCAAAATCATGAAAATAATAAAATTTTTTTCGAAATATAAAATCTTATTTATTCTGACTGTCAATAAATTACCTGGCAAATTTTTATAATGCCAAAAACGACCTATTATTAATCGATTTATTTTGTTATTTGTTACCTTAGGTTATTCATAAAGGCATGTTCAGTTTATGATCAGGCAAGTAATAAGTGTAAAATGACAAAAAAATGTGAGCCTTATTAAACCAAAAAGGTTAAGCCCTTAGCCTCTTTTTTAACTAACTTTTTTTAATTAAAATTGACTAATTTAAAAATATATAATCAGCTTTTTAATTTTTTTTCTCAAGAAAATATATCAGTCGAAATTAACTTTGCCTTTTAATATTAATTAATGCTTTGTTATTAAATTATTTATTCAAAAGAAAAATTAATTACAGAACTGCTACGCCATGAGGATTTTACGTGAATTTACGTAAAAAATATATAAAAATACGCGTTTTTACGTAAATTTACGAAAATTTACGTAAAAATTTTTTACGTTTCTTTTTTTATCTAAAAATAAAAAAAGTAAATTTATGTAAAACATAATATTGCAAAAAAAAGGAAAATAACGAAAATAAGTTGAGACATTTCTGGTCTAAAATGTCTATCTTTTGCCATAGATTCCAAGCTGCTGTGAACTATCCAAGATTTAGTCTCACAAACAGAGTGTAGAGTCTTTTAAAGGATAGCGTCCTGATTCTAAACATCCAAATTTCCAATTGCTATTTTTCAATATCAATTGTAATACTCCTGTCAGGAACATAAGACAAATTTTGAAATTAAACAGTTATTTTTTCCAATTGAACTGTAAAAATTTGGACTTGTTAAAAATTTGGACATTAGTTTTGTCTTAAATTGTAACAGACAATATTGTTAAAAAAATAAAAATGAAATAAAAAAATGTTTATTTTTAAGTGTTTAAATTTCGGACATTTAAAAAATAGGATGGAGTCCTTTAGAATACGCTCATTATTTATTTATTTATTTATTTGTTTTCTGCACTGAGCTAGGGCTCCTACAGAATAAATTTAAAAAAAAAAAAAAAAAAATAAAATCAAAATAAAGTAAAAAAGCTAAAAAACATGAAAATTACAAAGATATATATTGAAATAGATTTTTACGTGTGGCACATGTATTCATAGCTCAAGTTTCAGGAAAAAAAAAAGGAATAGTAAGGTAGCAATTACACAATGGAGTTGGGTATTCAATAAATCTTTATTCAAAACCTTCTTTGTATTCCTCCACCAGTCTTGCAACTACTGGAATAGAATGACTCAGTCCTGTCCCAACATATCTCTCACTCAACTCAAAAAGCCGATTTGAGACTGTTAGTAATTTAAGTTTATTAAAAGCTTCATGATGCACGATGTCGGAGAGAGTATCATATTTTAATTTAAGGATAGATATTACTGCTGTATTCTGAATTGCTTGTAATTTTTTGATATTATTTTTAGTCAATTTAAAATGAATCCACCTTATTACTTAACTAACTGGATTAGATCTTTTTTAGACACCAGGACATTTAAGGTAAATGTGAATGACCACTTGAGCGAAGAATATAAAATAACTGCAGGTGTTCCTCAAGGCTCAGTAATTAGTACTCTTTTATTTAGTATATATTTATATGAAATCCCCAAAAGAAACAAAACAATTTATGAATACTCTCTGCTTTTCGCAAATGATCTAGTTACATTCTTCATTTACAGAAAAAAGGGGAACCTAGAATATAAGATAAATAAATACACCAACGAACTAGAACAATAGCTTATTAAATGGAAAATGAAGATATCAGTTGAAAAGTCGTGTTTAGTAGTCTTCTCTAGGTACAAAAAAGAGAGTGATAATCTAAACTTAAAAATTTATGGCAACAGAATAATGAGCCAAAAAAGAAATCAAGTTTCTTGGAATAAAATTTGATTCTAAGTTAATTTTTAATATATTAGTTAATTAATTATATTTCAATTAAATAAAAGAACGCTGCAATAAAAGGCTAAATAGTATTAAGATATTGTTAAATAATAAATGGGGTCTTACTCAAAACACACTAGGAAATTTATATAAATCTTTAGTCGGATCAATTTTAGACTATTCTTTTTCTTGCTTGAATTCATTTTCAGAAAATAATATCAAAAAACTACAAGCAATTCAGAATACAGCAGCCAGATCTATCCTTAAGTTAAAATATGATACTCCCTCCGACATCGTGCATCATGAGGCTTTTAATAAACTTGAATTACTAACAGTCTCAAATCGGCTTTTTGAGTTGAGTGAGAGATATGTTGGGACAGGACTGAGTCATTCTATTCCAGTATTTGCAAGACTGGTGGAGGAATACAAAGAAGGTTTTGAATCAAGATTTATTGAATACCCAACTCCATTGTGTAATTGCTACCTTACTATTCCTTCTTTTTTTTCCTGAAACTTGAGCTATGAATACATGTGCCACACGTAAAAATCTATTTCAATATATATCTTTGTAATTTTCATGTTTTTTAGCTTTTTTACTTTATTTTGATTTTATTTTATGTTTTTTTTTTTTAATTTATTCTGAAGGAGACCTTGCTCGATATAGAAAACAAATAAACAAAAATAAAGAAATATATTAATAAATCAATGGTCTCATCTTTTTTATATTTATTTATTTTCATTTTTAAATAATCTAAAGGAGCATTAGCTCGGTAATATAAACAAATATATAAATTGCTTTTTTGTCATTTTTAAAAAACTACTTGTTTATATTTTTAATAATTCAAATTATAAAAATAATAAATTTGATAATAAAAAATAAGGAATCAATAAAAATTTACTTATTCTTTTTATAAAAAACATTTAAATTTTAATTACCTTGAAAAATTGTAGCAAATACAAGTTGAGTTAATACAATAAGTTTTTTGGCTAATTTTTCTGCACTCAAAGTCATATGTGCATGGAAAATTGAATTCTTTTGCTTCAATACACTCTGTCCCATTCCAATATTGCTCTAGATTTAAATTTCTCCTACAGCCGCACATATTTTCTTGAGAATAAATTTCATCTTTAAAAAACTCGTCAATACATACCAGCTTTTCATCTTTGTTGCATTCATTGTTATTGCTACAACCTTTTTGTCTATAGGTTAGCAAACATTTGGATTCAGTAACAGACCATGTGTGAGCTAATTTACATGCACATCTATTTGAATCACACACCAGACCCTTTTCAGACCAGCATTCATAGTCTTTTTCACATCTTTGGCTAAAGAGTTTTTGAGGAACACATTTATCTGAATAGAAATTATTTTTACCGCAGACACAACGTGTATTATTGCAAACCATATCTTTTAAACACATTTCTGTTGAAAAACATGGTTCATATTCTCCTACTCTGTCTAAGCAAATATTTGATTTAAAATATTTTGTTTCATCACAAACACCTTATTTTAAAAAATTTATTTTTCCGTTAAAAAAAAGGTCTAAAGTTTGATCCCAGCAAAAAAAATAATTCAAAATTATTTTGAGAATTTAATTAATTTTTGAGAAAGATTTTTTTAAACTAGTTCTTAACAGACTTGTGAAAATAAAAAATTAAAAATGTTTTTTAAAAAAAAGTGAAAAATAAACAAGCATTAAAAGTTTTAGATCATCATAAATTCAAAATAAAATTAAATTTTTTTGAAAAATTCAGTTTCGAGGCTTTTTATCATAAACTAAAATTATTGTAAAATTGAAATATAAAATAAAAAATTTTAAAGCCAACTCAATTGGGTCCTACTAAAACACTAACCGCCAATTTTTTTTGAATTTGATGACCACGATTTTTTTTGCGAATTAAAAATATTTAATATTTTTAAAAGTTTTAATATATCATTTAGTTTGAATTTTTCTTTTTTTTTTGAAAATTAAATTAGTTTTTAAGTGAAAATAGAATATTTTATATATTATTAAAAACTGATCCCCTACTGACCCCCATTTTCCTTGAAGAGAATAAAATGAGCTTTCTAAAGATGTGCTCAGTTTTTCTCCAGGAAAATAATATTGAGATTATATTTGAGATATTTTTATTAAAATAAAAGACCTTGGTTATTATTGAAATCGAATTTAAAATTTTTTAATACGACATACCTTTCGATTAAGAATTTCCAAGATTTTTGATTGTTTTTTTCTTTTCTTAACTAAAAATTTATTTTTAATTTCGTATAAATTTAAAAATTAAGATTAGCCAAATATGTATTTCTTTGTATAAATGTTACCTTTCTATATATTTTTTTTTCTTATTAAGATTCTTTTAACTTTAGTTGATTTTATTTAAATTTGAATTCCCTTTTATATTAGATGATTTTTTTATTTTAAAATCATGTTTGCATTCATGTTAACCTAAAGGGACCGCTACTGTAAAAATTAAAATCTGATCAAAATTTAAAAAAAATTACATTTTGTTCCATTGCAGATTAGCAATTGAGAGTCCATACATTCAAAAGAGTCTCTACATTTATCAAGATAAGCTTTTTTCGGAATGCACTTATGACCATTCCAATAGTGTAAATTTGGACATTCACATTTGTTTAGAATAACTGAACAAAAAGTGTTTTCTGTCAATAGTTTACAATGGTCATTAGATAGGCAGTAAGATCGATAAGTTTTTGCTTGAGTACACTTTTTTCCATCCCAATAATTTTCATTATTTTCTTCTTTTGTGCAACCACAGGTACGAAAGAATTGACTATTTGGATTTTTCACTTGACAAGCTAAATTTTCTGAAACATTGCAATCGGAATCATCAGCACATGTCGACTTCTGATAAGTTAACTTGCATTTGAGAGAGCTTGGAGACCAAGTATATTTAAAAGATGAACACAGGCATTTGCCATTTTGACATGTCAGACCCAAGTCTTGTCTACACACGTGGTCTTTTTTGCATCTGGCATCAACCAACAATTTATTGTTGCATGACGAAGTTGAATTATCATAGTAAAAGTATCCAGGACACCTACAATCAAATTTAATCGAGCAAAACATCGGACTTTGACACATTTGATTTAAGGTGCAAAAATCGAATTCATTTAATTTGGGCACACATTTTGATTCTGATAATAAAAAATATTCTTTTTCTTTGCAAGAACCTTTAAAGAAAAATTATGAAATTAAAACAAAAATAAAGCTATAATTTTTTAAAAGTAAGCAAAATGGATGGTTAAAAATTAAAAAAGAAAAAACTACTTTAACTAACTTAATAAGTATTGAATATTTCTCAACGCATTTTTATAAAAATGCACAAAAAGATGTCGGTATTTGATTAATATTGGTTTGTTATTCAAATATAAACTCGCTTTAAATTCAGAGAGTTTTGGTATAAATACAAGCTGAATGAATTAGATTCTTTACTAATTAATATTTTTAATAATATACGAAGTATGTATCCTGCACAAAATTGCTAATTTATGGCTACTACAGTGAAGAGTACATCAATTTGTTTTGTATTTTATTTATTGAATCCTTTGTAATTAAGAGTGAGAGCCTCTAGACCATATGTGAATTTAGATAAACAATATGTTTTGTATATAAATGATTTGAATTTAGTTGAAGAGGTAGAACTATTTTTAGGCAGATAGGAAATTCCAAAAAAGCTTCTCTGAACTTTTTTAAAATTTATAACTGCTTGTGTGTTGTCACTTGTGTGTTCTGTAAGGTCAAGATTTGAATCTATAATGAATCCCAGCTGGCTGATTAGTATTCTAGCTGATTTGCTTCTTTAAGTTCGGATCCATTTAGGTGAAATACCGACTTAAATAATTGAATGCTAAAGTTAATAACTTTTGTTTTATTAGGATTATATTTTGGCATAATTTTTTATCAGTACCAAAAATTTTTGATTTCGTAACAAAAATAATTATTAAAAAGTAACAAAATAGGAAACCACTAATTTAATTGATTCGTATCAAATTTGTTTTAAGTGTACAAAAATTAATCTATTAGTCATTAATCCTCTTTTAAAAAGTAACAAGTTTAATTAGTGTCAATTAGGAAATTAATTGATGAATTAAGAATTTGAATTTAAAAGATTTTGAATCTTTACAAGACTGTATCAATGCTATGAACGATGGAACTATTGAAGATAATATTTGGGCACAAAAAACAAAACATTTACCGAAATTGGCGAAAAACAATATTACAAATGCTCTAAATGTGACAAATACTTAAATGTTCTAAAACCGCGTACTCATTCTGGTGTTAATTTATAGCTTGAAGATAAAACTCATATCCACTCCAACAACAAAGATAAGATTCCAAAAAATAATAAGAAATTCAACAGGCCCACTCAATTCATTATTATTTCAAAATCAACCTCTCAATGAAATTTTGTTTCCAAATCTAATCAATCAACATTTAATTGAGGATGAAGTACCAGAGCCTATTCATTATCAAGATGAAGAACTATTAGTTGAAAATCAAGCTACAGTTGCGTCTAATATTGTAGAAACTCAAGTAGTTATTCCTAAAAAAAGAGACCGTCCGCCAAAATCCAAAAACTCAAATGTTCAAACAAATCTACAAACAGCAAAAAGAAAAAAAAACAGCTAATTAGATATTAATTAATATGGTTTAATTTTTTGTGTTTGAATTACAAAATGTATCCAATGTTGAAATAACATTGAAAAAGTGCGATGTTTCAAATATTTTTTTTAGTTTCAAAAGAAAAAAAATTTTAAGTTAATTATGCAAGCATTTTCATTTTGAAATTCAACTCTTTGGTGAAATAGAATGAGTTTAATTTTTGTATGGAAATTTGAAAATTCTTTTTTAACTTTTGAGCAATTCATTTATTTATTTTTACCGAGAAAATGCTCCTTCAGAATAAAAATACATGAAAAAACTAACAATAAAGTTAAATAATATATAATAAAATAAAAAATGAATACAAAAAAAGAAAAATAATTCACTAAGAATAAAGTTTTTATTCAATTGTTGAAAAACTGAGTCTAGTCGGTTAGGTAAACCATAGTTCACTTAAAAATTCTTGTTCTCAGGTTTTGTGAACTATTGGTTCACCCAATTTTTTTGTTCAAAATATAATCAGGGTGAATCAAAATAGAATTAAGTGAACAAATTGAATAAAGCTATTCAATAGAATTCTTAATTCTCGAAACTGATAAAAAAATTAGTTAATAATTTTTTTTTTTTTTAATTTGAAGGAGCTTAGCATTTTCTCTGATCTGGTTAACTTGGAATTACCCTTTCAACAATCCCAAATACTCAAATGCGCTCTTTACTTTAATCTTTGCCTTTAAGCATAAAATAATAAAAATTAAAGAAAATTAAAATTAATTTTTCACCCTTTGTGTTTGACTTTGACCAACATAGATTCATCTATTTCCCAAAATTTACTTGCTTCGTCCAACTTAAAATTTTCTATGTAATTATCTTTTCTATCTTACTTTTATCATTACATTAGCTTTTTTTCTAAATAGATGAAAAAATTTTAATGCACAATTTTTAGATAATGTTATGGTCAATTAATAATTCATAAAACATGAGAACATGAATTGTTCCAGTAACAGGTGAACCATAGTTTACCTAAGCGAATTGACCCAGAAAACTATGTTTTCCTCTACTAAAATTTTGCCTTTAGTGATAATTTAATTTCGTTTGGTGCATCTTAACAAATACTTAATTAATGAAATATGAAAAACAGAGCGAAAATAGTTTTTTAAACTACAATTATTATCTTTTAGGATCATCATATCACAAACCCCAAGTCAAAATTTATAAAAGTCAAATTTTATTTATGATTAAAATAATATTGTGACTTTTTCTTATTTTATTTTGTTACTTAATTATTTTTGTGACTAATAAAATATATTTGTTACTCGAAAAAATTGATGTTTTAAATTTTATTCTCCATTTATTCCCATAAGACCCACAAATATCTAAAAGCATTTCTAGATGGGAGTCAAGTGGGCTTATTAAGATTATATCATCTGCGTAGACAATGATATAACATTAAGATTTTTATAAAGAGCTCCAAGTTCATTGTTAAGACATTCTATAAGAAGATCATCAATATATATGTTAAAAAGAAATGATGATAAAATAGCTCCTTATTTTATACCAGTTTAAATTTTAAAGGGTTCTGTTGTAAGATTATTTGGTAGAGCTAAAACAGCTAGTAAATAATTCAAAACAGAAAATTAAATAAAAATTTACATTTATTATTTTTGCATTTAGTATTTTCAGAATCTAAACATTCAGTTGAGGACACACAGCTTTTATTGTAAGCTAATTTAGGCTTACAATTTTTTCCATCAAAATATAATCTAAATTAAAAATTAAATGAGATTAATTTAAATCAGAAAATAAAATCAAACTTTTTGGGATTTGGACACTTGCATATTTGAGATTTACAAACCATATCCGATTGACATTCATCCCCATCACATGCTTCATTAGATCTTTTTCTAAGAACGCATCTGTTCTTTTTTGCATTCCAGTATCTATCCAAAGAACAAGAACATTTAAAACCATCATTACAAACAAGAAATTCATCATGTTTGCAAAGGTCGTTTTGCCTACATATTCCATTAAATGAGGATAAATTATAGCATTTATCTAAGAAAGCTTGATTCCAATTGCATAAGCAAACATTATTGATGCATTTGAGTCCGAGTTTACTTTCACAAAATCGTGAAGAGCAGCTTTGATTGTACAAACCGTATGGTTGTTCATTAACAGCAATTCCAAGCGAGACACCCAAAAATGCAGAAGAAACCACAATTAAGACCAACCCAAAAACTACAATCCATTTAGGAACTTGTCTTTTTTCATTATTTAACAATTGAATTTTAACTGTATCTTCGTATTTATTAAAATATTTGGAAGAATACATTTATTATTTTTTTTTAAAGGCTGAATGAACTTTTTAAATATTTTTTAGTATAAATAGTTAAATAAAAACAATCGAATGAAATCATAAATAAAATAAATTAAGTTTTTGAATACAAAGCTTTTAGTCCCTGAAATCATCATATAATTGCAAGTTAAATACTTTTAAATTTTGTGTTAAATTTATTCTAAAAAACGCAACATTTAAAATATCAATTCAAATTAAACAAAAAAAGATTTTTAACAATGACATTTGTTGAATTTTTTAATTACTTTATTCAACAAGAAAGTGCATTTGACATATAAACTAGATTTTATCATTTAAATTCTTAAAAACTCTTACTAATTACTTTTAAAAAAATTTGTAAAAGAATGAAAAGAAATTTACTTAATAAAATGAATTTTTTTAAAGATCTTTTTTAAAAAGCCAAGGCTAAATTTTATAAAAACCAAAAATTTTTTTTAACCAAAGGCATACTTTTTACAGAGTAAAAAATGATTTCTTCTCTCAAAAAAAAAGCTAGTTTTCATTTATCTTGCAAGTTTTAAAGTACTTGAGTAAAGCTTGAACATGAGTGAAACTAATAAAAAAACTTGAAACCCAACGTCTTCCCTCGTTCGATTATGCTGCCCCACTAATTAAGACACATTTTTAGACCATGCACTTAAGTAAATCTCGCTTATGCTAAAACATTTTTGATTTAGAACGCATGGTCTAAAATTATTATCACTGGTTTAGGGCTGCATCTAAACCCTGAGATTCTTAGTTTAATGCGTCATCTAAACTTGAGTTTAAGACAAAAAAATCGAAACAATTAATAATTTAATTTATTAGTTTTTTATTTACTATTTTTGATGGCTTATGCTAAAACACGGACCCTCTGTTTTTACTAAAACACTAACCTGAGTTGCTTTTAACAGACCATATGTTTTAAAAATAATGATAAGACCTTAACCTTCAGACACTAATTTATTGAAAGAGTATAGCCTAAGCATTATTGTAGAAAATAAAAAGTCACCTAGCTCTTTTTTTTTAAATGCTCATAGCTGAAAAACTAAAAAAAACATTTGTTTTAAAATAATTAACAATGTAAACACTATAAAGAATAAGTTTAGCTGAGTCGGTAAACTCGTATATGTTATCCAGATTAATTAAGAAAAACTAATTAAAAGAAGGGAATACGTTATGTGTAATCTTAGTATAAAAAAACCTTATTGTTCACGTGCAATAATTTATTAAACGATAAGATCCCAATCACACTCAAAATAATGTTTCATCGAGGAATTAGCGAAGTTAATCGAAATCAAATAAACTAATTACTTAACGATTTGAATATTAAATCCCCAATCAGAAGCCATATTTTTGTTAAATATTAACATAAAATTTTAAAAATTGAAAGATTCACCAAATGAACCTAGATTGAAGTTTGAATCTATTTTTATGCAATATTTAAAAAGAATATATTCGTTAAAAAATCATTAATTAATATTTCTAAGCTGAATGAATTAGATTCTTTACTAATTAATATTTTTAATAATATACGAAGTATGTATCCTTTACAAAATTGCTAATTTATGGCTACTACAGTGAAGAGTGCATCAATTTGGCAAATCTTTTCATAAGATTCGCTTTGAATTGAAGCAGAGTGGTAGCTTTATTTTAAAATTAAAAAGAAAAAACTCCTTTAACTAACTTAATAAGTATTGAATATTTCTCAACGCATTTTTATAAAAATGCACAAAAAGATGTCGGTATTTGATTAATATTGGTTTTTTTTTTCAAATATAAACTCGCTTTAAATTCAGAGAATTTTGGTATAAATACAAGCTGAACGGATTAGATTCTTTACTAATTAATATTTTTAATAATATACGAAGTATGTATCCTTTACAAAATTGCTAATTTATGGCTACTACAGTGAAGAGTGCATCAATTTGGCAAATCTTTTCATAAGATTCGCTTTGAATTAAAGCAGAGTGGTAGCTTTATTTTAAAATTAAAAAAGAAAAAACTCCTTTAACTAACTTAATAAGTATTGAATATTTCTCAACGCATTTTTATAAAAATGCACAAAAAGATGTCGGTATTTGATTAATATTGGTTTGTTATTCAAATATAAACTCGCTTTAAATTCAGAGAATTTTGGTATAAATACAAGCTGAATGGATTAGATTCTTTACTAATTAATATTTTTAATAATATACGAAGTATGTATCCTTTACAAAATTGCTAATTTATGGCTACTACAGTGAAGAGTGCATCAATTTGGCAAATCTTTTCATAAGATTCGCTTTGAATTGAAGCAGAGTGGTAGCTTTATTTTAAAATTAAAAAAGAAAAAACTCCTTTAACTAACTTAACAAGTATTGAATATTTCTCAACGCATTTTTATAAAAATGCACAAAAAGATGTCGGTATTTGATTAATATTGGTTTGTTATTCAAATATAAACTCGCTTTAAATTCAGAGAATTTTGGTATAAATACAAGCTGAATGGATTAAATTCTTTACTAATTAATATTTTTAATAATATACGAAGTATGTATCCT